>JANDJT010000060.1:16544501-16576429 GCA_024331685.1 Stegophilus panzeri | reverse complement strand
TGGTGTGTGAGTGTGTGTGTGAATGGGTGAATGAGACACAGTGTAAAGCGCTATATAAGTGCGCCATTTACCATTTAGCATTTACTAATAATGCACACCTCCTGACCAATTAGATTTGAGCATACAACCACATTGTGGTATAATATAATATAACTTGAATTATGGATGATGTAACCTTATAATGAACAAGGGTAGGAATTCATACTGAAAAAGGTATTCACACTGAACTACCTGCGGCATAATACAAATTTCACAGGATGTGTGTGGTGGGTTATGCATATTTTTCACATTAAGAACTTATTTAATATGTAATCCTTAAGAAACTATAAAACTCAACCTTTAGGTTAATCATTTACATATAGAAAAAGCAGAGACTAAATGTGATGAACATGTATTTGATGACAGTGTTTGCACTGGCCAAACACAAGGAATGACTCGACAGTTTTGAGCTTCTTTATTGGTCTCTGCTACTGCTGAGTCCTCTTAGCTTGGAGCTATCCCAGCTGCCTCTTCTTACAACACACACCGCAATCACCATCTGTCTCCACAGCAGCTGCAGTTACATTTATTCAGGTTATTCCTGAATCTTCTAAACTTCACTTGATCACAAATATGGCAAAATGTATTAAATGTAATGGAATGCAAGGATTGACACAGTTGCATTGGTATTAGGGATCCTCAACAGGAACACAAAGAAGCTTTTGCCATAAATACGCTTTTCTTTACTTCTCAACAATTATTCTCAACTTATAAAGGTCTAAGAGAATTCCAGGCAGTCTGACAGTGAGCCAGCTGTTCACATCTGACACTGGGAATGCAGCAAAGTACTCTACTGTAAAGCACTCACTAGTACAAGTCACTGAGTGCTTGGAGTTTTAGATGGACCCAGCTGAGTAATGTAAGATCAGAGGTTTTTAACATAGAGTGATACCTGTGAAATGGCATTCGACAAAAACAAATCAGTTGTGCATGGAGATCAATACACACTCACTTAGCTAGATTAAATTCTGCCTCTTAAAAAGAGAAAACAATGCCCCAAACTCTGCTCTGGACACACAGCTCTCAAGAGGAATTCCCTTTGACAAAGACGCTCTTCAGTGAGTTAACACTGACGCTTCTATGTGAATTCCTGAGCTCAGACATTTCACACACCTGTTTGAATAGAGCCCCGAAAAGGCAATCAGCAGAGAGACATACATCCGAACTACAGAGAGCAAGTGAAGAAGAGTGATTTCTTTTTTTAATCATATGGATTAGTAAATATAATGCTAATTAATGTATTTAGTCCATAAACATAGTCATTGTAACATTAATGGAAATTCGCGGTGGTTTTTCAACCTCAATCCCAGCTAGTATATCTGTAGCATACTTGAGATTATTGCAGACAAGGATATCGACACATTTTCCTGTACAAAATAAAGAATGAAAGCCATTCGGGCTGTCTACTAACATTTTAAACACATTTTAACTAAGAGGTTTTTGTAGAATTTCTAAAGCTTACATACAACATTGATTTCTTTCATGCCTGCCTCATCATCAGACTTATTAACAAACCAGACTTTTTATATACAGTAGTCATGTATTTTAAACATATATTAGGCTAACTGCTGCAACAACTGGCCTTATACATTATACAACAGTTAGATTGGATGAGCTGTGTTCCAAGAGTGCTTATATTTAGTATAACGGCACTGGGACGTTTCATTGTGTGTATCACTCTGCTCGTCTGTGTTCCCTACATAAAATTCCACTTCTTAGTTCGAAATGAGAGCCATGGCCAACGATAGACAAGCAGACATGGCCAACGATACTTTTCATGAATATAACTTTTGACTTAAAATATGAAAGCTCATCAAAAGAAGATGAAAAGAAAGAAGGGACTCCAATTTTCCCGGAAGCAACGCTAACAGGAATGTACAAATCAATGTGAGCTAGTTAGTCAACTACGTACTATAAAGTGAGTGTGGTTTCATTTGCGATCCAAATGTCACTTATACTATATTAATGTATTGCTTATAGAACTGTTGTATATAAGCAATATCACATTAGCAAGAGTGTGGTACTCATATACTGCTTAATTATATTTCTGTTACAAGTCAACTCTGAGTAACTGGGTTTTTGGTTCTTTTTATAGTACAGTGATGTGTGTCAACATAATTGTCTGTGCTAATCACACTTTAAATAGATCGAACAAACGCTAGAGTGGTTTTTGGTTTTCTATCTTCATCCCCCACCTTTTTTTATTAGAACAAACTTTGTTATAGATTTTTTTATTTTATGACATGTACATTATCAAGTCAGTACAAGAAACATTTTAGATTCCCAAACATTCGTTTTCTAGCACAAAATTAAATGTTACAGAAAACTGTTTGTATGTCATTAAAGAAAGTACTGTATCATATTAAGTAAGAGACACTTTTCAGACAAAAAAAACAATGAAGACTGCTGGGTTTTGCTGAAGAAATAGGAAACAAGTGCGACAGTAAAAGTCTCCAGAAGAACCGTGTATGGTTTTGCAAAATGCTCAATAAAACTTAAACTCATTTCCTTATAAAACTGCACTAAGTGTACTGGAGGCTTTTTTATTAGCGATGCACCGATACTAAATTTACCGATTACAGATTATTCAGAGTGATATCGGCCGATACCAATAACCGATAGTTCTGCCTTCTTTTAAAATAATAATAATTAATTTCACAATTCTGAAGGAAATGCAAATAAAAACTTTATTCTCTCCATTTCAACAAGTTGTTTCACAGTAACTGGTCTCATAAACAGAAAACACATTACTCAAATTAACTTTAACACATGAACTAAATTCTGAAGATTAAAGTAAGATTTCTTAACTTATCGAATGTTATTAATTCATATTAACAGAATTAACTGACTGAATTTTAAAAAACCTCCTGTTAGGCTTCACATTCACTCACCACGTACAAAAGCATTTCTACTTCATCACTGACATCAAACTGGTAATATATAATCTTTTTTATATTAACATTAACTGGATAAGAAATATACTACTCTACAAATATATTTTTCTCTGTAATATATACTTTTTTGTCAACTCAGCTTCGTTTAAATCTTTCAACAGTGTACTGGCCCTTTAATTCAGTGAGAGCAGCTCGAGCAGCGCAGCAAAAAAAAAATTTAGACTCGACGCCGAAACTCCCGCTTCACTGCTGCAGCGTCCAGTGTAAAATTTTATCAGTGCAGAGCTTACAGAGCTTACAAACTGCAGTTTTGTCGTCATTCCACACAAGAGACACCTTCTTTACACACAGCACGAATTCTATATATTTTCCCAAAGCATTTCTTTGCATGTGCCTAAAACTTTTGCACAGTACTGTATTTTTAAATGGTACTGCACAAATGGTAGTTGAGTTCGTGTATTAGTCTTTCATAACTGCTAAAACATTTCTTGTTAGCTGCCTTAGCATTTTGGACACTGTTTGCTGTTCTTTCATGTGCCTACGTGTATACTTAAGTATCTGATCATACCCATTTTACTAGAAAATGTCCTTACAGGACTGATCCAGCACCAGCTCTGCTCACTCAAATTACAAGTAAAACAGTAACAAAGTTTTTTATATAAACAATCTACCAAATAGCTGGTATAGTAACAGCATGTGAAGCTTGTGTGGTAATTCCAAATCCTGTCATTACGCTGCAATGACATCACTATGTTGTGTCATACCAGAGTTTCGCATGTTTAACACAGAGGCGTACTACATGGCTGTAGAGTATGTGTGGTTCTGGAAAGACATTTAACAGAGGTTTTATTAGATCTTACAAGTCAGACCATTACACAACAGATTAACAAGATACATGAACATTTATTCAACAGCTACAGAGTTACATTTACCCTTGTGGAGACTAGATCAGTTGTCAAGACTTCATTCAAAGCTGGACTGCTTTAAGGTTCACTATGATGATAGAATAACAGGATACTCTACAGTACATAGTACACAATAGACACTACCTGGTGTATCTTCTCGGATAATCGTGGGTCTTTTTTTGGGCTGGATCTTACGGAACTTCCCTTTGAAGTCCCCAGGTGTGAACATATCCATGGAGAGGCTGGCCATCTGGACCAGGATGATGCTGTCCTGGCTTTGGGCGTCCCAGGCGTTTGTGTCGCTTGGCACTGCATCCTCGTTAGGCATATCCGAAACTGGGGTGACCAAGAGCAACCGTGTTCACTCACTCAACAGCATGGATACAGCAATCTGGCACCACTTTTTTTCAGTCTTCTTTTACTTCCTCTCCTTTCTGATCCCTTGTCTTCAGTAATCCCCCACGCTAGTGGTCTTCTACTTTCTTCTCTTATTGGGTCAGTAGCAGTTGCTCTTTAATGTCTGTGCGTTGGTGGATATGCCGTGTGAAAGTGTGAAACCTAGATGTTTGTCAGACAAGCATGTGTGGTAGAGCCTGTGCTGTTGCTGGTCGAGGCTGTTTAGCCTGTTACAGTAACACTGCTGAATGAGGCAGGTGTAGGGTTACTCAATCCAGGCCCGCCTCTTTTCACAAGCACAGAAAGAGGGAGGGGTGGGTGTAAAGTGTAGCAGGGAGTACAACTGAGGGTGTGAAACTGAATGACATGCAAAATCGTGAAAATTAAGCAGGTTTGTCTGTGATTTCAAACTCTTTTTTCTGGATTTGTTTGATAAACAAACTCTTTTGTGTTGAGCAAGTGAATGTCCTCATGTATCCTTATTCTGGTTTCTGTGGTAACACACACACACACACACACACACACGCCAATTATGAGAAACTGGCATATGTGTGTGTGTGAGAGTGTGTGTGTGTGAGTGTGTGTGTGTGTGTGTGTGTGTGTGTGTGTGTGTTGTTTCTCTAACAGGCCTCAAGACAACACGTCCCCTGAGTGTTTCTCCCAAATGCTTTCTTCCAAGCTTGTCACTTATAAGTTTCTACATTTGCTGAAGTTTGTGAAAACCTTGGCTAGGATGTATATATTTCAACCATCTGAATATTTTCTACAGTTGTCTGCAGTGAAAAAGTTGTTATAAAGCTGTTATAAAGATGAGGAAGAAGAAGTTGTATACGCATTGCAGCCCGTTCATAACTGCTAGTCTTAAATGAGGTGTATATTTAAGCCTGGTTTAAGGACAGTAAGCTAATAAATGACCTCCTGTTCTCTGACCTGCAGACATTACCGAGTTGGTGAAGTCATTTTAAGTCATCTTTAGGCAAGCACAAAAAAAGAGGAAACTTATTCTCCGTGTCTCTTGGGTCCTGGAATTTGGCTCCAAAGAGAGGGAGGGAGAGAGACAGCATGAGAGATAAAGAGGGCAGAGGAAAAGGAGAGCAAGAGAGAAGCTGACCGCGCCCTCAAGAGGACAAAATAGCTTATTCGCCTGTTCCTACCATCTAACAACAAGACTTGATCTGACCAAAAGATCCTGATTCATTAGCTATGACTCCATGCCCTAGAGCATGCTGGGAACCTGGAAACTTCTCCTGGCCCAAAACATCATATTTCTCCTTGTCCAAACTGACATAAATCTGATTCTAAGAGAAATATGATCTTAAGTTGAAAACTAGCAGACTGATGTTAAAAGCTAGCAGACTGATGTTATTATTCCACTCAGCTGTAAATAAATAATAATTTTGCTTGATGAATCCTATTTTGGAAATTCATGTAACACTAATTGATGGAAATACAAATGATAAACATTTTCCTTTTCTGAATGTCTGGACGTTTACCTAATAACTGTGTAACATTTCGATCGAATTGGGTTTCCTTTTTCCTTGCACTCTCTCAGAAGTGGTCCACTGGCCTTTACAGAGCAGAGGGATGACACCCTTCACTAGAGAGACAAGCCTGTACAAATGAGGTTGTACAGATTATAAATTCATTAGCTAGCCCACTGGGCACGTTAAAGTTCTACTGTGATGCCCAGTCCCGTGCTTTGGTTGCCTGGAAACAAATTCACTAGGCTAAGATGTGGTAACTAATAAATAGTGTAATACAGCATATTGAGCTAGTTAAGTATGTTTATACAGACAGACAGACAGACACACACACACACACACACACACATATATAACATATATATAAATTCACGTATAGGAGTGACTCAGCCATAGTCATTATCCTTTTCTAAGAAAAAAGTCTGAGGTTGTACATCAAAAGTCTTTGTCCAACATCAGACTATGAGATGTGGTGTTCTCCCTTCACATCGCAGATAAAATATATTATTCAAATTTGGTTGGGGTCTTTATTTTTTCTCAGGATGAGAAAATGAGGAGTGAGGAGTCTGCTTGCCATGCTGGCAGGAGAGTTACTAGAAAGCTTTATGAAGCACTTTATTTTTCTCAGTTGCTCAGTTTTTCAATGAGAGAAGAAAACTTGCTGGTGACGTGGCGAACCTATTCAGCCCCTGCTTGTCCACCAGGCAACTATGAATAAAAGACTAATAGCCCAGACACATAATCTTCTTGTCTCAGACTCCCGGGTAACTGATTTGTCCACCCTGACACACTATAGCACAAAACACATAATGTTACACACACACACACACACACACACACACACACACACACACAAACGAGACATGGGCACACCCACTCATTAGCTCTAACCAAGTAAACAACTATGGAAGTGGTCTCTGTTCCCACTCCTCCCTTTCTCCCCTTCCCACTCACCCAAACACACCCAAACATAAATAATACACACTGTCTATGCTCAGTTTACATAACATGAACAAAAACTACACACATCCTGTGATTCAACCACACAGTGTAATTGGTTGCTGTTCACCTAGACTAAAAGGGATGATTCATTAAACATGGTTTCAGCACTAACACTAGCGCACACACACACACACACACACACACACTCCAAAGCAGGCCATTGGCATTTCTCAGTTTTTGCATTTTTGAACAAACTAGCATTCTGATAACAGTGAGTGTGGTTTGGATTAACTGCTTTTACTTACACCTTGTTTATAAAATATTATTTACTAAATCAGTCTGATCTTACCTGAGTCTCTCTTTTAAAAACAACAAAAAAATCCTTTTGTATGTAGGCTGCACATCTATTTCCAGACAGCTATGTGATCTCAGTGCTAGTGGGAACAGCCATCCCAAGGCCATTACCCTACATGAGCTCTTAATGCAATTGCTGTGTGTGTGAGTAGAAACACTCCCACAGTCAGGAACTGAGACTGAACTTTTATAAAAGTCTCTTCTATGTATAAGCCATTTCTAAATATATCTCATCATCAGCAGGAAGTGGTAGCTGAATTATTAAGGTTCTGGGATACTGATTTGTGATCGTGATTTCAAATCCCAGTACCACTGTTGGGCCCTTGAGCAAGGCCCTTAAACTTCAACTTCACAGCTGTATCCTGCTGCAACTGGAAGTTGCTTTGGATACAAGCATCAGCCAAAAGAGGTAAAAATAAATCATCACAACACTCTTTCAACCTATTGATTGCTTTCAGCCACAGGTTCCCAACCTTGGTCCTGGAGTAGTCCCTGTCCTGCACATTTCAGTGTTTTCCCTGCTCTAACACACCCACTTCAACTTCAGGAAGGGTTGTTAGTTAATAAATTTGCTTATTATTTAGCTGTATTGGGGCAAACATTAAAATGACAAAAACTTTCAAATGTGCAGGACAGGGGGTACTTCAGGAGGAGGGTTGGAAGCTTGTGTTTTAAGCAGATGTAGGAAGCATTATTCTGCCCCCTAGTGGCCTTTAGCAAGAACAGTTCTGTACTCTTTATTCCTGCTGGTCAACTAAACTACTGTACATGGCCATATTTGTGGACACCAGACCATCAGACCCATATGTGCTTTTTGAACAGCCAATTCCAGATTTAGGCTTCCTTTCTGTTATAATAACCTCTTATATAAACTCTTAAATAAACTCTTCTGGGAAGGCTTTCCACTAGATTTTGGAGTATGGCTGTGGGATTTGTGTCCATTTGGCCACAGAAGCATTAGTTGGGTCAGGCACTGGCCTTGGGCGATCAGGCCTGGAGCAGAGTCGGTGTTCCAGTTCATCCCAAAGGTGTTCAGTGGGTTTGAGCTCAGGCCCTGTGCAGGCCAGTCTTTATGGACCTCACTTTGTGCACACTGTCATGCTGGAACAGGTTTGGGCCTCTTAGCTCCAGTGAAGGGAAATTGTAAGGCTACAGAATACAAAGACATGCTAGATAATTGTGCGCTTCCAACTTTGTGGCAACAGTTTGGTTGGTACGAATACACCCTAGTTGGTATGCCAGACCATTGCAGGGCACCACACACACACACACGCGCGTGCACACACGTGCGCACAAACACACACACACGCAGGCGCATGCACACGCACATACTCATTCACACCTAGTGTCAACTTAGCAAAGCAGCATGTTTCTGTGAGGTTGTACATGTGAAACTCAGTGATATACACTAACCCAAGTTCAGAATCAGACGAACACCCCTGGAAGTATGAGGCAACAATGCTACATGCTGTGCCACCAGGCCATGCAGATGAACTATTTCAAAGATTCAAACAGTGTGAAAAATAAAAGCAAACATACACGTCAACCAAAAGGTGAAATATAATTAAAGAAAATAAAAACAATGTAAAAGATTTCTTTTAGGACTTTCACATGATTAGGCCTGTAGTGGAATGGCAACAGTTAATTAGACAGCACACCCACTGACAGTCAGCATATGGGTTCAAATGTTTTGTTAGCTGCTAGTCAAACAGACTACTGCCAGACACTAGCACATACCAAGTCAACAAAAGATGGTGAGGAAAAAAAGCAAGGCAGGGCAGGAAAAAGAAACACTGACAGGCAAGGGCTGTGATAAGTTTAGAGCATGGCTCCTCGTGCTTGGTTAATAATTGAGGTGTATTCTTTTAGCACTTTTGAAGATACAGCCATCCCTGCAGAGGCACAAAGAGAGGAAGGGATAGTAATGTACAATCCCCTCCAAAAATATTTGAACCGCTAGGCCAATTCTTTTGTTTTTGCTATACACTGGAGACATTTTGATTTGAGATCAAAAGATGAATGAGAAAATTTAATTTCAGAATTTCAGCTTTCGTTTCCTTTTATTTACCTCTAAATGTTTTAAACAACTTAGAACATGGCGCATTTTGCTGAAAGCCACATATTTTCACGTCATGAAAAATACTGGAATATGTGACTGACAGGTGTTTCTTGTTGCCCAGCTGTGTCTTGTTAGAGTGATTGTTTAAACAATTAATAGCTTTGAATGTCTACTCTTGGTCTGAGCCCTGGGTTTCACCAGTGAAGACAGCATTTGGTGTTATAAAGGATAAACGTCAATGATGTGACTGTTCCATTCGACATATTTGGATTTATAATGGATCTGGGTCTCACCTTATTGAACGGGACTTGAGTCAGCGAGTAAAGCTGCAAATTCCTCCCTCAACATCAGCTCCATAAAAATCTTCTGATATGTGCAGCGTGATTAAGTTACAATTACTGTGCTGCATAACGGATAAATCTATTAGGCAATTAGGTATGTGAGAGGGCTGTGTGTCACCACACCCCAAATGATTCCAAATAAGCCACAAAGTAAGTAACGTTAAAATGATTGACTCCATTGTGCTATGTGAGAGCATTTTCTTCCTGTTTTCTTCAAAACAAAAAGTCGCCTCATAATGATGTAAGTGTGCTCAGGCCTGGAACATTAAGTGCAATGTGAGTGCAGGTCAGCAGGGGAGTGGGGAGGGGGGACAATCGTGCTTGGGCACAGTACAGGGCAACCGGGCCCTAGTATGAGTACACCCTTAGACTGGCCAAGTCAATCACCAGACCTTAACCCAACTGAGCATATATTTCACCTCCTGAAGAGGAAACTGAAGGGAGAAACCCACCAAAACAAACAACAACTGAAAAAAAGCTGCAGTACAAGGCTGGAGAAGTCAAGTCAAGTCAAGTCAAGTGGCTTTTATTGTCATTTCAACCATATACAGATGGTACAGTACACAATGAAATGAAATAACGTTCCTCCAGGACCGTGGTGCTACATAAAACAACACACTAACCACATGAGACGACACAGAGCTAAATAAGATCTACAAACATTCTACATAAAGTGCACGTGCAAATGTGTGCAAACAACACAAGACAGTACAGTAACTACTAAAACAGGACAATAAGCACAGTAAGTGACAGTGTAGCACCGACCAGTACACAGTTCTACTGTGAAAGTGTCAGATATAACAGGTAGTGCAAAAGGATATAACAATATAATAAAAAATAAATTTAAAGCATCACAAAAAAAGAAGTCAACAGTTTGGTGATGTCAGCGGGTCACCAGCTTGATGCAGTTTTTGCAAGCAAGGAATATGTCACCAAATATTAAATGTTATTTACTTTTAATTTACTTTAAGACTATCTGTTTTCTCCCCTAAAAATTGGCTGGTCTGCCACAAAAGATCCACAGGAAGTTGTTAGGGAGACCTACACTACATGGCCAAAATTATGTCGGCACCTGACCTTCACACCCATATGTGATTCTTCCCCAAACTTTTGCCACATCGTTGGAAGCACACAATTTTCTAGCATATCTTTGTATGCTGTAGCATTACAATGTTCCTTCACTGGAACTAAGAGGCCCAAACTTGTTCCAGCATGATAATGCTCCTGTGCACAAATTGAAGTCCATAAAGGAAAAGTTTGCCATGGTTAGAGTGTAAGAACTCGAGTGGCCTGCACAGACCCTGACCTCAACCCCGCTGAGCACCTTTAGGATGACCTGGAACACTGGGGTGTATACCGACATACTGAATACTGGGCCTCCTCGCCTGACATCAGTGCCCAAATTCACTAATGCTCTTGTGGCAGAATGGGTACAAATCCTAAAATCTAGTGGAAAGTCTTCCCAAAAGAGTGAAGGTTATTATAACAGCAAAGCACGTTTAAATCTGGAATGGGATGTTCAAAAAGCACATATGAGTGTGATGGTCAGGTGTCAACAAAATTTTGGCCATGTAGTGTATATGAGCAACAAGAGAAACCCAAATGGCTAGGTGCTTGGACCAATCAACAGTCACATGTAGACACGTTTGCCAGAGAGTTAAAGAAAAAAGAAAAAAAAAAAAGAGTTAACTAGGCCACCAACAACAAGAACTGGGAGACATGGAGCCCTCGGAATGGACGACGTTTCAGTAAAATATGGAACAAGCAACATACAAATAATACAAACATCCATGTTTCACCCTAAAACAGGAAGCAATACCCTGCTGAAAAAACCCAGCTTGGTCTGAATAGCTACCAGCTGCTGAAACACAAATCAATCTGGTCAAAGTGGAAGACGGTCTTTTCCAGCTGGCAAATTATTTTCCCATTACTTGTCTAAGTTCATCAGTAACTGTATGAGTTTTCTAATCACCTTACAGTTTTTCAGAAACTGCTTCTACCTGTACTTACCAGCTGACAAAGATGGTCTAGCAGTTTGGTCAGCTTGTGTTTTGGCAGACGAAGCTGGATCTTCCAGCCAAGTACACTGTAATGAATGCTGTAATACAGCCTGACTGATAAAATGAATCAATTAATGACAAATACTGTATATTTATATTGTATATGAGTAATTTCTACTAGTCTACTATATATAATGTATATATAAGATCATGCGCATAGACAAGTTTAATTACTGCACAGCAGCTAGGACCTGGATGTACCATTAAAATAAACAAGCTACAAATATACAAATGTAATAAAGTGTTGTACTTCGTGTAGGCCAGAGGATGAAATGACATCCAAGTTAAATGATTATTATTATTTTAAATAACATAATATTAGTATTTGGACTACTATTAGATTAAAAATGTAAATAAATGGAGCAAAAATGATGTTTGCGCAGAATTTCATATTAAAGTGTTGGGATGAGCTCAATGAACGCGCCATTTTAAAAACCTGGTGCGCGTGAACAGCAGCTGCTTTGTTGACATCAGTATCACAGCATCACTTCGACACCATTTCCCCAGACCGCGCTACACAGCCAGATTTAAACTGCATTATTGTAGTTCACCGATATAAAACCGCTCATTTTACAGCACATACTCGTCTACTGACGCTGTAGAATAATAACTCCCTGTTTGCGGTGACACTGATGCCATCCTGCTAGCCTGCATGTAGCCGAGCCTTTAGCGCTCTGCCTCACAAACGTTTGACTGAGAAAAAGCACCAAGACACAACAAATGCCATTTCGGATAATTAAAGCGTCGCTCGAAATGTTTCAGTACCTTATATCCTTGTTTTAAGTCTTGTTAAATTGCCATTTCTTCCTTCAACACAACCGCTGAATTCTGCTTTCTTCCACTTCTTCTGTCTCGCGTCTTCTTTCCTTAAGCGTTCTTCCATCGACTATCAGAAGGAGACAGCGGGTGAGGAGAGCGCGGCCCCGCCCTTGGCAACCAATTAAATCCCAGACTTTCACAGAGCTGCTCGCTGATTGGATAAGCAACACGTCATGCATAGTCGGTTTATAGCTGCACCTGTAGGGATGCTGATGGATGCTGATGGCGAGTAGTGATGGGAAGTTCGGATCATTTTACTGACTCGGATCTTTGAATCTCATTCAGCTAAATGAATGAATCTTGTTTTTTACGAGTCATTTCGTTCATTTCAGCAGAATATAATTAAAATGTTAAATTCCCCAACACATCTAGTACTTACGCAAACGTTGATCACATTTGGAATAAAAAACAAACTATAGGCTAATGCAACCAAGGCCAAATTATGAGAAACAGAAATTATTAATTAATAGCTTATGTCTTCAGGCTGTGCAGTCTGTTAGTTCACCTCATCTCCCGGTCCGAGTCATTCTTTCTTTTGTCACGTCACATTTGTCACGTCTGTTCCCCGGAAACAGAAATGATTAGTTCATCACGTGACCGCCCCATAGGCTGAATGCAGTGGGGCTGTGATGTAATGAACGAACGACTCGAACCCGAAGACTCGAGACATGAACTAATCATTTCTGTTTCCTGTACAGAACCTATGGGGATGTTGCTGCGCATGCGCAGCGAACACAAAATGAACGAATCACTCTCTGAGATAACTCGTTGTTCCCGAGTCATATTAAAGATTCGTTCAAAATGAACGAATCGTTCATGAACGACACATCACTAACGAGTGCACAAATTCATAACAAGCAAGCAAACGGAAAGGATGCAAGAAGGAGAATTATATCCAAACAAACCAAGGCAAAAATGCAAAAACAGCATTTTGACACCCACATTTTGTGGACACCTAACCATCAAACCCATCAAAGCACATATATGTGCTTTTTGAACATCCTATTCCAGATTGCTGTTGTAATAACATCAACGCTGTTACCCTCAATTCAACTTCAAATGTTATCAAGTCAAATAGAGGAATCAATTACACCTTGTAAAACACTGATGAAATCATTTAAATTATAGCAACAGTCACAAAAGTAAAGCAACATTTTAGGATATTCAACATAATTTTGATAACTTTACTTGTAAAAGTGTACATAATTAAGTATACACTGACTTTAATTATTCATATTGTAATGATAGGCAGTTAATTTGCAAAAATGCATGTAAATCCATTTGAGTCAATAGCAAATAACTATGTGAATGACAGTAACAGGGTTGACAAATTCCATGGCTTATGTCACAAAAATGTTTATTATAACCCCTAGTATATAGGTGCCTGAGGTGGGCCATTGAATTTACAGACATTCAAACCTAGGGGCAATTTAGCATAGCCAATCCACATGTGGAGAATATGTGAGACTGCACAGACAGTAACCTGATCTCGGGATCAAACCTCTGGGACCCTGGAACTGTGAGGAGGCGGTGATGTTCTGCATCCTGGGTCCAAAAAGTTGGACTTTCCTTTGACATGAAGAAAACAGGTTTTTGAGGTGCTTTACCTATTAAAAAAATATTTACTATGTGCTGTATGGTAATATCTATAGATAGTTTTATGGTTAAAATCTGTATTAAAAAGATGCACATCGCTATTTCAAAGAAGCTTGTTCATTTTAATTATCATTTAACCTGGCAAGCCATATAAAACAATTTACAGTGGTGACCTGACAAATGGGAGAAGTTCAATACAAAATCTGATGAGGGACAGAAGAGATGGCAATGACAAACATTTAAACATAAACACATACAACATATTATTACTGTACTATACACTCTTAAACATAAAGGTTCCAATTAGAACCAAAAAGTGTTTTTTCAGCCTGATGCCATAGGAGAAAGTTGCACAAGAACCTTTTACTCTCTTTAGAGAACCATCTATTTACTGGTGCTTTAAAGAACCGAGAAATGGCTCTTGACAGCAATGCCACAAGGAACCATGTTATCATAAAAACCTTAGTTAGTACTTTAAGCAACCAAAATATGGTTCTTGCTAGTAGAAACATTTCCAGTCCCACAAAGAAATGAATAGGGTTCACTTTAACTTGTTAAAGGATAATATCTTGAAGAACTTCTCTAATCTCCAAAGAACCATATAGCTCAACTCAAGAAGCCTATACAATGAAAAATGGTTTGTGACAAGAAGGTTCTTTGCAGAACCTACACTCTAAAAATATTGGGATAAAAACAACCCAAACTGGATTATTTTTTAGCCCAACATCTGGGTAAATATATGACAGAACACATTTTGAGCTAAACTAACCCATCAAGTTGGGTTGTTCATTTTAACCCAGCAAATGGGTTGTTTTTCAACCCAAAGAGTGGTTTAATTTTTACAAAAACACTGCATTAATTTTATTCAATAAATGGGTTAATATTTTCAGGGTTATTTATGCCCTTTGAAAATGTCAAATAAACCACATTAAAAACAAATACTGTATGTCAACATGGTATGTCCTTTATTTATACACAAGGTGTTCAGAAATGTATTTCTAGAGCTGCTAAAGTGGTGTATATAGACTTTGAAATAAATGTCTCAAATAAGTCATATATTTAAGACATGAACATCAGATTTTGATCAAACATCCAAAAAACTGAGTAACCAACTTACAATCCAGTTGGCATTACAAACAAATAAGCCAAAGTTAACAAAGATACAGTAACGGTGCATTTAATGTCATGTAAACTGCACTGTTATCACACATTTTTGCTTTTTCTAGTGTACAGTAATGGTTTTATGAATAAATATACTGATATGAACCTTGTTTCTCCAAATAAATCTGTCTGTCCATGTGAAAACATCTACCTCCACCTAAGGCAAATTCAGTCCACGCTGAGCTGATTTGATCCAAGGAGCTGGGCTGAGGTGTCGGGATGGGGGAGGGGTGCATTGATTCAAATGTCAGTGAAAATGACCCAGCCACTAACCCAGCAGTTGGGTTACACAAAACTACCCAAGACTGAGAAAATAACCCAATTAAATGACCCAAAAGGCTCAACCCAACGTTTGGGTAGAAAAAATAACCCAGCATTTTTAGTGTATGGTGCTGTAAAGAACCATTGAAGAGCCTTTATTTTTAAGAGTGTGTTATTAGCACAGAATAACACATGTGGGTTTCATTACATTAACAGATAACTTGTAAACAATTAGAGCATCAGTGAGTGCTTATGCCTATTTAGTACAGCAGCAAAAAAAATAAAATACTTGTAAAATGTAAAAGGTGCAGCTGTTGTTCATACACAGTACAAAGCTGAAGGAAATCCTTAACTTTGTAGACTGTAAATGGTCTACAAAGATCCTTTGGTGTGCCACAACAAAAAGCATTACTGTAATCTAATTACATTTTCTGATAACACAGTAATGTGACGCATTACATTTTAAATTTATGTAATTAGATTACAGTTGCTAATGTCAATAAAATTGTTACTTGCATTACAAATTTATTGTTAAGAAAACAATATTAAGTAAAATGCATTTTTAAAATAAATCACGTTTTGCGCGGCTGCCAGGGGCGTAACCTGGCCTGGGCATTGGGGTCTGTAATCACAAAGATTATTTTCTTTAGCCCCGAATAATTCTCCACTTGGAGTGGTTTGTCACTACGTAACTGAACACTAGTAAAAGAAGATGGCGGTGTTGTAATTTTATATCTTTAGTTAACATAGGCAAGGCCAATCAGACAGGGTTTACAGGAAAATACGTGGAAATACTCGTGTCTTATTGGCTGAAAGCTCTCAATTCTGCAGAACAATAGCTCACACAGTCAGTATGAGGGGATAATGTATGTACACAGATTTTTCTTATTTATTTATTTTTAAAACCAGTAAAAGGGTTGAAACTGAAACAGTAACATCCTCTGATGCTGAGTAGGAAAACAAGGTGTGTATATGTCTGCGTTCTAGTTTACATGAACATGATACGAGCAGAGAATAAGGAAAGATAATGTACTTTTCATGGCACTGTAGCAGCTAAATGCTTCTCCCCAGAGACTAGAGTAAATTGACCGACAGCGCCATCTTTTGGTCTGGAAGAGGAAGTTGCTTAGATGCATTTGTGAGAAATCAAGGCAATGCATTTGTGAGAATCGCTTTCTGCTTGTTTGAGAGTTTGCAAAGCACGTTTTCCTTTGCAAAGCAGATTGTGTTTGTTTGCAAAATGGTATATTTATTTCAGTTTTGGCACAAATTTAACTCCATACAGCGAGCGTGTTCTGTCACTCACATACACACACATGCACGAACACATGTCGTTACCAACATGGAGCAGTGGAGAAATAAACAAACCGTCATCACACGCCATGGCACGAGCTGCCAAAAAAGTATACTTCTTACTGAAATACTTCATGTTTGTTTAAATGCAAACAAACATTTGTTTTTTTCATAATGTTACTGTTGGAGTTTTTGTAGCAGAAAACAATCTCAGTATGTCATTTTTTATTTATCCTTGTATTCTTGTTGAAACAACAGTAATAAATATAACGATATAGTAAGAACTGTCACTTCATTTATCAAAGTTCTTCCACCACGAAAAACAATGAGCTGGTCTTGGGCATTAAACTCCGGAGCTGAAAATGGGTCCCACTCCGGCCCTGCCCATGGGAGAGGTAGTGTTGGAGAGCTGAGCCCATCGCAGGTTGCCACCAACCACCAGTTCTGACCAGAAAGCGGGTTGCTCTCTGCCTGCTCAAGCTGGCATCCTGCGCCAAGTACAGTGTAGTGGGGGAAACTTTCAGGGTTAGTAAAATGACTGTCCATGGATGTGTATGTGCACAGCTATTAAACAAAAATGAATGTGGTGTTATATCAGGCTGCTGAATGTAACGGAGGCCAATGAAACTGCATACAGTAATTCCTTGCTGCATCTTGTCACGTGTTTGCAGTGTGCTGGATGGCACACACATCCCTATTCTTCCCCTGACTGATGGATAAATTCCGTCATGTGACATTTAAAGTATGGACATAGAGTTTATACGTTAAAGTAAAATGAAAAAAGATTATGTCGACACTTGTGAAATTTTATCGATAATTTGCATTTCCATCAGCTATATCTGTAAACATTTTATAGCGCTAAAACTTTTAACCTTTAAAAAAAAAAAAATTTTTTTTTAAAAAACCACCCTTGGATTTAAACGTTACTAATGATAGCTTAGCTGTGCCTCCCCATGGCTAGTGACACCAAACTAGCCTAGTTAGAAAAGTTTTAGATTTTATCGTTCTGGTAATTCTACAAACAGTGACAACACCCAAGGCAAGTTTTATGATAAATCCAACTTTTTCTGATCGTGTCATGCATAGACACTCTAAAATAATTGAAAGAACTATGAGCTTCACTTTGTAGTGTATTTTTGTAGGTTTGATAGGTTTTGAAAGTAACTTGTAAGTAAAGTAATTTGTAATCTGATTACTTTTTACATGCAGTAATCAGTAATGTAATCGAATTACAATTTTAAAGTAGTAATTAGTAATCTGTAGTGGATTACTTTTTTTTGAGTAACTTACCAAACACTGGTTATAAATGCATTCAGAACTTTGTGAATTGTATAGTATAGTGTAGTACAGTTACATTTGTGAACTGTACAGTATTCAGTTAGATGATTTTTACAATTTCTGATAAATTAATCAGAAATTGGTCTTAAATAATGTACATGTGTAAAAGAAATCCTCCACAGGTCATTCATTTTAGAAAGCTTGAAGAAATGGCTCAAGAGCATTCATTTGAGATTTCAAGTGACCTACTGACTTTACACACAACGTACTGCACCTGTGTGAAGAGTAGCTGATTTCCTTATGTATCTCTGCTTTTTTACTGTTCTTCGTTAAGATGCTGGCCACTACCATTTAGTCTGCATTGATGGAGACAACAAATACAATTCCCCTTTTTCAGTTTTGTACATTAGCAATGACACCTTTTTCTGCATTCATCCTTCTGAGAGAAAATGAGTCTAGAGCCACGTTCCTACCTAGAACCTACTTGCCGACCAATATTCCCCTGTTGTGTTTTGTATAGTACAGTGTTCAATTCCCATGGAATGCAGATGGGGTTGATCACAAAGTCAGCACTTTTCTGCTCCATCAGCCATACTGGGCATCCGCGTCTGGATAGGTGACCCGAGACAGTTTGCCTTTTGAATGGTAGCATGAATGCCTGGAAGGATCCATGTAGATTGTGGTGCTGGTGAGGCTCTTGCGGTCTTTCATTAAGGACGAACTGCGTTGCCAGCGGCACAGTAACAGCTCCACCTGCTCCCTGAAGAAGCTGGTGGTCAGTGTGTAGAGGATGGGGTTCAGAGCGCTGTTAATGGGCAGGATGAAGATCACTACCCAAGAGTTTATAGTGCCTGCATGACATGAACACACTTAATTAACAATTTAAGTTGTGTTTTTGACTAAAATCATATGTGCTTGGTTCAGTCTTTAATAAAAAAAATTAGATGAATAATCAGAAATATCATGTTCCTGTTGACCATATGTTTAAAATATCTGGTCTTTGTAAATATGAAACATAACTTATTTAAAAGGAAATCATATTTATCATATTATCTCTCTGGTCTTCAGAAAGAATGTGATTCGGTGCATTTATTTCAATATGTCTTAGTTATAATAATATAAAATCATTAATATAGCTATATTGTTAATATTGCTAATTTAATATACAGTGATGTGAAAAAGTATTTGATTTCTTGTTTATATGTATATCTCATAGTAAATAGTTTTAGCTCTCCAAACGAAATACAACTCAACAAAGGCAACCTGAGTAAACACACAATACAGTTTTTATTTTTATTTTTTTATTGAAGCAAAAAAAGTTATCAAACAACTATCACCAATGTGAAAACCTAATTGCCCTCTTAAATGAAAGAGAGGCCTGTAGTTCCTTTGATGTTGTCCTTGGCTCTTTTGTGACTTCCTGGATGAGTAGGTGCTGTGGTCTTGGAGGAATTTTGGAAGGTTGGCCACTTCTGGGAAGGTTCACTACTGTGCCACGTTTTTTTTTTCATTTGGAGATAATTGCTCTCACTGTGGTTCTTTGGAGTCCCAGAGCCTTTGAAATAACTTATAACTGATGTACTTCAATCACTTTCTTCCTCACCACTTCTGGAATTTTTTTCAACTTTGGCATAGTGTGTTACTGTGTAAGACCTTTTAACCAACTTCATGCAGTTGGAAAAGTTCTATTTAAGTGTTGATTTGATTGAACAGGGTTTGCAGTAATCAGGCCTGGTTGCGTCTAGTCCAGCTGAACTGCATTATGAATGCAGTTTCATAGATTTCACACAGGCCCAGTTGGTATTGAATAACTTTTTTGCCTCAATAAATAACATCATTTAAAAATTATATGTTGTGTTTACTCCGGTTGCCTTTGTTTTATCTTAGATTTTGTTTTAATTTCTGAAACAATTTAGTATGACATAAATTATAATTTATTTCACAGCACTGTATTACCGCTAATTTTCGGTTCAGGCTCAGATTGCTAGTTTTGTATAACTAATATAACTATAACCTTATCACTATTAAGATATATTACATGGTTTTGTAGATTTCAAATATACACACAGTAAATGGAACACTTTTCTTAAGGGTAAAGAATTACTTCAACAATAAGTGTGATTTAAAATTTCAGAAAAAAAAGTTTTATTTTTAATATTTGGCCTCCATCCTACATTTAGTCAGTTGGATTACTTAATTAATTAATTAATAATTAATAATTTCTTCTGACTTTAAAAAAATATGGAGAAAATCTTGTAAAATTCTATAAATTATGTAAAATCAGTCTAATACATACATTAATACATACTTATGAACACATCAGCTTGTTGAGGGTATGCATTTTATGGTAAATATAAAATCAACTGTAGACCATTTACATGCCTGGTATCTCCATCTTCAGAAGGGAAAACGTTTTGACCAGGAATATTGGAATCCAGCAGAGGGCATCAGAGAACACAATGAAAAAGAAGCGATTGGCCACAGCCACATCTTTGTGCAAGCGATTACGCACATCTGTGGTGTTGATACCGGTCATATAGATGGAGTAGAACATACTGGAGTAGCAGAAGACAATGACTAGGAAAGCCAGCAGGTTCAATCCTGTTAACAGAGAAAGGCATGATAAGCTACACACAAGACACAAACACACATGGCTATTTGCTTGCTAATCAGTTTGTTAATCTAAACACATTCTGGGAAGAACTGATTATAGAACTATAAAAATGGGGTGGACAAGGCCACTTCAGGGGTCAAACATCCATATACATAAAAATCTGTGTCAAAAACCACCACCAAAAAAAGTTGAAGGCCTATTCCATTTCTTTCATAGACTATATGGTCAAAGGTTTGCGGAAAACTGACCCATATGTGCTTTTTGATCATCCCATTCCAGTTTTAAACCCCCTTTGCTGTTATAATAACCTCCACTCTTCTGGGAAGGCTTTCCACTAGATTTTGGAGTGTGGCTGTGGGGATTTGTGTCCATCCTGGTCATCCAAAAGGTGTTCAGGGGGGTTGAGGTCATGGCTCTGTGCAAGCCACTGGAGTTCTTCCACTCTACCCTTGGCAAACCATGTCTTTATGGAGCTCAAATTGTGCACAGGGGCATTGTCCTGTTGGAACATGTTCGTGCCCCTTAGTTCCTATGAAAGGAAATTGTAATGCTACAGCATACAGACATCCTATACAAGTGTGTGCTTCCAACTTTGTGGCAACAGTTTGGAGAAGAACCACATATGGGTGTGAGGGTCAGGTGCCCACATACTTTTGGCCATATAGTGTATGAACAAACATTAATTTTGAATGAATGAAAGACACATACTTCTGTGGGAAGGATTTGTGAAAACAGCACAGGTTATTATGGTCAGTGTATCATTAATAGATTTACTGTATAACAATAGCCAACGCAATACTAGTCTTATCACATTTATAAGAGCTGACAACAGCACATCAGCTATAAACAAAAAAGCCGGTTAGCACCTGGTTCACACATACTACCATACATAAAACTGTATTTTTTACTTCATTACAGCCTATATGTTTTTGCACATACATTTCTGGTAAATACCATTTCTGACAAAGAAAGGTAAGTCATTTCTGAAATTGTTTGAATGTAAAATTTAAATTGGTGTGTTTATTGTGTGTAATCATTTCAGTGTCTTCTCTGTCGACTTTACTTAGCACTTGATAAGTACCTTAGTGAACTAGGTCCTCCACTCGTATTAGGTCTTCTTTTTTTTATTGGTTTTATTTTTACTGATTTGATTACAGGTCAAATGTACTGCAGCTAATGTTATTAGGTATGTGGATAGATATTGATGTCTGGCAGATTTAACTTGGTCAATCCCAGGCTGCTTGGTGTGTATAATGAATTTGGTCAGATCCATTAATAAGAGAGAGTCCCCATGACTGCATAATAATTCTCTCTACCAATTGTATTTATAATAGTTGAATCCAGCAACACTACAGTGTAAATAATCCAGAATAGCATTTTCATACAAGAGTTTAAAATTTATAGTACTGTGCAAAAGTCAGAGACTAAAGTTTTGTTTTTAATCAAATGACCATAAAGCACCTTTTAATTATTTGGTGGAAAACAATAATGATGGGAAAATTTACAGTACATTATTTCCATTTTCAGTCAGACAGCCAAGCAATGCATATTTATGCAGGCCAATATTAAAGTTCAATATGCCAAATAAAATATTTACAGATTTCATAATGTTTTTATTGTTAAAGACATTTGTGTGATTTATGAAGAACAACAATAATGATGGGAAAACGCATTGTTACAGAAAATAACTAAGTACTGCATGGCTGTTTGACTGAAAATTAATTAATGTACTGTACATTTTCCCATCATTAGTGTTTGCCACCAAATAATTAATAAAAAGTACTCAATTGCCACACACTCCACAATATACTGGATTGACAAGCATTGTCACTTTAACACTACACTTACACTATCATTACTTGTCACTTTACATTACTTGTCATTTTACTTATACTACATTTAAAAAAAAATTGTACTGTGAAATTTTCTTATTTTTATTGTTCTTATTGCATATTGTGCACAATTCTATTGTCTTGTCTTGTATTATATTGTTTTCTTATGCCCTTTTACCCTGCTGTCTTGAGAGGAATGGACAAAATAAGAATTTCATTGTACTAAGTACATATGACAAAGACCTTGAATCTTATTGAAAACAATATGGTGGTATCTTTTGCACAGCATTGCACATGATGTCTGTACCAGAACCATCAGAACAACTGGACCAAGGCATATACAACCGATCTGTGGCTCTGCACTCTAATATTGATTAACCAATAGAACCAATATGTGACTGACTGATAGCCCTTTTTTCATAAGCATAAGTAAATACAGAAATAAATAAACAGGGGCATAAATAAATACAGGGGTTAAGGCACAGTGGGTTGCATTTGTACATATCCCTGGTTCAAGCCTGCTTTTTCTATTCTCCCTGTTTCCATGCGGGTTTCCTCCAGGTTCTCTGGTTTCCTCCCACTGCCCAAAAACCCATAGTTCCTGGAATAGGCTCCTGACCTACCTCAACCCTGACCAGTATAAAGCAGTTAATCAATTAATAGTTAAGGAAATACAGTAAATGAAAAAACAACAACAGTGAAATCATTGATTATGGAAAAATTAAATAAAAATTAGCACCCGGAGGACATCAATAAATTAGCTCATAAGTAATTATAGAAAAGCTTTCATACTTATTTTACTTGATCAATTTATCAGTTTTAAGATACATTTTTAATATTTCTAAATATTAGGTTATTTATTAAACCATTTGCATATTAATTATTTTTGTATATACTCTGGATATAGTTATCCATGCACATGTTAGTGTATATATAAAAATGTCAGTTCAGCATATGAACTACATTTTTTTTCTCCAAATTTAAATTTAAATGCATTTGAACAGAATGACAGTAAAATCAATTATGTTACTGTATCCGTATACAGCTGTCTGCAACACAAATTTTATCTCTTAAAAATAAAAACAAAAAATCACCAAGGAATATTCCTGTAGAGTAACCCTTAGCGGTGGGCTTCTCCAGCCTATCGGAATGCAAGGGGAAGCAGACTCCATTGCGTCCGTAGTAGTTGCCAAAAAGGTCATCACTGAGCAGAGGGACACCAGCTAAAAGCAATCCTAGCAGCCAGATGGAGACAAGCACCACACCAGTCTGCAGCTTCCCAGGTCGCAGATGACTGAAGGGGAACACAATGACCAGAAACTTTTCCAGAGTCAGGTACGTGAGGAGGAGCACGGACACCTCAGAAGACAGCATGGACAGGAAGCCAATGGTGCGGCATTCCTGGCTCTCCAGCCACAGCAGTGCATTCCGATTGTACTCACCGCGGAACTTCATGTCAAACACACCCAAAAAGAACAGGTAGACACCCATCAGACAGTCTGCGCCTGCAGAAAACAGGAGAAACGATAGTTTGAGGGAACACTGCAAAAAATGATATCTTAGTAAGTGAAGATATCTTATATATAGGAAAGGTTATCTAATAATTTTCATTTTGAGATTATTATTTAACAAATATATAACCAGTAAGCCTTTTTCTAGACATATTTACTAATTTCAAGCTTGAAATGTTTCATTCTATTAGCAGATCATTTAGTTTCTATTTGAAAAATAAATGCATGAAATGAGTAAAATTATCTGCCAATAGCATAAGACAATTTAAGATATGGGTTAAATAATTTTATATTTATATATAAAATTATATATAGTTAAACTATATTTATATATTATTGAACTTGCCTATATTCATTATATTTTTACTTGATGAGTACATTTTTGCATTTTGTACTTTATACAGGTATAAATATTATCTTAATATGTCTATAAAGATGTGGGACGCTGGCTCAGAGGATTGTGTTGCCCCCTCACAGCTCCAGGGTTCCCTGTTCGATCCTGAGCTTTAGGTTCTATGCTCCCAAAATTCATGTTCTCTAGTTTCCTCCCACCTCCCAAAAACATGCTAATAGATTGATTCACTATGCTAAATGACCCCTAGGTGTTTACGGAATAGGCTCCAGATCCACTGAAACTGACCTGGATAAAACAGTTACAGATGAATGAATGAATGCCTATAAAGGTTATCTAGTCCATTTAAATGGTCTAGTAACAGAAGGTCAAGGTGAATGTACAGTGCTGTAAAAAAGTATTTGCCGCTTCCTGATTTCTTCTGTTTTTGTGTATATCTCATAGTAAATAGTTTTAGACCTTCAAACGATATACAACATAAAACAAAGGCAACCTGAAAAAACACACAATACAGTTTCTCTTTATTTATTTTTTTAATGAAGAAAAAAAATAGCTATCCAACACCCATCACCAATGTGAAAAACTAATTGCCGCCTTAAACATAAAATCTGGTTGTGCCACCTTTAGCAGCAATAACTGCAACCAAATGCTTCCGATAACTGGAGATCAGTCTTTCACTTACTTCTAGGACTAGGACTTACTCCTATGCTTGGGCTCATTGTCTTCTCTTTGGATCATTGTCTTGCTGCAACTTGCAGACTGAAGACTGGACATTCTCCTTTAGGATTTTCTGGTAGAGAGCAGAATTCACATTTCCCTCAATCATTGCAAGTGATTCAGAGCCCAGGCTCTGAAGCAGCAAAAATCCCCACACCATCACACTTCCACCACCATGCTTGACTGTAGGTATGATCATTTTGTTTACACCAGATGTAACGGGACCCCTGTCTTCTAAACAGTTCCACTTTCAACTCATCAATCCACAGAACATTCTCCCAAAAGGTTTGAGGATCATCAAGGTGTGTTTTGGCAAAATTCAAACGAGTCTTAATGTTCTTCTGGGTTAGCAGTGGTTTTTGCCTCGCCACATTTCCATGGATGCCATTTTTATCCAGTGTCTTTCTGAAAGCGGAGTCATGAATAGTCACCTTCATTGATGGAAGAGAGGCCTGTAGTTCCTTTGATGTTGTCCTTGGCTCTTTGGTGACTTTCTGGATGAGTAGTTGCTGTGCTCTTGGAGGAATTCCGGCGGAGCTCTGATGACAGCAGCTGCGCTCGGTTATACAGAGTTTCTGATAGGAGAGACTATTCCCACGTGCTCTGTAAAGGTTTTTCCTAATCAGAAGCCATGGGTAGATCGATCCATGTGGAAAGCTCTGAAAACACGCACAGCTGCTTACAATGCAGGGCTGCAGATTGGTAACATGGATGAATACAAAGCGGCTTCCTATAACCTGAGGAAGAGAGTGAAGGAAGCAAAAAGGAAATGCAGGGACAAGATTGAGAACCAGTTTGAACAGGCAGATTCCAGGTGTCTGTGACAAAGCATGCAAATTGTTACAGAGTACAAATCCAGCCCCCCACCACAAACAATGGCAGCGCCTCCCTACAGCACAAACCAGGAAAACCATGAGCAGGAACAATCAGGTCTAGCTGGGTAAGAGGAAGGACTGGTCATTTCAGAACTGGACAAGAGGAAAGTGCTATACAAAGTTAACACCAGAAGAGCATGAGGCCCAGACAACATCCCTGGACCTGTGCTAAAAGTCTGTGCTAACCAACTAGCATCAGTTTTCACCACCATTTTAACCTCTCCTTCAATCATCGGGTCATTCCCACATTTTTTAAATTCTCCACCATTATTCCTGTCCCCAAAACCCCCTGTCCTGTGTCCCTGAATGACTACCGCCCAGTAGCACTCACTTCTATAGTGAAGTGCTTCGAACAACTGGTCAGAACTTACGTCTGCTCCTTCCTCCCCACCAGCTAACAGGTCCACAGATGATCAACCACACACCGTTTAACACCACTGTCCCCTCACACTTTTGTAAAAAGCTCCAGAACCTACTGTAAGGCTGAACTCCTACATATGACACTGGATCCTAGAATTCCTAACCGGATGCCCCCAGGTGGTCAGGATAGGAAATCACACTTCCTCTATGCTCACCCTCAGCACCAGAGCCCCTCCGTCCTCAGCCCCCTTCTGTATTCCCTCTATACCAGTGACTGCACAGCCAAACACAGCTCCAACAAACTGGTGAAGTTTGCCAATGAGACCGTGATGGTAGACCTCATCACTAACAACAACAACAAGAGGTCTGCCTAGAGAAAGTAGACATCTTCTCCACATGGTGCCACAATAACAACCTCTCTGTGAATGTCACCAAAACTAAGGAGATGATTATTGATTATGGGAGGAAGCAGGTGAGGAATTACAGCCACCTGATGATCAATGGGGCCACAGTAGAGAGGGTGAGCAGCTTCAAATACCTAGGAGTCCACCTCACAGAAGAGACGTCAGCGCCTCAACCATCTACGATGCCTGGCCAGGTCCAAGGTCTCTCACAAAGTGTTGAGGGCTTTCTACACTGGGGCTGTGGAGAATCTTCTCACAGGGAGTATCACCGCCTGGGTTGGCGGCACCACGGCCCAGGGCCGACAGACACTATCAAGAGTGGTGAGGGCAGCAGAGAAGACCATCAAGACATCTCTCCCCTGTATCACAACACAGAAGTTTCTACCTTCAGGCAATCTGGCTACTGAACATTTGAAAGTCTGCATATTCCTACCTCACATACAACACACATACACAAAGCAATTTGCACTCTACAGAAGGAAAAATGTATTATTTTGCACATTGTAGAAACTCTTTATACACTTTACAACTCTGTATATCTGCTCCCACACATCATATGCTATTACATTCCATTTTTCCTTATCATATTCCCTACAGCCCATTATATTTATATTTTTTATTCGACAGCCTGTTATGTTATTCTACATTCTATAGCATTTTATTACATCTACTGTATTTTATTATTTTACTACATTCTATTTCATTGTGTGTGTATATCCTTAGTCGTTGTTGGTCTGTTTGTTAGTGCACTGCGGGATGAATAACTAAGGAAAAACATTTCACTACATTATATCACACATGTAATATGTATGTGACAAAATAAGAACCCTGAACCATGAATTTTGGAAGGTCGGCCACTTCTGGGAAGGCTCACTACTGTGCTATGTTTTTCCATTTGGAGATAATGGCGGTCACTGTAGTTCTTTGGAATCCCAGAGCCTTTGAAATAGCTTTGTAACCTTTCCAAGACTAATGTATTTCAATCACCTTCTTCCTCATCATTTCTGGAATTTCTTTCAATTTTGGCATAGTGTGTTACTGTGTAAGACCTTTTAAACAAATTCATGCTGTTGAAAAAGTTTACTTTAAGTGTTGATTTGATTGAACAGGGTTTGCAGTAATTAGGCCTGGTTGTGTCTGGTCCAGCTGAACCACATTATGAATGCAGTTTCATAGATTTGGGGAATTAGTAACTATGGGGGCAAATGCATGTTCACACAGGCCCAGTTGGTATCGGATAATTATTTGCTTCAATAAATAACTATCATTTAAAAATTGCATGTTGTGTTTACTCAGGTTGCCTTTGTTTTATCTTAGATTTTATTTTCATTTCTGAAACAATTTAGTAGGAGATATACACACAAACAGAAGAAATCACAGCACTGTACTTTTCTAGGTATGGGCCATAATTAAACTCATTTGAAGGGCTTCAGTGACTACAGTGACTGTCTGCACAAATTATCAGCCACAGCTGATTATGGCTCTGGTAATTATCTTCATGCTGCAAAAAGTTAGAACAAAAAATTGCCTGAACCTGTGCAGCCCAGATATCACAGGACAGGATGCCCCTTTTACTGAGATCACACATAACTCCAAACACAACCACATACAGATTAAAATGCAGACATCTACATTTATCTGATCACGAGGGTCTTTTGTGTCAAATGTTTTCATGATTTATCTTACTGGTCTACTTGTCTCTGTGGCTAATATCCCCATTCATCACTGTTTTACCATAATTCTAACCAAACCCTTTCAACAGTCTCTGTTATGTCATTTATAAATAAATGGCTAGTCCATTCAATTCTGATCATAGTAACTGAGTGTATGTCAATTGAATTGTGACATCACCACAAAAACTGTTTGTCAATTAGGTGCGTTTGTGCGTGTTACAGTAAATGGATGAGTGATAGATGACTTGTGTGTTTCCTCTGTGCAATGTAAACCCACAGCACAGGACTTTGATGCACACTGCATGCAGGTGGTTCTCTGCACGAATGCACGATCGCATTCCAATAACAAAGAGATTTCCAAAGCAGGTGATGAAGGCCATGACCCAGACGGACACTCTTAGGATCATGTTGGCCAGTAGGTCCTCAAATGATGAGATCCCATCTGTGTTGGGTTTGCACTTACGCACATGTGGTGCATAGGAACAGTACTGAAAATCCTTAAAATATCTGCACAGGAGAAAATTGAGGCTGATTAATAATACATACATACACTGGGCAAATCCTGACACAGCATTAGCATAGAAAGAACTACAGCACGTACATATAAGACAGTTTGCCCATGGGGAGGAACATCTTTGTTTGTATATCAGGAATCTCAATGTCCTCCAATCCTCTGCAAAACACAGTCTGATATCACTAACAGTGCTGATATAATAGAAAATATAAACACTTTGCACAATATTATGTAATTTCCAAAGCCACTTTTGTGTTCATTTACTCACAGAGACTCAAGCTGAACCAGGTGATCAAAATGACCAGCATGAATGTGCAGCAAATGATTGTGTGATATATTTCTGCAAAGAAACCCAAACAGAAATCTATCACTGTCATCATCTAAAATATAGTTATTTTAAAATATAAGAATCTAGCAGAATTCTACACCTGCAATAGTAGACAAAGAAACTAACTCACAGTTTCAATAGTGATTTTAAATTCTCAAATATGTTATTGGGAAGGTCAGCAATCCTGTTGCAGGACAAATCCCTATAAAGACAGGAAAAGAAAGGAACACAGGAAATTATGTAAGTAGAAACATGTGTCTGTTGGAAAAGCAACCCATAATCATAACTGATTTTGGATAAGATGAAAATGTACACATGGCACTCTTTCATGTACTCACAGCTCTGCCAATGCTCCAAGTGATTGAAAAGTGTTTTCAGGAAGAGTCCTGATTTTATTCTCACGCAATGATCTTAAAAACAGGAAAAGTCTGTTATAAAAATAAGCGATGACTAATGAACACTCAGAACACAGTATCTATGATCATCTTTGTTTTAGGTTTCAAAATAGCTAAAATTTTGGCTAAATGGCTAAAAGTAGGGATAGAATACTTGCCTCCATCTATACTGAAGTACTACATAAAATGTTCAGGATAGTCAATTTTTTTTAAGAAAACTTATCAGTTGTAAGGTGGCAAAGTGGTGCAAAAGATGGTATTGGTGTCTAACAGCTCCAGGGTCTCTGGTTCAATCCTGAGCTCATCTTAGTGTTTGTGTGGAGTTTCTGTGCATGTTTTCCTTGAGTTAGTTTCCTATGGGTTCTCTAGTTTCCTCTAACATGCCAAAAACATGGGAGTACGTGGATTAGCTGTGCTAAATTACCTCTAGGGGTGAATGAGTGTGTGAAAGCTGCCCTGTGATAGACTGACATGCCATTGAAAGCCTCTGGATCCACCATAAACCTGACCAGGATATAGCAGCCACTGAAAGTGAGTGAGTGAGTGATCTCTTGCTTTTATGCTACATCTTATGGCAATTGATAGAAAAGGGAAAACCTGAAAACAAAAAACTCCTGTCCCAAGAGCTCTATACAAGTAAAACTGGCAACAGCACACAGGAAATGTAAATACTTTGGGCTGTCTAGAAATTCAAGCAAAGACCATGCCTTAACCATATGAATATGGAATTCCTTAAACATATGAATACCTTATTCAATATGACACAAAGGCAGCAGTAAGGGAAAAATGTTCAAAGAAAAAAACAAAGTTAATGATTCATAACTAAGCTGCTAACGTCCACGACCACTGAATACTTGACTTTTTGCTATATTAATTGTTTAATTAATTATTTCTGTAATTTCTAGAAACAAAATATGCAAAATTTCATTGCATTATTATTAGCAATGTACTATACACTCGCTGCCCATGTTAACAGCAATACCTGTAAATCAACTAGGTGTTTCACACAGGATGTTGATTATTTTTTGCACCAAACTATATCAACTCTCGAGACTGCTGTGTGTGAAAATGCCAGGAGATCAATAGTTTCTGAAATAGTCAAACCAGCCTATCTGGTACCAACATCCATGCAACGATCAAAGTCATAGAGATCACACTTTTTCTTCATTCTGATGTTTGATGTGTATATTAACTGAAGCTCTTGACCTGTATCTGCATGATTTGTATGCACTGTGTTGCTGCCACATGATTGGCTGATTGGATAACTGCATAAAAGTGCAGGTCTACCCGTGTTCCTATTAAAGTGGACGGTTAGTGTATTTTGATCATACATTAACACTATAATACCAGCAAACCTTAAGCATGATACTGAGCAATTTGCGATACTTTCCAAATATAACAATACTCCAAGGCATTAAAGAACTTACAGTACTGTGAGCTCACTACATGTCAAGAGAGTGGAGTAGTTCAGCACCTCAATGTGGTTCTCAGCAAAATCTCTGAGTAGAGAAATATAGAGTATTCATTAGATAAAACAAATAACATCAGAACAGAAATTAACAGTTTTAAAAACACTTGAATGTGTTACTATTACACCCCTTTAACTGGTAACACCAAATAGAAATTCAACAATGCAATATACAGGGGCACAGCATATTACTGTCTTCTTGTTCTGAGAGAGGTGGACTTATTTCTGTGAAGAAAAACAAAGTCTATGGTCGTGACATAAGAGTTAGTACCAGATGTATTGGCATTCAGTCAGTGAATGACTCTTCTAGTATCTATCATTAGCAATCAGCTGAGGCTTTCACACTCAACAAAACAGACCTCAGATTTCTCAGAGAGAGAGAGAGAGAGAGAGGAAGGACATGGACAGCCCACACAATATAGCAACATAAGCCAATTGAATCCTCATGTCCAAAGGCACAGTATGTTCCATTTCCATTACTCTGAGCAATTTTTACAATTGCTCACAAGCATGATTCACCGGCATGATCACTTTTACATGTATATCTCTTCACAGCCCTGCAATTTAGTACATCAGTTAATTACATAAACTAAATACACAACTACCATAACACCACAAGCATGTCTCACATCACAACCACTTATTTATCAAAACACCATCATTACTTCTCTTCTAATGAGAACAATCATAGTACAATGACTAAAAAACACTAACAACTGCTGGCATTACAGTAAGTGCACTATATAGGTGCATCTCAAAAAATGTTAATATCGTGGAAAAGTTAATTTTTTCCCCATAATTTAATTCAAAAAGTGGAACTTTCATATATTCTAGATTTACTATACATAAAGTGAAAACTTTCCCTTTTTTGTTTTAATCTTGATGATTACAGCTTATAGCTCATGGACATAAAAAATCCAGTATCTCATAATATTAGAATAAAGAATTTATAATACAGAAATGTTGACCTTCTGAAAAGTATGTTAATTTATGCACTCAATACTTG
>JANDJT010000060.1:16533243-16543820 GCA_024331685.1 Stegophilus panzeri | reverse complement strand
GATACTGGATTTTTGATTTCCATGAGCTGTAAGCCATAATCATCAAGATTAAAACAAAAAAAAGGCTTGAAATATTTTACTTTATGTGTAATGAATGTAGAATATATGAAAGTTCCACTTTTTTAATTAAATTATGGATAAAAAAAAAAGGTACTTTTCCACGATATTCTAATTTTTTGAGATGTACCTGTATATGTATTGATGATGTAGTATGCTTCTTCTCTTTAATTTGTTTTGTATTGTAATTGTTAATTATCCTTAGTCTGATATGACATATACCTTATACGCTCCACCACCATACCACCTTCTTAGGAACACCTGTACACCGCACATTCATGCAGTTATCTAATCAGCCAATCATGTGCCAGCAACTTTGATTGTGGCATGGTTATTGGTACCAGACGGGCTGCTTTGAGTATTTCATAAACTGCTGATCTGCTGGGATTTTCTCACACAGCAGTCTCTAGAGTTTACGCATAATGGTGTGAAAAATTAAAAACATTGAGTGAGCAACATTTCTGTGGGTAGAAATGCCTTGTTGATAAGGAAAAGAGGAAAAGGGTCAGATTGGTTTGAGCTTCCAGGAAGGATACAGTAAGTCAAGTAATCACTTTTACAATTATAGTGAGCAGAAAAGCATCTCAGCATGCACAAAACATTGAACCTTGAGGTGGATAGACTACAACAGCAAAACACCACAGTGCGTTCCACTCCTGTCAGCCAAGAACAGGAGTCTGAGGCTGCAGTGGGCACAGACTCACCAAAACTGAACAATTTAAGAAAAAAAATTTTTTTAAAGACTTTTTTCAGTCTTTAGCTGTCCAGTATTGGTGAGCTGGCACCCATGATAGTCTCAGATTCTTTTAACTGGCTGACAGGAGTGAAACCTGATGTGGTCTTCTGCTGTTGTAGCCCATCCACCTCAAGGTTTGATGTGTTATGTTTTCTGAGATGTTTTTCTGCTCACCATGGTTGTAACGAATGTTTATTTGAGTTAATATAGACTTACTGTCAGCCTAAACAAGTCTAGTCATTTTAATCTGATCTCTCTCATCAACATAATTTCAAGAATCATTAAAGAATATTTTTTTTGTTTTCTGCGCCATTGTGCACTGCACTGTTGCCACATGATTGGCTGATTAGTTAACTGCTTGAATGTGCAGGTGTACTTAATATAGTGGATGCTGAGTGTATGACAGAAAAAGTCCTAGAAAAAAAGTCATCATAAATTTCCATCTCCTTGGATTTCAAATCAGTATGTGACTACCTGAGAATGGTGAAGTCCCATGCAAGTATCTGCTTGTTCCCTTTCAAAGGGAACTCAACCTTCAGTGTGAGCTTCATGCTGTGGGAAGCGCCCTTGCACTTGACCGGTATCTGAAGTCTGTGTGAAATCATGTCTATTTATTGGCCTGCCATGGTCAGGTGACATGGCATTTCGCGCATCACATGATTATAAAATGGTGCCTGTAAACCACGTAGTCAGCATTATTACCTTCAGCAAAGACCGCATTTCGGCCATTTGTGTGAAAGCTCGAACAAAAACTTGAGCAAAAACTCAAACAAAAACTCTTCACTTCCACTCTAAAAAAAATCTCTTTACTTTTCTGTCCCTTTGAACAAAAAAGAAAAGTAGGAGTCAGAGAGAGTTCAGGGAGTGTGTTATACCTTGCTCCCATTTTATTACAGAGGGGGACGGACACACTTTCTATGTGAAGTGTCTGGGGTAGAGCATGCCACAGCTGCCCTTGAGGGGGCTGACTGCGTGCATTGTGAATGCTGTACAATCTGGCAGCTCTGCTCATGGCTCGCTCTCTTCTCGGCCAAAGGGAGTTGGGTTTTGGAGCCTCTCGGATCTGGGCCTGCCACTGCCGAGGCAGCCAGCTGGCTCAGGTCCTCGGGATGCCATATGGATCTGGAGGAGGAGCCTCAGGCAAGCACTGTTCTATCTCTTGCTCTGTTTTCCAGGTCTGACTCACCGCTTCTGGGTTTTGGGTATGGAGAGTCACCCCACCCTCTCCGAAGAGTCAGAGGGGCAAGCCACTGCACTAAAAACGTAGGGCAGCTCTCAAGCATATAAAGGGCTGCATGAAGTGATTACTATGGCTGTAGAGAAGCTGAATTTAGACTGGCCCGGGGAAGAGGAAGTGGCTCATAGCAAGCTGGATGAGCACTATCCTCAGTCAAAATAAATCTTGCTCACACCGTAGAAAACTCCCCTTTTTTCCCCAGAAGTGCATGATGAAATATCGCACTTCTGGGGGAAACCGTACGCCAGCCGTATTTATAACCATTTACAACCTCATTTATAATCAGGTGTTTGGCCATCCAGATGACGCCAACACCTGTGAAGACTGGATGATACCAACATCTAATTGTCACAATAACAAGCTCTATGTGTTGCTCCTGGGATAGCGGTGGGCCTGACCTGTTCTGCTCTCTGGGCCTGCCTGGACCGTCCTGGTGCCCCGCTTCTGGATTTCTCGTCACTTGGAGGCCAGTCACTGTTGCTGAGGATGACCCCATATGGATAGCCTGGGGACACTTGAAAGCCATGGAGGTGGCATTGGTCTGCAATTGATGCGAGCAGTTCTGATGCTGTGTCTTGGGACTGTGGTTGCGGTGATGGTTTTGGACTACAATTGCACAAACAGACTTTGGTCTCCATCGACAGACAGTTCATGATTTCAGCGGAATAGATTTCATGTTGAGACTGTGGTGAATTTCCTGATTACACAATTTAACTCTTTGTTTTATCGTATAGCACACAGTTATAGAAGGAAATTATTTATAATTGCACTATCTGGTGTCACCCAGATGAAGATGGGTTCCCTTTTTGAGTCTGGTTCCTTTCAAGGTTTCTTCCTCATATCATCTCAGGGAGTTTTTCCTTACCACTGGTGCCTCTGGCTTGCTCATTAGGGAAAAATTTATCGATTTAAAATTTAGATCTGAAATTTATATATTTCTGTAAAGCTGCTTTGTGACAATGTCCATTGTGAAAAGCGCTATACAAATAAAACTAAACTGACTTGAACTGAAAACTGGGGAATGAACAGTATGGGTATTTGGCTATGCCAAAGGTGGAGGAGGTGCTTGTGAGCTACCTCTTTCCATCAACGGCAGGAAATTAAGGGGGGCCAGCTTTGCCATTCAAGCCATGTAAGACATGTAAGACCGTATCAGCGTTGGTTGGCAAAGCCTATGCAGCAGGGGGTCTTGCTTTTGGGTCACTGCATACAATGGCAGTGTTGCAGGCCTACCAAGCAGACCTGCTGAGTGAGCTCGACAGAATTGGGCCAGAGGCAGTGGTGAAGCTTCACTGTGGGATTTGTCTCTTTGGGTGTCCAAGTAAATGGCCCGGCATATTGGCCATTCAATGGGTAGCTTGGTTGCAGCGGAGAGGCACCTATAGCTCAACCTCTCAGGGATGGCGGAGAAGGATAAGGTCTCCTGCTGCCTCCCCCCATGGAGAGCCGGCGGGATCAGGCAGCCATAGTCTGCTAGTAGGCCTGATCTGAGAATGATCATTAATGCCAAGCAGAAAAAGAAGGAGCGGTCCTGATGGGATGCAGAGAGAAGTATCAGGGAATGTGAGGTTGTAAGGGCAGTTAGCCCCTTGTATTACTGTAGGGCCTCCCCTAGCCAATGTTGTCCCAAGTTTTCAGTCTTAAAAATAAAAATCTGATGCGTTCCCTCCATAGAATGTGGAAGAGTTAACATCACTAAAAGACCATCTGGCAGAGTGGAAACTACTGCCAAATGTGTCTCCATGGGTTCTGTTCATCATAAAAAAGGGTTACTGGGTCCAGTTCAGAGCTTGACCCCCAGTTCAGAGGTGTGCTCACCACAGTAGTCAGCACAGAGCAAAGCCCAATGTTAGCGCAGAAAGTAAGATCCCTCTTGGACAAAGGTGCCATAGAACATGTACCCCTTTCTCTGAGGGAAGGAGGTCTTTACAGCCATTATTTCCTGGCCCACAAAAAAGATGGGAGTATGTGGCCACTTTTAGATCTGTGCCATCTGAACCGTACTCTTCGGACATACACGTTCAAGATGTTGACGTTCAAACTTATCATTCCACAGATTCAGTTCAAGGACTGGTTTGTGACGATAGATGTAAAAGACACATATTTCCACACTGAAATAATGCCCAGTCACAGGAATTTCCTGAGGTTCACATTTAGAGGCAATGCGTACCAATATCGAGTTCCTACTTTCGGTCTAGCTTTATCCCCTCACACCTTCGCGAAGTTCATGGATGCCGCTCTGGCTCCCTTGTGACTCAAGGACATATGTGTACTAAACTACCCGGATGACTGGTTAATTCTAGCATGATCCAGGGAGTTGGTGATTCAACATTGAGATTCTCGTCCACATGAGGAGCTTGGGGCTCAGGTTGAACCCCAAGTAAAGTATGCTTTCTCCAGTGCAGAGGACAACTTTTCTAGGGGTTATATGGTATTCTACTACGATGAGGGTGTTTCTATCCCAAACATGTGTAGGGTCAATCCAATCAACATTGAGCAAGATAAAGCTGGGTCTGGGCATCTCCTCCAGTCTCTATGAGAGACTGTTGGGGCTTATGGCAGCAGCAGCCAATGTCATACTGTTGTGCCTACTACACAAGAGACCGTTTCAGTGATGGCTGAAAATTCAATGAGTAATCAGTGTCACGTGGCAATGCCTATGTGCCTATGTGGACGGTAATCACAGATGCCTCCCTCACAGGCAGGGGCATGGTGTAAGATGGCTGTCCAGCTCATGGTCTCTGGAGCAGCCCTCATCTGGAGTGGCATATAAATCGCTTAGAAATGCGGGCTGTATTTCTAGCACTGAAATTCTTTCTTCCTCAATTGAGAGGTCACCATGTGTTAGGTGTGACAGACAATACAGCAGTGGTCTCTTATATCAACCACCAGGAAGGGTTATGATTGCGCCCCCTGTTCAGGCAGGCACAACTAATTCTTCTCTGGGTGGAGGGAAAGTTTTTATCAGTGAGTGCAATGTACATTCCAGGCAAACGGAATGTGGAGGCAGACATCTTGTCAAGGCAGGGGCTGAGGCCTGGGGATTGGAGGCTCCATCAACAAGTGGTGAAGTCCGTATGGCGGAAGCTCGGCCAAGCGGAAGTGGATGTGTTCGCCTCTGAGGAGACAACACACCGCCCATGCTTTGATTTGCCCTCACTCCTCACGCACCATTGGGGCTGGATGCCATGGTGCACATGTGGCCGAGGTCACGTCTGTACACCTTTCCCCTGATCGCTCTGCTCCCACAAGTTCTAGGGAGAGGTCACCAAGACTGTCTACATCTGCTACTAGTAGCACCTTATTGGCTAGCTCGAATATGGTTCTCAGAGATATCCCCCCTGCTAGACAGCACTCCCTGGGAGATTCCTGTTTGCAGCGATCTACTGTCTCAAGCCAGAGGGTTGATTTATCACCCTCTGCTGGAACTACGGAAACTGTGGGTTTGGCCCCTGAGGGGCACCAGCTCATAGATTCTGGTCTCTCAACCGAGGTTGCAGAGACCATGTTGAACACTACAGCTCCATCCAAGAGAAAATTGTATGCGCTCAAGTGGTGATTTTTGTCTCATGGTGTGAGGAACGTCAGTTAGACCCAGTAAACTGCGCAATAGCTACAGTCCTGGAGTTCTTACAGGGATGTTTCTCAGCAGGGTTGGCGCCTTCTACAATTAGGGTCTATGTGGCTGCCATTTCAGCCAGCCTTGCTGTAGCCTCTGTGGGGCACCATCCTTTAACATTGAAGTTTATGCATGATGTCAGGCGGCTGAGGCCCATGTGCAGACCACGCATACCTTCCTGGGACCTGTCTGTGGTACTGGAAGGTCTGTGAGGCACCACATTTGAACCCTTAGAGTCAGCCTCAGAGAAGCTTCTGACTATAAAGGTAGCTCTTCTGCTGGTGCTGACATCTCTCACATGAGTAGGAGATCTTCAAGCTCTCTCTGTTGCCCCTTCCTGCCTTGACTTTGTCCCTGGATTATTCAATTAAATTCAATTCAGTTTTATTTGTATAGCGCTTTTCACAATGAACATTGTTAAAATCCAGCTTTACAGAAATATTTACATTTCAGATCTAAATTTTAAATCGATAAATTTATCCTTAATGAGCAAGCCAGAGTCAATGGTGGCAAGGAAAAACTCCCTGAGATGATATGAGGAAGAAACCTTGAGAGGAACCAGACTCAAAAAGGGAACCCATCCTCATCTGGGTGACACTGGATAGTGTAATTATAAATAATTCCCTTCCATAACTGTGTGCTATATGATAAAAGAGTGCAACTGTGTAATTAGGAAATTCACCACAGTCTCAACATGAAGTCTATTCTGCTGAAATCATGAACTGTCCACCAAAGGAGGCCCGAGCGCAAAGTCTGTTTGTGCAATTGTAGTCGAAAACCATCACCGCAACTGCAGTCCCAAGACACTGCACCAGAACTGCCTGCATCAATTGCAGTCCAATGCCATCTCCAAGGCTTCCAAGTGTCCGCAGGTTGTCCATATGGGGCCATCCTCAGCAACAGTGACTGGCCTCCAAGTGATGAGAATGAACGGGTCAGACCCACTGCTATCCCAAGAGCAATACAGAGTTTGTTACTGTGATGATTAGATGTTGGTATAATCCAGTCTTCGCAGGCATTGCAGTCATCTGGAATCTTCGTAGAGGCTGGTTCTGAGCTGGAGCATTCACTGATTACCTCGGGATGCCCATCCTAGGAACAGGAAGAGGGAACAAATGGTGAAGGATTAGCGTACCTGCTTTTCATTGCATTTCAGGCAAAGATGACCATGTGCATTTGTTATCATTTTATCATACAAGACTAGAGTACAAGGATATGAGATGTGTTATGTTGAATGCTAGGCTAAAGAAATGTGTTTTTAATCTGGATTTAAACTAAGAGAGTGTGTCTGAACCCCAAACATTAACAGGAAGGCTATTCAAAATTTAGGAGCTAAGTGTGAAAAAGATCTACCTCCTTTAGTAGATTTTGATATCCTTGGTATTATCAAAAGTCTAGAGTTTTGCGACTTTAAAGAGCGTGAAGGCTTGTAGCGTGATAGAAGATTGGTTAAATACAAAGGAGCTTGGCCGTTTAGGGCTTTATAGCCGAGTAGCAATATTTTATAATCGATATGAAGCAATTTTGGAGGCTTAAACCTGTGACGCTGCTGTTGGTTGTACATTTCCAATTTTATTCCTGATGCTTTCAATTTTCTCAGTGAAGAAATCCATGAAGTCATTACTACTAAACTGGGTTGGAATATTCAGTTTGGGAAGCATCTTATTATTTGTTAATCTAGATATTGTATTGAATAAAAACCTAAGATTGTTTCAGTTACTTTCTATGAGTTTACATAGATACTCTGCCCTAGCAGCTTTTAGAACCTGTCTGTAGCTAGACATATAGTTCTTCCACACAATTTGAAAAACCTCTAGATTAGTTTTTCCCCCATTTGCGCTCAAGATTACAAGTTGCTCTCTTGAGAGCATGAGTATGACTGTTGTACCATGCAGAAGGATGTTTCACTGTATCCTTTTTTAATTTGATAGGCGCAAAATTATCTAGAGTGCTAGAGAGCATAGTGCCCAGATTGCTAGTCACCATATCAAGTTCAGCCATATTTATAGGTACACAGCACAGTTACTTATGAATCTATCCATAGTGGTTGGAATAATAGTTGTACCCATAACACTGTTCTAAATGGCTAATCTCAGCTACAGGAAGTGTGCATGAAATGAGATAGTGATCTGTGATATCATCACTTTGTGGTAGAATGGTTAACCTCAGTTCCATGAGATACAATAAAATCTAGTGTATGATTGAATTGATGAGTGGGTACATTTTGTTTGACCCCAAAGGAGTTTAGTAGGTCTGTAAAACCAAGTCCTAATGCATCACTTTTATTATCTACGTGAATGTTAAAATCTCCAACAATAAGGGCTTTGTCCATGTTAGCTAGTAAGTCTAAAAGGAAACCTGCAAAATCTTTAAAACAATCAACGTAGGGCCCTGGGGGTCTATACACGGTAGCCAGAGCAAGAGATAGAAGGGATTTTTCCCTAGACCAAAAAGTGTAACATTAAGCACAATCACTTCAAATGAGTTGTACCTGTGTCCTGTTCTCTGAGTAATATTAAGAGTAATACTGTATATTGTTGCTACAACTAAATTTGTCAAGGCCTTTCTATATCCTAGGCTGGATTATATTCCTAAAGTGCCTATGTCTGCTACCTAGCCAGTAGTGTTGCAGGCTTTCTGCCTTCCTCCGTTCCTCACACTGGAACAAGAGAAATTGCACCTACTGTGTCCAGTAAGGTTCTCTGTACTTACAGCTTTGGTGGCGACAGTAGAGGTGATGCTGTGTCGAAGCAGCGCATCTCTAATTGGATAGTGGAAGCAATGTCTATCATTTATGAGGCAAGCAGTCTTGCTACACCTCTGGGCATCTGTTTGCTTCCAGACTTTGCAAAGCGGTCATATGAAAATAAAGATAGGCCCTCCATTATATTATATCACCTTATTACAGACTAGTGGTACTGTATAGAACATGAACTAGAACATTCACTGTTCCTGTTTGGTTATGTAATATTATATTTTTTTCATTTAACGTTTGTTTCAGGTTTGATTTAATTCAATATTGTACTTGTTACTTAGCTAACTGCTATAATTATGACAACCAAACTCATTTCCATTTGGTTCTTAATTTTATTGTAATTATGTTTGAAACAAAATACATGTATAGAAACATTTGCAGTTGGGCTTTAGAAATACATGGCTTGACTGTTAGCAGAAATGGAGTGTAAAATGTATGGAGAAAACTGTGTTCATTAAATGTATTTTCTGGTAATGCAGTGTAAAATGTATTTACAGTTTGATCCACAAGGAGTACTTTTGCACAAACAATATGAAGTGCTCTAATTCTTAAATTGCAGATTTAACCATACCTACACTATATGTGCCCAAAGGTTTGTAGACACCTGACCATCACACCAATATTTGGTTCTTTTCCAAGCTGTTACCACAAAGTTGGAAGCACACAATTGTCTAGAATGTCTTTCTATGTTGTAGCATTTCAATTTCCCTTCACTTGAACTAAAGAGCCCAAACCTGTTCCAGCATGTGCACAAATTGAGGTCCATGAAGACAAGTCTTGGTTTGCCAAAACTGATGCAGAAGAACTCGAGTGGCCTGCACAAAACCCTGATCTCAACCCCACTGAACACCTTTGGGATGAATTGGAACACCGAATTGGTGTAAGGCCTCCTAGTCTGACATCAGTGCCTGACCACACAAATCCCCACAGCCATGCAACAAAATCTAGTGCAAAGCCTAGAAGCTATTATAACAAAAACAGGGGACCAACTCTATATTATTGCCCATGGTTTTGGAATGGGAAGTTCAACAAGCACATATGGATGTGAAGGTCAAGTGTCCACATCCTTTTGGCCAGATAGTGCATTTCTTATCATTCCTGTAATATTCCTATTGTCTAATGTTCACTCTAAGCCACAGTGCTGTGATTAGCAGTACAACAGAAGAAAGCGTGTTTCCATTTGTTGGACAGGTCCAGTCACTCCTTTAGTCAGTGCATCAGGTAAACAGTTATCTGGTTTCAGATAAAGAAACTACAGAGCGGGAGGCAGATGTTCCCCTGACACACATGCACAGACTAATGTTCAGATTTATTCACAGTCCATTAGTCTCCCTGGTCATCTGGGTACTTTTCTTCTCTCGGAAAGCAGCTCCTTTATTGTGACTATCCTCCTGGATGTCTGGGCAAGGTTACTCTAACCAAATACTACACAGGGAAAAAACTCTTACAAGAGTTCTCTGAACAAATATAGCTGTCTCTCTGTCTCTAACTCACACCTGACAATGTAAGGAACAAAAGAAGAGCCAGACATAATGGCCATCTGAGCACTTTCAGTCTTGGACATACCAGCCAGAGCTCCATTTTTGTTCACATATGTGTTTGATTAAAATGGCAACTCAGGCCATGAAACACACAGCCACCAAGTATCCTCTTCTTGAAATTCCAAGAAGCAATGACTACATGACCTGCATTTACCATGTCCTCGGTTGTAGAGGCTGATATTTAGACAGACATCCTGTGGGACACAGAGCCCACATGCTTCCTTTGGGAATGAGGCAGAAAGTATTAATTACATCTGTCACAAGGCAAATAACTGTTCTGTTCTTATTACGGCTAAACCTTGTTTTCTTTAGGTATACTCTGTGCATTAAATGAGCACTTGTTACTGATTAATAGACTTGACTTCATTTCATTCATAGAAATGAATACTATTGCAAAGCCAAAAGAGAGGCTGGGAAAAGGCAAAAGAGGTTCTCTAGAGTGAGGACATTTTTGGGACCACAATTTTTGTTGCTGGCAGTGATAAACTGAATCATTATTTTCAACCACAAACATTTTGTTATGCAATGGTAATAGTAGTGGTAGGAAAAAATGTTTAGTTTCTTACTCACCAACAAAAACTGTAATGATCCATGAGTCAAAATGTTCTTGGGGGGGGGGGGGGGGGGGGGTG
>JANDJT010000060.1:16472681-16493613 GCA_024331685.1 Stegophilus panzeri | reverse complement strand
ACCACCCACTTTATCAATATTTCAACCCCCTTCCTTCTGGCCGCAGGTATAGACTACCCATGTGCAGAAAGGCCAGCGATGGTAGGAGTTTTGTTCCTATGGTTGTACGAGCGTTAAACACATAGGTACTCTGCCATTGTGATGCCAGATGCATCTGTTGTATGATGATACTGATGTTTTTCTTTTTGTCCCCTTCTCCCTTCTATGCCTGTGTCTGTTTATGATGGTTTATATGTATGATGTTATGTTTTTGTTTTTCTATGCACCAATGGTGGAAACAAATTTCCTCTTTGAGGACCAATAAATTATCTATCTATCTATCTATCTATCTATCTATCTATTTACCAAGGGTGCCAATATTAGTGGACTCAGGAGAAGATGTATTGGAAAATAGTAGTAACTTTGTAGAGGCTGAAATCTTTATTGATTTACAATCTAAAGCTAATTACACTGGGTGTTTTGGCTATATAAAGCTCATAACTTAAATGAAAAATCCAAATTAGTACATTTGTAATTATTTTTGGAGATTCTAGATTTTTACTATTTGTTATTTTTTTCCTCCTTTACAAAAAAATATAGCTTCCGGGAATAGACTCCAGATTCACTGTGAACCTGACCAGGATAAAGTGGTTACTGAAGATAAATGAATTAATAAGAGTAATTTGAGGGTATGTACATCCATATCGAGTTTAGTAACTGTGGTTTTTATATAATAGTGTTAACAAAAGGTCTAGAGTAAATGTGGGTCTGTTGCTGTTGAATGAAATCTCAAAATGAAACCTAAGTCTCAGTAACAAAAAGCCATTAATTTTTTTTTTTTAAATAAATAAATCCGATAAAGTCAGAAACAAAGTCAAAGAGAAGAATAGAACAGCATATTTTAAAAAGGTTGATCACACTAAACAAGGTTTAACACAAGTGATAACCCTCAAGCACAGAAAGACCAGGTAACAGTTTACTTTAAAAGGTGAAAAAAATTCTGGGACAAAAGTTCTGTGTAATAGGCAGATATTTAAAAAACACAACAACACTGTATTACATGTAAGGAAATGAGGAAAAAAAAGTAACTTATCATCCAAAGAATTTAAGCTTATTTTTTCCATGATGGCATGTAGTGTACAGAATCATAAATGTGTTTAAACTAATTGCAGTAACAGGATACTGACCTGAAACTATTCAGTTTTTCCAGGGACAAAAAGTGGGACGTTATTAACTAGTCAAGTCTGTCATTTAACCATATTCTGTTTATTGGTTCAATTAAATGGGAGGGATTATGCATTATGCAAGTATAATATTATATAAGCAATTACTATATGCTTCATAAAATGCAGACCTCATTTTTCAAAATCTAAAAGGTGTCACAGCTCTGTATTCAGAAAATTGTTACTGATTTAATTTCCTTTTTGTATGTTCCAAGACAATGCAGCAAGAGTTTATTTTATCCTTGTTTATACAAAGGTAAATATATTTTATGATGTCTAACTAAACCTGAACATTTAAGTATGACTCAAAGCTTCAGAGAAACTTCAACTGGTTATTATAGCTCATTATCTTTCCATGCCAAGAAAGGGATTTATAGAAAGAAAAATATGGGGATTTGGGGTAGTAAATTATCCTCAACTATTATCTGTTTATCACATCAAACTCACAACTGCAAAAGGATAGATCCCATTCTTCATATATTGAGTGTAATCAAGAGGTTGCCCATCATCAGTGCAGTATAAATGCTTTAAATCACTAGAGGGTTAAGCGACTGAGCTGGGAACTTGCTAAGACCTTGACATTGAAACTAATGCCTTATTGGTGATTTAGAGGCTATATACTATGTGTGAAACTTTGAAACACAAAAAACCCCCAAGAATATTACATAGCTTTTACCCTAATGCACATGTTGGAAAACAAAACCACCCAAGGTCACTGAAACACATGCTAGCTTATGACTACAGCTGTAGATATTTCATAGTTTAGTGATGCACTTTTTTATATTCACACTTCACATACACTATATGGCCAAAAGTTTGTAGACATCTGACCATCACACCCATACATGCTTTTTGCACATCCCATTCCAGATTTAGATTCCTCCCTTTGCTGTTATAATAAATTCCAAATTTAGGCATGTGGCTGTAAGGATTTGGCCATTCAGTCACAAGAGCATTAGTGAGGTCGGGTACTGACGTCAGGCAAGGAGGGGTGCAATCGGCATCCCAGTTCATCCCAAAGGTGTTCAGTCGGGTTGAGGTCAGGATTCTGTGTAGGCGACTCAAATTTTTCCACACCAACCTTGGCAAACCATGTGTTCACGGATCACAGGGACATTGTCATGCTGGAACATGTTTGGGCCCCTTAATTCCAGTGAAGGCAAATTGTAATGCTACAGCATATGAATACATTCTAGACAATTGTGTGATTCCAACTGTGTGGCATCAGTTTGGGGAAGAACCACATAGGGGTGTGGTGGTCAGGTGTTCACAAAAATGTTGGCCATATAGCGTACATTACTCTCTGAAAGTATTGGAATGGCAAGACCAGTTCTTTTGTTTTTGCTATACACTGAAGACATTCAGGTTTTGGATCAAAAGATGAATTTCAGTTTTCATTTCCTATATTTACATATACACGTGTTAAACAACTTTGATCAGACACCTTTGGTGTCAGACCGACCCAATTTTAGGTCAGCAAAAGTATAGGAACAGATGGTCTTAAAGTAAATGAAAGTAAATTACACTTAATAGTCAAATATCATACCCCTTGCTTGCAGTAACTGAATCAACCTGGTGACTCATTGATATCACCAAACTATTGCATCTTTTTTTTTGTGATGCTTTTCCAGGCTTGTACCGGAGCTTCTTTCAGTTGTTGATTGTTTTGGCATGGTTTCTCCCTTCAGTCTCCTCTTCAGGAGGTGAAATGCTGCTCAATTGGGTTAAGGTCTGGTGATTGACTTGGACAGTCTACAACCTCGGTCTTGCCATTCCAATACTTTTGGAGGGGACTGTATTTTTTTTTCCTTTGCTCGGTCTTCTAAAATTTTAACTTGTCTGGAAGGTCAACTGCGCACACACACACACACAGAATCCTTTTGTACTTTTATGGTTAACTTTGTAATACTAATGCTACGGGCAAAGGTAACAATTCCTGGTTCACTGATATCACTACTGACATTCTGAGACATAAATTACCCTTGATTATCTTCCTTTCTGATATAGTGTAAATTCATTTGAATGGAGGATACTAGAACTGAAATGGTTGTCTTTAAGATCATCTTACTGTCATGCAATAAGTCAAGCTGTTTGTCCATTTTATTTTAGCTTCTTCTTGATAATTTTTGGATGTCTACACAAGTCCTAGGGTTGCAGCACATGCATAATACAGTCCTCAGAGCAAGCTATGCAGGTAGTCAATAAGAATGACAGAGTAAAGCACGGGCTGTCGTCAAAGGACATTGAACTTGGATTGGAAAATGGTCAGTTTAATGCCAAGAGGCCAACCTCAGGCAAGTCAGATATATGGATATCATTTTAACACATCATAGATGCAGGTGAATTAAACTTCCCTTTGTGCAATGTGATAAATATCTAAAAGTTGTCCTGTTTAGCAGCCAAGAGACTGGAACCTCTGCAGTAAAGACAACAGTAAAATACCACTCTAAAAAAATAATTCAGTACCTTTTTAAATATCACAATAATAAAAAGCTAAAATACCTTAATAAAATTACTGAATATCAATTCAGTGATTCTTTGAGTTGGATAGACCAAAATAAATGCCTAAAAATCCAACTGATAATTAAAAAATATTTTTTTTGAAGATTTACATCTGTAAATTTATTTCACGAAAAAGAAATTAGCATTTGACTAACAAATTATATTTTTAAGATTTATTTAATAATATTTTTAAATTTGTGGTAAATTTCAATCAACATATCAATCAATAATCAACATGAGAATGGAGTGATTATACTGATCAGTTTCAAGAACTACAATTATTACTCATCAATATTCCTCATGTTGAAAAACAACTTAACAACTTTTCACGCAGCGGTAAAGGTAAGTAAAAATGTATGTTTTGTCTGTCGCTTTATTATAGTGGTTCCCACATTTAATGTTAAATATCATTTTAGAGTTGAAATGTTTTATATTTTGAAGCTTTTATAAAAAAAAAGTTCCTGCTTCATAATTTTGTCATTTATCGCTGTGAGCTAAAGCAGCATGGAAGTCAGGTAAATTTTGGAACCATTTTAATGACTTAAATTGGCAACTTCAACACCACAGACTTAACGTTTATGACTTCATAACTATTATTTTCTAAACTTTAAAGATAGTAAAGTCAGTTCAAGTGGAAATGAGCCACAAAACTCTGTTTCTCTAATGCCTTTCTTAAAAGCTCAATGACGCTCGCGAAAGGCTGTGATGGTGTATGGCCAAGGGCATAGCAACCTTTATAACTGGGGGGAGGCAGGTCTCGCTCAAATCTAGAGAAATAATTACATTTTAACAAGTTTATTTGGATTAATCGCAATGTAACCGTTCGCGTAAAACGAAGGCTTTAAGACCAAGCAGAAGCCTCTGCCAGCTGGTTGCTTCGGCAGTGAACAGAACTAATGAGTTAGGTATAAACAGAGGACGGAGCCAGCTCCAAATGGGAGGGTCAGCCACAAATTGGTGGGACTTTAGCTCCAAGTGGGCTGTACAATCCTCCAGAGGACTTTGGTTACTGTAGTGTCTGCCATGTAAATTAAGCTGTGTTTTTTTTTTTTTTTCTTCTTCCAGAAGCAACACAGCGGTTTGACGGAATTAAACCGGTAAACTTGCAATTTTTAAATTTGCGCTCTAAAAATATTACACGTTGTGGAAAAAGTAGATTGTTGTAGCTACTTTTTCCACAATGTTTTAGTCTTTATTATTAGGTGACGTAGTTTAACAAGAATGATAAATGATCTAAACTGTTAATTAGAAGGTTATAGTGTTCTCAGCAGCACATACAAATTACAATCTGCTATGTATTTTACAAGATTTTTTTATTTTTGCAAAATGTTTCTGCAATCAGTTTCTACAATCTCTCCAGACTTTTCAGGTTATGGACACTACAGACCACAATATCTTGTGGCAATTTTAGACTACACTGAATTTAAATGCAAATCGATGTCTGATTTTTTTTTAAATTATATTATTAACTTTGGTACAATTTTTACTAGTATGAGGTACATTTTCAAAAGTTCTAGAACAAAATTCCAAAATGATTGCGCTTGTAATTGTCATTCTTTTAAAACCTGCTCTTACGGTCGACGTTATCAACTTAAAACATTTGGTTTATTTACCAAAACACATTAGTATGATCTTCATTCATTTATTACTCACAACAGTCAGTAAAACCAACTGCAAATACTATTGTACTGTACTTCAAGTTCACGTGTCAGTGAAGCATGCGTTTGACACTCTGAGGCATATCAGTGTCTGGAAGTGGGCAGTGAAATTTTGTGCACTTCAAAGTACAAAATAAAATTTGAGGAGGACTTTGAGGCAATACATTTGCGTAAATACTAGATGTGTTGGGGAATTTAACATGTAACATTTTAATTATATTCTGCTGAAATGAACGAAATGGCTCGAAAAAAAAAGATTAGTTCATTTTGCTGAATGAGATTCAAAGATCCCAGGCAGTAAAATGATCCAAATTTCCAAATCACTAATTGTCAGAGCATGCATTCTCTCATTCTCTCTCTCTCTCTCTCTCTCTCTCTCTCTAACACAAGTTCGTGATCCCAGGTCGTTGCCATGGAGATAAATAAACCGAAACCATTATTTAATGCTGTGGCGTGAGTTAGCGAGATTGAGCTAATCGCGGAAAGGATAAAGTGGATGGAAAAAAGACGCCAGGAGGAGCTGAAAAAGAAATCCTCATGTCTATAGACAATGAGACAGTTATAAACAAAGTTGCAGAAACCAGCACACTGCTTAGGTTGTTGATGCTGTAGTGCTTTGACATTTTCAGTTCTGACTGTAAACCAAAACTTGAATGCTAGAAGGCCTTTCTTTCGAGATTCATACTGATTTTCCATTTAGTTATTGATGAGTGCTTGCAGTTTTCAATTTTGAACGCAAACATTTTTTCCATAATGTTACAGTTGTATATTTTGTAGCAGAAATGTTTCATATAATTTATTTCATTATTTTATTTATTAAATTGATATGGATATTAAAAAAAAAAAAACCCTTAGTAGGCTATGTGATTTGTTAGTCATATTTATGGCCATATTTATATTATTCATATTTCTCCTGGTACTTATATGCATATTAGATGCATATGAATTAGTCCACTGTTGTGACAAATATTTTAAGTCATTTTTGTTCCATGTTACAGACCAAATATGTTTAATTATTTTTCTTTAAAATACTGCTTTTATTTTATGAGAAGTACAAGTAAATTAAACCATGACAAGGTCAGTGGACTTCTCACAAAATGCCAAGTTAAATGATTATTCAAAACCTTTGTAGGAGTTTATAGGTATCATAAGAGTTACAGTGATGGGAATACTGCTGTGACAAGATGAGATACTTTGTAATGGGTATGACTGTTTTTGAATTGTATTATTTTTATTGCAGGTCTTTGGGGAGCCCAGTTGAAAACATCAAGGACTTACAGATGTTGGCTGTAACCTGTCAGCCTGCATAGACGTCTATTCCAGTCCTACCTACACCACACCAGGCTTCTTTCTGCCATGTCTGGATGGTTGACTAAAGTAGCACCAAGTTCGCTTCAGGATTAGATGTATAGAAACATAGAAAAGGGACATAACCAACTGAATATTGCAAAAGCAAATAACTTGCCTTACTTCAGAAATACATGTTAATTGCAAAGGAAAACTATTTATCCATGATATTTCTTTGTGCTATATTTTCAAGGGTAACATTTCTTTATGATTTTAAAAATCCTATCATCTACTAACACTGATGTTGTGCACACCTGTATGTCTTTCTTTTGTGGAACACTAAAGGAGACCGAGTATTCAGGCTCACTCACTATTCATTTATTTTATAGAAAAAATATGCAGTGATAGTGAGTGGTGACTGAAGTTATCAGTCTCTTGTCATTCTGCCTTACATCTCCTTTTGTATCCCACTGAAAATAAAGTCATACAGGTTTGTTCAATTCAGCTCACTGTTGCAGCATGTAGCATGGACATTATTACAAATGTCATTTGCAAATTAGGCCAGGTTGAATTTAGACATAATCTCATGTTATACTGGTCAAATTTGACATAAATGTTTCATTAAAATGTTAATGTTTATGCAGTTGCTTTATGTTTATCATTTGGTTTCTTTAGATATATTGACCTTAAGTAAAGTACTCCTGGAATAAAGGGTAAATACAGTTTAAAAAGAAAAAAAAAAAAAGTAGTAAATGTAACATTAATTTTGATAATTAAAAGTCTAGTATGAATTAGATTCAGTTAAAACATTTAGTAAATGTAGCACATTTGTTTTGTTAAATAATATGTAGTATATATTTATATTATATAAATAGTCTTATTTTCTGTTACATCTACGTAGCTTTTCAATTATATCTACTCATTTTTAGTGGTTTTCACTTAGGGTTACTATTGCATTGATTTAGGATTTTAATTATATCTAATCAATTTTATGTGTCATGGTACTAAATGTAGTTATTCAGATCTACTTTCAAAAAACAAACAAAAAAAAAACCCAAACTTACATTTACTCAATTCATAAGGTATATTTAAATGATTTCACAGCTTTAAAATGTACTCAATATTTTTAAATGTAAAAATGTTTCACCAAAAAAATTTAATACATCATAATTTAAGTTTTAGAGCATATGCTGATATGCCAAATAACTAATAAAAATCTTGTATACACTTGTATATTTGTTTCCCCCCCCCATCTATCTATCTATCTATCTATCTATCTATCTATCTATCTCTCTCTCTCTCTCTCTCTCTCTCTCTCTCTCTTTGTGAGATTCTGGAAACGAGATCTACATTTAGCAGGAGCAGTCGAGTTGGGAAGAAAATCACTGATATACATGGAGTGAAATTTAAGAGGGAGCAGCATTAAAAAAACAAACAAAAAAAAACAATCCTGCACAGACCTCTGCTTCCATGTTTGTCTTTTGTTAGCAACAAGCTAGCCAGCTAACTGTAATGAGCGATGTATATTTTCCTCTTCAAAACTGAACTGTATAGTTAGTGTGTTAGATTTACAAGAGAATATGTTGATTAATCTAAAGCAAATACTTGTATACAGTAATACCACTTGCTATTTGCAGTAAAGAGAAGGCATAAATGAACATTTACTGTTACATGTTATCTTTGAGTGAGTTATTTCCTATCAGTATAGCTCAAGTAGGCTATAACTCATTTAAAAGGTAAGAAGTGCTACTTTGTACACATCCGTGTTGATTTGATGTCACTTGCTAAACTAGTTGTTGTTGGGGAGATGATCCCAAGTTCCCGAGTAGGAATTCTGAGTTAAGGGGATATTTTCTTTAGTTTTTCCTGGTCAGAGGAATTACAAGTTACAACCTCTAGTCAAATGCAGAGTTAATGACAGGGTTTCCAGACTGGACTAATTTAAGAACACTCCTCAGTGAGTCACAGTGTGTCTGATGTACAGAACCATTTATACTGCAAGATACACTCACCATCCACTTTATTAGGAACATCTATACAACTGCATATTCATGCAGTTATCTAATCAGCTAATCGTGTGGGAGCAGTGCAATGCAATAAAATCGTGCAGATTACAGGTCATGGTGAAAAAATGAGAATGTTGAAAAAGTATGATGTCTGTTACTTTGATCGTGGCATGGATGTTGGTAGCAGAAAATATGACCGAAGTATTTTATAAACTGCTGATCTCTTGGGAATTTCACACACACACACACACACACACACACACACACACACACAAAACAGTCTCTAGAGTTTACAGAATGGTGTGAAAAACAAAAAAAACATTGAGTGAGCAACAGTTCTGTAGGTAGAAATGCCTTATTGGAAAGAGAGGTCAGAAGAAAATGGCCAGATTGGTTCGAGCTGCCAGGAAGGATATAATAACTCAAATAACCACTGTGGTGTGCAGAAAAGCATCTCCATATGCACAAAACTTCAAACCTTGAGGTGGATGGGCTACAACAGCAGAAGACCACATCAGGTTCCACTCCTAGTAACCAAGAACAGGAACCTGAGGCTACCATGGGCACAGACTCACCTAAACTGGACAGTTGAAGATTAGGGGAAAAAAAATAACTTGGTCTTTTTACCTGGTGCTCATGATTCTTGTTCTTGGCTGACAGGAGTAGAACCTGATATGGTCTTCTGCTGTTGTAGCCCGACCAGCTCAAGGGTCGATGTTTTGTGCATGCTTATGTGGCAGGGTAATTGATTTAACTATCCTATTGGCTCTTGTAATGATCGGCTATGATGATGTCATGTGGGGTCAATGGGCGTGGTCGCCGCCCTGTTCTCCCTCTCTGTGACCTCCACATCGTGTGCTGACTCGCGGTCTCATGTTAATGTACCATCTTTGGGATGTTTACTCGGTTAATCCTCTTCTAATTGACGACCTGTAACCATGCATAAGCCTATGATATCCTGCAGTGTAATAAACGAAGAACAGCACTTTCACTTCGTGTCCAGCTGAGTTAGATCAACTTTCCTGAGAAACTCGTGAGGCTCTAGCGATTCTAGCCGGATCCTTACACTCTGCTCGGGGTATGGCTTCGGCAGACCAATAAGGTGGGAGCTATCCGATTATTTAAGGACCCTTATTTTGGTAGGCGCATATGTGTCTTGGTGATTCGCAGTTCCTCGCTCCCTGGCATTTCCGGTTCTCTTTTCCGTTCAGGTAAGTTGAGGCTTTGCTCGCGGTGTAGTGAGGTGAACATCTTAAGGCTAATTTGTTTATTTATAGTCTTAGAGCGGCGCTGGTGGCGCGTGCGTTGTGGCGAGTTGGCGGCGGAGATCGCGTTCAGTGATCGCAACATTAACCGGTGGCTGAATGATCTGTATATCGAGCCGCGGTACCTGTGAGTAATCATACAACTTCGCGTCTGGTGTTTGTTCAACCCAATGGTAAGTACATCTCTCCCTTTTTCACATTGGGACTTGGTAGATTTAGGTTGACACTCCGATCTTTGTGTTAAGGTGAGAGTGGGGAGGTGAGCATCTAAGTCTTTAAGACAGATTCCTGGCCGAAGACGCTACATGTGGCTGCTGCTGTTTTGCTTTATGGTTTTATTAATTGTTTTGCGTTACCTAGTATTTTGCTTTATTGTTATTCTTTCTTGTTCTACTTATTGTTTTGCTCTATCGTCATTCTCTTTGTTTTATTTATTGTCTTGCTTTGTCTAGTATTGTTCGTTGTGCTAGTGTCTGTTTGCTGCTATTGTTGTTTTTGACTAGTTTAGGATGTATTTTTGGTTTATGTTCTGCAACCTCAGGTACTGTGAGAGGCTAATTACTAAACTAGTGTTTTCCAGCCTCAAACCTGTTGTTTCTCCACATAACCACCTTACTATTGAGGGGCTATATGTTAAGTCTTATTGTATCCTTGCTACAGTTGCTGTATTTCCCATTTTGTATTGTTTACCATAATTCTGGTTCTGCTTAGGTGCTGTTAACTTCTTCTATTTCATGTGGTGGTGTCAGTGGGCCTGAGTGTTATAGCCACCACATCACGGTGTCTGTAATATTTGGGGGTTTTTGTTTGTTTGTTTGTTTGTTTATTGTTTAGTGTTTTGTGTAATTTTGGGTTAACCAGTGTTTTCTTTCTCTCCAGGAGCCAGTGAGTCTTGGTGGGACAGGGGAGGCTAGCTGCATTTATTTGGTAGTGTGTGTGTGCTTCACAGCATGCTCAGTGTGCCAACACAACAACTTCCTTATGGTGTAGGTAGTGTTTGATTTTGGTGTGACTTGAGGTGGGTTTGGATGACCTCCCGAGCTGTAGCTGGCCTGCCTTGTTACTGCCAAGCCTGGGCCTGGAGAAGTGCTTAGTTTTAAAATCCTTATTGTGCTTCATGGGAGAGTGATTTTTATATTTACATGTTAAGTTTTAATGATGCTTAAATGTCATAATAAAATGTAATTTTTATATTCGTACTCATGTCCCATTCTCATGTTCTTTGCCCTGATTGGTAGAACTTGTGTGTGCCTTTTATTTGGGAGTATTTCCCTGGTTCTCCCCCAGGGTGGTGTAACTGGATTTACTAAATTTGGATAAAAAAAATTTCCCTCCACTGGGGAATGCCACACTTGGATGCTTTTCTGCTCACCATAGCTGTAAAGAGTGCTTATGTGAGTCACTATAGACTTCCTGTCAGCTCAGACCAGTCTAGTAATTCTTCTCTGATCTCTAACAATTTACAATTCTGTGCATAAAAATACCAGGATATCAGAAGTTTCTGAAATACTCAAATGAGCCCATCTGACACCAACAACCATGCTATGGTTGAAGTCACAGAGATGACATTTTTCCCCATTATGATCGTTGATGTGAACTTTAATTGAAGCTCTTGACCTTTTTCTGCATGGGGTGTTTGGGGTTTTTTTTTTTTTTTTTTTTTTTTTTTTTTTTTGGATTGTGCTGCTCCCACATGATTGGCCGATTAGATAACTTCATGAATGTGCAGTTGTACAGGTGTTCCTAATAAAGTGGACAGTAAGTGTATGTTTTCAATGAAGCCTATAAAGCACTTCCCGATATATCAGTCATCAGCAGACAAGGGTATCTCCCAAATGCTGTAAATGTAATTAAACCTTTTCCATAGACAACACATCACAGTTCATCTTTGACTACAGTGACCACTATGTTTTGGTTATAAGTACTTTGATTTAATGCTCAGATGAATGCTTGTGGACACTTACAGTCGCTGCAGGTCAGTATATTTAGAGAAGACATCATCAGGAAGCTCTCTCAGATCATTGCTCTTCAGAGACCTGAGCAGTGATTCAACATCAGGATTGAAAAAACATTACTGTGTTACTATTATTTATCTCCCAGAAAAGATTGGATCATCAATTCATTTTTAAAACACTAAAATATCTCCTTCAGTATTCAGCATAATGATTTGTACTTCCCAAAAACTATTTATGCCCAAGTCTGATCCTTGCTTCAGTGGATAATATTGTAAACTTCTACCTAAAAACAGTTACTGTAGTGCTATGATGCTCACAATTAACATCTTTTTAATATACTAAGTAGTATTCGACTTTATAGTATAAATTTGAGAAGAAGCTCTCCTGCAGATTTCTGTAAAACTGCTTTGTGACAGTGTCTATTGTTAAAAGTGCTATACAAATAAAACTGAACTGTATAAGAATATAATTCTCAAACAGATAACACACGGCCTCTGGATTAGAGCACCTGCCAAACAGCATGCATCTCAATGTAAGACAGATGTTCTCGTCCCACTCCAAGCTGTGTAGCTAAACAAGTCGGGGGGAAGAAAAAAAAACACACACAACTGCATTCCTGCCACACAAAAGAAGAAGCACATGGTAATCTCTCTGAGAAGAGTACTTACAGCCAAGTCACGTTAGAGGAGAGAAGAGGCACAACATGCAAGTTCACCCCCACACATTCCACTTCTGTCTGGGTGCAGTCACAGCTCTCTGGATACTGCTGAAGAGCTAAAATAAATTAGACACATACATGCTTACAAGTTCAGGCTCATTTGCGGAACTGTAGTGACAGCAATGAATGTTAAATTCAGATCTGCTGCTGCTTTAGCCCCACTGGGACCAAAAAGTGTTTCGATGCATGACCATTTACACGGTGTTGGCTGCCAGCATATACAAAACATTCTTTAAGTCATGAAGTTAGTCCTACATCATCATACTACATCTGAATAAGGCATGTGGGCTATGCTTTTCTGGGAAATTTCAATTTCAGTTAAGACATATTACAGCATGTGACTTTAAACTATTCTCATCAGAGAGAGTGTTATCTAAGCACATCACCTTTTTGTAAGAGAAAGAAACAGTGAGAGAGACATATGTAATATATATAAACATATATATGTATATAAACATACAGCAGGCATCAGTGAGGTTCTGTGGTTCAGCTTTCTTTGTAATGGTACGGTCAAAGATGTCAGCCCATCCACTGTTATCACCTGAGGACAGACATTTCAACTGAGCCAACAGGCACTTTTGTACATATTCATGTAGTCAAATGAATAATGCAGGTAAATTGGTCACATTCAATAAATAAATTAGTCATTTATGTCTTCTGGATTTATTTTCTTGTTAGTAGGAGTTGCTGTGGTGGCAGCCAATACCACAGTCCACAACCTGTTAGATGGAATTCAGGCAGAATTCAGTTCCAAACCTAACCCAGGGAAAGCTGAGAAAGTAAAGCTTGTTTATCTGTGTGTTGAATTTGAGACAACTGAATTATGTAAGAAGATAGAGCTCCAGGAACAGGGTTGGTGATAACAACTCAAGAAACTATCATTTGATTATTTAACTCACTATACTCATCAGCCACTTGATTAAGAACACCTCCGCTCATTGATGCAATTATCCAATCAGCAGCACAATGCATACAATCATGCAGAAACAGGTAAATGTTTGCATCAAACATTAGAACATATTTAATCTCAGTAACTTCTCACTGGCATGGATGTTGGTGTCAGGTGCACTGTTTTGAGTATTTTAGTATTTTTAGATTTTCATGCACAACAGTGTCTGGCATTTTTACACAAAAAGAAAGTTATTCAGGTCAATCTGCTTTATCTTATGATAAAGCATTTCTAACCTGAAAAAAACATACAGTGAGCAGCAACTCTATGGCAGAAATGTCTTGTTGAGAGAGGTCAAAGGATAATTGACAGACCAGTTTGAGATAACAGGAAGTCTTCAGTAACTCATATAACCAGTCTTTACAACAATGATGAGGAGAAAAGCATCTCAGAAAGCCCAAAACATTGAACTTTGAGACAAATGGGCTACAACTGCAGATCATCACATCGGGTTCCACTCCTGTCAGCTGAGAATAGGAATCTGAGGCTACAGGCTAAACTCGACAGTTGAAGATCGGAAAAAATGTTGCGTGCTCTGAATGATCTTGATTTCTGCTTTGATGGTAGGGTCAGAATTTGGCATGACCAGCATGAATCCGATCATCCAAACTGCCTTATGTCACAGTTCTGGATGTTGTTTATGGTGTATCAGTGTCGGGAATGTTTCTTTGGCACACATTGGGCCCCTTAATACCAATTAAGCATCGCTGGAATGCCACAACCTATCTGTGCTGGTGACCATGTGCTTCCCTTTATGACCACAATTCAGCCATCTTATAGTGGCTACTTACAGCATAGTGTGTCATGTCACAAAGCAAATAGTCATCTCACACTGGTTTCATGAACATGACAATGAGTTCTGTATACATTAAGATCTGATCAGAATCCAATAGAGCACCTTTGGGATGTGGTAGACTAGAAGATTTGCAGCATGAATGTGCAGCTGACAAATCTGTAGCAATTATGTGATGCAATCATGTAAACATGGACCAGAACCCCAAAGCAATGTTTCCATCACCTTGCGGAATCCATGCCATGAATTAAGGCTGTTTTGAGAGCAAAGGGTGTCCGAGCCAGCATTAGTATTGTGTTCCTAAAAGTGACCATAAAACCAGTCAATACATTTACTAAACTATTACATTTCAAAATGTGTTGATATAATGCTAGGAAACTATGCCATACTATTATGACCTAAGGGCCAGAAAACATACTGATTTAAAAAAAAAAAAAAAAAAGTCAAGGAGCAGCAGTGACATGCACTGAGATAAACCTGTGAGAGAAACACATCAAGAGAAAATTTGCTAACATTCTTAAATAATAGTAGACTAATCAACACAGTGATATCAATATCAGCTGTCTCAATTGTTTACCATGTTTTGTTACAAGACAAGTGACCTGATTCTCTCTATGAATCTTTATGCCCCTAACATGTGCATATTTACCACAATGATCCTCATCTGCTCCATTCGTGCAGTCCCTGTGACCGTTGCATTGGAGCACCTGTGGTAGGCACACACTTGTATTCCCACAGGGAAATTGGCCGAGTGGGCAGCCCTCCATCATCACCCTGCTGGCAAGCACGGAGACTGGTTCAAGGAAAAGAAAGAACAATAAAATATGAAAAATAAACAAAACATATGACCTATGAAACTGAGCTATGACAGACACTTCCAAGCAAGACACTTGCATGAATGATATAGCCAGCATTACTGTCAATCCAGGCTCATTAACATTTGCTGTGACATCTTTTGAACGTGCTTTTTAAAACTGCAATTCCCACTTAACGTTTGTGTCTAGCTTCCAATCACACCATGAATCTAACCAAGCTAAAGAGCCTCCTATGCATTGGTTACGGATAGGGCAGTTATGAATATAATAGATTTCAGTGCAATATTAAAAACATATGAATTCATTGCACTAAATACTATAATTAACTAAAACTACAAACCACTTTGTCCTGGTCAGCATCAGTGGGGGATCTGGAGCCTATCCCATGAATACTGAGCACAATGAGAATTCACACCCAGAGGGAAGCCAGTACATCATAGGGCACCATTGCAGACACCTATTCACACACTTATTTGCATCTACAGGCAATTTAGTGTAGCCAATCTTCCTACCTGCTTATGATTGGAAAGTGGGAGATAACTGGAAAACAAAGAGAAAACCCATGAGAACACAGTGAGAGTCCACACAAATATTAAACAGAGCTCAAGTTTGAACTTGGGACAAACCTGAGATGCAGTAACACTTCATATTGTGTCTACAGAACTACACATCATAAATTATATTGTGCAGATACCAATGGCAAATAAAATTTTTATCCACTTATCCATTTTTTAAAAACCATATCCAGCTAGTTGGCAGGGCTGTTAACAAAATGGAAGGCTCAATAGCTGGTGGAGTCCTGCTGGACTTGGTGGATAATTAAAGCTATTCACTGTAATTTTCCAAAAACCATTTCGGTTTTTTTCCACAACTTGGGCATAAATTACACTGCCATATTTCCAGAAAAGCTGGACAGGGCACAAAAAGGAAGCTATCAATGGCTGCAACCAGATTTCTGAGAGAGCAAGTTGTGAGAAACTATCGAGTGACTGCAAAAGACCTGTAGCAAGATTTGGTGGCAACAGGCACTGAGGCTGCAGTGAGCACAGTAAGGCGCATACTAAACACAGAAGGTTTACATGCCAGATCTCCAAGATGTACACCACTTCTGACCCAAAAGCACAAGCAATGTCGACTCAAAATAATATAAATAAGCCTCAGAAGTTTTGGGATTCTGTTCTGTGGAGCAATGAAACAAAACTAGAACTTTTCGGCACAATGGATCTACGGTATGTTTGGAGGAAGAAGGATGATGAAAGAACACTCTGTTCACAGTCAAACATGGTGGTGGCTCGGTGATTATCTGGGACTGCTTTGTATCCTCTGGCACTGGAAAGCTGCAGCATGTGGAAGGCAAGATGAATTCATTGAAGTATCAAGAAATCCTAGAAGACAACATCATGCTGTTTGTGAGGAAGCTGATTCTTTGGCATCATTGGACCTTCCAACAGGTCAATGATCCCAAGCGTACCTCAAATTCCTGGAATTTCTGGAAGATTACAGGGTCATCACAGTCACCTGATTTGAACCCCATAGAAAATCTCTGGTGGAATTTGAAGAAGGCGGTTGCAGCACGCAAGCCCAAGAATATTACTGAACTGGAGGCCGTTGCTCATGAGGAATGAGCTAAGATTCCTCAGGAACACTGCCAGAAGCTGGTGTCTAGCTATGCATCTCGTTTGCAGCAGGTCATAACAGCAAAAGGGTGCTCTACTAAGTACTAAAGATGCTTGCCATGAAGGGGTTGAATAATTTTGTAACTGGAGAAATCATTATAAGTTGCATTTTCAGTTGAATTTGGGGAAACCACTTGAAATATTTGTTGTGTTGAACTATTTCAGTTGCTTTTGTTTGATTTGTTCATTGCAAACAGCTGAAAGTCTATAAATTTTGAATAAACCTGATTTGCAATGGGGGGTGAATAATTTTGATTGCAACTGTAATTTTTCAATGAGAGCCTGAGTATAGTCACCAACAATCATGTCCAGATCTCTTGTAAAACAAAGACCTGGGTTACCCTTTGTCCATGGAGTGGGAAATGGTCTGCCCATAATGATGTCAAAATGTTGTTTTCTGATTAGGTGTCATACGAATTTCGCATAGGACGTCGGGCAAAAGGTCAACCCAAGTGCTGGAGGAATTCCCTAGTGAGCCTTAGTGAGGCAGTTCTTGTTGGTATGATTTTTTCTTTCCATGATTCATGTACTTTGGGGATGATATGGGATGTGGAAATGCCAATCAGTGTTCAGATATTTGCAAAGTTTCTGTGTTACTTAGAAACATAGGATGTTCCATTATCACCATCAATAACCTTAAGGATACCATAGCCCGGGATTATCTTTGGTTAGAATTTTAACAACAGTGTTGGCATTTTCTTAGGAGCATGGGAAAGCTTCTACCCATTTGGAGAATTTGTCCACAATAACTAAAAAGCATTTGAGACTTCTGACAGTTGGCATGTGTGTAAAGTCAATTTGCAATGCCTGAAAGGGGCCACTAGGTAGTGGTAATGCATCATGTTTGGCGGTTTTTCCTTGTACATTTACTTTAGCATAGGTCAGACATGCATCAAGAACTAATTTAACAGTTTTGTGAGTGTCACAAATACAAAACCTTGATGTTATAGCCGAGATCACCCATCTTCGTGCGCATGAGAAACACTGTGAAAATGACACACGAGAAACGGAAGGACAGATGATGGGAGAGCAAGGAGGCCAGCAGGGCAGCATAATAAACCATCTGTGGGCGAGGGGGAACAACCTTCCGAGGACCAAAACATAAGGTCATCTGGAGAAACCTGCGTTTCTAAAAAAGCAACATCAATGTCAGGAGGAGTTAAAGAATGAGAAAACGTGAAAAATAGAGACATTATGCTGGACAAAGGGGCTGGACGAGCACTCTTTGGCGGCCCACTTCGCCACTTCATCAACGAGTGAATTACCGTGAGCCTTATCTGTGTTAGAGGAGTCATGACCTTTAACCTTAACAATACCTGTCAGGTAAGAGCGAGGCTTCTAAAAGATCAGAAACAAGCATGGTGCACGATATATTTTTGCCATCAGCGGCACGAAAACCACGAGCACGCCATATCTTTCCAAAATCATGTGCGATACCAAAAACCTAGTGCAAGTCAGTGTATATGGTAACAGTCTTACCCTTAAAGAGATGACAAGCATGAGTGAGAGCAACGAGTTCTGCAGCCTGAGCAGAATGAAAGGAGATGGAGTGAGCCTGTGAACAATATTTGGTAATGAACTTACAAAGTAGCAACAGAAAAATGTGGAGTTGATCGGTTTAGAACACGACCCATAAACATATACTTCCTCCCCTCCTTCTAGAAGGTGTTGTGATATATCAGGACGGAGTGAGGAGGAGTCATGTATGTAGGTTAATCAGTGATGTTCCAGCTAGGCCTTGGGTGCAGGCTCCTCCGACCAGGCACTCAGAATTCTGTGGCGCAGGACAGTGGGGCTATTAACCGTTGTCACATATTTGATGGTCAGGTTATGAGTGGCACAAAGTCATATTTTCAACCCATACTTCAAGAATACAAGGATATCTACACGGAGACAGAAAATAAAAGATCACTTACCTCCGTTCAGATATCCCACTTTCTGACACCAGGAAACTGTTAAGATTTTGTTGTTACCAGCCTCAGAATTAAATTCTTGGACCCATGCTGCTGTTACCCTCTCAGTACCGAGCTCAGGAAGAAGTCACACAGACACCGAATGAAGTGAAAGCTTCTTAGTTTAATGCTGAAATAGGCAGAGTATATACACAGAAAAATAGGAAGGAAGGGTGGGGGTATGACAGTTAGATCAGTGCTTAACTATGAACAGAGAGCTTATTGTGTCAGAACGAGTACAGGGACAGAAACTTCTGTGTAATCAGATAAGAAGATGTAGCGCTTGGGGATACAGGGATGATACGCACTTGTATGCAAGGTATACAAGGTATCCTGTAGGAGAGGAAAACAACCATATACAGTTGCGATTGGAAATTTAAATACACTCATCATGAACATGAATGTCATGGCAATATTGGGCTTTCAATAATTTCTTTGAACATCTTTTATAAAAAACTAAAACAAGAATTTGGTTCACAAGTTTTAATTTATTTGGGGTGTTCTGTAGTCAACAAAGGTCAAGATTATACACACAGGGTCAAAAATATACATACAGCACACCTAATATTTAGTTGAATGTCTTAGCAAGTTTCACCTCAAGCAGACGCTTTTGGTAGCCATCAACCAGCTTCTGGCAGAATTCTGGTTGGATATTTGGCAGAATTGGTAATGTTCAATGATATTTGTTGGTTTTCTGGCCCTGACTCGACTTTTAAGCACAGTCCACAAATAGGGTTAAGATCAGGACGTTTGGAAGGCCATTCAAAAAGCTTAATGTTAACCTGCTTTATGCATTCCACAACCAGCTTTGATGTGTGTTTGGGGTCATTGTCCTGTTGGAACACCCAATTGTGGCCAAGTTTCAACCATCTGGCTAGCGGTTTGAGATTATGCTGAAAAATTCTAAGGTAGTCCTCCATCTTCATTATTCCATCCACTTTGTGCAATGCACCAGTTCCCTTTCAAAGGGAACTCCACATTACGTTTAGCATAACACTATGGGGAGCACCCCTTGCATGCAACCGGCATCTGAAGCTTCTGTAAAATCATGCCTATTTATAGGCCTGCCATGATCAGATGACGTGGCAATTAAGCGTGTCGCGTGATATATATATGGCACCTGTGAACCACGCCGTCAGCCTTATTATCTTCAGCGAGACTGCATGTCGGTTGTTTGTGTAAAGAAACAAAAAGACGCTTCATTTCCTCTCTATCTTTTCTCAAAATCTCTGGACTTTTCTATCCCTTTAAAAAAAGAGAAGAAAAAAAAGGAATGAGCGAGAGAGAAAAATATGAGTGAGAGAATTCAGGAAGTGTGTTACGTGCTCCCGTTTCATCACGGGGCGTAGTGCACATTTTCTGTGTAAAGTGTCTAGGAATGGAGCATGCGATGGCAGCATCGAGAGGCTGCGCATTGTAATGCCTTACGTTAGGTAGCACCGCTCGCGACTTGCTCTCTTCTCGGAGGCCGAAGCGAGTTGGGTTCCAGAGCCTCGCCGATCTGGGCCGGTCGCTGCCGAGGCAGCTAGCCGTCTCAGGTCCGGGGGATCTCTTATGGATCCGGAAGAGGAGCGGGAGATGAGCGCTGTTCTATCTCTTGCTCTGTCTTCCGGGTCCGGGTCTCCACCGTGGCATTGGTGGGCAAGGCCTATGCAATAGTAGTCTTGCTTGTGGGTCACTTGTAGACAATGACAGTGTTGCACACCTACCAAGCACACCTGCTGAGTGAGCTCGACGTATGGAGGCATTCAGCCAGTTCCTTCCCTGTTGTGTCGAGTTCACCCAGGCATCCACGTGTGGAGCCCGGGCCAGCACTAGTGCGAGGGTGACACAGAAGGCGAGTATGGCAGTCCGCCAACCCCCGCAGACAGCCAGGAGAACCGGGCGGCCACAGTCGCGGCCTGCTAGTAGGCCCGATCTGAGAATGGTCATAAAAGCCAAACAGACAAAGAAGAGCGGTACTGATGGGCCGTGGAGGGACGTATAAGGGGACATGAGGTTGTTAGGGAAGTTAGCCCCCAGTGCTACTGTAGGGCCTCCCCTAGCCAAGGCTGTCCCAAGTTTTCAGTGTTCTCTCGTCAGCGAGCTGTCACAGGGCAACGAAAATCTGATGCTTTCCCTCCAATAGAATGTGGAATAGTTAACGTCACTAAA
>JANDJT010000060.1:16458933-16470666 GCA_024331685.1 Stegophilus panzeri | reverse complement strand
ATTTCTTCAGTGTTGTCACATGAAAAGATATAATCAAATATTTACAAAAATGTGAGGGGTGTACTCACTTTTGTGAGCTACAGTATATTGTCGCGACGGACCGACAGCCGGCGCACAAGGAACTAAAATTGCTCCTTCCCTGACTGCCGTGCTGGCGCTGAAGAGACGACCCTGCTTCAAGAATTTTGACGGCCAGAAAGCACGTGGCGGTGGGGCGGAGCTGCCGAATGGTGCGCAGCACTGGAAAATTCCACCATCCAGCAGACGAGGGGAGAGTATAAAAGGCCACTCTTCCACTCGATTGGGGAGAATCCTCTCATGTGATATGTGCGCGTGGCTTCCTACTAATGCTCATTGTTGTTTACATTTCCGGTGTTGACTAATCGGCATTCTCTGTGTGTGTGTGTGTGTGTGTGTGTGTTTTTTCTTTTCAGAAGATTCAGATCCGAGCGAAGCCTCCGTTCCCTGACTACGCACGCGGCGTTGCCTGATGGCCCAGAAGAGCCCTCATTTGTCTGGAAAGCACCGGCGCAACTCCGGCAAATCCTGCAACCCACGGACACACACACACACCCATCCATCCCCACCCCCCCAGTATAATATACTGTAAATCTACCTGTTAACTTGTTTCCCCAAAATAACTTAGAAAAAGAAGTAAAATATGTCTAACTTTTCCTATTCCTGAACATTCTGGGTTTCAAGTTTCAAGTCTTTTTGTGCAGTTTTTGAGTTGTAGTTTGGAAGGGAATTTTTTCCAGATATTTGGCACCACCTGAAACCCCCCCATAAACTTTGATGAGCTGCGCTTTAAAGGTCCACATGAAAGCTGCAAGACCAATTAATGTTGATGAAATAATGATAAATTCACATATATGTGTACACCTCATTTCAAAAGGTTTAAATCACTATTAAAGGGTACAAATCTGCCACTGCATCTCTGACACAGGGTGTTCCTCAAGGTTCTGTTCTTAGGCCACTACTGTTTATCATTTATATGTACCCACTTGGTGACATCAGACGCATGCATGGACTTCAATTTAATTGTTATCCTGATGACATCTAAATTTACCTTACCACCCGCTCTGATAAGCCATTATTTTCTGATTCACTCACTGCATGTATTAGGGACATCAAATACTGGATGTCCCTGAACTTTTTATAACTGTAATATTGTTTATTGGTTGACTACTTCAGTCAAAAGGATGGATATGTCATTTGATATTGATGAGGCTCCTTCTTCCTCTGCCCGTAATCTTGGTGTTTTATTTGTCACAACTCTCTCTTTTGATTCCCATATCAACTCTATAGTTAAAAACTCTTTTTACCACCTTCCTAAAATTGCACCTTTTCGATCCTCTTTCACTCTGACTGATGCTGAAATCTTAGTTCATTCCCTAATCACTTCACGTCTGGATTATTGTAATGCCCTATTTATTGGCTTGCCCAAAAAATACCTTTCAAGATTACAGTATGTTCAAAATTCAGCTGCAAGGGTTCTCACCTCCACCAGGTGCTCTGTTCATATCACTCCTCTTCTGCATGATCTCCACTGGCTACCTGTGGCATCACATATTCAATATAAGATACTACTTCTAACATTCAAGGCACTAAATGGTCCTGCCCCTCCCTAGTTGTCTGACTTACTTCATCCATACTGCCCTACTTGGTCCCTTAGATCATCAGAACTTTTGTCCATACCTAGATTTCGGTTGTACACTGCAGGTGGATGGTTATTTTGTGTTGCTGCTCTGAAACTGTTTAACTCACTACCTCTTACTCTCCATAACACCACTTCTCTGCCTAGTTTTTAGACCTAACTAAAAACGTATCTGTTTGATCTATTTCTTTTTATTCAATTTATTACATTTGTGTTGTTCATTGGGGGAACTAAGTATTGAATGCGTCAACATTTTTTTTGTAAATATATTTCCAATGAGGCTGAATTCCGATGAAATTGTCACCAGACATCAGTATTAACTCAAGAAATCTGGAAATATAAAGAATTCACAACATTAACGTTCATAAATAAAGTTATGTGTAATAAAGTGGAATGACACAGGAAAAAAGTATTGAACACGCTAAGAAAAAGCAGTTCTCCAAGACAAGGAAAGGCAAGGAACCAGCTGAAATCTGTAAGTAAGTATACCTCCTATCTGTGAAAATTAATATTAGCTGGGTTAGTAAATTGATGGTCTATAAAAAGGCTTTTCATTTCCAACATCACTCTGTCATTAACCAGCCATGCACAGGAGCTCCTTGCAAGAATTCTGACCAGGGAGTCAGAAGAATAGTCAGACAAGTAGCCCAAGAGCCAAGGACCACTCAGAAAGATCTCCAGAAACACATGGAGTCAGCAGGTACCATCATCACAGAAAAAACAATAGGCAATGCACTCCACTGCTCACGCTCACCCCACAAGACTCCATTAATAAAGAAAAGGCATGTCGAAGCTCATTTAAAATTTGCTACAACTCATTTGGACAAGCCTATGAAATACTAGGAGAGTGTAGTCTGGTCAGACAAGAGCAAAATTGAACTTTTTGGCTGTCATACTACACACTATATTTGGAGAAGAAATGGCAATGCACATCGCCCTTAAAACACTATATCAATAGTGAAGTTTGGAGGTGAAAGCATCATAGTGTAGGGCTGTTTTTCTTCACATGGTACTGGCAGACTTCATATAATTGAATGAACAATGAATGGAGCCCTTTACAGGAAGATTCTTGAGAGGAATCTGCTGCCATCCACCAGGATGATGAAGCTGAGACGCGGGTGGACCTTCCAGCAGGACAACGATCCAAACCATACAGCAAAGGAAACTCTCAACTGGTTTCAGAGGAAAAAAATCAAGGCATTAGAATGGCCCAGTCAATCACCTGACTTGAATCAAACTAAACAAGATTTAAAGACAATATGTTTAGAAGAATGGGCCGAAATCACACCTGATTAATTTCTTCATACAGGAAGCGTCTTGAAGCTGTCATTACAAACAAAGGCTTCTCCACTAAGTATTAAATTAATTTCAGTTCAATACTTTTTTCCTGTGTCATTCCGCTTTATTACACATAACTTAATTTATGGACTTTAATGTTTGGATTTCTTTATATGTATGGATATATTGCATTCTGGATTTCTGATGTCTGGTGAAAATTTAATGTGAATAGCCTCATTGGAAATATATTTACTGAAAACAATGTTGACGTGTTCAATATTTAATTACCCCACTATATGTATTTGTATGTATTTTATGTATTTGATACATACTATGTAAAGCAACCTATGTAAAGCAACCTTGAGCTTTGGAAAAGCGCTATATAAATCAAACTTCTTCTTCTACTACTTCTTCAAGGATGAGAATGGGATCAAAAGCCAGGAAATAAGGACAATGAACGAAAAGCTTGGTATGGCTCTGGTGGCTAAACACAGAAACAATACTTTGCACGAAACAAAGATGCACGGGGGTTTAAATATACAAAGTAATCCAAGGGATGGTGCAGAACAGCTGACACACATTAGGGAAACAACCAATAACAAGACAGGGATGGAGACATGACATAAACCATAACAAACACTGGTAAACAAATGGTAAAACAAAAGGCCCCCTCATGGTGGTCCAGGCCCTCTGGGCAGACATGGCTCATACAGGTCCGAAGCAGGCAGCGAGTCGGTGACAGGCTTGCTGGGGTCATTTGGCTGGGCTAGGACATGATTGCTGGGGTTCTTAGGTAGAAGCCAGGCTTCAGACGCTGCATCGCCAGCCTCTGATGTGAGCAAAGTTTGGTAGACCGTCCCATCCACCTCTGGCAGGAACAGGATGTGTGAGGCCGTCCCGTTGACCTCTGGCACTGCTTCTCTTCTGGCTTGGGGTCCGACAATCTCTCAAAATAAAACTGGCATTGGAGGAAAAATCCATTCAGCGGGCTTTCAAAGCTGTGAAATGGAGCCAGGGTGTCCATGAAAGCCACTGGAGAAAATGCACAGAATCAAATGCTGGCATGGTCATCCCAGCATAGTTCCCCTCTCGCCTTCCTGCTGCATTCATGGCGATGGCAAAGTATTCTGTCAGATAATCAGGGTGGAGACAGATGCAAGTTCAGTTAACAGCTTTAATTAGAGGTAGGCAGACAAATCCAAAATGATAGGGAAAAACATAGTCCAAAACAGGCATGGTTCAGGCGATCTACAAGCGGGCAAAAACTGGGCATAGACGAGAAACAAAGAAACGAGGACGAGAGTAGGATCAAAACCAGGAAACGAGGACAGTGAACAAAAGGTTTGGTATGGCTCTGAAGGCCTAATACAGAAACAATACTTTGCATGGAACATAGACACACTGGGTTTAAATATACAAAGCAATCAAAGGGAAGATGCAGAACAGCTGAGACACATTAGGAAAACAACCAATAACAAGATCGGGCGGAAACATGACATACACCCGGACAAAGTAAAAAATCCTGGAAGTGCGCGCTGACACGCTTCAGGCTGCTGAGGGTGTTGCTCACTCTGGCCCTCGGCACGAGGGGAAATCTCTGACACTTCTGAGACCACTTGCTAACTATAGGTAGCTAAAATACACCATATAAAACAAAAGTATCAAGGCAGCTAATATATATCAAATGTCATTTTGCAGAACATCGATTGGATAACAAAAATGCACACATTTTAGTCCCCTTACTCAATAATAATTTCTTTTATATTTTTATTAACAATGAAATCCTATGCAGTGGCTTAAAAATTGGATAAAGGGGCTCCCAAGTGGCACAACAGAAAAGCATGTGGCCAGGGTTCTGTAAGGTGGGATGAATTGCATACTCTTTCTTCCCTGTCAATCGCGGTCCTCTGTGAGCTCGTGTATACAGAGCACTTTCCTCCAAGTGTGTTACACTGCCTTTTGACACAGTTTAAAAGATGCAGAGGTTGGCTTCATGTGTCTTGGAGGAAGCACATGTTTGCCTCACCCTCCATAGTCGACAGCTGTTGTGCGATAGGGGAGACAGCAAGGGAGTTGGCAAGACCAAGTTGGGGTGGGTGAATAAAGCTATGAGGAATACATTTTAGTCTGTCACTAACCCTTATATGGTGGTGGCATGTCAACACCATCATATTCTCCTGTTCTTCTCACACTTCATGTGTTGGAGTTAATTTTGTAATTTTGCTGGGGTTAATTATGCCACAAGCCCTGCAGTGACTGGCCTAATGAAAAGCTTTCTAAATTATTGCCAAAGTATTGTGGGTGATTTGGAATTGTAGAATTATCAAAGGACAAAGCCAATGCAGTACAAGGACACAATCCAATTAAAGTCAACAATGTGATGAAATAATCAAGCCAAGAGCAATCAAAAGGGCTGCTTCTTCTATACAGAGGATAATTAGTTGTATGTCAAAGCTTTGCACTATGCAGGGCTTATGCAAGATATATCCTCAAAATGTTGTGGGCCATGTGCACTTGATGAAAGCTCATGCCACTGCAGGAAACAATTACAATCCAATTATAGCACACACTGTGATTCAATAACCCAGCCAACAGCAACCAAGCAGACAGCTTGTTCTTGGACACCGGTGGTGTTAAGCACTATAACCCAGAAAGAACATGATCTAAAAAAAGAAACTTTTTATCTATATGACATTAGCTCTCTAGAAATACACATAAGACATTTGTTAAAATTTAGAATGTGTGACAACTTTTTACCCTGAATATTCACTGCCCCTACTTGAGGTTGTGTTTTTTACTGCAATTTTCTGAAGGAGACCTGAAAAGATGTCACTATGCAACATGAGCCTGGCCTGTAATAATTGAGACACAAATAAATATGAAGCTTATAGGAATGTCTGGAGTTTGGGCATCAATTCAAACCTAATAAACTAAGTAAATATTGCTGGTCTGCTTCTGCTATCACCTTGGCATAAGTTTGACATGGTCCATTACATCAGGTTTGATAAATAAGTACTGATAACAGGCTAATACTAACACATTTGTTGTTTCTTTTTTATGTATTCATGTATGTATGTATGTATGTAGATATGTACGTATATATGTATGTATGTACTGTATATACAGTCATGTGAAAAAATAAGTACACCCCATGGAAATTGTTGGCTTTTTTTGACATATTTGGACAAGCAAACATTTGGTCCTCTTTGAAACAGTGCCTACAAATAAATAAAGTTGATACACTATATATAGACATAATATAGACATTTTGTAGTAATTTTCACAATTTAAATGAACAAAAAACAGATCAGTCACATGGAAAAAGTAAGTATACCCCTACATTTATCACAATTTCAAATCCATAAAATTAGATTCAGGTGTTCAAGATTGGGTGCCAGTGATTAGAACCTGCTTAGGGAGTGCAGGTGGAACCTGTCTTATTTATACCCCTCTCATATCTAGTGTCTGGTGTTTCCTTTGCTACTGAGTGAAGAGTTCTGTAAGATCTCCAAATTATTTGAAATCCATCAAATAATACAAGGAAAATAATCTACAAATGGCACAGATTTCAAATGACTGCCAATTTGTAGATTATTTTCCCAGCAAATTTAGACCAAGAGCCCAAGAGCAGACCGTCTGATGCAAAAAGAAGTCTCCAAGAACCCCAAAATTTCATTACAGAATCTGCTAGTAAGTTTTGCAGCTGTTGGTGTCAAAGTACATGCTTCTACAATCAGAAAGAGATTGCAACAATTTTACCTGCATGGGAGGTGTGCAAGGAAAAAGCCTTTGCAAGACAACAGTTTGCCAATGAGCATATAAGCAAAGACCAGGCCTTTTGGAATAATGTGCTATGGACAGACGAATCAAAGATAGATTTGTTTGGCCACAGTAACAGCAGTGAAGCACAGTGGTGGAAATGTTATGGTTTGGGGTTGCTTTGCTGCCTGAGAGACTGGAGAGCTTGTATTCATCAATTCAACTATGAATTATGCATCATATCAAAGACTGCTTGAAGGTAATGTTATTGAAGGTAAGAAGTTATTTCTGCTAAAGGGGGCAATACTAGCTTCTGAGGCCAATGGTGTACTTACTTTTTCCACAAAAGAATATCACATCTATTGATATTTCTGTTGAATTAATTATTGAAAAAGCTCATTTTCCTTGTGGTTTTGTTGAAGTACTTCATTAATAGACACTGTTTCAAAGATGATCAAATTGTCCAAAGATGTCAAAAAAGCCAACAATTTCCATGGGGTATAATTATTTTTTACATGATTGTATGTATATACACTAAAAGTCATTGAACTAAAAGTTCAATGAAATTGAAATTCGGATCAATGTAAATTCAATTAAGATTATTATAATGTTAATAATCTTTGGTTTTATTCAACTATGTGGGATGTGCAAATGGGCTTGTGATTCAAGTCTAGTCATTAAACTTTCACTGAACAGAATCATAATGTTATACTCAATTATGATATGATAATCATAATTAAAATAGGCATGCAGCTTGGCATTTAAACCAAACCAGGACCCCACCCCCAACACACACACGCGCACACACACGTGCACACACACGCGCACACAGGGGGAAAAAACAGACACTATTCTGCATCAGTTACTCATTAACCAAGGCTTCAGATGTGGGGGAAAATCATAATTTAAAAACATTTAATGTACCTACTTAAATATCAGATTAATAATAATTTGGCAAATGTAGTAAGCATTGTTACAGTCTGACAAAGACCCAAATTCAACCAAGCGTCCCAACAGTGAGAAATATCAACAAACACATAGAACAGCCACAAGATAAACAATGCAAACACTGCAGACTGATGAAAGACATATGACCATAGGGCCAGACACACTCGAAGCAGAGAAAAATGGCCTCATTCGTGAAGTATTGTTTAATCTACAGTGTGCATCACACATGCTGACATCTGCCATGAAAATAAAGTAGGATTGTTACTGCCCTATTGATTTGCTGCCTTGTTGTTTTATTTACTAGCATCTGCATAAAGACTAGGAAATGAAACACTCTACAAACCTCTTTGGGATGTTGTCCTAAACTTCTGTTTTATAGTTCCTGTCTCTATTCTATATGAAGTGCTCATGGATATTGCCACATTGCAAAGCCTTGTCATTCACTTGTGTTTGAGTATGTTCTGAGCTGTATTCTTGTCTTTGCCTTTGTGTTGTAACCCTTGCTACATTTTTTATTTGTTTTTGGTAAGCTTCTGGTACTGTTTTCTATGTTTTCTATCTGTTCTGTTTTTCTGGTGTGTTTTTTTATTAAAACATTCACACATGGATCTTCATCCTGAGTCTACCCAGTTACAACACCCTTAGTTAAGTACAAAATGAATCAGACCAAGATCTGTTCTGCTGCTATTAAATGCCACACAAAGTAGACAGATAATTCAAAATGCCACAGTATTTTCTCTTCTTAAAGGAGGATGACCAAATGGACTGATTTATTTTCTGCATCAGTAATTTATGATATTTAAGAGGAAGCTATAGTCCTGTATTCAATTTATCTTTGCTAATTCATTCATTCACCCACTCTCAACATGACTAACATTGACAGTGCATCTTCTTAATAAACATACCAGGAAGATTTTAGATTAGTTTTCAATATATTTTTACATCTACAAAAATAAATAATTTTATAAGTACAAGAAGGAAAATTTTAACCATTGACATAAAAATTGATTGTCCCACCAATTAATTGTCATTTTGAATAACAATGTAGTTGGCCAATGTTATAAAACTACTGTTAATACCTCTGCTACTTTCAGAAAAAGACATTGCAAAATAATTTAAATGTTTACACATTTATTAAATGTTGATATAATTTTGCCCCATCCTAGTTGTGGTGTTTTAGATCATTTAAAGGAATGGTTCAGCATTTTCTAATCTACCATATCAGTGATTAGAGGAAATAACTTTGACACATATTCATATACTGCCAAAATTACTTGAAACCCATTTAAAATGGATGTCTAAGAGCAGTTATGGCAGTCAATAAATGCTTGTGTAAAAAGTTAATCAAGCTTATGCCACAGTGCTGTTCTCAATTTTGAATTCTCAGTCCTCTGAGCAACTGTTTGTATATCGCCTGACCCTTTGCCTGATTCTGGATTTTGACCTTGATATTGTGTTTTGGATTTGTTTGTTCATCCACCTTCTCACTAGCAAAGTGTTAACCTGGATGACCACAATATGGAACCAAGGAGAGGGACACACCTCATCATACGAGTGATTCGTTGAACTGTTCCGCCACATCTTTGCCCATGCTCCAGAAGGTAAAGATATTGGCAAGCCACTTTGGACAGTAATCCAAGGAAGATGGGGAGCATCAGAATACACCTTGGATTTCAGAACACGCACCGCTGACTGTGGATGGAATGAACCAGCTCTTAAGGCTGCCTTTCACTGTGGGCTGAACAAAAACCTCCTCACACTGCTTGTTTGTCGTGACAAACAAAAATCCCTGGATTCACTGATTGATCTCTCTATCTGCCTTAGCCACCTACTGCACGACTTACTTGATGCAAACCTAGTCAAATGCATGCAGGTAGGCTAGAACAAATCCACAGTCCCTGAACATCAACGATGAAGGAGAGTTGGCCTGTGTTTCTACTGTGGCAGCAACCAACATAGATGTCCAGTACATCCAGTTCCTAGTCCTTCACCAACCACGAAGTGGTGGGTTCCACTTGATCAATGCCTGCCTTTGGTGAATCTTTCTAAATATTTATCCCCTCAAGCTTTCTCCAATCCGGTTAAGATAAAACACTCAGAAGCTGTCTCCACTCTTACAGCACTGATTGATTCCACTGCAGCAGGAAATTTCATTGAAAGAACCATCGCAGAAGAATTCAAGCTCTGCCTTTGACTTCTCCAAAAGCCTCTTCAAATCCAAGCTCTAGATGGAGGTCCCATAGGAGGAGGTTACACACAGCACCAAACTACTCCAACTTCAAGTCAATACCTTTCACTATGAAACCATCTCCTTTTTGATCAGCACCACACCCAAGCATCCCAAACTTCATCCATTCTCCTTTTCCTCCAAAAGCTCACATAGGTAATCATAGGGTTGGCGGTTCGATTCCCCGCCCACGTGACTCCACATAACAAAGTGTCCTTGGGCAAGACACTGAACCTCTGCTACCATTGGTGTGTGAGTGTGTGTGTGTGTGAATGAATGAATGAGACACAGTGTAAAGCGCTTTGGATAAAAGCGCTATATAAGTGCGCCATTTACCATTTATCTGCAGAACTGAATTATGATGTGGGGAACAGAGAGCTGCTGGCTGTTAAGTTAGCCTTGGAAGAAGGTCTTCAATGCTTATTGAAACTGTGGCAAACAAAATAGAGACATAATCCAAAAGGCAGTGTAAAAAATTAAGCAATGGTCAGGTGATGAACAAACAACTTTAACTAGACTAGGCAGGATCAAAAATGAGAAATCCAAAATGAGATCAAAACCAGGGAGACAAACAGTAAATCATAGGCTTGGTATTGACTGGTACAAAATGGCACAGAGCTTAGACTTCGTAATGATGGTGAGAACTGTGAGTTCTTTTAAACTGTGAGTATGGCATGACTGCAATAGAGTCCATCCCTGCATCCAAATTCGCATACTGTGACAGTTCCTACTGCATTCGATTCAGTACCTATTGCTCAGCCATTGATACAGTACAAACTGATCAGTATATGTATCAGTATAAGTCTGGGCATTGTAGTCCTCAGTGGCCATGTTTTTAGGCCATGCTGTATTCTGGGAAGTGTAGTTAGACGCCAATCCTGGTGTAGACATACTTTACATGACAAAAACCAATCAAATTGCTCTAGAATCTCCTTTAGCTAAACACTTAATAAGACTGCTATGGTAATGGTAATTGCATGAAGGACAAATATCTCTGGAATAGATCTGCTGTGTGCGAGGGAGAGTTGTACTTGTTTTCCCACGGAGAAACCTCTTCACAAGGCAATTACAACCCCTTTGAAATGATTCCAATGAATCTATCAGCAACTCCTTGTGTATTTTGGAACAGCTGGTACATTCCTCCATTGTCTCCTTTCAATATATTGTGGTGAGATATAATTGTGGTAAACTCTACCAAGAATACTCACAATTTCCCCCATCCTCTTCTTATTAAACAACAACTCTCTACTGCAGCTCTGTCTCATATCACAGAATCCTACTCTCTTATGGGGACAATCATGTGTTCATGGTATATTCCCCATTTATTTTTAGCAGAGGAAAATTTCATAGGAATAAGTAAACTGGGTCAGTGATACAGTCAACCACACAATTTAGTTACTGTATTTTAAATTCAGTAGAGATATTACAATTGTTGATATTAAAGTAAAAAATAGACATACAATCACCATCCACTTTATCATGAACACCTGTACACCTGCACATTCATGCTGCAATCTAATCAGCCAATCATGTGGCAGCAGTGCAATGCCTAAAAATATTGCAGATACAGGTCAAGCTTCATGTTCACATCAAACATCAGATTGAAGTGTGATCTCTATGAATTGACTATGATCATGGAATGGATACTGGTAACAGAAGGGCTGCTTTGAGTATTTCATAAATTCCTAGGATCTCCTGGGATTTTCACACACAACAGTCTCTAGAGTTTACACAGAATGGTGCAAAAAACCAAAAACATTAAGTGAGTGACAGTTCTGTGGGTGGAAACACCTTGTTGATAAGAGAGTGGAAAATGGCCAGATTGGTTGGTGCTGCCAGTAAGGATATAGTAACTCATGTAATA
>JANDJT010000060.1:16419255-16431225 GCA_024331685.1 Stegophilus panzeri | reverse complement strand
ATTCTAAACTCCTCCTTTCAGAGAGCATACTCTGCTCTGATTGGTCAGATGTCCCAGCCTGTTGTGATTGGTCTACCACTGTCAGTGTGTGTTGAAAAGAAAACACCCACTACCATAACAATTTTCAGCTCCATCTGTATCAAGCTTTTTGTTACAAACCTATGTAGGTTTGTACAGGAAATAAGACTGAAATTACTAATGACTCGTTTTAGCTGTTCAGAATCGGTATTTCTTTTGGGAGTCAATAACTCAGTTTGTCGTGTACTTTGATTTTTGAAACTCTGCAGACTTTTTACATTCACAAACAGCTATATAACACACTGCATGAAAGGTAATATTTGAAAAACCATAATAGGTGCACTTTAAAGCCCGCCCACAGAGAAAACTGATAGGTCTAGCTAGCAGAAAGCGAGACCAATCAGGATACGCTCTCTGTCACTCTCTCGCTCTTGTCACTCGCTCTCTGCTCCTACTGGTCTCTCGCTCGTTCTCAAAAAAACAATTTCCGGGATACTGTATATAATTTGCGGCCATCAGGGAGCCACTATCAGTATACGGGAGACTCCTGGAACTTCCAGGAGTGGTGGGGATGTCTGTTTATGTTGGTATTTATTTTGTATCTTTCTTTTTATGTTACACATAAATGTCCAAGTCCGTGTCAAGTTCGAGTACAAATTTACCCGAGTGCATGAAAAGTCTGAGTTCGTTCATAATTGGACTCAAATCCGGACTCGAGTCTGAGTACGGGATCGAGTATCCCAACTCTAATATTAGTTAATTAAACTTGACGCGTTAGCTGTTACACAGAGACTCTGAAAACAGGGCGAAAGCTAGCAGGTACATCTGACTAACAATTGAGCAATAAAACCTCTGAAAACAATACCTTCTATACCTTAAAGCCTGCATTTAATTGTATATTATCTAACAAACACCGTGAAATGTACCTTATGCTGGTGGAAAGAAGGAAATAACACTAACACACGCAATGATAAAGCACAGGAGAAAACGTCATGATTTTGTGCATGTGCACTGACAGTGCATTTGTAAAGTACATTGCTACTTTCCGCCATTTTCTTTGAAAACTCTGAACTCTATCGCTAAGTTAGACCTGACACTTATACGTGAGCTCTCAGTGATGCACTGGAGCTACGCAAGGACCACCTCATTTATATGTTGCACACGGAAAAGTAAAAAGAAATCCATCCATCCAGCTTTATCCTTTTCAGGGTCATGGGGAAACCTGGAGCCTATCCCAGGAAGCACCCAGAGTACCCAGAGGAAACCCCACAGCACGGGGAGAACATGCAAACTCCACACACACACAGGGCCACAGTGGGAACCGAACCCCCGACCTTGGAGGTGTGAGGCAAACGTGCTAACCACTAAGCCAGCGTGCACCCAGTAAAAAGAAATAAATGTATAAATAAATAAATATGGAAATAAATAGTACATGCAATAATAAATAAATATAAAAATAAATGAACGCATAAATAAATAAATATAAAAATAGATGGGGAAAAAAATGATTAAAAAATAAATACAGAAAATAATAAATGATGGAAAAAAGTCATACAAAAATAAATTTAGGATGAAATTTAATTAAAAATGAATTATATTTGTTTTATTAAGTCATTTACTCCTTTATTTATTTTCCTATTATTACATTTAGAGTGAAATCAACTAAAATGGGCCATCATGTAAAATGGGCCAGATAAGGTTGGAGCGTCATAGCTCTTTAAATTTTTACAGCCAATCTTACATTGTTGCTGCAACACTATTTTATTTAATTGTTATATGTCAACAATAGTTTTGATTGGTCTAAGGTTCTTAAAGTGGGCGGGGCAGAGTGTTATATGAAGCATGTCAGAGAAATTGTATGGTAAGTGAGAATGGCATAGTAAATTTCATTCATCACTAATAAGGGTGATAAAGCAATTATAAGTAAGGTAGTAATGTTTTGATGGGCTCTTTCAAATAAAATGTTTAAATTTATAAAAGAAACTTTGATTTTTGTGAGAACAAAAAAGTCATTTTAGGTAGTGGCCCATTTTAGCTTAACCAGCTAGCTAAAATGGGCCACAATTTTCAGCTAAAATGGGCCGCACACACACTCTTACACAGAAATTACACAGAAATTGAGGGTGAAAAATAGGTTCATAGGCCTAGATATATATCCATACAAAATCTTTTTCAATATTTTGTGTTGCAGACAGTATGGCAGGAGGACAGGCAAAGAAAGGAAAAGGGGAGAGAAGAAGAGAGAAGAGAAAGGGAAAGGAAGATGTCAATACAACCAGTGGAGAAAGGACAGAATGAGGGGTGCCATTAATGAATACCAGGAGATAGTTGAGAGAGGGCAAACATAAAATGTTTGCCTTTTAGCAAGGGCTTGGAACCTTCCAAAGACCACTTTTCTTAGGCGCATTAGTGGCAAAGTTGCTGACTCTGGCTATGCATCTGGGAGGAAGCAGTACCTGCCAGTGGAATCTGAGAAAGAACTGGCCAATCTTATCAAGCTCCTCTCCAAAAGAGGCTTCCCCTTGCCAAAAGAGATGTCCAGGGAATTGCATTTAATTATGCAAAGGCCAACAATATGAAAGGCTTCTCTGAAGTAAAAGGCACTGCTGGGTATTACTGATTTCAATTTTTTTTTTTAAACGGAATCCAGACCTCAGCATCAGGACACCAGAGGCCCTTTCAGCAGCAAGAGCAGCAGGGCTGAACCCTGGTGTGGTAGGAAAATGGTTTCAACAGTTTGCAGACCTGCTGGAGGAACTTGCAATCATAGATATTCCATCACATCTTTGGAATTGCGATGTATTTGGTCTGCAAGACCAGTTTTCCTCTACGAGTGTGGTTGGGGAGGTGAGCCCTGTGTAGAGGTAACTGCTGGGGAGAAAGGAGAGACCACGACAGTCTTTGCAGCATTCAATGCAACAGGAACTGTTGTCAGTGCAACTCATGGTATCATCAGAGCTGTGGAGAAGACAGTGCCATCTGTGATGAAGATGGTTACATCTGCAAAGACTGCATTTGAACGGAATGCAGGAAAAGATATAACTGGCCTGACTTGGTGTGCTGTTAAGACCTACAGTAGCTACAGGAAATGTTAATGTATTTTGTGTGTTTTTTTTTGTCAAAGATGTTCTAATCTTTAACAAAATATTTGACAAATATTTTACACAAGCATACACACACACAAAGACACAAAGACACCAATACACAGAAACACACACCTATACAACATGATCAGTTTATTTTTAAATGCATTTTTCAATTAAATATTCGTTCAACTTTCTATTAAATGAAATATATTTATGGTGTTGTTGCTATGGCACACTGAACACAATAGTGTCAATTTACTGTTAAAATCAAAATGATTTCAGTCTAAATTACTTGTGTTATTCTCTTTTTATATTGGCCCATTTGAATTGAACAGCTGGCCCAATTTGGCTGAACGTTGTGTAGTGGCTCAGGAGGGTACCTGCTGATAGTCTAACTCTCATAATTTTAAAACAATTGTACTTTTTCACATTTTTAAAAGAAAATTATATTTAAGAGACCCATGCTAATGTATAAAAAAATATCATTAGATCTCATGCATAGCTTATTTGATGGTATTATAAATCATTTACCAAAAAGTGGCCCATTTTAGCTGACTTCACCCAATTTATTTATTTATTTTTAATTTATACAGGTTTGGTCCTCCACATGTGACAAGTTGAAATAAGAAGGTGATATGAAGTGAGGCAAGCATCTAGTCATCGTGTATAAGGAGCCTCCAAAAAAGCCCTACTCCTTCAAAAGCAAGGATGGGTCGAAGCTCGCCAATCTGACAACAGATGCTTCAGTGAATAATCAACACTTTGAGAACAATATTCACCAAAGACAAATTGGTAGGATTTTGGGCATTTCACCTTCTACAGTGCACAATATAATTAAAATATTCAAGGAATCCAGTCAAATCTCGGTGCGTAAAGGGCAAGACCGAAAAACATTTCTGAATGCGTGTGATCTCCGATCCCTCAGACGTCACTGTCTTAAAAACCATCAAGAGTCTGTAATGGATATCCTGACATGGGCTCGGGAATACTTTGGTAAACCTGTCAGTCAACACCATTCACCGTTGCGATTACCGGCGCTCCTTATACGTGGAGTACGAGTGTTCGGGCACCATCTCCCAGGGGGGCACCATCTCTGTTGCTCAAAAAAAAAAATCATTCTTTATTAATATTAACATAAACATAATTTACGCAAATATAAATGTATTCATGAACATAAATATTTTTATGCATTTTGCGGGATCCGGTCCGCCCCCACCTCGTATTTGTGACTGACTGCAAATGATCATCAGAAAAGAAAAAGAAAAAAAGCCCAAGATGAATCCTGTGCTCACTTTCAGGTATGTTCACAAACCTGTGAAACGTATATATTTTTGTCTATTGAAGTTAATGGGTGAGATTAATTAAACATGCCTGATTACTCACTCTGAGTTTGCATGTTTTGATATCCACATGTTGTTCAAGAAATTACAGTGACTGCAGTATTTCTATTGCAAAGAAATAGCCAAATATTAAAGATTAAGTGGACATTTGAATGAAATGTTTGGTCAATATTAAACAAGGATTTGAGCTTTAAGTGTAACAAAAACAATCACCAGGCCGTTGTCGCCCTCTGCAGGCATCTGATACAATACATAATGAACATAAGTTGATTGTTTTATATTATGTATATTACATATTGTTGTTCAATAAAACCATAAAATTACAACAGTACAATTCAAAAGGCACAACGACACAATTCTGTTTAGGGCACCCATTTGGCCAGCAATGGCCCTGGCCGCTGCATCCACAGATGCAAGTTAAGGCTTTACTATGCAAAGCAGAAGCCATACCTCAACACTGTCCAGAAGCACCGCCGTTTTCTCTGGGCTCGGTTTCATCTGAGATGGACAGTAGTACAGTGGAATCCTGTTTTGTGATCCAACGAGTCAACATTTCAAATAGTTTTTGGACAAAACAGCCGTCGTGTTCTCTGGCCCAAAGAGGAAAAATACGTTCCAAGCTGTTATTAGCGTCAGGTCCAAAAGCGTCTGTCATGGTATGGGGGTGTGTCAGTGCCCATGGCATGGGTAACTTGCACATCTGTGAGGGAACCATTAATGCACATTTTGGAGCAACATGTGCTGCCAAACCACGTTCTGCCCGGATTACAAGCACATGTTTTTGGATATTAATATCCATTGATGAAGGGTTGCTAATATTGTACATGTGTAGAGATGGCAGCTTCTTGTCAATTATGCACAGTTTAGAAGACATGGAAGATAACTGTACATGCTATGGAAGACAAACTTCATAGTGTATGTGTGGTAGCCATGGTATGCTCACCCGTTAAGCACATTTTTATAAACATAAAAATGTTTTTACTTGTTACTGTTCAACAGTTAAGAATAAATGGTTAAATGTATTGTTTGCTCTCTTTCTGTAGTTATTGCTGAAGATTAAATATATGTCAATAATTTTAAAATGCAGGAAAACTTTATGTTAACAGCAGAATACTGGTAATCTGTAAACTGTTTCATTTAAGTTGCATTACTGATACTGTAACTTAAATTCAGTATTAAAGTTTCTATTTTATAGTCACAAATTACTACATTTTAAAGTTAAAACACTGCTACTGTAACCACAAATACACTACTTGGAAATTACTGTTTTATTTTACATTTTAAACACTATTACCCTTAACAACAACAACAACAAAAAACAGTACTTGGAAATTACATCGTCATGAGTTCAAATCCCAGCACTACCAAGCTGTTACTGTTGGGCCCTTGAGCAAGGCCCTTAACCCTCAACTGCTCAGTTGTGTAAAAAAAAAAAAAAAGAGAGAGAGAGAGAGAGAGATAAATGTAAGCCGCCAAGGGCGTCTGCCAAATGCCATAAATGTAAATGTAAAGTAGTTACATGGTTGCTACTGTAAATAAAAACCGTAAAAATGAAGTAATTTCTTCTACAGTTAGTTAGGTGACAGTTGTTGCCAGTTAATTAGTTTCTTATAGTGTATGCTACACTCTCGAGTTCACGTATCAGACAAATAATATATTCACATAATATAAGTTTAAAAACAGTAAGGGGACATTAAAAAAAAAAAAAAAAAACTCACACCATTTATTTCTCCAGCTCTGAATGCACATCCTAAATTGATCGATCACTTTTTTTTACTGTTTACTTCCAAACGAAATACAATAACAAACACAAAACGGACGAAAGGTACATTTTTACCTTGAGGTGCTGTTAAGCTCAGCTGAACCCGCAGAATAAGGAGGGCGCAGTCCCTTAAAGTAAGTCTGACACAGCTCTTCATCGCTCTCTTCCTCTTTCACTCTGCTCACGCGCTCTTGCAACTCTCACATTCAGTGCTCGGGTATGACGTAAGAAAATGATGTTTTCCCATGTTTCAATTCCGGCGAGAACGAACTGATCAGAAAATAAATCAGTTCCATATCCGACGTGAGAACGACTAGGTCTGGCGCGCAGAGGTTTCAAATGAATCACAGCGAGCCGTTTTGTGCTGGCGACTCCGCCTTCATTTAGTTCCGTCACTGACGAGTTTCAGAAGGTTGGAGAAATAAAGGACAGTGTTAGTTGGCTGTTTGGATAGTCGTAAGTTTTTTGATGGTGTTTTGGCTCTACACTCGTACTTAAAATCTATAACGTCTCAATTCCATGAGACTAGACCCTGAGCAAAGTCTGTGAAAACATCTTAGTACAAATCATTTCTCTTTGACATCGTTAATTTGTTTTCATCACCTTTGGCATTGTTTGACAGGTGAAAGCGATTTCTTTTATGGCCGAGTATAGCCAGTGAAGCTGGAGTTCATGGAGATGCACATGGGGCACCTCAGCACACTGACAGCTCCTGGAACATCAGTAATAGCATGTGCATCCAAGGTCTGGAAAGGATCACAACATGAGTCAATAATTTTCATCCATCATGAGGCATCTCATCAGGGCCAAGGCAAGAAGGATGCACACTTGAGCAAGAGAGAACCCTTCCAGTGCAAAAACTACAACTTTGCCTCAAGAGTCTGTGTTCCTGCTACGTTATGACTCCATCATACTGGTATAGTGCTGCAACTATTTTTTTTTCTAATTTAATAATTGGGAAATTTTTGTAATTTAATGATCTGATATTATGGGATAATTTAATAATCCAATGATTACATGTTCCAATTACAGTGATAATTAAAAAAATAAATAAATCATGAAAAGAAAGTTGACATAAGATTTAATTGTGTTTATTTCATCTAAACCAGTGGATCCCAAAGTGGGGTCTGGGTACCCTCAGGGGTCCATGAAGCAAAGAGAAGGGATCGGTAATTATTATGGGGTTTTTTTTGTTTGTTTTTTGTTTTTTTTACTGTTATAGTAGACATTAACTGAATATTATTATTATTAGTAGTAGTAGTAGTAGTAGTAGTAGTAGTAGTAGTAATAGTAGTAGTAGTTATTATTATATTTATTATTGATGTCTTATAATTATTAGCCTATTTGACTGGTGACATCTAAACTCTCAATAACTCAAAAGAAAATAGGCCTATAAATAATTTCATGTTGGGCCATATGTGTTCTGTTGGCAGGAAATGTCAGGAATAAAAAAGCTCTATGGCTGCAATTAACAGCCAAAATAGCATTGTGCAAATTTAAATAATGAGTCTAATATTAAAATCATTTGAGTATGTTTGGTGGGGTGATCTAAAGGGTAATAAATCAGCAACCTACACATTAATTTACAGCTAAACATAACACCCTGCATTAAACTATTCAGCTGGTGTTGTAAGTTTTCTATTTTCACTGAATCATCATAAAAGTATTTTAAAAAATGTCATTATGTAATAATAGCATCAGCTAGTATAGTGTATAATTCACTTTGATGTGTTTTCCTTTTAAATGTCTGCATATAACCAATGTGCTTCTCTGAATGGCATCTTAGTGTTGCATAGACTGCTTTTAGACTCCTGTATCAGGTGGTGAGGCCAGGCTCCAACACTTCCTCACCACTAACCCTTAACACAGATGCACCTCAAGGATGGGTGCAGAGCCCACTCCTCTACTCACTGTACAACTATGATTGCGTGGACACAAATAACTCCAACATTTTTGTCAAGTTTGTAGACCACACCACTATTATAGGCCTGACCTCCAACAACAAAGAGGAGGCCTACAGGGAAGAGATCAAAACCCTAGCACTGTAATGCCAGGAATACTACCTCTCTCTGAATGTGGACAAAACAAAAGAACTGATTGTGGACTATAGGAAACAGGCAAGATCACACACACACACAGCACTCACCATAAATGGAGCTGCAGTAGAGAGGGTCAGCAGCATCAAATTCCTCAGTGTTCAAATCACCAAGGACCTCACCTGGTCAGAGCACACCAGAGTGCTAGGAAAGAAAGCTCATGAATGCATCTTCAACCTCAGATGACTTAAAAGTTTCTGACAGAATCCTCAGGTTATTTTACACCTGCACTATTGAGAGCTTCCTGACTGATAACATCACCTGTTGGTTCGGGAACTGCACTGCTCTTGACCGCAAAACCAGCGCAGCATATAGTTCGCACTGCCCAGGGCATCACTGGAGGTGAACTTCCCTCCGTCCTGGACATCTATGCCACACAGTGCCTGAGGAGGGGCCTGAGGATCATAAAAGTCCCCAGCCACCCAAACCACAACCTGCTCAAGCTATTGGCAGAAGATACTCCAGCAACATTACATGCACAAACACAAGGTGACAGGCTATGAAGTGTGAAAGATGTCGTTTTCCCCTATTACTGCTTCTTAACATCTTATTTGAATAATTTTCAGTGGAACTGTTATAAAGGTATTTTATAACACTTCTGCAATTCTCCAGCTGTCATTCTTGGAGATTTTTTGGCCACTCAAACCATCCTCTTCACAGTGCATTGAGACAATATAGACACACGTTCAATTCCAGTTGACTGGAACTTCTTAATTATTGCGCTGATGGTGGAAATGGGCATTTTCAATGCTTGTGCTATTTTCAATCTTTTAACAACCTTTTGCCGCAAATCACAGCTATATTCCTTGGTCTTACCCATTGTTATGAATGACTAAGGGAATTTGGCCTATGTGTTACCTCATATTTATACCCCTGTGGAACAGGAAGTCGTTGTTGAACAGTTTCCTGTTCCTAGTCACACAAGTGTATTAAAAAAATGTTAAATATCAGTGGGAATATACTTCAAATATATTTTTCTCCTATGAATTCATAGGGATGCCAATAATTGTTCCACACCTATATTTAGCAAGGATAATTTATTTGGATAAACCTGTGCTGTGTTTGCAGTTGTTTGATAATTCTTTGAACAATAGATCAAAAGCTTAAACAATAAAGACAATTTTCACAGCTTTCTTTGCTCATATTTACCAAGGGTGCCAAAATTAGTGGAGGACACTGTATATATTAGTGCAGATCACATAGTGACTACCTAGTATATTTCCTTAACCCCCCTCTAAAATTATTTCTTGTCTATGGTACTGTATCCGAGTACACCTTCTAGATTTTTAATTTCTTGATTGGGCATGGATAAAAGTCAGAGGACTTTTTATAACATATTCCACTTGATGTTTTCCTCTCTTCATGGAATCTCATCAGCTCCTCTTGAAGATAAGATTTTACAGTTGAATAATGTTCTCGCCTCTAATCTGGACTCCTTTGCTCCCTTGAAGTCATGCAATGTGACTGTTGCATGTTCTGCTCCTTGGTATAATGACAACCCACGCTCTATGAAGGCAGCTTGTCGTAAAATGGAGCGCACATGGCGTGACTCTGACTTGAGTCTATTTTTTAAAGCTTGGAAAGACAGGTTGGGGGAATATAGAGCTGCAATTGAGTCTACAAAATCTGCCTATTTTTCTCAGATTATAGAGAATAATCAAAGCAATCCCAGGCATCTATTCCGTACTATAAACAACTCCTCAAAGTTTTTGTTGGCACCTCTTTCAAATCAGTTATGTAATAAGTCTCTTCATTTTTTTAGTTCTAAAATTGACAGTGTTTATAACCTAATTTATGCTACACCTGTTTCCTCTTCAACACTGTGCTTGCCTAATTTCTCTGGCACATTTTTCACAAATTTTTCTCAAATTGACTCAGAGTTTCTTACTACAGAGTTATCACGTATGAAAGCCACCACTTGCATGCTTGATCCCCTCCCTACAAGCTTATTTAAATCTTGTTTTAATTCTTTGTGCCCAATTGTGCTCAGCATTATTAACGACTCTCTGCACACTGATATTGTACCAGCAGCATTGAAAACTGCTGCTCTAACCCCAGTTCCAAAAAAGCATAAAGTTGATTTGGACAATTTAAATAATTCGTCCTATATCAAACCTTCCCTTTTTGGCAAAAATTTTAGAATGTATTGTGACTTTGCAACATCACAATCACCTTACTGTTAATAATCTTTTCGAACCCCTTCAGTCTGGTTTTCATAAACTTTACAGTACAGAGACAGCTTTGGTCAAAGTACGAATGATCTGTTAATAGCCTCAGATTCTGGTTCTCTTTCCATCCTTATCTTTCTTGATCTTAGTGCTGCTTTTGACACTGTCAATTACAATCTCTTACGCAACCGACTTGAAAATGTCTTTGATGTTTCTGAGACTGTTATAACCTGGTTTAGATCTTATCTCTCTGATTGCCACCAGTTTGTTTTTATGAGTGGTTTCAAGTCTGAGATTGGCTCTGTTCCCACTGGTGTCCCTCAGGGATCAATTTTAGGCCCCTTACTTTATGTAGTATTTATATATTTCCTCTTGGATTGCTCTTAAGATCACTCAGGCTTAATTATCACTTCTATGCAGATGATACCCAGATTTATATTCATTCTAAGCCTGGTCAAAATGTGGATGGTTCTTTTCTCTCACATTGTATTTCTGAGATAAAAACATGGATGACCCCAAACTTTTTGTGTCTTAATAGTTATAAGACTGAGGTTTTGCTTATTGGCTCTTCTCATCTGCTTCGTAAAGCTGGTTCACTAATGTTGAAGGTAGATGGCTCTGCTTTGGAGTTCCAAACTAAATTATACTAAATTACTAAGTCATATTTGATTCGAGTTTGTCTTTTGACCCACACGTACAATCTACTGTCAAGAATTCCTTTTTTCATCTCAGAATTATCGCTAGACTTCGCCCTATGCTATCTTCTCCTGTGACTGAAAGGCTTATCAACACTTTTGTATTTTCTCGTATTCATTACTGCAATGCACTTCTTCCTGGTGTTCCTAAAGCCACACTAAATAAATTGCAATGTGTGCAAAATTCTGCTGCTAGGATCCTGACTAGTGTCAGGAGAAATGAACACATCACTCCAATACTGAAGTCCTTGCACTGGCTCCCGGTCAGGTTTTGCATTGATTTTAAAATCCTTATGCTCACATATAAGGCATTGCATTGTCTGGCCCTTCAGTATCTGTCTGCGCTTTTAACTTTATATACACCCAATCGTCATTTTCACTCCTCTCAAGCTGGTTTACTGGCTGTCCCACAGACAAGGTTGCAATCTGTAGGGGACAGGGCTTTCTCGTCCTATGCTCCTAGACTCTGGAATGCACTCCCTGCTCATATTAGAAATGCACAGAATTTGAGCATTTTAAAATATAACCTAAAAACAAATTTTTTAGGTTAGCTTTTTCTTAATGGTTTTAAGAAGCCATTTTGTATTCAAGTCTGTTTTGTGTGTGTGTGTGTATGTTTTGTGTTTATATATATATATATTTTTTTTATTTTCTTGATATTTTCTTATTGTGTAAAGTGCATTGAGAAGCTGATTTAAAGGTGCTATATATATATATATTAAAATAATAATAATAATAATAATAATAATTATTATTATTATTATTATTATTATTATTGTTGTTATTATTATTATTATTATTATTA
>JANDJT010000060.1:16395284-16410127 GCA_024331685.1 Stegophilus panzeri | reverse complement strand
GTTTCTTCATGTAGCATTCGATCTGATCTGTCTGATACTCCTTTGCTTAACAGTAGGTATGTTTTTGTAGACGGATCGTGTTCTAAGCCTGCTGATGGAGTTTTCCTGTGTGGGTATAGAGTCTGTACTCTACCAGATGTGGTGATTGAAGCACATCCATTGCCAACACATAGCACATCCCAACCCACCCTGTGGGGACTCTCCAGTTCACACCACAATCAGTAAAAAAAAAAAAATCCTGATTATAAAGTTGTTGTTGTTTTTTTAACTAAAAATGTACTGCAAAAGTTCTTCTGACAAGCTTTTCTAGTCTGTTTAGACTAGTTGTTTTTTTGTTTTGTTTTTTCCAGTTTATTACTGTAATTACAAATTGGCTTAACATATATATCATACTGCATTACAGATGGGAAATGAGATGGAAAAATGCTAATGTACACTGACCAATATTAAGAGAAATTAATTAAAAACCTATTTCCACAATTAACTTGACTGAAATGATAGATAATTTTGGTATTCTGATTGAGTAAACACAGAGTAATGATTTTATTAATTACACTGACTAATCAGGGAACATTTGTAATTTAACTTTAATCTAACAGCTCTCAAATGGAGGGCAGATTGAATATAGCTAAAATATAGCTTCTGCCTAACAAAAAAATATATATGATTAGGAAAAAGAAAAGGCTAATGGGTGGGAATTTAGCAAATTACCAAACTGGGAGAAAACGAGGGAAAAATAGCTTTGGAAATGTACCAAAGGAATGCACCAATCCCATATGATACTTATCTCAGATCTCAATACCTGATCAATTTTATGTTAAATTTTCAATTTGTTTTTCAATGTAAATTTTTTTTAAATAATAAAGAATTTACAAATAAAATAAAATTAGCAATGTGGCTCTTTACTTTTAATTTGCCATTGTTGTCTATAATTCAACCAATATAATTTTGCAATTCTGAATCAGTGTTGATTGCATATTTTTCAGACAACTAACTCAGATATGGAAAACAGTTATGGAGTATGAAACAATCATTAATCATTTCTCTCATTAATGTTATTACTGAAGTGAAGATTAAATCTGTGTTGTGAATGGCCAGGAAGAAGACAATTTAAAATATATTTTAATTAAAATAATAAAGATGAAACATTCTGACATTTTAATAGGGAAATTAAAAACTGATATTATTAAACTCAAAAGTATTATTAATGGCCAAATTAAAGCTGCAGGCAAATTCAGTGACTATTTGCAATTTATCATTTACAGCAAAAAGTTTACATTAAGGGCTGGTGTTTACTAACAATGTATTAATTATTTTAATCACTGAAGGATTCGGGATTCTGAGGATCAAAATGAAAACACTGCCTTGACTGCAGCAGAAACATACTGTATATAATTGTTATGTCAAGTTCATATCAATGAACCACAAAAACATAAATGGATTTGCATTTTTTCCTCCCAATTTCTTCCTGTTTTCTATATACAACACTGGTCTATGAGTAACTTTGTGTGGAAACATTTAAAATAGGAACCATTGTACTGACAGTCTGTATATTTGACAGTACAGCACAATTAAAAAGACAAAAGAACACTTTAATGAAATATTATTTATAAACAACTGATGGATAGTATGATAGATTAGATTAGATGACTTTCCAGTGTTTTTTTAACAGGTTTACACAGTTAAAAAAAAAGCCTTTTTTTAAAGGCTTTTATACCTCCTGTGAAATATTGACAGTTCCAAATGCTTATTAGTAGGTGGTTAACTTAACACAGAGGCTGATTATATACAGTCAGGTCCATAATCTATTAAAGTATTTAGACAGCGACACAATTTTCGTTATTTTGCATCTGTACACCAATGCAACAGATTTGGAATGAAACAATCAAGATGTGATTAAACTGTAGACTTTCAGCTTTAATTCAAGAGGTTTAACAAAAATATTGCATTAACTGTTTAGGCATTACAGCCATTTTTTACATAGTCCCTTAATTTTCACAGGTTCAAAAGTATTTGGACAATTGACTGATAAGCAGTTTCACGGCCAGCTGTGGCCTGTTTGCTCATTATTTCATGACAAATTGCGGAGATAAAAGGTCTGACATTGATTCCAAGTGTTGAATTTGCATTTGGTAGCTGTTAATGGGAACTCTCAATATGCGGTCCAAAGAGGTGTCGATGCAAGTGAAGGAGGCCATCATTAGCCTGAAAAAACTAAACAGACCTATCAGAGAGACAGCAGAAATTTTAGTAGTGACCAAATTTGGTACATTCTTAAAAAGAAGGAATGCACTGGTGAGCTCAGCAACACCAAAAGGCCTTGTTGAAGAAAAACTCCTTCACAACATCTAGCCAAGTCAAGAACACTCTGGAGGAGGTAGGCGTATCATTGTCAAAGTCTACAATTAAGAGACGCCTTCATGAATGTAAATACAGATGGTTTACCTCAAGATGCAAACCACTGGTAACACTCAAGAACAGAAAGGAAAGATTAGACTTTGCTAAAAAATAAATAAATAAAATTTTTAAAAAGCCTGACCAGTTCTGATGCAAGATTAACTTGTACCAGAATGATGGGAAGAGAAGAGCATGAAAAAGGAAAGGGTGGGTTCATGAGCCAAAGTATGCCACATCATCTGTCAAACATGGTGGAGGCTGTGTTATAGCATGGGCATGTATAGCTGCCAGTGGAACTGGATCACTGGTGTTTACTGATGATGTCACTGCTAATAGAAGTAGCAGGATGAATTCTGAGGCATATAGAGCTATACTTTCTGATCAGATTCGGTCAAATGCTGCAAAACTGATAGGACGGCACTTCACAGTAGAGATGGATAATGACCCAAAACGTACCACAAAAGCAACTCAAGAGTTTCTTAAGACAAAGAAATTAAATGTTCTTAAATGTCCGATGACCTAATTAAGCATGCCTTTCAGTTACCAAAGACAACACTGAAGGCAGGAAAACCCACAAACGAGCAGCAACTGAAGTCGGTTGCAGTAAAGGCTTGCCAAAGCATCTCAAGAGAGGGAACTCAGCATTTGATGATGTCCACGGGTTCCAGACTTCAGGCAGTCATTGACTGCAGAGGAGTTGCATCCAAGTATTATAAATAATCTTAATATTTATGATTGTTAGTTCATCCAATTACTTTTGAGCCTGAGAAAATGGAGGGACTTTTAACAAATGCTTTTGTTATACCCCTTGAATTAAAGTTGAAAATTTACATTCCATTACATCTTGATTGCTTTATTTCAAATCCATTTTGACCCCAGAGGCAAAACTACAGAGGCAAAACTATGAAACGTGTGTCATTGTCCAAATACTTATGGATCTGACAGTATCGCAAATAACACTGTTATGCGCTATAATGAAGTTCATAAAAGTCAACAAAGTCATTATGATTCCGTATTTAACTGCCCCAGATGTCACATAAATGGATCAAAGGTGCTCAGTCATATTTTATTGGATACCAGCTGCTATGGAGAGAAACAGGATTAATCAATTGGGATGTATTTTTCACAGGTTCTGTTAATCCTACTACCCAGCTAGCTACACTCTGAACATGGGGATATTGAGGAGACTGATAAAGTCCTTTCCATCAGCCCCTCTATGCTCTGTCACTTTGAATAAAAGCATCTGCCAAATTTCCGTAAAATGTAAATATTAAATCTGTAGCTACAGTAAGTGTTTCTTTACAGTAAACAAACAACATATTCTTCAATAAAACCCAATAAATGCAAAAATTAAGAGTAATTCTTTCCCCACATTATATACACTTACAATATGAAAGACAGCTCATGGTTTAAAGCTCCTGACTGTATTCTCTCCTACAGTTCTGCTGGAGCAGATCCTCAGAGTCCATCAGCCACTGCTGGTACACAGCCACAGGGTTGATGTTCCAGTGTTTGTGGAAGGAGATGGGGCTCTGACGGAGCAGCAGCTCTTTGGGATAATCATTTGGACGAGCCTGTGGACCACAAAATAGACCACTTATAGAATGGCAGTAGAGTTTATAGCTCTCCACAAATATAGAATCTATTAAAATTAGCACCATAAATCTACATAAGCACTTAACTCTCATGTACTGTTGAATGCTTAGCAAATGTTCTTGTTAACTATGATCATACTATGATTTTATTTTGAGCCAATTAGTAGAAATATAAGCTATATGTTTAGAAACAAGCACACAAAATCCTGTATACATGATCCTACTGATGACTACTTTTTAAATAAATTATATTCATTTGAGAATTTGAAGACATCTTTATCACAATGTTTTGTGTTGAAAAAATAACTTTCAGTATTAATGATAATGACCATCATATTTGGTCATTTTGACCTCAACATGAAGGTTAAGAAAATCTGCTAATAAATGTTCAATAAAACAAACCATGTATGTGTATTACCTGGTGAAACTGTGGGCTGTGTGTGACTGACAAGCCCAGTGTGTTAAGGCACCTTCCTAATACCATGTCATCTGGTGCGTCCGGACTGTAACAGCCACAACCACTGGAGAGGATTTTCAACACTGCCACTCTACTGAACACCATACTGATAGATAGATTTAAGAAAAAAACACAACAGTAATTATCAGACACACACAGAGACAACATAAAAAATTAGAGCATAATTATGGCAGAGCGGAAGTATCAGCTGAGAGAAAATAAACGTCACAGTCGAATCAAGCATTAAATGTACTATAGGAAATTAAATGTAGAGGTATACTGATAATGCATACTACAGCACTGGCCACAGAATATACTGTAGCATTCTACACAAGAGCTGTTATACAAACTAAGCATCATCAAACACGTCAAAAACTATATTAAATTTTATTTATTCACAAGCCACCATTGTTCAATGATAAACAAAAGGCACTCATTAACCACCAAGTAAAAAACAACAGTGGGAGGTTGGTTTTACAGGCTTACCCTCCTCCACCAGTGATATAGCTGTAGCCACCCTTGCTGAGGGTATAGCCATAGCGCTCACCGATACTCACAGCTTCATTAGGGTTGTAACATCGCAAGTGCCGCCGGAGTCTAGGCAGACTGAAAAGCAATCACAACACATGTCACTGCCCAAAGTGTCTGATTTTTATCTCCCAAAAAGAGTATAGCAGACCCCCATTAAAACTGGGACCAAAATACAGTATGTATAGTAAAATGTCTGCACTGCAGCAAAAGCTGATACACAGGTATTCTGAATTAGGATGCATAATCAGATGACAAAGTTGTGATTGTCTGTTCTTTACCACACAATATCAGTGCTTCGCTCTAAGTGGACCTGTTTTTTGTGAGGGACCTGTGTACCTGTAGGTTTCACTATTGCTCCAGACGTGTTACCTTATCAACGTGTCATCGTCTACAAGGAGCAGCCATGGTGCTTGAGTCACTTCTCCGCTGACAAACCTTCTTAAAATTGCAAAAGTCTTTGCACAATGCCCTGTGAACCAAAGTGCACAATTTAAATGAATTGATACAGGGTTGGTAAAATAACGGGCGGTGGGGGTCAGGGGAGCAAAAGAGCAAGCAACATATAGCACATATGTAATATAAATGAAGAAGAATAATAGCAGTATTATTACATTAAACCGTGCTATGTGATGACTCCCTTTAGAAAATGAAACATTTCCCTTCATTTCCTTGTTTACCAATTAAAATTAGCTATAAAATTCAACATTTTTAGTAAGATTAAGACATCTCTCTACAAAGAGGTGCAAGAACATTGCCTAACTGATTCTCTGTTAGTTTGTCAGGCTTTTGATGCTCCATTATAATCTCCTACAAAACACATCAGATGTATTTTAGTCTCACTCCAAAGGCAATAAAACAGGAAACACAAGAAGTTGACCATAAAAGACAATGACAAAGAAATGACAGAATTAGTAGGTGAAAGAGCATGCAGGGGAAATGGAATGTATTTTTGAATAGAAGCCCAGCATTATGACTATTATGGGCACTAGAGGCACGCACGCAAGCGCGCACGCACACACACACACATGCAAAATCAGACCATCCGGAACATGACATATGCAAAAAAAACAACACTGAATACACTGAATATGAGAGAGAGAGAGAGAGAGAGAGAGAGAGAGAGAGAGAGAGAGAGAGAGAAGTAAAAATCTCTACAGTAAAAATAGTGCTAACCTTAACCCTCCTACAACAAAGAATGGGTGTGTCAATACAATCATAACTCACAGGTCAGAAGTTAGCATATCTTATACTGGTATACTGGCTATGGAAGAGGTAACAAGCATGCATTTAATAATGATGTGTAAAAGATCAGCAGACATGTGGAGAAATTAATAATAAAACATTTGTTTAATAACACATCTGCCAAAAAAAAAATTAAGAGGGAGAATTTACTGAATTGACATTTATTGACTGAAATTTTAATCAGTATATCTGAATTTTTATTTTTTTGTCTTTGTAACTTAAAAGTCTCTTAACAAAAACAATTTTATCATTGTCTTTTTCTTAAAGTTATAATAGTCACAGCACAGTACCTCTATGTAACCAGTGTTACCCTTACTGGAAACCTGTTCTTCCTCCATCACATTAAGCTAGTCAGCGTTTTGCATCAGTCAAACTATGGGGGTCGAAACCTCAGTGTGGCAGCAGGGGTGTGGTCAAACATCAGTAGCAGATGGAGAGGAGGCTGTTTGAACTGGCATCATGATTCTCACCTGTGTCTTATTAGCGCCAGCCTACTTATTTGTGTTTCTTTGTGTTTTCAGTGACTGCCATGAGCCAGAGTGAGAGAGAAACAGGTGGAGTATCTGAGCGTCAAGGTGGTGGCCCTGTAGCAAGTCAACCGAACACCAGAAAAGCACCGCCAATACTTTCAGTCGCTGCAGTTAACCGAGGTCACCTGCTCCTTCACCTATGTGCAGCAACTGAAGGACTCCTGTCATCTGTGGTTGCTGGCAGAGGAGCCAGACACAGAACAGATAATAGAGCTGGTGGTACTGGAGCAGTTCATCACTTGACTCTCGCCTGGAACAGCAGAGTGGGTCCAGTGCCACCGGCCCACATCCCTGTATGGAGCCATTCTGTTGGCAGAGGATCACCTGGTGGCAGTCCCTGGTCCAGACATCTCGCTTTTACCTCTCTCTCTCTTTCTTTCTTTCTCTCCTCTCCCTTCTCCTTCCCCAATTTCAGCTGCCCAGAACCAAGGTGCCGGAGCCCCACAACCTGATTTTAACCCTGCATTTCCACCCCTCCCTCTTCCGCCTCTCTAAAGGGGAATTTTCTGATATGTTCACCTTTACTTAGTCACACAAACCTCATAGAGCACCACATTAAAACTTTTCCAGGTGTGGGAGGACATGCAACGTCTCATGGACAGAATACTCCGCCTATACAGTGCCTATGCACTGACAGCTGTCCTGAGATCTTTGAGATGGGCAGGACTCACAGTAAACCCAAAGAAGTGTGCAATTAGGTAGGTGAAAGTATGGTATCTGGGCTTCCACTTGGGCCATGGGCAGGTACATCCCCAAATTGATAAGACAGCAGTGATTGTGGCCTGCCTGAGACCCAAGACCAAAAAGGGGTTAGTTCTTTTGGCTGGTTGGCTATTATCATAGGTTTGTGCCTAATTTTTCAGACATCACCAACATGCTGACTGACCTCACTAAAAAGGGAACACCCGATCCAGTCTAGTGGATGAAGATGTGCAAATGGACTTTTTGCCATGTAAAACGGTTTTGTGGGGGGGCCCACTGTTTTATTTTCCTGACTTTTTTTTCTCTCTCCCTTTTGTTACAGACTGACGTGTCAGACAGAGGACTGGAGCCATTTTGTTCCAGTTGGTGGAGGGGAGGAGAACACTGTGCTGTACATCAGCTGGAAGTTCTCAGTGAGGGAGAGCAAGTACAGCATGGTCAAGAAAAAGTGTCTGGCCATCAAGCGGCTAGTCCTAACTCTCTGATACTACCTACTGGGGTGCCCTTTACTCTGTGTACCAATCACACCCAACTCCAATAGCTCTACCACATGAAGGATGCCAACACTCGGATCACTCGTCGGTATCTGGTGATTCAGCCATTCCAGTTCGAGAACCAGTGCTTCCGGGTATCACATTGTGTAGTCCACTAAAACTAGTACAAACTGATGCCTTAGTGCAGCCCATTCTAATGTGGTGTTGGAAGGAGAGCCTGCCAGCGCGGACTCTGCCAGGTGATCTTAAACTAAATGGATGGCCTCATCCAGGGATGCTGAGTCCTTGATCTGCTGTTCAAAGACGAACAGGTGGCCAACCTCAATGAGTTTCAAGACCAGGAAGTGTCGTTGAGATTACCTCTGGGGCCTGGCCAACCCATTACAGCACAACTTTTTTCACAGTCTGGTACACCAGAAGCACACCTGTATCCACCTTTGCACTTTGTTTTTCGTTTTTAACTCTCTTCTTGGATATATTTACAACTGAGGTATACTATTTATAACCATTTTCTTCATGTCTATTTCACAAGTACTAATTAACACTGATTTTTTTTGTCAGCATTCTTGATAGAAGGTATAGTATTTTGTAAATGTGTAAAAAGGTTAGTTTGTTGTGCCATGACCAAAGATGACTTCTTTCTATACGAAATAAATGATAATATATTATTGTAGGTACATAAGCTTTCACTAACCACTAGTAGGCACCACCACTTCCTGCATCTTATGGGAAGAAGGCACTCTAGGATAAAAGCCCCCAAAGGACAGTTTCTCTTTCATGTCTAGCACCCTCTGCAGAAACAACTTGGTGGAAAATGCCAATAGTCTTTGTGTACACTTGGATCTTATATGCTGCAAGATTAGATTCCACTCAACCAAAATGCATGCATATTTCCTTTCTTATTACACCTGCAAATTTAACCCAACCGTGAGACTACATAGTGAGACTGAGCACATGGGCATAATTAACTATAGGAAATATAGATTGTTTTCTATTTCTAGTAAAGTGATTTAATATTTAGCAACCTGAATTTGACCAGATTGTATGCTGTGTACTATGATACAGTATATACAGTATATATAACCCATTATACAAAGGCCTATACAAAGTGCCACTTTGATCTTTGCTTCTCTTTCTCTCCTCACATCTCTGTAAGCTCCTTTGCATGCGATCGTGTACTAACACTGCTAGTTTTCTGTTTGATCTCCACAGTATGCTTAGTTTATCACACTGAGAGCCAATAACGTTCGTAAATGACCCACATTGTTTTGATTCTGTAGTGATTTGGTAAATAACATAATAAGCACACCAAGCAACTCTTATTCTACTTCTTAATCCACTCATTCGAAAACTGGGATCAATTAATTGGAGATAGAGCACCTTATAAATCTATAATGTTCCCAAATTCCACATGGAAACCGTTCTTTTTAAATTTATTTGATTCACTCCTCCTTTGTGTGTGGATGTGCAGGAATCCCTGTGTTCTCGAGCCAAGCGCATGCGCACCCTTGGTTCATGCATGGTCACATACCAACAGCACGCATTCACTGTCCAACATTTGCTTGTAATTTGTGTTTGCGAATTTCAGTAAATGTTATTCTATTGAACTGATTGAGTGTTTGCTGTCTCGCAGATCAAAACCAAATCCAAGCTACTAATAAAGGACTTTGAACTTACAGATAACTTTAAGTGTCACTGTTCTTAATTAATAGTTAAGTTATAATAGTCGATATAAGGTCATTTACATTGATAAAATTAATGAATAATAATGTAATTAGTGTTAGTTACTTTACTAAAACTAAAGCCTTGAATATTAATATCCAAGTAATTCTATAAGACTGATTACTTGAAGAAAGGTATGGCTATTCCTGAGAGATAAGTACCAATATTATATTATATACTTGATAAAACTCTTCTATTCTATTATATTCTTTTCTATCCTAAGTTTTCCAAAACTTCCTTCTTTATATTCCCTAATTTGTAATTTGATATGCAAATGAACATGATGAATAAATGAATATGCATATTAATCTATGATTAGTCTATAATGGCAACTTCTCCAACTTTCTGAGCATGCTTTAGCTGTGTTTTCTTGAAAAGACTTATACCTTAAAGGGGTATGAATATCAGCTTGTGCTTCCAATGGCAGCATTTACATGGTTCTGGGACAAAATCTCTGCTGAACCTGAGATAGACCTTGTATTCATTCATGAATGATGGTGCTGTAGAGAAGGACAATTTTGAAGTATCAAAGATACATGCAAATCACCTTGCTACCCTATTAATTCACACATCAATTCACACATAATAATTGATTTATGATTGTGGCATATGACTGCTGAATGTCATTTATTGCATTTTAAATCAATGCACCGATCCAAACCATTGGATTGTTACATTCATTGTACCCTCTAAGCTGTACTTGTGCATGATCATGCACTTCTAATCATGCTCCCATGCAGAAAAAAATTTAATCCATGCAGAACTCCGACATAAAAATGTGTTCATCCATTGGAGTAACTGACAGATGATTGCAGTGTGATTTGGACCAGCCACAGGTATACTTGTCTTTCTTAACAGCATTGGGTCAAAGCTGAGATAATCCCACTGCCAAATGAAATCCAATACAAAACATGAATGACATTAGCTAGCTACAATAGCTGTGAGCTTAATTGTTCAAACACCTCTGATGATCATCTGTTAAATCTTGTTAGCATAATGGTGCTGCCTGGTTGTCTTCAAAAGCTAGTCAGCTAATGTTAATCAGACAAGAACAATGCATCTGCAATCTGTGCGGTTAATGGGGTATTTCTGCTCAAATGAAGTGTCTGCCCAATAGAAATAGGGAACAATGGTTACATCTCTAGAAGCTAGCAGTTTTTCAGTTATATCATAACACACCAACACACACTATGTTCAGCACAATTATATCTGATAGCCCAGCAAAATGGCTAAATTCCTTCAGTAATATAAAGACTGTATGCAAAGTTAGACTCCCATGCTTAAAAAAGTCTATTACTATACTATTACTATACTATTACTACTATATACTATTACTATATTACTAGTAGAATTGAAATATTATAGAAAAATGCACTTTATAAAAAAATTATAGAAACATGCACTTTATCTTTGAGAATTTTATCAGGTAACTCTTATATACAGTGCTGTGAAAAAGTTTTTGCTGATCCTGATTTCTTACGTTTTTGTGTGTATCTCATACTAAATTGTTTCAAAAATTAAAACAAAATCTAAGATCAAACAAAGGCAACCTGAGTAAATAAAAAGGACAGTTTTTAAATGATAATGTTATTTATTGAAGCATAAAGTCCAACTGGGCCTGTGTGAAAATGTATTTGACCCAGTAGTTACTAATTCCCCAAATCTATGAAACTGCATTCATAATGGGGTTCAGCTGGACTAGACACAACCAGGTCTAACTACTGCAAACCCTGTTCAATCAAATCAGCACTTAAATAGAACTTTTTCAACTGCATGAAGTTGGTTAAAAGGTCTTACCCAGTAACACACTATGAAAAAATTTAAAGAAATTCCAGATGAGCAAGAAGGTGATTGAAATACATCAGTCTGGGAAGGGTTACAAAGCTATTTCAAAGGCTCTGGGACTCCAAAGAACCAAAGTGAGAGCCATTATCTCCAAATGGAAAAACTCTGCACAGTAGTGAACTTTCCCAGAAGTGGCCGACCTTCCAAAATTCCTCCAAGAGCACAGCAACAACTCATTCAGGAAGTCACAAAAGAGCCAAGGACAACTTCAAAGGATCTACAGGCCTCTCTTGCATCAATAAAGGTCACTGTTCATGACTCCACTATCAGAAAGACACTGGGCAAAAATGGCATTCATGGAAGAGTGGCGAGATGAAAATCACTGCTAACCCTGAGGAACATTAAGGCTCATCTGAATTTGGTCAAGACACACCTTGATGATCCTCAAACACTTTGGGAGAATGTTCGGTGAATTGATTAGTCGAAAGTGGAACTGTTTGGAAAACAGGGGTCCCTTTACATCTGGCGTAAACCAAACACAGAAATCCACAAAAAGACCATCACCACCAGTCAAGCATGGTGGTGGCAGTGTGATGGTGTGGGGATGCTTTGCTGCTTCAGGGCCTGGGCAACTTAATAATTGGAAAAAAAAAAACATGAATTGTGCTCTCTACCAGAAAATCTAAAAGGAGAATGTCCGGGCTTCAGTCTGTAAGTTGAAACTTAAGTGCAACTGGATTGCCTGTATGACAGTGATCCAAAGCATAAGAGTAAGTCCTAGTCCTAGAAGTAATTGCAAGCCTGATCTCCAGTTATCAGAAGTGTCTGGTTGCAGTTATTGCTGCTGAAGGTGGCACAACCAGAGTCTAAGTTTAAGGGGGCAATTCATTTTTCATATGGGTGATAGGTGTTAGATAACTTTTTTTGCTTCAATAATAAAACTGTATTGTGTGTTTACTCAGGTTGCCTTAGTTTTATGTTGTATTTCGTTTGAAGATCTAAAACTATTTAGTATGAGATATACACAAAAACAGAAGAAATCATGTACTTTTTCATAGCACTGTACAAATAGAATCATTGTTGGTGCACACGGTCTGTAAAATCTTAATTTGGCAAACCACACAGAGTTGACAGATGCTTGCAAAGCAGCTTGGGAATATACACAGATCCTTGAGCATCAGACTTACACTGTATGAAAACTCCCCATTTTTTTCTATCAGTTGAGTCTCATTCAAAACAATTCCATCTAGTTTTTGGGACACATCTAAAAACATTCCTAGTTTTCCTGTGTTGTGATTGGATGTTGTTTTGCCACAGTGCTGAAGACCGTTCCCTTTACTGCACGATCAGCCAAGCGCGGCTCACGCTTCTTCTGTGACCCCACCCACTCCGAGGACTTCCATTACTAAATTAAATTCTCTTCCTCAGAAAGGTGGCTTTTCTCTCTCTCGCCCATCTGACTCTCATTTTGTCCATCCCTCTTCATATCTGTCTCTTTCTTTTGTTTGGGGTTTTTTTTTCATGTTTTTTTACACATTCTGCATTATTTTGAGCATGATGTCTACAGGTTCATATTCCTGCATGAATCCTATCTTCTGTTCATGACATTTCATCCATGAAACGCATGCATGAATGCAAATTATTGAATTGCAACTACAAATATGTCCCCTGGGGTCACGTCCAAAATCTGAGTCAGTAACCAAGAACTGTTTGGATGTGATTATTTATCAAAAGCAAAACCAAATTTATAAATTCAGGTCCAGATACTTATTACTGATTACTGAAGTTACTGAAGATTGTTACTGGAGATCTAGCACCGTTCGAAAAATCCGATTTGACAAAATAGTATTAGGTTGTATTACTGACGAAATAAAAACAGTTCTGGGTAATGGACTCAGACTTTTGGACGCTGTGATCTAGTCCAGGTTGTAGATATTTAAAGCTAACTGTCGCTGTGTTGCCCATGCAGACCTGCGCAGTCACCCTTTCCGCCGGGCCGATGCCGTCAGAAGGAGTGGGAGGAATAACTTTGACAGACAGAGCCTTCATCTGCTCCGAGTGGCCACCATCTGCTGAGAAGGCGGGTCCCGACCAATTATTACAGAAAAAAGAAAGAGTGGGGCACTGTGTTGCACCTCTTATTGGTTCCAAAATTTAGGAAAAGTAGGAGCTGAAAAAAGTTTCATGTCTTTTATTTCTTATTAATTGCACTTGGAACTGATTCACATGCAATGCACAGAAGAAGACTGGAAGTGAGTAGTCCTATCTAGTGCACTCTGCAAGTGGAAGTGGCTCTAGGAACAGCTTTTTTAGAGACTGTGGCAAACAGAGGACGGAAAGAAAGTGACCATGTGTGGGCGATCCACACATGCTTGCCTACTGTGGTGTTCGAACTATCCTATTAGCAGTGTTTATGTCTGATTTAGGACACAACCCATGACGCACTTTGCTTTTTTAATATTCTGCTGACGTAATGAACTTTCTTGCAAAGAGAACTGGATGGAGCTTTAAGAGAGACAGATGAGAGGGAAGACAGACAACTGGTGCTATGGAGGACAATCTCCTTCTTACCAACAATTCACAAAGCTCAGTGTAATCCATGAAGCTCGGTGTATAAATGTATGTCAGCACACACTACTTCTCCTGCTTGGCTTCTCTCGTGATGTTCGTGAACTGTGGAAAGGACTTTTTACTTTCTTCTTTTTAAAGGAAAAACACTGCATTGAGTAAAAAAAAATGGATCCTTTTTTAAATATACAGATATTTTGCTACAAAAAGTGAACCCCTTATTTTTTACATTGACCATCCATTGTGATATTGTACATACTGTTGAAACAATTCGCTCCCTCTGATATCAGTTTTAATGTTATGTCACAGTGTATCGCAGTATTATTTAGATCAGTGGTGAAACAAGTGGACCTGGTCACTCTGTGCTAAATATCTCTCTCATCACACGTAATGGTAATGGTAATAGTCTGTGGTTGCACATTACACTCAAAAAGCTTGGGCAGATGTTAGGATGTTAGTGGCAAATATAGCATTCCTTGGTTTACACTGTTCAAACTGGAATCAATGGAAAATAAAGCAACAACACCAGAACTGTACCATGTTGCTCTTGTGTTTTCGGTGAGATGAGTCTGTCTTAGATTTCCTCTCTAATGTACTTACACACTTACATTTATTCACTAAGCAGATGTCTTCATTACAAATAAAACAAAATCAGAGAATTGAGCTGTAAAAAGAGCTAATGTGATGTGAGAAAAAGAACAAAGAAGGAGAAATTTACTGTTATGCAGTCTGAACTGTACTACAGTCATATATATATATATATATATATATATATATATATATATATATATATACACACACACACACACACACACACACA
>JANDJT010000060.1:16381356-16395184 GCA_024331685.1 Stegophilus panzeri | reverse complement strand
GTGGAAAAGGAAATTTGTGAGCAAACTACCTCAGGCTAATTAAACTTTAATTAATCAGAACTCTCCACGTGCATGATCAATGTAATGCTGATGCAAGTCTGTTTCCTGATTGAAAGAAATCCCACACTCAATGCATGTTAGGCTCTCTGTATCTCGAGGAGAAGCAGGTAAAGGAGTGGTTCCTAATTCTTCATGACCCAAACACTCCTGGTGATGATCAATGAGATCTCTGATCTCAGCAAATGTCTTTGGACAAAGAGAGCAAAGATAAGGCTCCTCACTCTTGTGGAGAGCCTGGTGCTCCTTGAGTGCATGGGGGGAAAGAAACATTTTGCTGCATTGGTGACATTTGTAATTTTTGTCCATCTGCAAATTAGCACCAGTCGAAGGTAGTTTCGCTGGGGATACCAGGTTTGTGCTTGAGACCAGGAGTTTAGCTGAAGATCCTGACACTACAGAGCTGTTAAGCCTGTAACGAAGTTCAGCTGGGAGACGTCGCCGTACTTCATCGTGCCAAATGAGATGCTGCTGTAGCTGAGATTCAGTCCAATAGCCACGACAGCATAGCGCACAACAGTGAGGGCGTGTCTTTGTGGCTTCTTTATGAGCATCCAATTGCTTTTCAGTGGGAAACGCTTTACCACATTTATTACATTTGAAGAGGCACTTTGCACCGGACTCTAAAGCCCTATGCTGTAATGGCTGCTCCTTCACTACATCTGGTTTATGTGGTTGTTTCAGATTTCCGTTATTTGCAGTGCAGGACCGTACATGGTTCTGTAGGGCTCCTTGTGATCTATAGCGCTTATCACACCATGAGCAAGGAAAGGGTTTTATGCCTCCATTCATGCTTGCTGGTGGTCGCCCTCTGGTCTTCCTGTGCTTCTGCCATTTGTGTGCACGAAGACCTCTTGCATTTACAAATTTCTTGTTACACTGGAGGCAGTGGTATTTTATCTTTGGTTTGTCTCCTCCAACTGCCAACATTACAGCTGTGGGTGAGCTTGTGATTGGTATAATAGGATTATCTGAAACTTGTACACCAAGTGGGGGCTCCTGTACGTGTTGCTTAGCTTTAACCACAGGTGGCTTGGCATGATGGGAGGCAAAGTGGGCTGCTAAGAGAGATCCACTAAGGAAAGATGCATCACAGTCTGGGCAGTCTAAGCTGCTCTTTGGAGAAGCATTGCTGAGGAGATCAGTAATTTTAAGATTTACTTCTGGGTCAGGCTGGGCCACAATCGGTGGATGATATTTCTGGTGCCGACGGAGAACACATAGATAGAAGAATCCCTTCCCACACAAGTTACATAAAAAAGGACCATTCTCCATATTTTTCCTTGACATTTTACTACTCTTTAATATAAATTTGGCCAATTTCTTGTCTTTATGCCATCTCCGGTGTGTACCGAGGGCAGAATTAGTAGAAAATTTCCTCCCACATTCTGTACAGAAAAATGGAGCTTTGGCTGTTGGTTCTTCAGGTTTGCTGGGCGACACATTTACACATTCAGACTGTGACTCCATGGAAATGGGAGATTTACGGTGAATTCTCTTATGAAAGTTAAGTGCACCTACAACAGAAAAGCTTCTGCCACAGTCATCACATGCATATTTCATGTCAGATGTAAAGGATGGTATTTTGAGTTCTTTTTCAGACATGTCTTTTACATCTACATGCGTCTGTTTTTGAACATTTTTATTTTCTTTAGGTGTACCGAGATTGTCCAGTTCCGCTTCTCGACACATGTCTACCTCTGTCCCTTTGGCTTTTAAGCAGTGTTTCTGATGAATTTCTAGTGTCGACTCACAGTTGAAAACAGCATGGCAGATTGGGCACTGAAGCCCATCAGACTTGGTGGACAGCATTGCTTGTTCCATTGGAAGGCCTGTTTCATAGCCATGACTTCTCATATGGAACTGAAGTGCCATGGCACGAGAAAAGTTTTTTCCACAGTCAGGACAACTATACATGTTCTTTTGCAATTGTTCAACCTGATAGTCAAACGACTTTATTGGAGGTGGGATACCTTGGTTTTGGTGGAGAAGCTTATGTTTAAGAAAGCAGCCTATAACACGATAGGATTTATCGCAAACATCACATTTATACAATTTGGATTTGATGCGATCAGACATTACGTGAGGTTTATGATTGTGACTACTCATCATAACCCTCTTACGACCTCGCCTCTTGCGTCTTGCATGTCCATTTTCAGAGTTAAGGGTGGCTCCTGAACTGCTAGCGTTAACGTCGGCACACTGCGGATGATACTGTTTATGATGAAAGACGGCTCCCATAGACCAGAATCCTTTCCCACATTTTTTACAATGATGAACTTTGGGACCCAATAGTGTCTTACTTGGATTAAACTGCTCTGTCTTTCTGTCTTTGTCACTGGTTTTAAGAGGTTCCTTACCACTGCAAACTTTCCGATGGTTGCTAAGAGTACTGAGGTTTGAATAGCTTTTGTCACACTGTAAGCATTCATAAGGTTTCTTCACTTTGTTGTGATGCTGCTGATGAGACTGCAGAGCAGACAGGCGAGAAAATTGCATTCCGCATGTGTCACATTTGAAGCCGTTTTTCTGCAGATTTGCAAGCTGATACATAATAGACTTGTAGGGTTTTCTGTCTTCGTGTTTTCCCAGATGAACGTAGTGAGAAGCCTTGGTGAAACTTTCATGGCCACAAATCTCACATTTCATTAAAGCTTTCCTGGTGGGATTTGTGGTGTGGATTTTTCTCCGGTAACGTGACTTTTTCCCCATTCCTCCTCTGTGCCATAACATGTGACAGCGCAAGGAAACTGCCTTATCAAATGTCCGATTACACTCTGAGCATTCATACTTCTTAGCCTCTTGCGAAGGACTTTGGTCTATCTCTGCCTTCCCTAACCCCTCACTGAAATTCACACAGTCTATCTGTACAACATCGATCTCTAGATCTCCTGGCTGAGAAGAGAGCACGGTTTCTTTGCATGGGTTCAAATTAAAGTCTTTCTCCTCCTGGTCTGATTCGCACACCAATTCAAGATCAGGGTTTTGTTGGGAGCCATGGTCACGTCTATGACGGTTAGAAGCTGCTATGATGAGCGGTTTAAAATCATCATCTACTTTATGACCTTCTGTGCAAAATGTTCCTTCACGCCTCAATTCTTTTACTAAAACATTGGTTTGCACTACATTTTGTGAATACACTGTGGCTCCAGCAAAATCTGCAGCCTTGTCTTGGTTATTCTGGTCTGAGACGATTGTTTGTTCTGAACTGGACTTTTGAGAACTCCCCTCCATAATCTCACCAAAAACATCGGTGTGACAGAGCTGATGTGAATGCAATGCAGAAGCACGAGAAAACCGACGACCACATTCCTGGCATTCAAAAGCCTTCTTCTGGAGCTGAAAGACTTGATGCAGGAAACTCTTGGCTGGCATCTCTTTACTATGAACCATTCGCTGGTGTTTATTGTAGAATGTTAATGAAGTAAAAACCTTGCCACATTCCTTACACTGAAGTGGCTGGTCGTTACCTTGGAACTGCTCTCGTCTTTTATGCCAACGTTGATGACATGCCATTGCCATAGGACGGTGAAAAGTCTTTCCACATTCGGTGCAGTCAAACGAACGCTTGACGCGCACCTTAACTGTAGTGTTCGAACAGTTGACAGAGAATCTCTGGTGTGTCCCAAGGCCGCACATAGTGCGAAAAGATTTTCCGCAGTCCAAGCACTCAAAATGTTTTTTTGGCGACTCCTCTAACTGTTCAGAACTTGTGTCAGCGGTGTCTTCAGTTTTAATTGTAACTTCATCAGCTAGGTTTTTCTCACCTTCGCTGTTTCTTGACTTAAACAGCTTCTCCTCGTGGCAACGGCGATGTGCATCAAGAGCTGATGCACGAGAGTAAGAGCGGCCACAGGTGGGACACTGAAAGGACTTTTTCTTTAAATGGGCTAACTGATGGAAAACCGATTTTGAGGCCTGCTTGTGTGAACGCTGATGATTAAGGCATTGGCCAATTGATGCGTACGTCTTACCACAGTCTTTGCACTCAAAAAGTCTCTGTTTTGATAAGCCCTCACCAGTCTCCAAAATCGATTCCTGTTTAATGATGTCATTACGGTGTTTAAGCTGGTGAGTAAAAAACTCTCTCGAGTTTGAAAATTTGCAACCGCACAGTGCACAGCACAAGGTTTGATGGCCTCCGTCTGTGGAGACGAGCAGATTGTCCCACTGGGAGTCAGTGTCCAGACAGACTATGGGGCCATCATGGGTGTGCTCCCGGCGATGCTCTGTGTATGCCTCCTTGTTCCCAAAGGCCTCACTCTTTTCTTCACAGCAAAATGGCCAATCCCCTAAAAATAGAAAAAGGGAAATGGCAGGTCAGGAAGAGTCCTGTTTCAGAGGAAATGGAAAAGAATCAAACCTCATGCCCAAAACATAAAGTATTAGGAAGCACTTTATTTACCGGAAGTCAAGAAAAAAATAAAAATAAAAACATATGTAATGCAGATACTGGTTTATTTAAAAGAAATGTAAATAACTTAACAAAATGACGAAAAAAATAAGAAAATAATAGATCTAAGAATTAAGTAAGGAATAATATGTCCGGTACAGTTCCTGTTCTCACTTGCATTATAGCTGCAATAAAGTCATTCCCTCACCAGCCTCCCTCCCTCTCTCACTCTCAGCCTGTCATCTTACCAAGGACCCACAAACTCCTCTGCCTGAGGACTCACAGGTGAGAACACGCTGACTGTTACAAAGTATGTATAATAAATGTTAAATAAATGTCTCCTAAAAACAAAATTAACATGGTAACATGGTTTAAGTTTTACTAAGTTAAACGATGTTTTTAAAACCCATTTATTACCTCTACAATGCTGTGAAAAAGTATTTGCCCCATCCTGATTTCTTCTGTTTTTTGTGTACATCTCATACTAAATTTAGAAATTTGTTTTAGAAATGAAAACAAAATCGAAGAAAAAACAAAGGCAATCTGAGTGTAAACAAAGTTTTTAAATGATAAATGTTATTTATTGAAGCAAAAAAAAGTTATCCAATACCAACTGGGCCTGTCTGAAAATGTATTTGTCCCTGTAGTTACCAATTCCCTAAATCTATGAAACTGCATTCATAATGGGGTTCATCTGGACTGGGGTTCAACCAGGTCAAAAAGGTCACTGTTCATGACTCCACTATCAGAAAGACACTGGGCAAAAATGGCATTCATGGAAGAGTGGCGAGGTGAAAACCACTGCAAACACAGAAGAACATTAAAGCTTGTCTGAATTTTGCCAAAACATACCTTGATGATCCTAAAACCTTTTGGGAGAATGTTCTGTGGATTGATGAGTCAAAAGTGGAATTATTTGGAAGACAGGGGTCCCGTTACATCTGGCATAAACCCAACACAGAATTCCACAAAAAGAACATCATACGTACAGTCAAGCATGGTGGTGGGAGTATAATGGTGTAGGGATGCTTTACTGTTTCAGGGCCTGGGGTAACTTGCAATAACTGAGGGAAACATGAATTCTGCTCTCTACCAGAAAATCCTAAAGGAGAATGTTCGGTCTTCAGTCCATAAGCTGAAACTCAAGCACAACTGGAGTATGCAGCAAGACAATGATCCAAAACATAGAAGTAAATCCTAGTCCTAATCCTTAGAAGTAAGTGAAAAACTGATCTGGTTGCAGTTATTTCGTGGCAGAACTAGATTTTAAGTTTAAGGGGGCAATTAGTTTTTCACATGGGTGATAGTTGTTAGATAACTTTTTTTGCTTTTAAAAAAAACTGTATTTGTTTATTCATGTTGCCTTTCTTTTAATTTCTGAAACTATTTAGTATGAGATATACACAAAAACAGAAAAACTCAGGGGCAAATACTTTTTCACAGCACTGTACTACACCAACCAACTAGTCCACCCTTGTAGGTGTATAATTAGAGACTATTGTAGTTAGATGCACTGTGTTAATAATTCTGACATCCATAACTAACAGTTTCTGGATATTTTTCTTTTGTTTTCAACCCCGTAGCAGTACCTAAGAATGATACCAGTACAAAACCATGTCACTGTGACACTGACTACCATGTCAGTGTGACTGCTATGCTGAGAATGAACCACCACACAGATAATATCTGGTTAGCACTGTATTTTTAAATTCTGCTGATGTATTTTTGAGTCCACAGCAGACAAATACAAAAATACACAAAACAACTATAAATACTGACCACTCTCCGTGTTGGGGACTTCCAGGTTAATGGTGGGGATAGCTGGATCAGCAATATCACTATAAAACTCTAGCAGTGCAGCATCCTTCACCCAGGTCTTCTTTACTACAGGCACTAAGGACAGAATTATATACAGAAAGACAAGCAAGGAATGATCAGGCTTAATGAGGAATGAAAAGAAGAATTAAGGAAGGATTAATGACACTTCAATAGAATATAAGATATTGAATTTTCTTTTTTAATTATAAAATGGCTCTGGGAATGTATTACACCAATCCTAATACATGCATAGAATTTGACTGAACAAATATACAGACATAATTACCACATCAAACTAATCCAACAGCTAAATCAGTAAACACCATCAGAAAACTTTAATTACCATTACACAAGGACAGTTCTGTCCTGAAAGATGCTTTTAGGAAATGCAGGATGTTTTAATGGGACTGAATAAAACGTGGTACAATTTAAGATTTCCCTGAAACAGATGTTGAAGTCATGTAAATAACAGCAATTAATTAGGAGTCCTCCAACACCACTTATCTCAGTCCCATACTATAGAAAGTGGGCACCTATTCATAGGACTAAGTACATTCACATTTATTCATTTAGCAGATGCTTTTATCCAAAGCGACTTACAAATGTGGAAACTAATTGAATAAATTACCCAGTGGTATCCCCTTGCAGGAGAAAGCCTTGGGGAATTTTTTTCCCAAAAGCTTTTCCCAAATACATGATGAAACAACCTGAAATGTTGCTGACTTTTCATAAAAGCCCTTGAAATGCAAAATAAAGAGAACAACAGACAAACATTATATTAAATAGTTTTAGTCAGTTACAACAAACTATTTTTATCAGTTGGGAACAACTATTTAATTTTAACTTTTTTAAAAATTACATAATCTTTAATTGATGGAATTTTCACACATTGTGCAAAATACAATTTTGGGGTTGTCTGTGGGAGGTGTCATCTTTGCAAGTTTTGTGTCCACACAGAATTCCTTCCGAACTGCAGTCAGAAAAATGCGGACAGCACAATTGAGAGCTCATATAACGCACCTCTATCTCGGTGGAATTTATGACAAGTCTTCACTGCCACAAAAACATCCTCCCTCTTCACTAGGGTGCCCTACAGAGAGATAGACTGTGTAAAAAGTTCTGGAAGAACTGTGACAGATATTAGATCTTTGGTCTTAAAATTTCTTACAAAATACAGTGCCCCTACACGAATCTTGTTATTCACAAAAATACTCTGCTCTCATGGATATCAAACAATTGCAAACACAATACAGGTTTATAAAAAAAAATAAATAAATCTTTGATAAATATTTGTGCAACAATTATTGGCACCCCAATGAATTCGTGTGAGAAAAATATATTTGAAGTATATTCCCTTTGATATTTTACATTTTCTTAGTACACCTGGGTGACTAGGAACAAGAAATTGTCAACCATGACTTCCCGTTTCACATGGGCATAAATATGAGGTAACACATAGGCCAAATTCCCTTAGTCATTCATAACAATGGGTAAGACCAAGGAATATAGCTGTGATTTGCGGCAAAAGGTTGTTGAGCTTCACAAAATGGGAAGTGGCTATAAGAAAATAGCACAAGCATTGAAAATACCCATTTCTACCATCAGGGCAATAATTAAGAAGTTCCAGTCAACTGGAAATGTTATGAATCAACCTGGAGTTGGCCAAAAAACCTCCAAGGATCACAGCTGCAGAACTGCAGAAGTTAGTTGTGTCTTGGGGTCATAAAGTCTCCAAAACTACAATCTGAAGGCACCTACATCACCACAAGTTGTTTGGAAGGGTTTCACAAAAAAAGCCTCTACTCTCATACAGAAAACAAATTCAAGTGTCTTCAGCTTGCCAGACACTACTGAAACTTCAAATGGGATCGGGTTCTATGGTCAGATGAAACCAAAATAGAGGTGGTTTTGCCAATAAACACCAGAGGTGGTTTTGGCGCACACAGAGAGGTAGCCATATGGAACATGGTACCTCATGCCTGTGGTTAAATATGGTGGTGGCTCTTTAATGTTTTGGGGCTGTTTGGGGCCAGAGGACCTGGACATTTTGTTAGGATACATGGCATCATGGACTCTATCAAATATCAACAGATATTAAATGAAAAACTGACTGCCAGAAAGTTTTAAATGGGCCGTGTCTGGATCTTCCTGCAGGACAGTGATCCAAAACATACATCAAAATTAACACAAATATGGTTTACTGACCAAATAATCAAGGTCCTGCCATGGCCATACCAGTTCCCTGACTTGAAACCCATAGAAAACCTGTGGGGTGAACTGAAGAGGAGAGTCCACCAGCGTACCTCGAAATTTGAAGGATATGGAGAGATTCTATATGGAGGAGTGGTCTCAGATCTCTTGCCATGTATTATCCAACCTCATCAGGCATTATAGGAGAAGACTCATTGTTGCACAATAATTGTTGCACACCTATTAAGTTTTTTTTTTGTAAACCTGTGTTGTGTTTGCAATTGTTTGATATCCATCAAAGTATTTTTGTGCATTTTATGAACAAAAGATCAAAAAGTTAAACAATAAAGACACATTTTCACAACCTTCTTTGCTCATATTTTCCAAGGGTGCCAATATTAGTGGAGGGCACTGTAGCATACCAGGTGCTTTAGTGTTGCTCTATCCACATCTTCGTGTGCAGAATAAACTAGAAAATTTCAAAATAAATTTTCATTTTCTGATGGATGGATGGATGGATCAATCTGTCCACTGTAAGATCTGTCTGGGCCAAATCACCCAAAGATCATCACACTTCCTCTATTAATGATTTCGGTACAATCTGTATATTCTAAACAAAACACCACAAGCAATTAAATAATTTACCTACACAGCTTGGCAGGTAAGAGCTGACAGTTGTAGCACAATGCTCAGTGTTTGGCGAGCCGTGAAGTTCAGAACAGAACTCATGAACAGCAGTTAAAGAAGGTCCTCTTCCCTCCTCCCAAATGTACAGGGCAAGCTTTAAAAAAAAAAATTAGATCATTAGACTATTTAGACCATTCCATAGTAGGCCTTGCTGATGATATGGAACAAACAGAAAGATTTTTCTGGAACATACAGGCATAAGGAAGAACACAAAGTAAATATTACTGAGAAGGAAGGCACACTTTCAGGAAACAGACAGGTGTAAAGGGCAAGACAAGACAGTTTGAAACAGCCTCTTGGAGCTTGAAATCAATAGAGAAGAATGAGAAAGGATGAAGTAGAGCACTCTGACAGCTCTCTTTTAGGGACAGACAGTCCTGTGACAGAGAGAACAAATGAAAGGATAGAAGAAAGGAAGACATCATCCCCATCATACCCCCCCACCAGTGGCATTTTCTAATATCTGTATGTATGTATGTATGTATGCATGTAACACAACTTAAAATGAGGAAGTTGAGTAATAATGGAAGCCATTTAAATGGGATAGAAGAAGAGAAGTGAACAATCAGGTGAGAGAGGAGCTGAGGAGAAAGACGGTAATGATAGACACCTCCCTCATGGGCTGGGGCGCAGTCTTAGACAGCTGTCCAGCTCATGGTCTCTGGAGCAGCCCTCATCTGGAGTGGCATATAAATTGCCTAGAAATGCGGGCCATATTTCTAGCACTGAAATTCCTTCTTCCTCAACTGAGAGGTCACCATGTGTTTACAGACAACACAGCAGTGGTCTCATATATCAACCACCAGGGAGGATTATGTTCGCACCCCCTGTTCAGGCAGGCGCAGCTAATTCTTCTCTGGGCAGAGGGAAAGTTTTGTCAGTGAATGCAGTGTACATTCTGGGCAACTGGAATGTGGGGCAGACATCCTGTTGAGGAAGGGGCTGAGCCCCAGGGATTGGTGGCTCCATCCACAAGTGGTGGAGTCCATATGGCGGAGGTTTGGCTAAGCGGGACTGGATGTGTTCGCCTCCAAGGAGACAACACACTGCCCACTGTTGTTCACCCTCACTCCTTCCACACCATTAGGGCTGGACCCCATGGTGCACATGTGGCCGAGGTCACATCTATATGCTTTTCCCCTGATCACCCTGCTCCCACAAATTCTAGCAAGAGTTCGCCAAAATGGTCTACATCTGCTGCTAGTAGCACTGTAAGGGTCCACTCACTGGTCCAACGACAGTATCCAATGACGTGGTAGAAGGATTCCCACGTGTTCCTGTCTTTTGAAGCGATGTCAATATATTTAAATTTGTCATTCCAATTCTGCTTGACTCTCTCTTAAATTAAATCTGACTCCAATTGTAAAACCTCAATGTTGTATTTATTTCTTAGTTATTCATATTTTGATACTTTTGATCTTCTATACTTGATTGATTCTAATTCATTCTATACTTTAAATTGTGCTCATTCATTCGGATTCCGTGTCGAGTCTCACGCTGGTCGTGTGCGCAGATCTCATGGTCACAAACCCGCCAGTCTTGGTCATTAGCCAGAGGTAATTGACTAATACTATTTAGATGACTGCCCCATGCTTACCTTTTCCTAAATAGTACTTTATTAGTCCCATTAGATAATAACACTTAGTTATAGTAACATTATCTCTAATCAGAGGTCATGACCACTAAAATCTCCAGAGACAGACCAATAATATCTAAGTGAAATTAGCTTTATATAATCATGCCATAGTTTCCTATGTACACATTAACTAGAGTAAGATTACAATAACCAGAGGTTTAGACTTCCCCCTATTTAGACTTGGTTGATCAACTTTATGTTGTCCTAAACGGGTATTTCATAACGAGCCTGTACACACTAAGTACACTTAACTTAATGCCAAACTGTTAGCCTGTATTAACCTGATCGCAGATTTGCTGTAACAAGGACTTACCGTAATTTACTAGAGACAATAATTTCAGAATAATTCAGAATACAATCAAGTCTAATAATTTATTTAACCAGGTATGAAAACATCCAAATCCAACACTACTATTAATAATAATACGAAAGAATTACATGCAACATTACGTTCCAATCAAATCCAAAACATACTAATACAACATAAGAGAGACAATACTTAAATACCTGGTAGAGAAAAAAACTACACAGTGATCGTGTGGGAGATCTGTCTACAGATTCCCCGAATCTTTGGCCAGCTCTCCCCTAAATACCCAGACGCTCTGTGGGTCCACCAAATGGTGTTGTTTGTGATTATAATTTGATGTCTGTGAAAGGATGTACCTTATTTACATACAGGAGGTAATTTGACTGAGGGACCTTGGGGGGGTATGCCTTTAACGTCATGTACCATTTTATTTAAACTGCTGTTGAAGGAATGAGACCATATTTTCCAGTCGCACTGAGACCTTTTGTATAATACAGTAAACATGAATAGTTGACATCTTATTCACATTAAAAAATGTTATGTAATGTATATAGACTTTGAGTGTGTTTAGGGTGATGTCGACACAGAGAGAGAGAAGGGTGTGAGGAGAGGAAGGAGGAAACAGTGTAGTGATGATTTCCTGATCTCTACTCAGCATGTGTTAATTCAAATAGAGATGCTAATTGCGCGAGAGAGAGGTCTGGTGTTCGTTCCCGTCCTCACAGAGTAGTTCTCTCCTGGCTCAGACATTTTCTAGTCTCCAGTGAGTCTGATGTGCTAATTCAGATGGAGATGCTAATTTTGTGAAAGAGAGGTTGAGTATTTGTTCTCGTAGCAGTTCTTTGTTCTCAGAGAGTAGTTCTCGCTAGGTTCAGACATCTTGTCACCGGCCTTACAGCACCTTATTGGCCAGCTCGAATATAGTTCTCAGAGACAATATCCCTGCTAGATGGCTCTCCTTTGGAGATTCCCATCCGCAGGGATCTACTGTCTCAAGCCGGATGGCTGATTTATCACCCTCGGCCAGAACTATGGAAACTGTGAGTCTGGCCCCTGAGACGCGCCAGCTCATAGATTCTGGTCTGAAACTGAGGTTGTAGAGACCATGTAGAATGCTAGAACAGCATCTATGACGAAATTGTATGCGCTCAAGTGGCAACTGTTTGTCTCGTGGTGTGAGGAACGTCAACTAGACCCAGCGAACTGCACAATAGCTACAGTCTTGGAGTTCTTACAAGGACGTTTCTCAGCAGGGTTGGCTCCTTCTACAATCAGGGTCTATGTGGCCGCCATTTCGGTCAGCCACGCTCCTATTGATGGGTCTAGCCCCTGAGCCCTTAGAGTCAACCTCTGAAAAGCTTCTGACTCTAAAGGTAGCTCTTCTGCTGGCCCTGACATCTCTCAAGCAAGTAGGAGATCTACAAGCTCTCCGTTGCCCCTTCCTGCCTTGACTTTACCCCTGGATTAGCCAAGGCCTCCCTGTATCCTAGGCCAGATTATATTCCTAAAGTGCCTACATATGCTGCCCAGCTTGTGGTGTTGCAGACTTTCTGCCCTCCTCTGTTCCTCATACCAGAACTAGAGAAATTGCACCGACTGTGTCCAGTAAGGGCTTGCTGTACTTATGCCCACTGCTCTGACCAGTGGCGAAAGTCGGAGCAGCTGCTGGTCAGCTTTGGCGGCGACAGCAGAGGTGATGCTGTGTTGAAAAGGCACATCTCTAATTAGATAATGGAAGCTATCTCTATTGCCTATGAGGCACGCGGTCTCGCTACGCCTCTGGCATAAGGGCTCATTACACTAGGGGGGTCACCTCCTCGAAGGCTGTGTCCAAAGGGGTGTCCTTACAGGATTTGTGTGCTGTGGTGAGGTGGTCTACTCTGCACACATTCATTCGATTTTACACCCTGGATATACATTCCGGACCAGGCTGGAGTGTATTGTAGTGACCCTTGGGCTTGGATCTTTTTGAACAGGCCATACCCTCAGTATGACGGAGGTGGTATTCTCTTTCCCGCAGCATTCAGCTAACGCAACATGAAGTTCCCCTTTTTAAAGGGAACGTCTGGGTTACGCATGTAACCCTGTTCCCTGAGAAGGGAACGAGACGTTGCATAGCTTTGTCATACTGGGGCATGCCTGTGAATTTTGTTTTCGCTTCAGATAATAGAGGCTGACGGCACGGTTCACAGATGTTGTTTATATATCACATGACGCGCTTAATTGCCATGTCACCTGATCATGGCAGGCCTATAAATTAGGCATGATTTTACACAAGCTTCAGATAACAGTCACATGCGAGGGTGCCCCCGCAGCATTCACCTAACGCAATGTCTCGTTCCCTTCTCAGGGACCAGGGTTACATGCGTAACCCAGACGTTTTCTACAGTGTTTGAATAATGGCATGAATAAACCCATTCCAATATAGATCACAAATACTGAAGCCATCAGCAATAATGCAACTGTCATGAAAGAGTCAGCTTGTTAATCACAAATATACAGCAGTCTCACAATCAGAAAATAAAAAAGAACAAGGATTTTCGAACCTTACTTGGTAAGTTTGGAGTAATGGAGCTACTTTCAGAGTGACATAGGAAATGCTGTATTTTGTTTTGCAGTGGATGCTGCATCATTCTATTATTCTAACACATTTTCTGGAAATCCAACATATACAGTATCTCACAAAAGTGAGTACACCCCTCACATTTTTGTAAATATTTGATTATATCTTTTCATGTGA
>JANDJT010000060.1:16367483-16381256 GCA_024331685.1 Stegophilus panzeri | reverse complement strand
TGTTGTCACATTAAAAGATATAATCAAATATTTACAAAAATGTGAGGGGTGTACTCACTTTTGTGAGATACTGTATGATATTCTGTCTCCTGTGCCAGCTAAAAATTAGTGACAATTTTTTAAAGAAGTAAACATACAGCACAAAAATATATGTATATATATATAAAATATATATATATAACATCAGCTATGTGGTACAGTGAGCCAGCATACTGAAAACACTTGCAATTTCCTTGAAAAGTCTGTGACATAATTGCCTAGCATACTACAATATCACATTTAATAAGAGCACACCTGGACTTTTTAAGACAAACATACCTCATGATTAAGGTCAATGGTGAAATCTGATTTGGGTGGCTCATGCTTCACGTAATCAGCTAATCTGAAATACCAAACAAATTAAGTAATTTAACATTTACATAATGTAAATTACCTGTAAGCTTTTCTTTAAAAGGAAGTACAACCAGACAAACTCATAGCCTCACCTTTTAACCAGAGAGCAGCTCAGGGCCCAGCCAGCAGCAAAATCAGGGTAGCTGAAGGCAGTCGGCTCTTCTGAGAAGGCATAGTGGTGGATAATGGTTGCACTAGAATCATAAAGAGCCCTTCCCAGAAACCACTCCTGTTGGGAGATAGTTATTTTTTACAACACAAAAACATTTTATTGCATTTTAGCACTTATGCTGTGGCCAACACACCAAGTTCAACTCATGAACATATTACCGTTCATATTTTTCATGCTTTGATACAGCACAGCAGTGTTTAGTCATGAATAACACTAGTGTTTCATCAAGACACTTAAACCAATTTAACATAGCAGTTAGCCATTTCAGGTGCTGTTACGCAGATATATTTGTAGACGTGAGTCAAAATAACTTCCACTTCTGTCTTTGAGAAATTCTTTACTGTTTTATCCTCAGATTGCAGGTTCAGCTCTCTGTGAGCTTTACACCATGATGTAAGGAGCACTCTCAGACCCCAGGAGTCTGAGAGTGTGGATACCACTGTGCAAAAGTAGTAAAAGGCAGGCAGATGATGGCAGGATTAAAGAGTGACAACAGTATGCAAGACAGATTCTGCAGGGGTAAATATGCATACAACATAACACATGTAAACCAAGTTAGCAGGTATGCACCGTGTAACTTGGTCCAGCAAGAAGTAAGGTTTCAAGTGAGGTGTGTTCACTATGGGTTGCATTGCACTATCCAACCCTACTTGGGCTGCAGCCATCACAGCTAGATTAGAGAATTTAGGAAGCACCTGCATGCTGGCTGGAACCTAACTAGACCCTTCCCCAGACTCTGCCCAAGGCAAGAGACAAAAATGGTAACTGGTAGGTCATGTTAGAACCTGATAGAACCTCACAGTTATGTCCTGGATATAACATCCTTGTGCTTCTCAGATGAGAGGAGAGGAGGATGACTAGTCACTAAGCTTTATGGAGGAGTCTTTTGAGATATACAAGCCTCTAAGTTGAACCTCCTTGTGCTTCTCAGATAAGAGGTGAGGAGGATGACTAGCCACCGAGCTATAAGGAGGAGTTTTTTGAGAAATACAAGCCTCTGGGTTGCATGGTGTCTGGTCCTGGATCATTGATTTCAACTGATCCATACTGCCACCAACTTGCTGGATTCAACCTGAAAAGGGCTATTCAATTAGTTTAGAGTGGTGGATAAATTACAGAAACAAAAGCAGTTAAGAGGCCAAAAATGGGGACTAAAATGTAAAACCTTACAAACTTAGAAACTGTCCCTTCAGTAGGCCTGTATTAATAACCTATTTTAATAACTGACCTGGAAAGAATTCTAATGTTAATTACCTGTATATAATTATGCGATATCACATGAGCAAGAGTGCTTTTGTACAGAATATTAACTAACATTTCAGACACAATGTGACCAAGTATTTTGTTGATTTTTGCCCCATCAACAAAAACAGTTCCTAAAGAAGCCACAGCTGGATAGAGAGTTATTACAGCCCGTAGTCAGTGTAGAATATTTGCAAATGAAATGACAATTGGAATTGGAATTTTACGCAGCAAACACAGACAAGGTGAGTGATACAGGGAAACATACCAGTGCTGCTTGTTCAATCAAATAAGAGGACTGGAAGTACCTTTTGTAAAATATAGAATTGTATTTTGTTGAGTCAACAGTTGGAGTACCATTAGCTGCCCACTGATATTACATTTTATAAATATTTTATGTATACATAAAAAAAAATTCAAAAATTCCTTCACAATATATGTGCATGTTTCAGATTTTAAAACAAATTATATTACAACAAATTATGCCTTGAAATAGAACCATTAGTACTACAATCTTATTATTTTTGCATTAGTGTGTGATACTATTTAACTCATGTTTGAAACATACTTTTCATGATTCATCCATTAGATGATGTATAATTTTTTAGTAACTGTTATTTCCTAATTGCTTAAACTGCAGCAGTATAGAAAATGGCTATTATTCCCCCCTTGCGTTTCTGAGCAAGGCAAAGCAAGTTTATTTATATAGGATATTTCATACACAATGGTAATTCAAAGAGCTTTACATAAAGATGATAAAGAAAATTCAAGGTATTAAAAATATAAGAACAAGAAATTAAAGTAAGAAATAAAATAAAAAAAAAAAAACATTAAGATGAGCAGGAGATAAAAAAGAATTTAAAAAAAATGTAATGGGTAAAAAGGGGGGAAGTTACAGAGCTAAAATGATATAGATCAATCAGTAGAGTGCAGCGTAGTGTTCAGTCAGTAAATGTGTTTTCAGTCTGACTTTACTTCTTCTGGAAGCTGGTTCCAGCCACAGGTAGCATAATAATAATTAATCAATAATCAATAATAATAATTATTGACCTTATTCTGAGTAAGACAAAATTGTGATAAAGGTGTTTACATGAGTCGCTTTTAGAATACTCCTTTCATGTTCCCGTTTTACATGTTATAGAACATAGTTCGATTAACAGCACACATCATTACGTCCCCACGCCATGCTGTCCGACGTTCCTTCCAGAATTTCACGTATCAACATACAGTTCATCTTTGTTATGGAACCATATACAGTTTTGGGTGTTTTTATTTAAAATTTTTATGAAAGCTTCAAGTGCGGTTAATTATTTGTCATGCTATATGTGCAAATATACAACTGCTTGAAGCCGTGGGCTGCATCCAAAACCGTGTACTTACCTTCTATATAGTAGCCGAGATGCATGTATTTCATCTACTACAGGCCTGTAGTAGGTAAGTACGCCGTTTGGGACGCAGCTGTGCTCTCTTGTTTGCCGTAAAACGGTTGAGCACTGCCGTGTGTGATCGTGTCCTGTCGCAAAATGCGGTGAAAACCCCCATACGACGTTAATAGTGTGATTAAGGTGTTTACATGTCTATAATACACATCGATAATGCGACTAAAACAGGAGTACTCCACATATCTTAATTTGATTTGTGTTTACTTCGAGTATGACCTTAATCGGATTAAGGTAATTAAAAATTGCTGTTTACATGGTAGTTTCTTAATCAGAGTATTGTCTTAATCGGGTTAATATTGGATTATTGTTGTCCATGTAAACGTACTGAATGTCTCATCTTGTTTTGAGTGAACCCTTTTATTTCTAACTAACCTGATCCTAATGATCTGAGAGGCCTGTTCGGTTTATATTCAGTAAACATATCTTTAATGTATTTAGGTCCTAGGCCATGGGTTCCAGTGATTTGTAAACTAGTAATAGTACTTTAAAATCAATTCTGAATGTAACTGGTAGCCAGTGTAAAGACCTGAGGACTGGAGTAACATGCTCGGATTTTTTGGTTCGGGTGAGAATCCTGGCAGCAGCATTGTGAATGAGCTGCAACTGTCTAATGGTCTTTTTGGGAAGATCGGTGAGAAGTCCATTGCAGTAATCCACCCTGCTGGTAATAAATGCATGAATAAGTTTCTCTAAGTCTTGACTGGAAATGAAACACCTACTTCTCGCTATATTTTTCAGGTGATAGTAGATTGATTTGGTTATTGCTTTCACTTGACTACTGAAACTTAGATCAGACTCCAAAATGACACAAATATTCCTGACTTGATTTTTTGCCTTTAGAGCCCTGGAGTCAAGGTACGTGTTCAACTTGAGACTTTCATCTTTCTTTCCAAATACAATGACTTCTGTTTTGTCTTTGTTTAACTGAAGGATGTTTTGGCACATCCAATTGTTAATTTCATCAAGGCACTGGCACAGGGAGTCTATAGGGTGGTAATCATTAGGCGACAGCAGCAGTCCAAGGATTGAGCCTTGTGGGACTCCATACGTCATGGGACTTAGATTCATAGCTGCCTATGTTCACACACAAACCCCTCCCTTCCAGATATGACCTAAACTAGCCAAGGACCATCCCAAAGTGCCCTTCCCAGTTTTCCAGTCTGCCTAGGAGTATATTGTGGTCAACAGTGTAAAAAGCAGCACTGAGATCCAATAATACCAGCACGGTTATTTTGCTTGAATCAGTATTTTATCGACTATCATTAATTATCTTTGTGAGTGCCGTCTCTGTGCTGTGATGTTGCCGGAAACCAGATTGGAAATTGTCCAAATAGCTATTTGAGGATAGAAATCGGTTCAGTTGATTGAAAACAAACTTTTCAGTGATCTTGCCTATGAAAGGAAGATTTCATATTGGTCTATAGTTGTTTAAACCATGTTCTTCAGGTTGTCCTTTTTCAGAAGAGGCTTAAAAATTCCGGTTTTCAGGGATTTCAGAAAAGTGCCTCAGAATAGTGAGGCATTTACTATGTCTAAGAGATCTTTTTTCAAAACACTTAAAAACATTTTTGAAAAAGGATGTAAAGAGTGTCAAGACAGCAGTTTGATGTTTTAAGCTGCTGTACTGTTTCTTCTAGATTTTTGGCATCAATTTCCTCAAAAGTAGACATATTGACATAGTTGTGAAGTTGTCTTGGTGGGTGCTGTCTAACTTCAGTGCAACATGAGGACGAGCTGATCGCCATTCTAATGTCATAAATTTTTTCTTGAAAAAAGATGCAAACTCATTGCATTTGCAGTCAGACTGGTGGTGGGTTTATTCATTTCTATCAAAAATAATACGTCTGTTGTTGATGTTGCTGTTTATAATGTTTGAGAAATAGGTCCGTCTAGCTGTGCATAGTTACGCATTGAAAGTATGGAGGCTGTGTTTATAGGTGTTATAATGTACTTCATGTTTTGCTTTCCACTACAAGCGTTTGGCTTTCCTGCATTTTCTTTTCGTGCTTTCATCTGCTTTGTGTTTCTCCAAGGTGCCTTACGCTTACCAATCATCTTCCTGACCTTTACAGGAGCAATGCCATTAATTGTATTTTTAACTTTTGAGTTAAAATTATCAAGGAGAACAACAACAATTCTTAAATTGAACACTAGAATTTATGTAACTCTTTTTGACTGTGACAAATCTAGTTTCTGTGACAGGAGACATCAATATATCAAAGAAAACACAATAATGATCAGATAGAGCCATATTCTTAATAACAGTTGATGAGCTGTTAGAGTCGTCTTCCTGGTTTAAAATCTCAGTCACGGGCAGTGACGTGGCAATGTACTACAGTACTTTGATGACTTGTCGGTGTCTCATAATTATTCATGAGCATGTGTGTTCTTATCCTATGAGAAGATGCTGTCTCTTAATTATTCATGACAGCACGTGGTGCTTTCCTACAGATGTAGTAGATGAGAGAGGCGTTCAAATGGGTCGGAGTTGTTTGTTTCAGTGGTGTAAGTGTTCGAGTGTGTTTATTCTGGAGAGCGATGAGAATTGGAGAAATGTGGACTTCGGACTTGCTTATGAAAGCAGTTTGCGTCTACACAGTGATTCGGTACTCAGTCCCGAGGACTTTTCCATCCCTTCAAATGAGGTATGTGTCTAATTTTAACCATGACTGTTTTACTTGCCTTTTGAGATAATTAAACCGCTTAAAGCTCCACAGGCCGTCGCGTGCAAAACTATGCAATGAGAGTCCACGTTGAAGGGAAGAACCTTCGCCTTTTTATTCATGAAAAGCTTGAGCCTATTAGCTATCTACTATTCCAACATTTCTCTCATCCGCGCTGCCTCCGGTTTTGTTATGTTTTCCTCCATAGTCACGCCAGGGGTTAATAATTAAAATAGGCAGGGCGTAGGACATGCGATGCTATCTACTGTGTCTCCAATTAGCCCTGTAGATTAAGGAGGAGAGAAGTCCTCTGCCTCATCTGCAAACTTTGTCACTATCCATCTTTTTTTGGAGTGTTTTGAAGACTCGCCCCCTCTTCCTCTTCCTCCCCCTCTGCCTTTCCCTGCCACGCCCCCTCCTCCTCCCTTCTTTGCTCAGCCATCCACACCCATTTAAGCTGCATTTAAGCTGCAAAAACATTGAGAGGTAGACTTTAGCTGAAAGAGGGAGGTTTCATGACCCTTTAAATATTGCAGCTATTCCTCCACCTTTCCTAACAGCTTTACAGGAACTCATATAAGTAAAGTTCGTAGGGGCCGATTAATTGAGGACTGTTGCACTAAAGCTGTCATCTAACCAAGAATCATTTAGAAACATAAGATTCAAGTTTTTTGTGGTGATGAGATCATTGACTAAAAATTACTTGTTTTTAAGTGAGCAGATGTTTAAAAGTGCCAGCTTAACAATTTCTGTTTTTGGTTCCACAGTAATCTCAGATAGATGTCTAATAGACAACAGATTACACAGGTTTGCTGTACGCTTTAAGAAGGACTAATGACACAACAGATATAGATAAAACTAAAGGGACATTGGGTTCCTGCTTGTTCTGTGAACATTGAGGAATGTTGTGACTACTGTAGCATGGTCCCAACACATATCGCTGGGAGCTGTTATCAGTTGTTTGCTGTTTACCCAGAATAGATGAAGGACAGTGTGGGCCCTGATGTTGTGCCAGCGGCCGGAGAGCTCTCTCAGATGAAGGGGGGGCCCATAGATTTTGGTGGTAGAGGGGCCTTCCATTTTTTTCTTGGGGTCTGGGGGCTCGATGCAACGGAGTGGGATAGTTTTGTTTCAACAAAGACCAGTTCCTCCATTATCTTACAGAAGTTCAGAAGAAGTGAATGTGATGTTGATGAGAGGGAGAAAGTGTCACATGAGAGTGACTGTGCCTCTGGTATTTTTGGAGGCTGAAGCATGATATCTTGACTTCCTTTGCTTTCTTCCAGGAACTCATCCTTCAGTCCTGTATCTTGGAGCCATTCTAATTTGTCAAAGTCCAACTGCTGAACACTCTGTCGGTGGGGCTCAGCCTGGGTTGTGTTCCTAAGTGGGTGGGGGTTTTGGCTGCACTGTGTCCTTGTGGGGTGTGTTGACCAAATGTCCATCCAGATATTGAAGTGCAGTCCTGTTGTCATCCAGACACTGCAGTGGTGTTTGTGTGCCATTGAGTTTGAGAGGATTGGCACACATTTCAGATGGATGAAGGAGGGAGAAGAGGATATTATCATTTAACACTCTTGCTCAAATTCTGTTTGGGTGCAGGCCATCTGATTTAAACAGATTACTTTGACTCCAGAAAAGATTAAAGTTGTCTATGTAGTTCAGTCCTCTAATGTTGCAGGTTTTGTGCAGCCATGTGTTCAGATCAAGCAAACGAAAAAACATTTATTCCTCTGGCTGGGAGTGGTCCACAGATGAATGACTGAACTTTTAATCTTTCAAGTGTTTCAAAGAGTTAATTGAAATCCCTCTTCAGTAGTTCTCACTGCTCTTTCCGAATATCATTTTCCTCAACATGTAATAACCCGATTTACAGTCTTATGCTCTAGCAGAATGCTCTGAAGTTCCTTATTTACCTCAGAAATGAAGGCAGCAAGTGGTATTCATCCTGCTGCCAATGTTTCTGATAATGGAGTCCCCACTATCAAAGTGCTGGGCTCGGTTGTGGGCTCGGCAGATCGCCGCTGCCTGCTTGACCTTGAGTGCCTGTTAGATGCTGTGTTAGCTGCTGGCTGATGTGATCTATGTCTGATCATGTTTGGGTTTTCTTCATCCACATTCAGTAATGGTTCAAATCTATTTTGAAGACTAATCAGGGTGGAAGAAAACCAGTACTGGTTTGTTGGGTTGAACATGCCCTTGCTCCAATCTGCGATGCCTGTTACTGACTGATATCTTGAGCATTTTTGGGTCTAGCTCCCTCTTTATGGCATTGGTTTTTGCTCACACTTTCATCAGTCACGTTTGCCACCTGTTCTGCTGTTTTCTGAGCTCTGTTTCGCATGTTTAGAAGCATTAGAATCACAGGACTCACCGACTGTAGGCTGATGGGGTCCACGATGATGTACTCCTATGTGTTTTGTCGAGGGTGGCAGTACCGCAAGTAGTTCTGTTTCAAGAACTATGATCCTCTGAAGATCCTCTGCCCGAGCAGCAGGTGGAAAGAGGCATTTTCTTTCTCATTTGTCTGTGTGTAGGCAGTTTTGTTGTCTGTTTTCAGAAATGTAAATTTCTCTTCACAGGAGGCGAGTAGTACACTTTCAGAGAAAAAACCCTTTTTTGGTGTAATAAATCAGTGTAGGTGCCAAATTTGGTTGTTTTGAGCACTTTGCTGAACAGCTGATGTGTAAATAAGAAGTTAGAATGTAAAAGCAAGGGATCGAAGCACACAGCAGTAAGCAAACGCATCTGAACGGTAGCAAAGCAGGAAGTAGAAAAGGACAATTTTATTTTGAAATTTTCATATTTTCATTGAGAAAATGGGTTAGGGTTATCTTTTTGTTCACATAAAGACAGGGGGAAAACATGTAAATTTCAAAAAATTTTGGTGTTTTTTTTCCTGACTTTATTTGAATGAAATGACTCAAATTCACCTATTATAATTAAAAAACTGTTCTGGAAAGTTTTACAAGTCTGGAAATGTTCTGGAAAATAGGTAAAGAAAACAGTTTCGTCACAGTGGTTCAGAGCTTCCTGGGCACTCACAAAGCCAAAAACTATGGTTGAGACTCTGGTGAAGAACGGCTGGGTTACGCATGTAACCCTGTTCCCTGAGAAGGGAACGAGACGTTTCGTGAGCTGAACGCTGTGACCAGCAGCTGCTCCGACTTACGCCACTGGCTGGAGTGGTGGAATTAAGTACAGGAGCCCTTACTGGACACAGTAGGTGCAATTTCTCTTGTTCCAGTGTGAGGAACGGAGGAGGGCCGAAAGCTTGCAACACTACTGGCTGGGCAGCAGACATAGGCACTTTAGGAATATAATCTGGCCTAGGATATAGGAAGGCCTTGGGTAATCCAGGGGCAAAGTCAAGGCAGGAAGGGACAACAGAGAGAGCTTGTAGATCTCCTACTCGCTTGAGAGATGCCAGGGCCAGCCAAAGAGCTACCTTTAAAGTGAGAAGCTTCTCTGAGGCTGACTCTAAGGGCTCAAATGGGGCACCTGACAGACCTTCTCAGACTACAGAAAGGTCCCAGTCTACAGAAAGGTCCCAGTCTACAGATGGGCCTCAGCCACCTGACACCATGCATAAACCTCAAAGATAGAGGATGTTGCCCCACAGAGGCTCCATCAATAGGGGTGTGGCTTGCAAAAATGGTGGCCACGTAGACCTTGATGTAGAAGGAGCCAAACCTGCTGAGAAACATCCTTGTAAGAACTCCAAGACTGTAGCTGTTGTGCAGTTCACTGGGTCTAGCTGACGCTCCTCAGACCATGAGACAAAAATTCGCATACAATTTCCTTGTGGATGGTGCTCTAGTGTTCAACATGTTCTCTACAACCTCAGTTGTGAGACCAGAATCTATGAGCTGGTGCCCCTCAGGGGCCAGACCCAGTTTCCATAGTTCCGGCCAAGAGTGATAAATCAGCTCTCTGGCTTGAGAAAGTAGATCCCTGCGGATGGGAATCTCCCAAGGAGTGCCATCCAGCAGGGATATTATCTCTGAGAATATCTGAGCTATATTTGAGCTGGCCAATAAGGTGCTACTAGCAGCAGACACAGACAGTCTTGGTGAACTCTGCCTAGAACTTGTGGGAGCAGAGCGATCATGGGAAAAATGGTACAGATGTGACCTCGGCCACGTGTGCACCATGACGTCCAGCCCCAATGGTGTGAGAGGAGTGAGGGCTAAGCACAAGGGGCAGTGTGTTGTCTCCTCAGAGGAGAAGACATCCACTTCTGCTTGGCCGAACCTCCGCCATATGGACTCCACCACTTGTGGATGGAGCCTCCAATCCCTGGGCCTCAGCCCCTGTCTCAACAGGATGTCTGCCCCCACATTCCAGTTGCCCTGAATGTACATTGTACTCACTGACAAAAACTTTCCCTCTGCCCAGAGAAGAATTAGTTGCGCCTGCCTGAACAGGGGGCATGAACATAATCCCCCCTGGTGGTTGATATGAGACCACCACTGTGTTGTCCGTCACAACTAACACATGGTGACCTCTCAATTGAGGAAGAAAGTTGTGAACTGGACCCGGTAACCCTTTTCTATGGTAGACAGAACCCATGGAGACACATTTGGAGGTAGTTTCCACGCTACCAGATGGTCTTTTAGTGACAATAACTTTTCCACATTCTATTGGAGGGAAAGCATCAGATTTCCGTTGCCCTGTGACAGCTCGCTGACCAGAGAAGACTGAAAACTTGGGACAGCCATGGCTAGCGGAGGCCCTAGATGTCCTTCCACGGCTCCTCAGGACCACTTCTCCTTTGTCTGCATGGTCTTTATGACCATTCTCAGATCAGGCCTAGTAGCAGGCTGTGACTGTGGCCACCTGGTACCCCTGGCTGTCTACGGAGGGAGGCAGGCCACCACACTCGCCTTCTGTGCCTCCCTTACACTAGTGCTCCACTCATGGATGCCCCACTGAACTCGACACAACAGGGAAGGAACTGGCTGAATGCCGCCATATGTCGAGCTCACTCAGTAGGTCTGCTTGGTAGGCATTGTATGCAGTGACCCACAAGCAAGACTCACTACTGCATAGGCCTTGCCCACCAATGCCGCGGCCGTCTTACATGGCTTGGATGGCAAAGCCGGCCCCCCTAAATTACCTGCGATCGATGGAGATTGCCGTCGATGGAGAGGTAGCTTGCAAGCGCCTCCTCCACCTTATGCATAGCTAAACAGCTGTACCATTCATTCCCCATAATGGCCGAATAATCTGAAATCTCGGGGTTATAAATACGGCTTATGTATGGTTTTCCCCAGAAGCATGATATTTTGTCATGCACTTCTGGAAAAAAGGGGAGTTTTCTGCAGTGTGAGAGAGATATATTTTCACTGGGAAGAAAAAAGCTCATCCAGCCTTAGTAATCACTTCAAGCAGCTTTTTATATGCTTCAGAGCTGCTCTCAGTTTTTAGCACAACCTTCTGGCTCATCGGAGTCAGAAAGGATTTTTTTTTTTTGGCTTTCCATAGCGGAAGGAGGAGTCACGATGCGAGCTCTGAAATCCAGTGGATGGCCGGACCTGGAAGACACAGAAAGAGATAGAGCAGCACTCGTCTCTGGCTCCTCTTCCAGATCCATACGAGATACCCAGGACCTGAGTCGGCTGGCCGGCTCGGCAGCAGTCAGCCCAGATACGTGCTTCATCCCTAGACACTTTATGCAGAAAGTGTGTCTGTCTGTCCCCATGATGAACCAGGAGCAAGTCGTAACACACTTCTTGAATTCTCTCTCACTCATACTTTTCTCTCTCTTTTTTCAAAGGCACAAAAAGTAAAGAGTTTTTTTTTTTCGAAAGATACAGAGGAAATGAGTCTTTTTGTGAGCGTTACACAAACGACCGACATGCAGTCTTACTGAAGATAACAAGGCTGACAGCACGGTTCACAGGTGCCATTTTTATATCACGCGACGCGCTTAATTGCCACGTCACCTGATCACGGCAGGACTATAAATAGGCATGATGTTACACAAGCTTCAGATCATGCGCGAGAGCGCCTCCCACAGCGTGGAGCTCAGGCAACGTTCAGTTACCTTTGAAAGGGAACTACGGCACAGGGGGCTTCAGGATGGCTCTCAAAGTAGAGGTCGACAGTTATTGGATTTCACTGATGCCAATAACTAAGTTGGGCAGTACCTGCTAAAAACTGATTAATCAACTGCTAGTTTTTAATATTGAAATGTCATTGTTGATGTTTTAAATCTGCATCTGAAGTATCCCATTCTGTGTAGAGTGTAGTCTTACGTGTCAAAAACAAACACCACGAGGTATCAGTGCTATTTTTTATTTCGTCTTTAGTGGCCGCTCTCATATTGTATAATGGCAGTGGACCCTTTTCAGCCACTGCTGCAAAGGACACAACCGGGAAAAACTATTGGTGTGGATATTACAGATAGTTCCAGCAATTGTTTATCAGTGCCAATTAATTGGCAAAACCAATCAATCAGTCAACCTCTATCTCAGTCAATATTCTTGATGCTCATCTTGATAAATTCAAGGAGAATATGGGAGCGTACTCAAAGGAGCTAGGAAATCGAATACTGGACTTTGAACGCTGCTAGAAGCTGTAACTGCGCTTCCTTGTTGCTATGAGCTGTGTACACGTTGCTAGAGTAAAGCTAATTCCGGTATTCATATTCGGTTTCGGTCGGGAGTCGCTTGTTCACGCGACTACTCTTTGTTTTGCTAATTAAAGAGGCATGCTCAGCTGTGAAGCACCACAGTATTTAAGAATTAAGAAACGCTGAGGCGGAAGTGTCAGCGGAAGCGTCAGCCCTTGTCGTGTGAAGACCGAGCTCGTGTAAAAACCTGGGAGTCTACCTGCGTGAGTCCACCAAGCAAGGACACCGACAAGACACCACTCGTGCTGCTAAGTATACTTTTTTTTTCCCCCTTTATTCCTCTTGCTGTTTACCTGTTTACACAGGTACTAACACTAACATGTGTCATCAGTTTATACCTGTTATTTGCCACAGGTGCAGACCGCGGCATACTTCCAGAAAAGTATGCAACTTAGCCAACCTACGCTCTCTGAATGTGGCCTCTGCAGATTCCCTCTCATTCTCTATCAGACTTTGGAACTGCCAATCTGCCATCAACAAGGCAGATTTCATTCCTGCCTTTGCAACTCATTCCAACCTCAGTGTGCCGGCTTTGACTGAGACCTGGATCCATACTGAGAACACTGCCACACCCACTGCCCTAGCCTCCAACTTCAACTTCTCCCATACCTCACATCCCAACAGATGAGGGGGTGGTACAGGTTTGCTTCTCTCCAAAACATGGAAATTTACCTGTCTTTCTTCCTCTTGCTCCCACACTTCCTTTGAATTTCATGCTGTTACAGTCACTGACCCTGCCAAAATGCACTTTCTTGTTGTTTACCGTCCTCCAGGTCAACTGGGGTAGTTCATCGATGAATTTGACACGCTACTGCCCACCATCCCGGATGATGGAACTCCTCTTATGGTCCTTGGTGACTTCATCATTCATGTAGACAAGCCACATGCAGCTGACTTTCTTGCTCTCCTTACCACATTTGACCTCAAGCAGTTCACCACACCAGCAACCCACAAAGCCGGCAAACAGCTCGACCTCATCCTCACACATAGTTGCACCACACACAACCTTCTCATTACTCCTCTCTACACCTCTGACCATTTCTTTATCCAGTTCTCTATTTCTCTCCGCTCACCCCCTCACTGTCTCCACCCTCTATCTCTTTTCATCGCAATCTTCGCTCCCTTTCCACCTCACATTTCTCCTCCGTTGTCACAACCTTACTTCCCTCTGATAGCCACCTCTCCTCACTTGACTTAAACACCGCAACTGACATGCTATGTTCC
>JANDJT010000060.1:16334394-16364475 GCA_024331685.1 Stegophilus panzeri | reverse complement strand
ACTTCAACTTTCGGACAGATGGCCTCACATTATCTTCAAGCACTCTTTGATATGATGCAGAATTCATAGTTGAATCATGAATGCAAGCCGTCCAGTCCCTGAGGCAACCACAACCTTTTCTCTGAAGGCCTTACAGAACTGTTTAGATCTTGGCATGATGACACTACACACCCCAATAACAAAGGGAACACTAGACACTATATATGAGAGAGGTATAAATAACACCTGCACTCCCTAAGCAGGTTCTAATCACTGGCACCCTTGAACACCTGATTCTGATTTTATGAATTTGAAGGTATGATAAAAGTAGGGGTATACTTATTTTTTCCATGTGACTGATTTGTTTTTTGTTCATTTAAATTTTGATTTACTACAAAATTAAAATTTTATGTCATTTGATAGAGTATATCACCTTTGTTAACAGGCACTTTTTCAAAGAGGATCAAATGTTTGCTTGTCCAAATATATATATATATATAAAAAAAAAAAAGCCAACAATTTCCATGGCATGTACTTATTTTTTCACATGACTGTATTCATACTAAAGTCATACAAAACTGACCATAAAAGATTTAGAAGTGAGATTTCTGAGTTTTTTTAGATTTACGATTATATTATAAATCACTTTCACAAAGCAACCCCCAAATGTAGTCTCCCATCATGTTCTCGACATGTACTTATTTTATTGTCTGTACATGTTCATTTTAATACGTTGTTTTTTTTCTGACTTTATGTGAAAATTAAAATATGTAAATTTCAAAATGTCAATGTCCTGGTCACAAAAGCAAAGTCTGAAGAGATTAATAGTCATTTTCAATATTTTTGAGGCATAAGCAGTTAGACACATAACACATACTTCCCAGGAACAAAATTTGTGTTACAGTGTTATAGGTCATGAAAAATGTACATTTTACTTCCACAATATTAACTCAGCCCTATTACCTGAATGAAATTCCCTCTATTAAATATTTGGAATATTCCAGTCACATGTTGCAACAGAAAGTTGCATCATACAAATTCCCTGAAGATCATGGGAAGTAAAAATTTAGGTTCTCTCATTCGCATTCATTTTTATTCTTTATTTTCAGTGATAGTGATATTGATTGACAAGATCTCTTTGAATGTACAAATTTGGCAGTGGGGCTGTGAATGGAAGGAGGAGTTGTAAAAAATGAGCAGTGAGCTGCTGAATGCCAGAAAGTGAGCCAGTGCACATCCAGCCAGCACCTTCCAAGTGGTATAGCATGAACTATGGGAGCAATCTGTAAAACAGTTACATTAAAATTATTCTATGATCCTGTGATTAACTTATACCATAACCCAAATAATAATCCTTAAGGATAAGAATTTGAGGTAGTCTTCCCTCACTTATATAGCTTACATTAAAAGAAAAGACTATAATTTTTGGTTACTTGTCCTTTTTATCTAGTTATCATTAACACATTTCAAGCAGCAGTAGGTGAGATACCTGCTTGTGGCAAAACATTTCTGCATTATTTACAAAGAGTGAAAACTTATTATTTTACAGGGAAGGAGTTTTTACTTACTGCTTGCTGTGCTGCATACTGTAACACTATGTGAATGATTTATCAAACACAGAGTACATACGTTATAGAAAGAAGCAACCACGGCCAGACCTACCATTAGGCAAAGGTCTGCAATTGCCTTGGGCCCCGAGCTACCAAGTTTATGCTGCGCTGCATAAACTTACGGTTAAGAAAGTTTTATTTTTTCATTTCGCTAATTAATTATGTTTTTCTAAAAATCCATATGCTAAAATGCCATCAGAATGCTTAATTTATGAGTGTATCAGGCCCCTTCCCCCGCCCCAGTACCCACTACATTGGACTATTCTACAATTTCACTGCGTATTTGTGGAAATGATTCAGGAAGAAAGTAGTAACTCATCACGTGTAGTGTACAGATAGAGTAAAAATGAAGAGAAGCAGCAGTGCTGAAAAAGGAGAAAGAGGGAGGAAAGCAAAAAGTTTTTATCAAAGTCTGTGAAGTGTTTTAAATTAACATATTTTGCCTGCGGCGTGAAGGCAAGTTGTAGTTCTGCAGGCGCTGGCAGCTCTAACGTTACAGATTATTCTAGATTTACAGCCAAAGAACAGCAAAATTGGGACAGGCAGCAGGGTTCATTCTCTCTCTCTCTCTCTCTCTCTCTCTCTCTATCAGCATGGTTCATTCTCTCTCTCTCTCTCTATCAGCATGGTTCATTCTCTCTCTCTCTCTCTCCAAATAAAGCTGAACTTCATTATGAGTTTAATGTCACATGATGATAGTGTGCCATTCAGATGTGTATTCATGTTCAGTACTACTTCAAATAAATATGTTTAAATATTACCACAATTTAGAAAAAAGAAGAATATTTTAATAAGCTGCTGTCCTACTGTACCATACAGTGACTTATTGTTTTTTATCTTGGTTAGTGGTTGTAGTGAAATATTCTTATTTATTAATATAGGCCTAATATCAAGATTAATTTCATAATACTAATATTAGAAAATAAATGTATTATTATTATTATTATTATTATTATTATTATTATTATTATTGTTATTATAGTAGTAGTAGTAGTGGTCTATTTTGGGGGTAAAATTATTAGATGTGGATTCATGTTAGTGTTCAAATAAATATGTTTAAATAGCATTTATGTTTCTGTATTGTGTTATTTTTATATTTATATTTATATTTTTATGCTAGTAAGTGGTGTTAAAAATTGGTCTAATCATCAATGAGCCGGTCTATTATGATGTGGAGTGTTGTGGGATGGGTGTGGTGGTTTGCTCTGGGCCAGAAAGTCCAGGGCCACTTTTTGGCCCCAGTTCACCCCTGATTATTGCTATTAACGTTGAAAATGTAAATATTGATGATAAAACACTGAAATGTGGGTCCCATTCCTACATTTTGCCTAGGGCCCCCAAATCACTAAATCCGTCCCTGGTAGCAACACGCTAGCCATGTCATGCTAAATTCTGTTACTGCAACTAAGATAATGGTGTTGTACCCACTCACTCTAGTTTCTCAAGATACAAACATAAGGCTAGTAAAAAACCATATATATTCCACATATATTTGGTCATTTATCTTTACAGTGAATCAGTAATGATTTCTACAGAAAAGCATGTCTGTTTCTAAATTGTACTGAAGGAACCTGTTAGCTATCTTTCCCTCAAAGATATTATCAAAAATTACAACCATTTTATATTCAACCAGTGTATTCAATAATTAGAGTTTTATTGTTTGAATGTTTTAAGTGTTAAAATACTGTCTTGCTCATGAGGGTTTAACAAATGCTGCCCAGTTAAATTACCACATGGGGCAGAAAACAGCATGCTGGAATAGCATGCCTTAAAAATACAAATTTGCATTGTAAATATACTAATAATATATTGATATATTACTAAAGGCCCAATGCAAATATTTATCCATAAGTCAAAATGAGTAGTGGAATAGGAAAATAACTTACTCTTCCAGGGTTAAATCTGCTGAGCACCTGCAGCAGTCTGGCTATATTGACAATGGTCTCCTCCTCAAGGAAAAAAATCCACAAAGACCTCCGGCAGTAACCTTCAGCCAGACTGAAAAATAAACACTCCACTATGTTTCAATTTTGAAAAACAAACAAACCAGGAATTCAATGTAAAATAGAATGTCTACAGAGATAGGACTGACAAGCTCAATTAAATATTTCAAGCACACTTGGAAAGATGGAAATTATTCTGGAATGAGGAAAGCACAAAAAAATCCAATTGCAAACAGGCTGTTTTCACCAACCTGACATCTACAGTATATATAAAAAGTGTACATAATTCTGTTAAAATGTCCGGGTTTTGTGAGGTAAAAAAAAAAAAATTAAACCAAGATAATATTAGAACTTTTTCCACCCTCAGTGTGAAATACCAATTCCAAAAGGAATAATAATTCCATAATTCAAAAAGGTATGTTTCATGCACCAAAATAACACTATACAGTACCCATGGTGACGCATGGTGGTGGCTGCATCATGATTTAGGGCTGCTTTTCTTCAGCTTTTCTTCATGAATAGCTTCAAATACCAGTCAATTTTCAGGCAAAACCTTCATGTGTCTGTTAATAAGCCGAAGATGAAAATGAATTTCACCTTTCAGTGTAACTATGACCCAAAACATACATCCAAATCAACAAAGGAATGGCTTAACCAAAAGAATATCAATGTTTTTGAATGATCTAGCCAGAGCCCAGACCTGAATCCAACTAAAAATGTGTGGGGTGACCTGAAGCAGGCTATACACAGGAGATGCCCTTAGAATTTGATGGATCTACAATGTTTTTGCAAGAAAGAGTGGGAAAATATTGCAAGATGTGTCATGCTAAGACTCTTACCCCAAAAAAGACTGAGTGGTGTAATAAAATCAAAAGGTGCTTCCACAAAGTGTTAGTTTAGGGGTGTGCACACTTATGCAACCAGGTTATTGTAAGTTTTTTTTATTTTTTCCGTAAAATGTTAGATTGTTTTTCACTTAATTTTTATATGCTGTAATTTCACACTGAGGGTGGAAAAGGTTCTGACATGTTTTTGATCTTGATTTAATTTTTTTACATCACAAAAACCAGCCATTTTAACAGGGGTGTGTAAACTTTTTGATTCACTGTAGGTTTGCCTGTGTCTGTTGCTGTAGAAAGAAGATTTTATGCCTGATATTAAAACATACATATTGAAACATTATTTTAAGTCTGAAATTGCAGGAATGATTGCATTTCATTAGATAAATAAACATTAGCTATAGTGAATTAACACTAACAGAATTCTAACGTCACACTCCCCTTCCTATGTAGAACCTTTATGTATATGAAATCGTTTACTATGAATGTGCTTGTTCACATATCTGTATCCTTTCGTATGTGGATAAAAACGGTGCTCACCGAGGCAGCACAGGAAGAATCCCCCAGTTTCCATCGTATTCTGATAATTGATGGAGGAGCACAACCTCTGGTGAGCTCTGCAAGAGAAACCTGCTGATGAGACCTTTAATTTCCTTGGAGAATATCCATTTTTATCACAATACTACATGTTAAAAAGTAGGCAGTCTGGCAGGCAGACAATGTGTAGTTTATTTACTTACATTTTATTACTATATACAGTCAGGTCCATAATTATTTGACAAAGTTATTGTTATGGTACATGTAAGTAGGTAAAAGGTCTAGAGTTGATTCCAAGTGTCATTTTTGCATTAAAGCTGAAAGTCTGAATTAATATTCATTGTTTAATTTCAACTCCAATAAACTACAGTGCTGTGAAAAATATTTGCCCCATCCTGATTTCTTATTTTTTTTGTATATATCTCATACTAAATAGATTCATAGAACTATAGATTCATAGGTAGCTGGCCTTGCAAGTTCATAGCCTCACTAAACAATATAACAAATTAGTGTTAGATTAGCAAGAGCTATTGTGGCAATTCATTAATGCTGCCCTTGCTTAATTTAGCTTTGACATATACATCTCAACAAATGAATCAGGGTACTTAACATGAATCAATTCATAAACCTAACCTTACATCAAGAAATAGGATTTTAGAATGTTACATCTGGCAGGTGTAAAATGATGATAATATTTGGTTTTTAAATGATGTTTGAAGACTCGCACTCTGTATAAATGACCTTTGCATTACAGCGCATAAGGGTGTTGTTTAGATTGCCCAATCGTAATAATGACTCAAAATGGTTACTCAGCCTCCAGCCAAAAGTAATGCAGCCAAGCGTTCAATCAATAAACAGAGTGCCAGATTAATCATTACTATTAAGAAAATGTCACTGTCTTTCACAATTGCTGTTAAGGCGTTTAGCGCATGCGGCAGGTGCTTAAAAAATCTAGAGCAGGGTCTAATATAAACCAGATTTAGAAAAACAAAAAAGGTTATCTAACTTAATCTATGGTATAGATAACCTACTAATGACAAAACTTTTTTGCAAAAACTCTCATGGTAGGCTTGAGCCAGTTGACAATTCTACAGATATAATGTGGATAATTATTTTTTCATTCACAGAAAAACTGTGCCTGTCATGGTTAATGTCAAAATGATCAATTACTCCATTATTTGTTTTGAACAGCATCGCTAGGCGGAACAACCATACAACTAAACTACTGAACTAAGTGTTATGACGTCTGCAACAATGTGAACCAGAGGTAATCAAATTATAATTCATCAAAGGGCATTAGTACATTTTACAAATGGATTTTAAATGTTTTATTTATTTATTAGAAGAGAGTGCTTTGTGGGAAATAAGCATATTCCAGAATTAGCTGCAAGGACATGCAGATCACCTCCCACATCCAGTCTCAGGGATTTTACAGTGCTTTGAGAGTTTAAAGCATCCATCATCCATGCTTATTTGGATGATTTCCCATTCACATAGTATTCTCTCTCACTGCATTTGGCAAAGACTAGCTTTGTTTGATTTAATACTAGCTGTTATACTAGCTGTTTAATACTGCTGTTTGCAGCTGAAAATAAATTCTGCAGATTACATCGTAGGGTGCAGAGTGTGATGGCTGTGATTAAAACTAAACAAAACCATGGAATAGTGATTTATGCTAAAGATTAACTGGATCTACTGGCTCTTGTTCCAAAAGGTGTGCTCTCCTCTGCTCTGCCCTTTCGATGTGGTAGGAGTTCTTCTGACTCTGAATCACAAATACAACTTCTCTTAGTTCTAAAACAGAGAAAGAGAGAGAGAGAGAGAGGTTTAACCAACCTTTATTGTAACATTAAAAAGCAATTACTCCAAACTCTATCATATCAGAATTACTTTGCTTTAACGTTAAAACATTTTTAAAACACACACACACACACCTCTTTAAACATTAAACACCAACTCATCTTCATAAAACATAAATCTCAGGGAAAAAACTCCACATTGTTTATAAGTTTGTAATACAAAAACTCAATTTTTAACCTTCCAGCCACTAAACTCTAACAGCCCCTCAGGATCTGTGGAGGCAAGCTGTAGACCCTCAATGAACAGTTTGTCAGAGAACCCTTCCTCAAATCTCTGGAACCAGGAATTAAGTAGTTTAAAAAAATCAGTTAATCTTGAACATTTTAAAACAAATGCTCCAAATCATTATCTTGTTGACAAAATCTACACTCCCCACCCACTGCTGTACTCAGGTGCACCACATGTCTGTCTGCAGCTATGGCCCCATGGACAAGTCTCCACTGTTGGTCAGCCAACCACTTTTCTATGAGCGGCTTATACAGAGCTCTCTACCTGTCCCTCACAAGGAAGTCTGGTCTTAACAAATCGATGCTCTTTGCTGTCTCAGAGAATTCAAATGCAGAACTTTGACCGTAATGTAGTTCAGTGCCTTCTTGGATGTAAACTCAAAGTCTACCAATTGAGGGGGTTGAAAGATAAAATGGAACAGGCAGATTCTTCCTCTTGTTCCTCACTAATAGCTAGAGAAATCCTAAATTTGGGAAAGTTTAGGATTTGGGAAAATTTGGGAAAATTTGGGAAAGAAATCCTAAATTTGGGAAAGTAAGAAGATGTCTTCTTACAACAACGTTCCTGTAGCTGCTTAGTAACACAGCAGAGTTTTCAGCCTTCAACTTTGAAATAAGACGTGTTGACCATAATCCTGTTACCACTTTAAGGGTCTCCATCCATTCTTATGCAAGAGACGCCCCAGCTTTGTGACTCCATTCCTTAAAAGACATGTCCGTACACTTATTGAGGACAAAAATCTGGTTTGAATAATTGGATTAAATCAATAAGGATTCTTCAAAAGCCCAATCCCCTCGCTCGTTTACAGTCCTTTACACTTTTAAAATGATCTTCCAGGCTCGTATCAATTACCTATAAAATAGTGTGATCGCAGACAGGCTCATCTCATCACTTTTTAATAAAAATATATGTTTGTCAAGTCCAAGGTTACCTGCTCTGTGCAGGATTAGACATGCAGTTTGTATCCATGCCAAATTTTTATAGAGCAGTCTCTGTACCGATTGTAATCTGAAGGCTCAGATGCGGCTCCTAATATCCACCAAGCCTTGACCTCCTTCTTGAATTGGTAGAGAAAGTGTTCCGTATCCAATGCTGTTCAGTCCAGAAGAAATCTACAATTGTTCTCTGTACTTTACAAATCAGTTCATCAGGTGGTTCCATGACAATTACCTTATGTCATAAAATGGAAGCAGCCAGAACTCTGCTTCTGTACTCCAATTGTGGTAATAGTCATTTCCAATTAGACAATCGAGCTGACACCTTTTCCAGCAATCCATCCCAATTTTTGGTTTGAAAATGATCATTTCCAAGAAAAACCTCCAACACTTTTAACCCCTCTCTTCCCCATCTCAGGAGCCATTTCCACTCCATTGCCCAATAATAAAACCTTCACTTTTTCAAGTGAAGGTTTCACTTCACCCAATTAACTTTAGCTGTGGAGGCTTTTTCATACTGCTTAATACTTGCATTTAAAGATTCACCATCATTCTGTTCAGAAATGAAAACTGTTATATCATCAGCATATGCTGATAGATACACTTTAAAACTTTCCTGCACCGGACTCCATTTAGTTCTTTCCTAAGCTTACACAAAAGAGGTTCAATAGCCAAACTACACAACTGTCCTGACAAAGGACAACCCTGCCTAATCCCTCTTGAAACATGTATCAGAACACTTGGTCCTCCACCCACTTTAAGCATTAAAGATACATTGTTATACAGCAATCTAATAAAAGATATTAATTTATCGTCAAAACCAAAACCTCCCAACACTTTAAAAAGATAATAATGATCAACCCTGTTGAATGCTTTCTCTTGGTCTATTGAAAGAACACCCAAGTTAGAATCATTAAAACGACCAGAGTTGATAACATCGCGTATTAAAAAGAGATTGTCCATAATTGACCTTTCTAGAATACAGTATGTCTGATCCTTCCGAATCAACAAACTTAAGTAACCTTTAAGTCTGTTTGCCAAACATTTTGACAATATCTTGTAGTTCACACAGCGCAAAGAAACTAGCCTCCAATTTTTTAGGGAAAGAACTGCACGGTGACAGCCAACTGGAAGAATCTTACTCTTGAGACATTCCAGTAATACTTTGTGGTAATCTTTCCCCAAAACACCCCAAAAATGTTGGTAAAACTCAGCTGGTAACCCATCTATTCCTGGAGAATGTCCAGCAGATAGCTATTTCATTGCCTCATTTAGATCTTGGAATGTAATTTCGCCATAAGGCCTGTTGTTGATCAGGCCCCAGCTGTGGTAAACTTTAAGTAAATCAATAGCACTTTCAGGATCGCAGTTCTCAGCGTTGTACAGCATAGAGTAAAAACCCACTGCTAGTTCACTCATTTCCATTGTGTCTCTTGTTATTGTTCCATTAAGATGGCAAAGATAATGCATCAACTTCTGTGGGACAGTCTTTCTTTCCAGATTAAAGAAAAATTTACTTGGAGCAAATTCCTAACTTTATTAAAGCTCCTTTTACCTGCTCCAACAAAACAGACCCAAGCTCATCTTTCTTCTTGTTTAAAACATCACTCCTTGCAATCTTATTATTAACAAAATCTATTTCTAGCTTATCTATGTCCTTTTGTAGTTTTTGCATAGTTGACTTCATACTTGCAGTACTGGTATAGCTTGGACAAAAACCTCAAAGAGGTATAGCTTTGACAAAAACTTTTAATTTGTACTTTGCCTACATCCCACCACTGGCTAAGACTTAAAAAATAAATAAATAAATAAATAAATTTTCTATTTCCAATTTTCCCCACAACACTTTAAAACTATTACAAAATAGAGCATCCTGCAGCAATTTAACGTTAAAGTGCCAAAAGTATCTGGGCTGTAGCATACGTTTCATATTAAAATCAATGGTAACCATATGATCATCTGAAAAACCATTGGGAAAAATGGACTGCACTGGTGTTTGATACAGGATTACATACAAATTTTCCCTCCCACCACTTTCCCCACTCCATCTCATTTTTGCTGTCTATATGTGTTTCTTGTAAGAACATAAGATTCGTTTCATTTATTTTTTTTAAATTCTGAAAAAAAAAAATTGTCCTGTCTGTACCCCCATTTGTATTTAAAGAGCCTACTCTCAAGCACTCCATAGAGGAAAAGAAAAGAAAAATGAGTAAAGACAGTGAAAGAGAAAACACCCAGTGTAATTTGTTCATTTATGTGAAATAGGAGCTTTATTTCTTCACACTTTCGTTAACATTTTCCTCATTCTAAACCTTTTTTTTTTTTTTACTTAAAGCCTCGTAACTTGCCATACTCTGTAGCCCTACCAATGAGGCCATAAATTTCTCTACATCTGGGAAAAAAAATTTCACGGTCTTCCCAAATGTTGCATCCAGAACATAACTCCTGCAAAGTGTATATGTCTTTGACTTGCAATCCAACTTCCGAGATATCAGAAAATATCATCATCTCTCGCATCTTCATCGTTCCACCCTTCAGAACAATTTGACAACAACTGGGTTTGTTCCACATTATCTTGTTCACATTTCTTTTCATTTATTTGGTCATTTCCAGTTCCATCTGCTCTTACAGTATTTTCACCAGCATGTACATTTCAGTAATCATTTCTTCATTCCTTATACTATCTTCACTTAACTCTGTGTCATGTTCACCACTGTTTTTGTCACCTGAAATTATTCATCAGAGTTAAATCGATTAATTTCAGAAATTGCACTTGAAACTGATATTGACTTTGCTACATTACTCCCCATAACTCCACTACTACCAGCTTTATGTGGGCAAGCAAAATGTTTATGGCCTAAATCACCACATTAAAAATTTCATATTACCCATGCTGGTGTAAATCATGTATTCCCTTCAAGCCACACACGGAGAGACACATCCAACTCAGGTTCATTCAAAAACATTAGAGCCTGTTTTCTAAAAGACATCACGTGCTTTAAAGCCGAGTTTTTACACCCAAGTGGAATCATTTTGATTGCACTTGCAAACTTGCCAAAAGATGCAAGCCCCTTCTCAATTTCTTCATTTTTGATGGATGGAGGTACATTGGAAACAATAACTTTAGTCATAGGAGTAACAAGCAGTGAAACAAAAACAGAAACACCACGAGGTTGCCCAAAACCACTACTTATTAGGCAATTAACCAGATTTTCCTCTTTTACAAAAATCACCACAGCTTTATTCATCGTTGAAGCCCAACAAATATTTTCGTCTCCAATCTGATCCCCCACCGCTACCAGTGCATCTTCCACCGTCACGCCGGGTTCAGGTACGCACCTGACGCCATGACGGAGCAAGAGAGGCGGTATACCCTCTTGTGTAAGGGATATTGAGTGCCCGCCACAAAAAATCCACTACTTTAAAAAAAAGAGTTCCCGCTATTGTTTTACTTACTTTCCAAATATTCCTTTACATTTTAAAGGGAAAAAATAAAGTAGAAAAACTGCAGAAGCTTCCCAAACAATCGCCCTCTCACCGTGTACACCCTCACACACACCCAAACGCTCCCTGCATGCACCGAGAGAGAGAGGGGGGGGGGGGGGTAATCTAAATTGGATAGCATAAATTTGATTTCATATACACTGATGGAAAAACAATAAGACACAGAGGCAGTTCTCTGCATTTACACAACTATAGTTACAGACTGTGTACTTCTTATATTATATTATATTATAACTATACCAGTAAAAACAGCTTTTGCAGCAAAGCAAATGGATAATTATTGGATGCACGTTTACTTAAAGCGCACCTATTATGGTTTTGAAACGTGCCTAATTTTGTTTTAGAGGTCACATACAATAGATTTACATGCATCCAAGGTCAAAAAACACTTTAATGTGCTCATAATTTAAAATACAGCATTACCTGTTTTTCCCCCAGTGTCACAAACGACTCATTAAATGATCTGTTCTAAAGGATTCATTCTAAACTCCTCCTTTCAGGGAGCATACTCTGCACTGATTGGTCAGATGTCCCAGTCTGCTGTGATTGGTCTACCGCTGTTAGCGTGTCGAAAAGGAAACGCCCATTACCGTAAAGAGTTTCAGCTCCTTCTGTTCGCGAGCAGCCATTGAAGACCAGAGGTGGGGGTTTTGTTACAAACCTCGTAGGTTTATACAGGAAGTCTGGAATCACTAACAACTCGTTTCAGCTGTTCAGAATCAGTTCCTTCTTTTGGGAGTCAATAACTCCGTTTGTTGCACTTTGATTTTTTAAACTTTGCAGATGTTTTTACATTCACAAACAGCTATATAACACACTACATGAAAGGTAATATCTGAAAAACCATAATAGGTGCACTTTAATAAAGTCTAGGTGGTCCACAGTAGACAGATATCTGTTAAAAAGTCCCTCATCAAACACTTAGGTCGCTACAAGAAAAAGGCAAGACATCGTTTCCTGTGCAGGAAAGTCTGAAAGGCTGCAGGGCAACTGTTAATATTCCCTGCTGTAAATGTTCACTGTTTGTAAATGTTTTGTCATTACATCATCATGAGTCTAATATTCTCCCTCAATATTAAGAGGTCTCTGTTTCACTGGTAAAACTCACCTATGACTTGGTTAACAGGGCCATGTATGTTACGTGTTTTCTGTGGAAACAGAAAGAAGAATGAAGGTTACATGCCAAGTGCATAAAAAACCTTGTTAAGACTGGAAGGCATCTTAATGCTATGAACATCATTATGCACAGTAAGATATATTTAACTAGACTTCTAAGACTACTAGCTGAATTACTGAATTAAACTCCTGGTTCTAAGTTCACTCTGATGGTGCTCATTTGTGTCCAGCTGGACTTAAATTAACACCCCTGTATGCTCCTGTTTAAGTGAGACTCACTGGCAAGTACCAGGATTCATGTTTACTTAGTGTTCTTGTCAATCATTTAAAGAAATGGCCACATCTCATAATACAAGTCTTAGAAAAAGTTTCCCCTTCAGTTTTGTTTTAGAAAAAAAGTACCCTAAAGGATTAAATAATTGCTTATGAGACGACAGATCGGAATTTTAGCTTTCTTTTCCTGCTGTTCACATCTAGATGTATTAAACAACTTAAACACGGCACATTTTATTTGCATTTGTTGTTAAAAATGATGAACCAACATGAAGACCAGAGAACTGTCTATGGGAGAAAAGCAAGCCATTTTGAAGCTGACAAAAGAGGGAAACTCAATCAGAGCCACTGTACAAGCAATGGGCATAGCCAATACAACAATTTGCACTGTCCTGAAAAAGAAAGAAACCACTGGTGTACTAACAACCAAACATCAAACAGGTCAGTTAATAACAGAAACATTGTGAGAGCTGTGAAGAAAAACCCAAAAACAACAGTGACACCAACAACCTTCTCAGGGCAGGGGTAAAGGTATCACAATCCACCATTCAAAGAAGACTTTGAGAGAAATATAGAGGCCATACCACAAGATGCAAACCACATATCAACAGAATCAGAAAGCCGAATTGGAATTTGCAAAGAAATACAGAGATAAGCCAGAAAAATTCTGGAAACAAGATTAACCTCTACCAAAGTGATCGAAAGGCCAAAGTATGGAGAAAGAAAGGATCTGCTCATAATCTAAAACATACAAACTCATTGGTCAAGCATGGTGGAGGTAGTGTCATAGCTTGGGCTTGCATGGCTGCTTCTGGAACAGGCTCACTAATCTTTATTGATGATGTAACTCAAGAAGGTAACAGCAGAATGATTTCTCAAATCTACAGAAACAGTCTGTCTGCTAATTTACAGAGAAATGCAACCAGTCTAATTGGGAGGAGCTTCATCATGCAGTAAAACAATGACCCAAAACACCCTGCCAACTCAACAAAGGACTTCAACAGGGGGGAAAAGCTGAAGATTTTAGACTGGCCAAGTCAATCACCAGATCTTAACCAAAATTGAGCCGCATTTCACCTCCTGAAACCCCCCAAACAAACAATTAAAAGAAGCTGTGGTACACACCTGTAAAAGCATCACAAAATAATGCAACCATTGGTGATGTCAGTGATTTGGTGGCTTGATGCAGTTATTGTAAGCAAAGGATATGCAACCAAATATGTGTTATTGTGTTATAAATATAAGTGTTATTTACTTTAAAACTATCTGTTCCAATACTTTTGCTCTCCTAAAAATTGGGTGGTCTGCCATGAAAGGTGCCATGTTTTAAGTTGGTTAACACACTCTGAAAATCTATTAAATCTGTGAAAGAGAGAAGCAAAATTGATGCCAAGGTAAATAATTATTTTTGGTTAGTTAGTTGGTATGTTGCCATCTAGTCAGAAATTCCACTATCACTTTGCAGCTCTTAAAATAACAGTGTTGTAACCTACATCACAAGGTAATTTAGAAATAATAATGCTAAATAGACCGGTAGATTTTCTGAAGAAAATGTGAGCGGTGCTTGACATGGCGAAACCCGGATGGGGCGCCAATACTTTCGACAGCCGGACAGTTAGGGCGCCAGCACTGTTAGAGCTGATCGTGTAGTGCACCAACACTTTTTAGAGCCGACCGTCAAGGGCGCCAGTACTTTTGAGAGCTGGCCGTGCAGGGTGCCAATACTTTTGAGAGTCAGCCAGATAGGGTGCCAATACTTCTGAGAGTTGAACAGATCATGTGCCGATACATTTTAGAGCCGAATGTACAGAGCCGAATGTCCCGTAGCAGGAATTCCGGCATTTTGAACACTTATAAAAGTCATAGCACACCTCTCCTCAATAAGCCGATCGATTTGACACCTCACCCGTCGATGTCCGACAAACGGTGCGGGACTAAATATGTGCCCAAAAAAAAGTGGAAGAAGAATAATAATAACTAGACCGGTACATTTCCTGAAGAAAATGTGAGTGGCGCTTGCCGTGGCAAAATTCTGAAAGGGCGGCAATACTTTCGAGAGCCTGACGCACAGGGCGGCAATACTTTCGAGAGTCGGACGCGCAGGGGGCCAATACTTTCGAGAGCCGGACGCGCAGGGCGCCAACAGTTTCGAGTGCCGGACACGAAGAGCACCAATACTTTCAAGTGCCGGACGTGTAGGGCACCAATACTTTCGACAGCCGGACGCACAGGGCGCCAACAGTTTTGAGTGCCGGACGCGAAGGGCGCCAATACTTCCGAGTGCCGGATGCCTAGGGCACCAATACTTTCGAGTGCCGGACGCGTAGGACGCCAATACTTTTGAGAGCCGGGCACGTAGGGCGCCAATACTTTCGACAGCCGGGCACGCAGGGCGCCAATACTTTCGAGAGCCGGACGTGTAAAGTGCCAATACTTTCGACAGCCGGACACACAGGGGGCCAATACTTTCGGGAGCCGGACGCGCAGGGCGCCAATACTTTCGGGAGCCGGACGCACAGGGCACCAATACTTTCGAGTGCCGGACACGTAGGATGCCAATACTTTCACGTGTCGGACACATAGGGCACCAATACTTTCGAGAGCCGGACGCGTAGGGCGCCAATGATTTCAAGAGCCGGACGTGTAGGGCTCCAATACTTCCGAGTGCCGGACGCCTAGGGCACCAATACTTTCAAGTGCCGGACGTGCAGGGCGCCAATACTTCCGAGTGCCAGACGCGCAGGGCGCCAATACTTTCGGGAGCCGGACGTGTAGGGCGACAATACTTTCGAGAGCCGGACGCATAGGGTGCCAATACTTTCGAGTGCCGGCCGCGTAGGGCCCCAATACTGTCGAGAGCCAAACGCTTAGGGCGCTAATGATTTCAAGAGCCGGACACGCAGGGCGCCAATACTTTCGAGTGCCGGACGCCCAGGGCGCCAATACTTTCGGGGAGCCGGATGCGTAGGGCGCCAATACTTTCGAGAGCCGGACGCATAGGGTGCCAATACTTTCAAGTGCCGGATGCGCAGGGCGCCAATACTTTCGAGTGCCGGACGTGTAGGGCGCCAATACTTTCACGTACCAGCCGCGCAGGGCGCCAATACTTTCAGGAGCCAGACGCGCAGGGCACCAATACTTTCGAGTGCCGGACGCGTAGGACGCCAATACTTTCACGTGCCGGACACATAGGGCACCAATACTTTCAAGAGCCGGACGCGTAGGGCGCCAATGATTTCAAGAGCCGGACGTGTAGGGCTCCAATACTTCCGAGTGCCGGACGCGTAGGACGCCAATACTTTTGAGAGCCGGGCACGTAGGGCGCAAATACTTTCGACAGCCGGGCACGCAGGGCGCCAATACTTTCAAGAGCCAGACGTGTAAAGTGCCAATACTTTCGAGAGCCGGACGCACAGGGCGCCAATACTTTCGAGTGCCGGACGCGTAGGACGCCAATACTTTCACGTGTCAGACACATAGGGCACCAATACTTTCGAGAGCCGGACGCGTAGGGCGCCAATGATTTCAAGAGCCGGACGTGTAGGGCTCCAATACTTCCGAGTGCCGGACGCCTAGGGCACCAATACTTTCAAGTGCCGGACGTGCAGGGCGCCAATACTTCCGAGTGCCAGACGCGCAGGGCGCCAATACTTTCGGGAGCCGGACGTGTAGGGCGACAATACTTTCGAGAGCCGGACGCATAGGGTGCCAATACTTTCGAGTGCCGGCCGCGTAGGGCCCCAATACTGTCGAGAGCCAAACGCTTAGGGCGCTAATGATTTCAAGAGCCGGACACGCAGGGCGCCAATACTTTCGAGTGCCGGACGCCCAGGGCGCCAATACTTTCGGGGAGCCGGATGCGTAGGGCGCCAATACTTTCGAGAGCCGGACGCATAGGGTGCCAATACTTTCAAGTGCCGGATGCGCAGGGCGCCAATACTTTCGGGAGCCGGACGCGTAGGGTGCCAATACTTTCGAGTGCCGGACGCATAGGGCTCCAATACTTTCGAATGCCGGACGTGTAGGGCGCCAATACTTGAGTGCCGGATGCGCAGGGTGCCAATACTTTTTGGAGCCGGATGTGTAGGGCGCCCATACTTTCGAGAGCCGGACGCATAGGGTGCCAATACTTTTGAGTGTCGGACGCGCAGGGCGCCAATACTTTCGAGAGCCCGACGCTGAGGCGCCAACACTTTCGAGAGCCAGACGCGTAAGGTGCCAATACTTTCGAGTGCCAGCCGCGTAAGGCACCAATACTTTCGAGAGCCGGGCGTGCAGGGCGCCAATACTTTCGAGAGCCCGACGCTGAGGGCGCAAATACTTTCGAGTGCCGGACGCGCAGGGCACCAATTTCTTTCGAGTGCCAGACGCATAGGACGCCAATACTTTCGAATGCCGGACGCGTAGGGCGCCAATGATTTCGAGAGCCGGACACGTAGGGGCGCCAATACTTTTGAATGCCGGATGCGTAGGGCACCAATACTTTCAAGTGCCGGACGCGCAGGGCGCCAATACTTTCGAGAGCCCGGCACTGAGGCGCCAATACTTTCGGGAGCCGGACGCATAGCGCGCCAATACTTTCGAGTGCCGGACGGGCAGGGCGACAATATTTTCGTGTTCCGGGCGTGTGGGGCGCCAATACTTTCGAGAGCCGGGCGCGTAGGGCGCCAATACTTTCGAGAGCCGGACGTGTGGGGCACCAATACTTTTGAGAGACGGCCAGATAGGGTGGCAAAACTTTTAGAGCTTTTTGGTTAGAGTGCCAACACTTTCACCACTCAATGCAAGTCTATGGGAAATTTTCCGAATTTGAGCTTCCATACCGGGAATTCCGGCATTCCGATAGCTTATTAAAGTCAGAGCACACCTCTCCTCAATAAGCCGATCGATTTGACACCTCACCCGTGGAATACCTACAAAAACTGCGGGACTAGTTACGTGCCGAAAAAAAAGTGGAAGAAGAATAATTATAATTATAATAATAAGTATGCATAAGAACAATAGTAGTGCTTTTCAGGCACCACTAATAATCATAATAATTATAATAAGTATGCCGAATAATAATAGCAGTGCATTATAATAACAATAGTAGTGCATTATGACAGTGCTTCTGTCATAATGAGACCTACAATGGGATTCTAGCATCAGGTCTGCGGATATACTGCAAACAAGCCTATATAAAAGCATCTAGATTAGCACTTTCCCTGCTGTTAATTAAAAAGTATTTGCCCCTTCACAGCTCCAGGGTCATCAGCTGGATCCTGAGCTCGGGTTACTTTCTGTGTGGAGTTTTCTCTGAAGGTCAGTTTCCTCTCACCTCCCAAAACATTACAGTAGGTGGATTGGCTACACTAAATTACCTGCAGGGCTGCATTGGTAATGGCATCTGGCAGCGTAAACCCAATCACAATGCGCCACAGATGGAGCGATGAAGTATCTTGCTCCGCCTATATAAATATCACTTGTGCGCCAAATGTGCAAAGATTACTTACATGTTGTTACTGACATGGGGCTGCTGCAGTAGCCTCTACTTCATCTGCAATGCAATGCCAAAGTTTGTGCAGCAGCATAATCAAGTAAAAAAGCAGATGGTGAACCATGAAGAACAGGCTTGTTCTGTTGTCAAATGATGAGGGCCAGAGGAACAGGCAGGACGAGGAGGAGAAGAGGGTACCTCCCTACCTGTCCTAATGTTTGTGCGTGCGTGCATGTGTGTGTGCGCGCGCGCGCGCCATGCCATAAAGATGATGACTGTTAATTAAATTCCGCTGAAATTGCTTGTGTTTAGGCTACTCAGTCAGCCAGCGCAACAGAAGCTATTTGGCATTGTTTTTGTAGATAGCCTACTGGTTAATTTCCTCAAACAGTCACTTTAACTGACTATTATAACACATTAACCAGCTAATACTTTTGTCGGCGTTGCATTGGCTAAGATCACGTTGCCATGAGTGACTTCGGTGATCATCCTTTGATAAAGACGTGTGGCTGTAAAATAGGTCTGTACAACACCTCTACTGTGGTACACAGTGTGTGTGTGTGTGTGTGTGTGTGTGTGTGTTGAACGACCGTGCATATATATGGGTGGTGTCCAACTGTACCGATTCTGGGTCGTAGTGGTGGGCCGCCTGGACCAAAAATGCCAGCCCTGATTGCCTGTAGGTGTGAATGTGAGTGCATGATGCCCTGTGATGTACTCGCATCTCAGTCACAGTGCATCCCTGCCTTGCACCTAGTGTTCCTGGGATAGGCTCTGGGTCCACTGACCAGAATAAAGAGGATACTGAAGATGAATGAATGAATAAACTGGTAAAGGTATATGAGATTTATTTCTTGAGTAGAAGCAAAAAAAAAAAAAAAGTAGCTAATGTTGAATTGGTTAAAACCAAATTCAGTACCCTGGCTTTTAAGCTAACTGCTGGGCTAAATTACAACATTTTATTGTCTAAAAAATAGTTTTCTCTGACCATTTTTTCTGTATTTAATTAACAGTAACAACGACTGCGCTAATGAAAAGAGCAGAAACGCAGCCCCGAGTCCGGCGGTTTGTTCTCACTTGAGAGCTACCTGCTGTCTCTTCATGACCGCAGCTGAAAGGTGGAACTGTAGGAACACAAACAGGGAAATTATGTTCAGTAAAGCGTGCAGTCAGGGTTCTCAATGACAAACAGCAGCATAAATGATGCGAATACGAGCGAAGACACAACTCCAGCTACTGAATCCGCATATGGAACCTATAGGTTAGTTTAGCCGCGTTTACTCACCAAAGGACAGTAGAAAGCAAAACAAAAATCTGACACGTCCCACGGTTTCGTGTTTAGTCATGGCAAAAATGTTCACTGGTTATTGAAAACGCGCATTATAATAGCGCTGTACATCATTAAACACTCCCAAGTCGTGCTTTCTAAATTAGCATTACTGATGCTCTTTATTTCTAAATAGTGAACAAGTAGCGCCCACTAGCGGTCAGCCGTGCACGAACTATAGGGTCATTAGGAATATTTATAATTAGGACTATTGCTTTATGTGAACACTGGAGGAAGTATTAAATAATATATCCCTCAGTATACAATTACTCTTGTTTATCAGCTTACTGATAACAAAAAAAAGTTTTTCATAACACTGCTGTAAAAAGTGTTAAATATTCTATGTCGTTTGCTTTTATGCTTTTAAACTACTTTTCTATGTCATACTTATTTTGTCTTGTATTTGTCATTGCTCTTGGATGTAATTTTGTTTGTTTGCTTTGGTCCCTGCTGAAAAAAACCCAAATAGAAACCATTACAGAAATTCTGATGGTTTCCATTACAAATACCATTGTAACCCATCAGGTAACCATTAACATTTTTGGTCCTTAATGGTATCCACTAGACATTACATGCCACCAATAGAAGGCAACAAATTACCAGTAGAGACCCACAGGGACCATTACAGTTCCCATTAAAAACAATACAATTCCAATTTTAACCATTAAAACCATTATAAATTCTATGAGGGTTTCTGTTGGGTTTTATTTTTCAGCAGGAGTTTGTTATTAAGCTATTATACTATAAAGCATTTAGGATTATTTAAAATGTATAAAATAATAGATTATTGTTATTTTTTTAGCAGTAATAGTACTATAGTAGTAGTAGCAGTAGATTGATGGGCATGAAATTAAATGGGAGGGTTAAAAACTAATCAGTTGCTTGACAATGAATCTATTAGGGTTGTGCAATGCATATATTATATCATGTGTCTTCAGTGGCATAATAAATGGGGCAAACTATTACATACCCTTAAAGGTAGATAGGCAGCTGCATTCATGATTTGTAATTTTTATAAGTGTTTCAAGTTGCTTATGCTCCACTGGCCTCTAAATACCAAACATGCTAAACAGAAACCCTTTCATTCAAACCAAAAAACACCAAACTTATGGTTCTGTAATCTGTCATTTAATGTAATTTGCACTTTGATTGGGCAATGTGAGCTTAGTCTTTCTACCTTTAGTTTCTTAAGGGGGGTAAATAATTCACCTCATTCACATTCATATTTCACCGGCAACTGTATTTCACATACACCTGTGTCAGAAACATGGTCTGAAAAATCCAGGGGATTTCACTATTCACTATTCACTATTCAGTATTCACTATTCAATATGTAATTACCTGCCATTACCTGTCACTGGTACATTACATGAATTTCAGTGTGGTCTTTCAGTGTGGACTTGCTTGGTTTTACAAAATGAGACAAAAGGGACAAAAGGTCTGGCATTTATTATAGCTTTAACTTTTTTTTATTATTTTGACAGCTATTCATTTTACCAGAAATGGTAAATGGTTATCATTTTACCTGAGCGTTGCAAGGATTCCATTTTGCACAACATGGTATCCAAAATATGACCTGAACTCCTATCATCCTCTCCCAGGCTCCAACTATGTGCCATGAGTGGGGAAAATTGAAACGACTTGCCATGAATGGTCCAGTGAAATTACACTGTCCATGGTCCAAAGACATCCAAGCCAGCATGTGTAAACTGTGGTGCTACCTTTTGCCTCCTACAAACCACAGTCCAGCAGAACAAAGAGCACTTTTGGTAAAGTGACAACCTTTTTGACTAACTTGTTCATGGTATTGGACTGGGATAACATAGATGTGATGAGTCTTAGGGTTGATAGGTGTTTCTCTACCCAGCATGTCCACTGAACAAATGCAATTGCCAACTCTAACCAACCCATCTACATCGACTACCTACAGGGTTAAACTTTTGGAGTAAACTATATTTGTGTATTTCAGCACCCATGGAAAGGCATCTGATTCCTTTGTTTATTACTTCTACTTGTATTATTTTAATGATTGTCACTTTTGCTTCTGTGAATTCACCTCTAGTGTATGATATGTTGTCTGAAAAAGATTTGGAGAAGTTTGATTGTGGCTTGAGTGAGTGACTTCCAACTGGAGAATCAGTCAAATCTATGTGAACCAAGCTTAGTTCTAGTTATTTCAGTGGACAAGTTTATGCATGGTCAAATTTCTGCATCAGTGTCTCACGCTGGTGAAGATGGGCTTTTTGCCTTTTGTCTCACAGAAATGTTGGTCCATATTCTTTTTTTAAAAAAACAAATAGAACTGTTGGTCCAGAGAATCAGTTGCATCAAAAGTGCTGCAAGAGTAATTTGGGTTCCATGATCAGCTGGTGTTTACTGTACTAATCACATGCCACTGTTTTGGTTGTTCTGCACTTGATTATTTGGGAGGTGGCATCTTGGTGTTTTGAAAGGTAAGGGCATTACCTAGCTGTTGCCATCATCTAAGAACACTTCTCTGTCTATGATTTGCAGGAAATGTAACATGAACGAAGAGGTAGGACAGAAGTGCGTAAACTCAGCAGCTTCTACATTAGGGTAGATCCAATACTTGTAGTCATAATTCACGGCATATGTCAAATCACAATCAGGCAATGTCAAAAAGGGACAGTCCATAAAAATGATAATGATAAGACATTAATGTAAACAAAACATGTCAAAATCAGAGCACAAGCAGTGGATGTCATGCTGGATAAGATGTGGCTCCCAAAGCACAACAATTTCAAAAGACGAGATGCGATGCGAAGCAGACAGGAGGAGGCAACATGACAACGACAACCTCTGCAGAGTCAGGAAGTGGCATATCATCCGCAAAAGTAGGCAGAGGAGTGACGACCTCTCTAGCTATGCGTCAGGCCAGTTCAGAAGCCTCTTCAGCCTTGCATGAGGCCTCTGCTGAGGATGTTGCTCAGCCTCCAGACTTCATCAAGGACACCACTCCTTCGCATGGCTTTGTCGAGGTCACTGCTCCACCTATTTCAAGTGTCTATTTGAAAATGTCAAGTGTCAAGTGGGTTTTTATTGTCATTTCTCTATATAGCTTGTATACATTGGAATCAAATTATATTTCTTCAGGACCATGACGCAACACGGAACCGTACACAAGGCTACATAAAGTGCAAATACACGACAGTGTGAGATGAGTGCAAAATCAATAAATACACAGAAAAAAAACAATAAATAAACAGGACAGTAAATACACAGGACAATAGATACACAGAACATGAAACATAAACTGTAAACATGGATTGTAAATTGTAAGCTATTGTGTAATGTAGTAGCACAAGTATAGCAACAATACTGGCAACAAAAACGAGTTCCATAATATAAAGTGACTGATGCAGCTATTTAAAGTGCATTGTGCACTTTAATAGTCCATGAAAATAGTCCATGAAAAGAGTGAAAGGAGTTGTCCGCAATACTGGTGTCTTGCAGATGCAGTGGTTGTTGAAGGAGGTGTCAATGATGGGTAGAGAGACCCCGATGATCTTTTCAGCTGTCCTCACAATTCACTGTAGGTGGTGTTGAGAGTCCAGGAGAGGTCCTCAGTCATGTGCACACCAAGAAACTTGGAGCTTTTGACTCTCTCCATGGTTGTTCCATTGATGTGCATTGGTGAGTGTCCACTTGGATTCTCCTGAAGTCAAAAATCATCTCTTTAGTCTTATCAACATTAAGAGATAGATTGTTGTCTCTACACCATTCTGTGAGCTGGTTCACCTCCTACCTGTACAATGACTCGTCATTGTTGCTGATGAGGCCCAAAATTGCAGTGTCATCAGCAAACTTGATGATATGATTAGAACTGAATTTAGCAGCGCAGTCATGTGTTAGCAGGGTAAACAGCAGTGGACTGAGCACACAGCCCTGGATGGCACCACTGTTGCTGGAGGTGGAGTTGCCGATCCTGACGGACGGGGGTCTCCTGGTCAGAAAGTCCAGGATCCCATTGCAGAGGGAGATGTTTAAACCCAGCAGGCTCAGCTTTGTTATCAGTTGTTATGAGATGATTGTGTTGAACGCTGAACTGAAGTCTATGAACAGCATCTTTACATAATTGTCCTGTTTCTCTAGATGGGTCAGAGACAGATGGATGGTAGCAGATATGGCATCCTCTGTTGAGTGGTTGGGACAGTAGACATACTGAAATGGGTCCAGTGTGGTGGGAAGACTACTCTTTATGTGTTTCTTGACTAGCCACTCGAAGAGCTTCATGATGATAGGTGTGAGTGCAACAGGCCGGTAGTCATTCAGGCAGGACACAGATCATTTCTTCGGCACAGGGATGATGGTGGTCATCTTGAAGCACACGTGGACAAATGCTTGGCTCAGGGAAATGTTGAAGATGTCTGTGAGGACATCTGCAAGCTGATCAGCATATTCCCTGAGCACCCCAGCCAGGTATGTTGCATCCCTGCAGCTTTCCATGGGTTGACTCTGGACAGAGTTTTCTTGACATCTACTGCAGACAGACACAGTTCTTGGTCAATGGGGTTTTGCCTCTCTGATAGCCCAGGACAGATTGGCCCTTGCTATGCAGAGGGCTGCCTTGTCATCAGACCTGAAGGTAGAGTCTTTGGTTTTCAACAGTGAGAGCACTTCAGCAGTCATCCACTGTTTCTGGTTTGCACGTGTGATGATGGTCTTGAAGGAAGTTACATCATCTATGCAGTTGTTAATGTAGCCAGTCACTGATGCTGTGTATTCCTCCAAGTCTGTGGTGTTGTGGTATGTAGCAGCCTTTCTGAACATATTCCATACAACATACAACATATTCCAACATAGCTGATTCGGATTAGCTGGGATTAGCATACAGAGATGTTATGGTCAAAGCTGCCAAGATCGGGGCGGAGTGCAGTCTTGTAAGCACTGTGAATGTTGGTGTAAACAAGGTTCAAAGTGTTTGTACCAGGGGTTGCAAAATCAACATTCTGGTGGAATTTTGGCAGCAATGATGAACCTAACATAGATTAAAATGTCTATACTCAATTCAGAATCAACATCAGTGTCCCATATACAAGCTATGCTAAATCAGCATTAATAAAATATAATATAATATAAAATATATATCGACTTTAACAATATATAGTAGATTTTGTAAGGTCTATATTATATATTAATAGTCTCAATACGTTAACCTTGTAAAAACGGTTTATTATTACTTACAGACACATTTGTATGGTTTGTATGCCCTGAAAGATACATTAAAATGTATGAAAATGAGCAAAGATGTTAATAAACTCAATGATCTAAGCTTTGTTACAGTATATAATGGTATAACAATGGAAACCGTAGCAACAGTATTACATGTAGCTTATTTACTAAAGCATAATGTGCTACAAAGGCAGCACAATAGTAGAACTAAAAGTGCTTTGCTTTCATTTATAAAAATAAATAATTTAATTCATACATTTTGGTTTGGTTTAGTTACGGTATTGGTAAATGGTATACCAAAGTTTATGCCAAATTCAACCAGAAAAGACCATTTGGCTAAAGTCTGGTCTGATTGACCCAAAGGGGGCAAAGCAGGCCAACAGACTTCAGTTCACTTGGCTAATTTCTGGCCATAAAGGAAGAGGGGGAAAAGGCACCATCTTATTTATCTATCTTTATCTTAGATATCTTATTATCTTATCTATCTTCCAACTAGCCTTAATCTAGTTAGCTACATGACCCATTTCCAATTTCTTTTTGAAGAAAAAGATCGATCTATCTATCTGTCATATTCACTGATCAGCCATAACATTAAAACCACCTAATATTGCCTAATATTGTGTAGGTCCCCTTTGTGCTGCCAGAACAGCTCTGACCCATCAAGGTATGGACTCCACAAGACCTCTGAAGTAGGTTAGCAGCAGATCCTTTTGGTCATGTAAGTTGCTAGGTGGGTCCTCCATAAATCAGACTTATTCGTATAGCACATTCCATAGATGCTTGATCAGACTGAAATCTGGGGAAGTCAACACTTTGTCACTTTGTTGACTTTGTCAACACTTGAACTTCAACACTTGTCATGTTCATTAAACCATTCCTGAATTCCACACATTCGTGTGGCAAGGAGCATTCTCCTGCTGAAAGAGGCCACTGTCATTAAGGAATACTGTTCCCATGAATGGTTTGGTCTGCAATTATATAGTGCTTTTTTAACCTTAATGGTTCCAAAGCGCTTCCAAACCCTGTTTCTCATTCACTTATTCACACACACACTCACACACCAATGGTAGCAGAGCTGCCATGCAAGGTGCTAGCTTGCCATCAGGAGCAACTTGGGGTTCAGTGTCTTGCCCAATGACACTTCGGCATGTGGAGTCACGTGGGCCGGGAAATGAACTGCCAACCCAACCATCATTAGTGGACAACCCGCTCTACCACCTGAGCCACAGTCACCCATGAAGGGGTGTACTTGGTCTGCAATAATGTTTAGGTAGGTGGTACATGTCAAAGTAATATCCACATGAATGCCAGGACCCAAGGTTTCCCAGCAGAACATTGCCAGGGGGAACATATTGTCTCTGCTGGCTTGCCTTCTTCCCATAGTGCAACTTGGTGCCATCTCTTCTCCATGTAAGCAACACACATGCACGCAGCTATCCACAAGATGTAAAAGAAAATGTGATTCATCAGACCAGGCCACCTTCTTCCACTGCTCCATGGTCCAGTTCTGAAGCTCACGTGCCCACTGTAGGCACTTTTGGTGGTGGACAGGGGTCAGCATGGGCACTGTGACCAGTCTGCAGATAACCAGCCCTATACGCAGCTAGCTGCAATGTCCTGTGTGTTCTGACACCTTTCTACCATAGCCAGCATTAATTTTTTTCAGCAATTTATGCTACATGTCTGGTGTTCCCTTTGCTATTTAGGTGTGTGGTGTCATCATACCAAGATCTAAAGAGTTCTGTAAGGCCTTCAGGAAAAATGCTGTGGATGCCTATGAGTCTGGCAAGGGATTTAAAAAGATCTCCAAATTATTTGAAATACATCATTCCATTCTAAGGAAAATAATCTATAAATGGCTCAGATTTCAAACAACTGCCAATTTGTCCAGGACTGGCCATCCCAGCAAATTCAGCCCAAGAAAGTTTCACCACAGGATCTGCTAGTAAGTTTCGCAACTGTTGGTGTCAAATTGCATGCGTCTACAATCAGAAAGAGATTGCACAAATTTGATCTGCATGGGAGGTGTGCCAGGAAAAAGTCTTTGCAAGACTACAGTTTGCCAGTGAGCATATTACACAAAGTTGTTTGGCCACAGTAACAGACATGTTTGACAGCTTTTCAGGAGAAGCACTTCATAGAAATTGTGAAGCACAGTGGTGGAAATGTTCGCTGCCTCAGGGACCAGACCTCTTGCATTCCTTGATTCATCTATGAATTCTGCATCATATCAAAGAGTGCTTGAAGATAATGTGAGGCCATCTGTCAAAAGTTGAACTGAAAGTAGACTTTTCAACAGGATAATGATCCTAATCAAACTAGCAAATCCAGTAAGGAATGGCTCAAAAAGAAGAAATGGAGGGTTATGGAATGGCCTGGTCAATGCCTGGATTTGAATCCCGTTGAAATGTTGTGGGGGAATTTCAAAAGGGCAGTACATGCAAGAAAACCCTAAACATCTTACAACTGAAAGAATATTGCATGGACAAGTGGTCAAAAATTCCAGCAAGCCAGGTGGACAATTATGCAAAACGTCAACAAGAAATAATTTTTGCTAAAGTGGGCAATAGTAGCTTCTGAGGCCAAGGGTGTACTTACTTTTTCCACAGAAGAATATCACATCTATTGATATTTATGTTGAATAAATCATTTAAAAAGCAATTTTTTTAAATAAACAGCAAGGACAGTGGATATGTAGATGTGTATATATAGATGTAAATGGGACTGAGGATATGCACACTTAAAGAGCATTTATTAATTGATGAGAGAGATCAGAGTAGAATGACCAGACTGGTGTGAGCTGACAGAAAGTCTATAGTAACACATTACAACCATGGTGAGCATAAAAGCATCTCAGAATGCACAACACATCAAAGCTTGAGGTGGATGAGCTACAACAGCAGAAGACCACATCAGGCTCCACTTCCTTCAGCCAAGAAGAATCTGAGGCTTCTCTAATCTGAACATTAGGGGGGAAAATTCACCTAGTCTTCTCTAGTCTTCAGTTTCTTTGAGTCTGTGCCCATGATAAGATTCTTCTTCTTGGCTGACAGGACTGGAACCTGATGCTTTTCTGCTCACCACAGTGGTAAAGAGTATACAGTATGAGTTACTATATTCTTCCTGGTAACTCAAACCAATCTGGCTATTTTCCTCTGACCTCTCTTAACAACAAGGCATTTCCACCCACAGAACTGTCACTCACTCAGTGTTGTTGTTGTTGTTGTTGTTGTTGTTGTTGTTGTTGTTGTTGTTTTTGCACCATTCTGTGTAAAACCTCTTGACCTGTATCTGCATGATTTTATGCATTGTGCTGCTGCCACATGATTGGCTGATTGGATAACTGAATAAATGAGCAGGTGTACATGTGTTCCTATTAAAGTGGACAGTGAGTGTATGTTAAGTATACAGTGCACTCCACTAATATTGGCATCCTTGATAAATATGAGCAAAGAGGGCTGAGAAAAATTGTCTTTATTATTTAACCTTTTGATATTTTATTTAAAAAAAATCACAAAAATACTCTGCTCTTATGGATACAAACAACTGCAAACACAACAGAGGTTTATCCGAAAAATATCTTTGTTAAATATATGTGTGCCACAATTATTGGCGCCCTTTTAGTCAATACTTTGTGCTACCTCCCTTTACCAAGATAACAGCTCTAAGTCTTCTCCTATAATGCCTGATGAGGTTGGAGAATACATGGCAAGGGATCTGAGACCATTCCTCCACACAGAATCTCTCCAGATCCTTCAAATTTATAGGAGAAGACTCAGGTGCTGTTTAATTTGTCAAATACTGCAACACGTAGGCTGGAGTGCCTTTAAACTCTGTGTAGCATTTTAAAAAGGAAGCCATGTAGGATTCAGCCTAATTGTGTTGGCTGAAATAATATTCCTGCATAAATATAAATCGAAGATGGTGGTTTTCCATGGCTAAAAAAAAAAGAAAATACCACACTTTTTATGTGATATAATGCATGTTTATAGATAAGTTTAAATGACCTTTCTGTACTGTACATACAGAATAATTTTTGATTTTATCAATCAACTTTGAAATTTAAGTAACTAGTAATGTGAAATATATTCAACATTTTAAAACTTTTTTAAATATACTTTTATATACTTTTTTAACCCTCATATAGAAGCTTTTAGAAACTTTTCTGAATGCATATATTTACTTGTATGATTTATTTTTTAGCTAGCAATCTAAGTAAGTAATGTTTTTGACTAGTCTACCCCTGTATGATTAAGTACACAAATACTAATACAAATAAGTAAATAAGATGAGTTCTGATATCCAAATATTCAAATATTCATTCCCATATGCTACAATATTTTAGGTATATTTATACATATAAAAAAGAGGTTTTTGTGAAAATAAAAAATAAAAAAATTAAGCTAAGCATGTCCGAAGCTTTTTCACCTTTATTGTGAAATTGCAACATATAAATATCAAATGACAAACACCCAGAAATGTTTTTAGGAAAAAAAGAAAAACAAAGACCTTCCATGCAGCTTGCATAAGTGTGCACACCCTTTTAAAATTGTGAATGTAGCAGTATTTAGAATCAACCAATGACATTCAAACTCATGTTAATTATTAATTAGTATACACCTTCCATCATTTAAAGTGACTGATTAACCCCAAATAAAGTACAGCTGTTCCTATAGGATGTTGTATAGGACATCTTCTTGGTAGCATCCAACTGGAAAAACCATCTGCCACAATGAGCTTCTAAAGCTGGTACTGGATCTCATTGTTGAAAAATATCAATCAGGAGAGGGTTACAAAAGATTTTTTAAGGCATTGGATATCATGGAACACTGTGAATACAACAATCAATAAGTGGAGATATAGTACAACAGAGATACTACTAAGAACAGGACGTCCCTCTAAAATTGAGAAGATCAGGAGAAAACTGGTCATGGAGGCTGCCAAGAGGCATACAGCAGCATTAAAAGAAATTGCAGTAATTTCTGGCAAGTACTGGTTGCTCCCTACATGTGACAACAATCTCCAGAATTCTTCATATCCCTGGGCTATGGAGTAGGTTGGCAAGATGGAAGCCTTTTTTAATCAAATAAAAAATAAAAAATAAATCCAATCTCCCAAAACCATTTGAAAAAATGTGTTATGGTCTGATGTGACCAAAGTTGAACCTTTTGACCATAATACCAAATAATACAGTATCTCACAAAAGTGAGTACACCCCTCACATTTTTGTAAATATTTGATTATATCTTTTCATGTGACAA
>JANDJT010000060.1:16281814-16334294 GCA_024331685.1 Stegophilus panzeri | reverse complement strand
GTTGTCACATGAAAAGATATAATCAAATATTTACAAAAATGTGAGGGGTGTACTCACTTTTGTGAGATACTGTATGTTTGGCACACAAAAAAATACATGGTGCAAGCATGGTAGTTTCAGCATCATACTTTGGGGTTGTTTTTCTTCAGCTGGAACTGGGGCTTTAATTATTGTGGAGGGGGTAATGAATAGCTCTAAATCCCAGACAGTTGTGGTGCAAAACATTAAGGCTTCTGCTAAAACATTTATTGCTGGTGTGTGGTGGGTGTTCTGGCGCACTATGGCTGCCGTCGGCTTAACCCGGTGGATGCTACACACTAGTGGTGGTTGATGAGATTCCCTCCCCCACACTATGTAAAGCGCTTTGAGTTTCTAGAAAAAGCCGTTCTATAAACGTAAGGAATTATTATTATTATTTAAGATGAAGCGGAATTTTGCCTTTCAGCATGACAACAACCCAAAGCAAACCTCCAGATGAACAAAGGAATGGCTTCACCAAAACAAGATCAAGGTTTTGGAATGGCCCAGCCAGAGTCCAGACCTAAATCCAATCAAAAATCTCTGGGGTGACCTGAAGAGGGCTGTACACAGGAGATGCATAACCAATTTGACAGAGTTAGAATGCTTTTGCAAGGAAGAATGGCAAAATATTGCTAAGTCAAGATGTGCCAAACTGACAGACTCTTACTCAAAAAGATTGAAAGCTGTGATAAAATCTAAAGGTGCTTCAACTAAGTATTACTTTGTGCAACCAGGTTATTGTACTTTTTTTCTATTTCCCTAAAATGATTCTTATTATTTTTCACTTTAATGAATAGGTTAAAAAATCCTAATAAAGGAAAAGTTTCTGACATGATTTATCTTGTTTTCATTTTTTTACATCACAAAAACCTGCCATTTTAACAGGGGTGTGTAGACTTTTTATATCCACTATATATGTATAATAATGAAAAAGCTACAATGTTCTTTGGGTTTTGATATGTTTCATTATTTATTATTTCATGACAATTATTTCCTGTGAATCCCCTTTCATGAAATTTCTTTGGTTTCCTGTATAGCTTGCTCCTTTTATCAGGCAATGTGATTGGTCATGAAAAATATTAGTATTTTTTGTATATACTACAAATATTTTTTCAGTGTAAACAATAAATAATTATTTAATAGTTTTATTTAATAAATTAAATAATTAATAGTTATTGAACATTGAACAGGCTACTCTTCATATATTGTTTTTCTTTCTTTTTTTCCTTTCTGTCATGATGCTTTTATTTATTTCTCATCCATCCATTGTAAATACAGGGGACACCCTGAATGGGGTGCCAACCCATCACAGGGGACAATCACACACACATTCACACACTATGAACTTCTTGGAAATGCCAATCAGCCTACAATGCATGCCTTTGGACTGGGGGAGGAAACCAGAGTACCCAGAGGAAAAAACATGCAGCATGTTCTGTGCACACGAGGAGGAGGTGGGATTTGAGCCCCAACCCTGGAGGTGTAAGACAAACATGCAAACCACTAAGTCACTATGTCCACCAGTTTTATTTATTTTCATTTATATATTCATTTTTGGAAGTTCTGTCCTTGATGCTGGTAAACATTCAAAGTGGATCAATTTGGATGTAACTGAATTAAATCAAACTGAATTGGAAATAAACCAAACCCACACTAGATCTGGCACAATGAAGGCATGATTCTGTCCTGAGTATACAGGTTAAGTTGTGGATGAGGTTTGGCCTGATGTTGGCATTTCTGGGGCATGACTTTAGTGAATACAGTACACTTTGAGCCAATTTTGGCTGTGATTCTTTGCAGTGTGTGGGCCACATCTACAGATTTTCCCAAAATATAATTATTTTGCTATCTCTGGGAGGGTGAACAGTGTGGTTAGCAAGGGAGTGGTTAGCGCATTTGCCTCACACCTCCATGGTTGGGGGTTCGATTCCCGCCCCTGCCCTGTGTGTGTGGAATTTGCCTGCCCCCCCAAGACATGCCTGGTAGGCTGATTGGCATGTGTGAATGTGTATGTGATTGTGCCCTGCGATGGATTGGCACCCTGTACAGGGTGTTCCCTGCCTTGTGCCCGATGTTCCCTGGCATAGGCTCCAGGTTCCCCATGACCCTGTAGGATAAGCGGTATAGAAAATGGATGGATGCATGGATGCTATCTTGACTGGGCACCTTACACTATAAATACTTAATTACAATATATGAAAATCACAAATTAAAAAAGAAAACAAACATGACAAAGAAAGACAAATAAAAATAACAATGAGAAGTTTTTTTCCAGAGCCGAAATGATTATGATTTGCTTTGAGAAAACGTTTCACGTACCAGAAACACACGCCACACACTCCTGAAACACGTACCAGAAGCGTGTGGCTGCACTACCTGCTGGCACCACTAGATGTCCCAGTGGTCTTATTTTCCAGCTGTTTTGTAAGAAATGACAGATTGTTATGAGCACGTGGTAATGTTTACTATGTTAACAATGACCTCACCTCATTCCATATAGGTGTCACTACATTCACTGCAAAACACTTTCCGAGTGAGATTTATGAGTAGTAAAGGACTTTCGAAAGCTTGAGCTTGATAATATCGTACACTTTTTTATATTGATGAATCTAGCATTTTTTTTCTGGTTAATAATATATTAACCAGATACATATTATATGAATATACTTTAAAGAAAAGTGAATACATATGACATCCAGAATTTCTAGCAATGTTTTTCAGTGTTGGTATTAATTATTATATATTTTTTTAAATATAAAGATTACAAACCAAACCCCATGACTTTCTTTTTGTGTCTGCTCCGTGACAGGGACAAATGCATGTTGTGCTAAAGTCGTGACAACACTATCACAGCTCTAGTAGCTTATATTCGCAGTATATTGTGATATTTTTCATGAATTTCATTAATGTGATAAGTTAATAATAGGTTTGTAACCATGAATTAAATGTCCGTATTGTAATTGCCTAAATCTGATAAACACTCCATGGGTGACTGACCTCGAAACGTGCTCTTTGTTGTCTAGGCGTGCACCGACACGGGGCGGGGCTTATTTACAACGAGGTGGAGCCTAGGCACATCGTAACGCGGCTTCTGATTGGATAAGATTTCAACCCAGCGACTGAGAAACCAGTCTATAGCAAATAGGAAACGCCCACACCCTGTACCGGGAAACTCACTTAAACCAGCGTGTGAGACGTTCAACAATTCAATAGGTTGTGAACTGAACGAGGCACAGACAGAGATTCAGCTTTAGCTGAAGAGAACTAGAGATAGAGTTATAGTAACGTCTATGATCACTGAGGTCAAAAAGAGAGTAATGATTAAGTTTTGCTTTGATGTTTTGTTCCTGGGATGCAGTCATTAGATAAACCGCAGTGTTGTGTTTGGAGGTTGTGTCCTGTATCCGCTGTAGGTGTGAACTGAATTCTGAAGTGTTTGAGTGGTTCAGGGTTTAGATTAGACACGGTGTCCTGGTTTCAGATGTCCCGTTCAGACAAGGTTGACCCGGGTTTAGCTCACTTAAAACGAGAAGCGTTTCTATAACGTGAGGAACTCGAGTTATCAATCCGTTACACCAAACTGAGTTCAAGGCGAAGGCGCCAAGATGCCGGAAGCTGGAACAGATATGAACATGGACCGACTCTTTGACCTGAAAACCTCGGCTTCCATAGGCACGGAAAACATCCCACCTCCATCTTTGTCCAGTGGCCCGTCGGGGGACATCCTTCGCAACTTTTACCATACCAAAAGAGTTGGAAATTACCTCATCGGCAGGAAGCTGGGAGAGGGCTCCTTCGCCAAAGTGCGTGAGGGGCTGCACGCGCTCACCGGAGAGAAGGTGTGTGATTATTGTAAGCTGAAATATGAACTGTTGATGTAGTAGCCTATACTGTAGCTGTTGAAATGAGAAAAAAAAGCTGTGCACAGACTGACAAGTTAGAAGTCTAAATTAAAGTTTTATGTTTTTAAAAAAAAATAAAAAATTAATTGTTAGGTTATAAAGTTTTGGCCCTCTCACAAACTAACACAATCACTAACAATTCCTAATACTGTTTAGTAAAAAGTGCAGTCATTCATATCTTCTTATACTACACATGATTCTCTTTCTGAAAGCCACCAGGGTTCATGAATCAGTGTTTTAGTAAATAATAAATACTAAGCTTGGCATGGCCATTTGGATTTGCTTTCTGAAAAATGAAAGATTTCTCTGGTTGCACTTGAATTACAATCCACCTCAGTAGTGCTCAGGAACCTCCAGTTTAACACTCCAGCACCTAAGTATGTGGTATTAGGTAATGACAGCACTCCAATGGGTTTATTGAGATTTACAGTAGGTGTCTGAATTAATCTTAGATTAGCCCAGAGAGCAGTCATAGCTTTGAAGTAATATTTTGGTGCTTCAGCAAGTTGATTGTGAATCGAGTTGTAGTGAACTTTCACTATGGAATTGTGAAGGAAATAATGGCGTTTATGATGGGCATGAAAAAGCTTTTTTTGTCGTACAGAGCATAATGTGATAATGCAATAGTATTCTCGTCATATTATGTTCTTTCAGTATTGTTATTATAAACAATTGTTGTTATTTTATAAGAGTATCCTCTCTTGTGTGGCAGGAAGATGTATGGTTATTGCCTACTGTCTGCCTTTGTTCAGTCTGTCTATGTGGTGATTGACATATATTTGAGGAAAAATTGGCTTGGTATTTGAGAAAGTGGCCTCAAAATCCTTCTCACTACATTAAGGATTAGTTCATCCGTCCAACAGATGCCTTTCACTGTTGCTGTGGGGACAAAAAAATTTTTTCTTCCGTTGATGATGCAAGCTCCAGAAATCTCAACCAGGAGAGAGCGCGCCTTGTTCTCCCTTCTCCTCATTCGCCCTTGCTTAGATGACATCATCTGGGGGCTTGGGTGGGGCGATGGGAACACAGCACATGCTTCTCCTGTGTGTTTTGATCATGTGTGACCCATTTTCATCCTTTGTCTGTGGAGAAGATAAACATGTTAGCCTTGAACTCTGGGGTCCCCTCCCCCATTCTTATCATCAACCCCCCCTACAGCCCTGTTTGGCGAAACTGAGCAGATCATTGGCGACAGATCAAGAGCAAATGTTGTTACATTTGCATTTAGGTGACTGTTTTGTATCTGCCGCAGGAAGGCTTTTAAGGTCTTTCTTTACATCTCTCTAGCCCTTCTGTTAGTCTAATTGGTGTAATTATTTGCTCATTTGGTCATGTATGACCTGTTTACTCACAGGCTCCTTTATTGTCTGATGATTTGCCATGACATGGCAGACCACCTTGTGAAACCTCTTCATTTGCATATACAGAGATGAGCACTTTGATCAGCAGTGGAACAAATAGCACCAGGCTCTTTTCACTGTTTCAGATGAGAATTTAAACCTTGTCCTAGGAAATGGCTAAGATAAGGAAGAAAAACATTTAATGTCATTAAAATATTATAAATCAATTATATTATCAATCAATTATATATCAATTTATGTTTAATCATAATTATCTATAAATCTGTATTTTATATAAATATTAATTTTATTATACTAAACATTATGTATAGAGTACTTTAACAGAAACAGGTGTACTATATAAAGCCGTAATAAAATATCCACATGGACTAAATAGTTTCTTTTTTTAAACATTTATTTCAGACACTATTGTTTAAGAGTCCGAATAGGTTTCCTGTCATATAGAAGAATTTGAATGTTCAGTTTGAAGCCCCTTCCTCCCCAAAGGGTTGAGCTGTTGTTACAAGTGCTTCTATTATGTTGAGCCTGAGAGTGTTAATAGTGCAGATCCCCATATATACATGCGTGTGTATATATATATGTGTGTGTGTGTGTGTGTGTGTGTGTGTGTGTGTTTATTTATTTATTTATTTATTTTATATTACACCCACATACACATTTGCCACCACTCTTCTAGCTTGAGTGTTTATTCAGCATTAGTGGTTTTTGGTGTCTGTGGTGACAAATGGGTGGCATTAACAAGCCATTTGGGGTCCCAGCCTCTGGGTGACACGTGGTGTAAAGAGCTCTGGAACTTAGCTGTTAGCTAGTCATTTGTCCAGAACCTTCCCCCACTACCTCCTCCTTCTCCACAGGCTTCAGTGACTGTGGGTGTCACGCATAGTTTATATAAAATGAGAATCACCTATTATATACTGTTGGCTGGATGCATACATTATACTAAAATATTACAACGAATAGGACAACGATGTGGTAACGGGATCTGATGAACATTCAGTTCATCAAGTCTTCTCTGTGTGTTTTCTAGGTGGCAGTGAAAGTAATCGACAAAAGAAAGGCTAAAAAGGACTCGTATGTTACCAAAAACCTGCGCAGAGAGGGTCAGATCCAGCAGATGATTCGCCACCCCAACATCACGCAACTGCTGGACATTCTGGAGACTGAAAACAGTTACTATCTTGTGATGGAGCTCTGCCCAGGAGGAAACCTAATGAATCACATCTACGAGAAGAAGCGACTCGATGAGAGGGAGGCACAGAAATACGTCCGCCAGCTAGTCATGGCTGTGGAGCACCTGCACAGGGCTGGGGTAGTACACAGGTGAGACACTAACTGCACAATGTGTGATTTTAAATGAGTGTGATTTACTTTATCTTCGCTTGAGCACCTTTACCTCAAGTTCACTGACATTTCTGTATGGCATTGTGGAGAAATAAATGTTTAGAATATTGCGGGAGTTGGTTTTTATAGATGTACTGATTTATGAGATTTAGAGGGCACCAGAAAAGCACAGTAGGATTAGAAATCGCCTTGTGTGGCTTATATGGTGAAAAGCGTGAATGGGGTAAATGGGGTAAATATACTAATTAAGATATTGGCTTATCTGTAGCTTAGATAGTCGCATTGACTTAAGAGCACTCTGTAAAGCAACGGCATTATTTTTCTTCCTTCCTGCAGAGACCTAAAGATTGAAAATCTTTTGCTAGATGAACAAGACAACATAAAGCTCATAGGTAAGTGAGTAAAGGCACTCTCAAATTTTTTGTTACACACTGTATTCCAAGACGTGTGATAATATTATTCTTAACAAAAAACAGGTTCCAGAGACAGGGCTTTTTTACAATGCAATATCAACCCAGTCCTAATCTAAACTCATAGCACAATTAAATGGTCCTCTTAGGCATGTGGTGAAGACTGATGGAGCAATCATTATCTCATTTAAAATCAAACAACCTCTCACCTCTGTGAAAGTCTGCCTCAGCATACAGAGTTACTGGTTAACAGCTGAGTGTGACAGACAGGCTTAGTGTTAGACAGCTATGAACCCCCCTCATCTGTGAGAGAGCTGCTAAAGACAGCCATGATTTGCTTTTTTTCCCCTTATGGCACTAACTTAAGCAGCATAGTCTTTAAGCTCAAGCAATGTTTCGCCTGTTCAAAATTCTTCTCTTGCCTTTTATTTTAACACAGATTTTGGACTTAGCAACTGTGCAGGAATCCTGGGATATTCTGACCCTTTTAGCACACAGTGTGGCAGCCCAGCCTATGCCGCCCCTGAGCTGCTCTCAAGGAAGAAGTACGGGCCCAAAGTAGACGTCTGGTCTATGTGAGTTAACATGCACCACATGATTTCAATTTATGTCACATTGACCCAAGTCACCTCTTTTGATTTTACAGCAGTGCAAATGTAAAAAAAAAAAAAAAAAAGGTGGGGGGGAGGGGGGGGGGGGTTTACAGCTCTCAATATCTTCATTTCAGTTATAGCAGTCTTGTGGAAAGACCCATTTCTCATCAGGATTTACAATTCTGTGTGTGTAGCTATATGTAAAACTGGAATGAAGATAATGTGACCGGAACTAAAATTTTTGTTTCATATTCATAAAAATGTTTACATTTTAGCAGTTCTATTTTGTCCCCCTGAAAAATAGCCTGAACATAAACTGACATAGATTTGATTATGGTAAATAAAATTGTTATATGTTGATTAGAACAGTTGTTGAAATAAAAAGATATTTCAGTATCATAACACTTTTATTTTTACCTGAACAGAACGTAAGAGGTAATCTTTACAATTTTTAACCTGCACATATGTGTTTTTGGTCTAATGCAGTGGAGTCAACATGTATGCCATGCTCACTGGTACCCTTCCATTCACGGTGGAGCCTTTTAACCTCAAAGCATTGCACCAGAGAATGGTGGACAAAGACATGAACCCTCTGCCTCCTTCACTGGCCTCAGGTATGAATAAGCTTGCAATTACCATGTAGGACACACTGAAATCAGCAGTTCCATAATATAATTACAAAGTCTGTCGGTTTTTATATTGGACAAAAGTCCTTTATCAACTGTGTAAGCAAAGTGCTTCTGCAGTTGAAGAGGTAAAAAACAGTTTATCGTACTGCAGAGTTGGTCTACAGCAAATAGGAAATGCCCTGAGAAATTCACTAAAACAATATGTGTTATGTTCAACAGTTTGAACAGGTTGGGGACAGAACATGGCACAGATATGGCCATAGCCACATCTTTTATATATAGACAAATTGAACATTATAGTAATGAAGATACTGTGTAAGACTATATAGTATCTTAGTTAGGTGTTGCACCTGCAACAAGCCAGTAGAAGATTCTCCAAGTCTCTGGAACTGTACTGGAGGCATAAACACAATTCTTCGAAAATATATTCCCTCAGTTGTTGTTTTGATGATGATGGTGGAGAGCTCTGTCTAACACTGGTCCAAAATGTCCAATAGGTGTTCGATTCTGGTTGAGAGTTGTTTGTTTGAAGGCCCCAGTGTATAATTTGCATCAATTTTGTACTCATGAAACCATTTATTGAGCACTCAAGCACTTCCCTCGGGGTAGAAATGTTTCATCAGAGGATAAAGGTGATCGATCGATCACAATAAGCTTCAGTTGATCTTCAGTAATTTTAGTCCTCTCTAAGGGGACAAGTGAACCCCAACCATGCCAGCAAAATGCCCCCCACCGCATAAAAGGGTCCCCTTTTTTTTTTTTTTTTTTTTTTTTTTTTTTTCTTTTTTTTTTCTTCTTTGTCACTTCCATGTTAAAGGATTAGGCTATGCACTATAATGTAGTACTGAAATAAGATAATCCTCTTTATGTAACAAAGATATTATCATGGACACGTATGTGTCTTATCATCAGTCTTCTTATGTAACACACTAAGTGGAAGGTACTGGGTTAATTGGCTCTTACCACATAGAGTTGCGACAGCATGGTTTTATCCCGGTTATGATAGAGGTGTTGTGTTTCTGTAATGCGTTGCACTAAAAGAGACTGGAACACACTGTCCTCTATAGTTCTCTGTAAGTGTTCTCTCTAGATGTCTGCTGAGGGGTTCATTGAAGGTCAGCTATAGATTTGCTGATTTCAGTGTCTGTGGTTTAATGAAGTAGGCTTGACTGTCGAATTCTCTATCATTGAACCAAATGTAATTTAATAAACTCAGACAGACAGTTTATTGTTTTTGCCTACAGCTGCAGTTAGTTTACTGAAGAGCCTTTTGGAACCAGACCCTGCCAAAAGACCCAACATCCATCAAGTTATGGGTGATTCATGGCTACAGCTGGGCAACCCACACACTGGAATCCCTTACTTAAACAGGTAAAATAAGCACAAAAAAAAAACAACGTTTGTTTATGATTTATACGAGACACGAATGGGTCGACCAATCTGTGTTTTCTTATGTATAATCTAATGTTGCTGCCTTGCACAGGATCCATATTGAGGAGATCAACCACACGGTTCTTCTGCATATGACTGAACGAATGGGCTACAAGCACAGTGAAGTCCTTAGCGCTGTACTTACTAACCGAGCCTGTCACACTCTTGCCGTCTACTTCCTCCTTAACAAGAAAATGAAAAGACTCTCCAAAGAGTACAGAGTGAGTATGATGCTCAGTGGCACAATGATCGGCTGTTTAGATATCTTTATCATTAATTTACAATTTTGCTGAACACAAGAATATTATTCAGTACTTTCTGTACATTATCAGAAACAATGTCGGATCACTTCTAATCAGATTGAAGGGCTTAATCTATATTCGCTTTGTACTCTTCATCCAAATGTACATTATAGATAGGCACAGGGATCAGATGGCCCATCTGCTGAATGGAATGTGACTAAGCCCACATTTATTTCTCCACAGGAAAAGCAGTACACTATGGAAAAGGAGAAAAAGAGTGAACTATTCCAGACACAGTGGAGGAAACACATTGAGAAGATCACCATTCCCCCAAAGCAGACACCAGTCTATTTGGCTGTGAGCAAAGGCCCCACCAAAGAAAAGAAACAGAAAACAGGTGAGCACCTGAGACTGGTGGCAACGGTGACTTAATAGATTAAAAACTGCCTCATGCTGTTAGTCCACTGCACCCGAGACACAGCATATGGTGTGAGCAGTGCTATTAATGTAAGTAGCATTAAGAAAAACCTTTAAAAAAAAAAAAAAAAAAATTCCTTTGCATTTCCTAAACATTGGCTTAAAGTCCAAATAAATTGGATTCCAGCTGTTATTTTATTTTGGATAACTCTGTCCTGGGATAAAATGTTTTACTTGTTATGGGCTTAGTCAGGTTTAAGAGTGTCTCTCTCTTTCTCAGGGCTTCTTAAAGCGATGACTGGCCTGAAGGATGCTTACTCGCGACAAGGTGGCTGCATTGCCTCCTCCTCCTTAGAGTACCTAGAAATCCATCCACTGTTTCCACAGACATCTCAAGGAGGGCGGCACCTTGATGCCCAGCCCCCCAAGAAAGATGGCCCGAGAGCCATGGACGTGCCTGCGCGGCCTCCCTCGTCTCTGGGTGCACATTCCTGGGCATCAGCGAGCAAAGAGCCTAGCAAAGATGATCCACCATCACCCTGGTACAAGCTCACCAATGGAGCTCTCTCACCACCACGGCATGTTTCTGCTTTCCACCAGCCAGACAGCTCCTACCTCAAAAAGGCCACCATCCCTAGTGTCCCAGTGTTCACTGTAAAACCCCAGCCCAAGAATAGTCCCCCCAGCACAGATCGGCACAGCAAACCTGAGTCAAGCAGCAGTGGGGGCAGCAGCAGTGGGGGCAGCAGCAGTGGGGGCAGCAGCAGTGGGGGCAGCAGCAGTGGGGGCAGCAGTGAGGAGCCCAGTAGCCCGCAGCACCGTGCTAAGTTCCCCTCCATGGGCATTGGACAGATTTTGAAGAAGAAAGTTCAACCCTTTGCCTTTCCAGCACCTCTGTTCAGGCCTGAGCCAGCCATAGAGGTTGAGTCTCCGACTCCATACCACATGCAGACACTACTGTGTGCCTCTGGTGCGCTCAAGACTCTGTGCTGATGACGAAGGCACATCTGAACTATCTTATGAACTTTAAATGCAGTGTTTGCTGTTTCACCACTAGATCTTAATTACTGTCCTATTCTGAAGTACACACACTTTTTTTAAAACAGAAACTGTATGCAGTAAACTGATATTAAATACCACTTATTTTAATTCCGTTCGAAGCACCAGGGCTTCCAATGTGGTGGGGTAATCGAACTTGAATCCTCTGGGGAATGAGCTGTCCTTGATGTGCACAGATAGATGCCTGTTGACGCCTGGGCACACCCCAACTCCGAGCACTGTGTTATTAATTACCTCTAATGTGACATACTGGTCACAAACTAGAATGCTATTTGTAATATTTTCATTTTACTGCAAACACCATTTGAGGATCATATAAAGACTTTCATTACACCACATATTTTTTCAATAGGGTGCACATTGTCTTAGTGGTTAGCACGTTCGCCTCACACCTCCAGGGTTGGGGGTTCGATTCCTGCCGCTGCCCTGTGTGTGCGGAGTTTTCATGTTCTCCCTGTGCTGCGGGGGTTTCCTTCCCCAGTCCAAAGACATGCATGGTAGGCTGATCGGCATGTCCAAAGTGTCCGTAGTGTATGAATGGGTGCGTGAATGTGTATGTGATTGTGCCCTGCGATAGATTGGTACCCCGCCTTGTGCCCGATGCTCCCTGGGATTGGCTCCAGGTTCCCTGCGACCCTATAGAATAAGCGGTATAGAAAATGGATGGATGGCTGGATGGATTTTTTTCAATAGCAGATGCTGAATCACTGCCAGTTCACTTTGTACCTCAGAGCACCTGTGAAGCAAATCAGCCTGAAATGAGCTTACTTAGTGGCATGAGTGAAGCTGTTGCTGAATTTCCACCTCACAAGTTACAGACACTCAGGTCAACTTCACAGAAAAGAATATCTCCCCTTAGTCTTGCTGTGAATTACTGTCACCACTAGCTTTTTGCTTACCTTGAAAGAGATTGCTGAACTTTGTATAGCCTTAAATACCGTGTGTTAAAGCCCTCTGGTCATAAGGCCATTCAGAAGTATTGTTACATTGTGTAGCCTGTGTGTTATCACTCTAAATACATACATGCATTTTTGGGGAGGGAGTCGGGTTTCATCATGTTGTTACCATCATGTCGAGTGACGTAGTAGACTGTGCAATTGTGCAATAATTTGTACCCAGTGTTAATCATCTACATGCTTTAACTCTGTTCATTGAAAAGTTCTGACCCTGTGATGTGAGAACCACTTGTAAATATGAACTCAATGTGTCTTTCATGTTGAGTACATTGATACCTTCACTCATTGCACATTACTGTAGTTGAGGTAAAAAGCTTTCAAAGTGTTTACTTGAACAGAAGGCAATGAACTGTTTGTTAACTAACTTTTTCTAACATGAAATTCCTCTTTGCATGCGAAAGGACATTGTTCCAATGATTTGTAGGCTGTTGGATGTGGTTTTGTTACAGTGAGCAATGAACCTGAGGTCTTTTGAATTCTGAAGATCTTTTTGTAAACTTTATAACAAGTTGTGCTTTAAGTGAGAAAAGATTTTTATTCTGTAAAAAAAAAAAAAGATTTTTAATATTTATATTTTAAAAACAAGTTTTTGTGCTCAGTTTTCCTTTTGCACTAAATCCACACTTCTTTTATGACACATCTTACACAATAAAACTGATTTGACTAAGAATATTACTCTATTTTAGCATGTTTTCCTATCTTGCATACTAAGAAAATGTTTTTCTCATATGCCTGTAACATGAAGCGGGGCATTTTTGTGGACTGCACTTTTCTCATGAGACACCTGTGAAATAAGTAACAGCTGAACAACCCCACAGGCCTCTTTTAATCCAGTCAGCTGTGCAACAGTCCCACAAATGCCCAACATATGCATTCACAGCATGTGTACATACTTTCTACACCCCTCATAAATGATATGGGTGTTCACACACTCATTCCTGGATAAATCAGAGTGGTCAAGCTGTGGGTGAGTGGACAAAGATCTCAGAGGTTTAAGGGTGATTCCACGATTAGGGTGCCAGTTAGAACTTATATACACTACTGGTCAAAATGTTAGAAACACTCATTCTTTCTTTATTTTTTCCAGTTTTAGAATAATAATAAAGTCATCAAAACCCTGGAATTGCACAAATGGAACTATGGGAGTTATGTTGTGCAAGGATGAGTCCACAACTGGGTTGCCACTGATATTAATGTTACAAATATGTTAAAGGTAAAAGACATTTCAAACATGGATGAAACATCCTTCACAACAACGGACGTGCATATTCCCGATAAATAACTTTAAACATATCTACAGCACTTTTTTTGTATTCCTAGTAATTTTTGCATTAATGTGTGAATCCATTTTAAGAGTCAAACATCTCATGCCTGAAACTTCCTTTTCTATGAGTCACCCATTATACAGGATATGTACATTTTAATCCCACTACATTCACTCAAACACATTCCCCCCTTATGAAATATTTGGAATACTCCACAAATCAACAGGAAGTTGCATCATCCAAATTTCCCACAGATCATAGGAAAAAGAAAGTTTTCATGAGGTCAACCATGTTAGCCAAATTATAGATTGAAAGTAAATTATTAACTTAAAATATTGCGTATTCATTAGAACACTCTTAATGTTGGGATTCTATGCTAAAAAAAAGAAAAAGTGCCTAAGATGCGTTCAAATATTTGGGGAACACGTTGGGGGAAATGCCAAGAAAAATAAAGTTGAATTTTTAAGAGTTAAGATACACTACCAGTCAAGAGTTTGGTGACACTTGACTGAAATGTTTTTCTTGATTTTAAAAATCTGAAGGTGTATGATTAAATGTTTGAAATCGGTGTTGTAGACAAAAAAATTATTGTGCCATCACATTCATTTCTTTCATTAGAAAACTAAAATTTTATTTACAAAAAATTATTTTTAAACAGACAACGAATATTCCGAAAAGCAGCCAATAAGTGTCCAGTGTAGGTGTGAACTCCTTTAATACTGTTTATAAAGCATCTCCGGGAGATTCCTCAAGAAATAGGTTGAGAAAATGCCAAGAATACATTTCTGGAAATTCTAGGCAAAAATGGTGTCTACTCTGAAGATGCTAAAATACTCAATTATTTTAGTTTTTTTATTATTATTATCACAACATAGTGCAAAGAGCAAATTATTTGAGCATTAAAAAAATTAATTGACTTTAATATGAATGCAGGGGTTTCATTACTGCTCAAGTCAAGACACACTGAATCTGAGTGATCAGTCCATACACTCTGCTGTGAGCAAAATATGCCATCGTTCTTTTATTGTCTTTGTAATGCTTTTATTACACACATTTGTGTTAAAATGCACCTATAGATGAACTCAGCACAAAGCCAAGTTATAAAATTTTCCCATTTGTGATCATATCATCCTCCCTATCTAATGTCAATAGGCAGGCACATTTGATTCAGTTTGGCTGCTCTTGGTTTGTTAAAGTCAGCTATTAGAATAAATGTTGCGAAGGAAGTCAGCCAGTCTGTTTATTGTGTTCAATTGAATTAATATTATTAACATTTTATATGTCTTTATTTAAAAAAAAAAAAAAAAAAAAAAAAAAAAACTGGCCCATTATGTTAATTTAAAAGTATTGCAATCAAATAAATTGGTGGAGTGGGTTGGAATTGGACTGAGAAAGAATTTTTTTTAAAAAAACTTTAACTGATATTTCACAAACTACTACGCCAGTAACACAGTTAATATAATCAGTCTCTATGCACACCGAACCACTAAATCTGGACGTCTCCCCAAACACCGCATCACGAATCTTGAAAAAAGTCATTGACTAATGCACAGCAGCAGAAAGGGGGAGTAAAGAACACCAAGCACTGGCAAGATGATGGTTTTGTGACTTTCCTGGCTTAAACTCTGCATTCTAGGTGTTAAAACATTTGTAAGCTTTTTCTGGCTGTCGGCATGACTACAGTCTTCATTAGTCAACATCAGGCCATTGGCCCCTCACTGTGTAGTGTCCGCTCTTCCTACTCAATCTGTTCAGGCTCAGAAATCGACTGCCACTAATCCTGTTTATGAAGGGCTTTTCTAGGTGAGGGAAGGAACAGTTTCTTTGACAAAGGATCTGATTGTGGAATGAGCTTCTACAGCAGATGACACAATATTTTGAGATACACTATATGGACAAAAGTTTATGGATACCTGATCATCACAGCCATATGTGGGCCTTCACCAAATTGTTGCCACAAAGTTGGAAGCTTTGCTTGTTGGTTTATATTGTAGCATTACAGTTTCCCTTCACCGAAACTAAGAGGACCAAACCTGTTCCAGTACGACAATGCCCCTGTGCACAAAGTGAGCTCCATAAAGACATGGTTTGCCAAGATTTAAGTGAAAGAACTCAGGTGGCCTGCACAGAGCCCTGACCTCAACCCCCCTTAACACCTTTGGGATGAACTGGAACACCGACTGCACCCCCCCCAGGCCTCCTCACCTGACATCAGTGACTAAGTATCTAAGTATCAGTATATTGACCTATAGACTACATTGGTATTAGACTGGATTTGATATGGAATGTGATCCACTAATATTATTTTTGTGTGTTATGAGCTGCATGTGATGCCCACTGAAGTCATGTAACTTTGATAGAAACATAATTTTCATATCTCCAGAACATAATTAGCTGAAGGAAAACAATGGCAAACACCAATATCTTTAAAAAAGCATTTAAAATTATTTTGAAAAAGCTCAGGCCTGATAATATATTAATAATGAGAAAATTAATAAATAAGATCAGTGCTGCAACCCTACCATTTTTCAACTATTTAATTTTGGGGGGAAATGAATGGCACCTTTGATTAAGATTTCAGTGGCCTTGAAATAAGAATCAGCAACAAAAAACGAAATGGATTGGACAGCTTGTTTCAGTTACAGGTCCTATTCCTATGTGCAACAGCTACAGTTACTCTCTGATTGCTTCAGAAAAGAGGTAACCTTCCTCCACTGGCCTGTCTACATTATTTATCACCATGCAACATGTCCATGCCTGAGTGCATTTCGTTCTTGAGGTGAAGGAGCGAGAGGACGTATGTGAACGGGGAGGTGATCAGTCTGCATCGATCGCACTAAAAAGCGGCAAGCATCAGCAGTTCACCTTCAGTGGGACGCAGCGCCCAGACGTAGGGCCAAGCACATTAATCAAAATGACTGTGTGGCGTGCTGGGCAGAATAATGAGACCGAAAGAAAAATCCCAGGACAAAAGGCTGCACCCCAACATCTGGACAGTGGTCTCAAAAACACACATTGTAGTCGCTGGAGGAACGATGCCTGATGGGAAATAGGGAACATGAGCTCGTATTGCCATCCCAGACAGTCTGCCTGATTATTCTCTCTTTTGTTTTACCTTTTCTAATCTGGCATGTCTTTTTTTCCTATTTAGGGATGGGAGAGAGAGCATGAGAGAGACTGAGGAAAGGAGGGGGAAGAGAAAAGAGGGAACAGTTGAAGAGGAGAAAGAAAAACACCCTTGGGGATTAGAGAAGCAGTGACTCCACCCCTCTGGATGACAGACAGGCGAACGAGCGAGCTGGCTGGCTGGCTCTGAATCCAGGAAACGGTCAGCACCGTGGTAACAGGCATGCAGCATAGTAGCCTGTTTCCATGGCAGCCAGGCCTTGGATACAGGCCACTGGTTGGTCTGTGCAGATTGATTTCAACATGTGTGCCGCTGTTGTTATGCTGCTCCAGCTCTCGAGATTGGGAGGGTTCGGGAGGATCTGTCTGCCTTTCTGGCATAAAGTGTTGCTAGGCACATTAGACAGGAACTGTAAACAAAAGACTTTGCCACACCTTTGATTAAAGATTACTGAAATTATGAAAACTGTGATTGGGGGGAGGGAGAAGTTGGGGTGGAGGTCTTCTGTTTTAATCCAGAAAATCTGGCAAACAGAAGGACGTGAATAAACAAACAATTTAGTAACAACAATTTTTTTTTACTTAATACGCAGGATTACAAAATATGAGCTTATGTGGAACATCCTCATGTAAATAACAGAAAACAAAGCATAGAAAGAGATAAACAACAGCAGCAAACAACATATTAATAACAATTTGGTGTGTGTTATTGGTTTGACAGTGATATATGACTTTCAAGATTTTTAGCAAACAACAGATTTGCTGAGCAGTAACAACAACGTGGTATATTGTAGCAAAGTCGTGTGGCAGGAACAGAAAACAAACACCTGAAGAACATCTCTAAGCGAAGTGCAGCTCTCGTTAAGTCGTCCCAGACTTGCACTGGAGGTCAACCTCGATCTCCAAGAGCCGCTGTCCTATTGTCACTGCTAGAGATTTTATCTGCAAAACAAAAGAAATAGATCAGTGAATCACAGTCTAATGCTTTGCGGTTCCCCACGCTACACTTTAGCTTAATGAGGGAGTAAAAAGCATAAAATAGAAGCTGTTCATATTTAATAAAACACACGCAAAGTAAATAGCTAAAGGCATTTTTGCATCCATTGTTCCTGAAAGTAAGTTCACAATTAATCTAGAATTTGCCATTAAGGCAGACATGCTTAATTGCACAGTTATAATATTGTGCATTCAAATAGGAAGTCTTATTTTGACAGGGACACTTATTTGCACTTGGTTTTTAAACAGATTAAATGGTAATATGAATCAACGTGGTATTCGTGATCAGGTGTCATCACCGTGACTGCTTCCTTGAGGATGAAATTCTTGAACAGGTCCTAATGGCTCTTTGTTTGGCCTCTAACAAAGAACTTTTCTCAGGCCAGAAAGAGCGCCATCTACTGTCCGAGCCCAACAACAGAAGAACAGCACATTTGCATTCAGATATTTACAGTGTGTGTGCTGTAAATGCTGGAATTATTTTTAAGCAGATCAGTAAAGCAGTAAAAAGATTCTTTTAAAATAAAATGAAACTGACTTATGCTTACTTCTCTCTCCCTCTCTATAGTGAGTAATGTTATTTACATCTGTGACCCATATCTGCACCAACAACTTGGAAATGAAAACAAATTTTCTTACAAACTCTACTACAGTCAAAGCTCAGTTTCTGCTCTGGTGTGAGTTTTATTTCTATTGGTCTCTCATTTAGAAAATATGTAGAAAATATATAAAACTGGATAGCTCACTGCCATCTTTGTACTCCCTAACATTATGAACTCACTAACTATGGGTTTATGTTTATATTATATTATATATATATACACACTAATATATATATATATATATATATATATACACACATACACAGAGAGATAGAGATCAGTAGCCTAAATCCTTGTACACAAGCACACAGACTAAATGATAGAAGAGAAAATTCACCATGACAAGAACATTAGTGATGCACTTTATTCAGTAAGGAGAAATGAAAAAGAATTACTTCTGCAACAGCTTTTCTTTTCAGAACCAGAACTTAACAAGTAAAACAGAGCCGTGATGTTTGACGGAATCTTTTCTATAACTGTTGTTTACATTTGCAGATCAGATTTTTTTTATTGATTACATATATACAGCAATATATTCTATTTACACTATATAAAAAGTAGCAGTTCTTTGCAGTAAGTGCAAATAGTTGTTAGATGCTATTTATACTTATAAATAGTGACAGAAACTATTTGCACCTCAGTATTGTAGTACATTAACAGGATGCAGTAATAACAGAGTGTAAATGACTATATTTATAAAAATTATTAAATGGATGCCACCTTATTGGGACAATAAAGCCCTCAATACACCTACCCCTAACCGATAAACACTATTATTAAACAGGCACTTTATTTCGTTAGGCACTTTATTTCCACTTATCATTATAATTTCTTCATTTTTATTGAGAAGAAATGCCTTTCCGATCTGATATGTGATGAAAAAGGGAGAAGAGCGAGTTCGGCAAAAGGCGGATTCTAATCCGGGTTGAACGTGTCAAAAGCTACTTTCAGGCGCCACACTCCCACACTCAGCAATGTAAAAAATAATATTAATAAAATAAATAAATAAATAAATAAATAAATAAATAAATAAATAAAAAACTAAAAAAATAATTTTCTTCCCCTGCCCATAATGCCCATTGCATAATCCAGCCGAGCACACACACACAAATTATTATATAATATATATATAAATATAAAAGTGTTCATTTTATAGGTTTACCTTGGTCATCTGTCGCTCAATATGGTCCATGTACTCCAATGTCACAGGCCTTTCTTCTCTGTCCACTGCTGCCACCTGCTGGTCAGGAGAGCCTAAAACATAACTACACAAAATAATCACAGTTTAAGTTTAGCCTACAGTAGGTCAGAGGTCACCAACTTTGTTCATGGAGAGCTACCTTCCCGAAGACCTTAGCTTTAACCATAATCATGCCCACCTGACCATCTAACCACTGCCTTAAGAAGTTACTGACCAACTAAAAGAGTTGTGTTAGATTTTGGTTGAAGATGAAACCTGCAAGGAGATCTCCAGGTAAAACAGTTGGTGACCACTGGTCTAGGTTAAGAGAAATAAGAGAAATTGCTTTCTAAATGTCAGCAAGACCTTTTTGAAAAAAAAAAAAAAAGATACTGCAAACGACATTGTGTTTTCCTTTTAAATCCACACTGTTACTGCATCTACAAGCTAGAACATTGTGATATTTGAAAAGTGCTCTGTTGTAATTCACAGACTCCCAACCCTGGTCCAGGAGCAGCCCTTCTCCTGCACATAATTAGTGTTTTCCCTGCTCTAACTCACCTAATTCAACTAATCAGTGAATTAACACCCATTCCTGAGTTGAAATGCATGCAGGTGTGTCTCTCTGTGTTGAAGTAAGGAAAACAATAAAATATGCAGGACAGGTGGTACTCCAAGTCCAGGGTCAGAAACCTGTGTTGTAGTGCAGTTTCCTTTTACAGGAAATATGATTCTACCATTAGCCAGATGGAAAGGTCTGCAAAAGTTGTCTGTTGTACCAAGCTGGAATGCTCTCATTTACCTCTCAATATTTTCAACCATGAGGCAGAAAATGGACCTTTTGTAGTCCAGTGACTTTGGAGTGGACATGTACATATGTCCAAGTTTGAAGCTGCAACCACGACACGTGAGATGCACAGCAAGGCTAAAAGAAAAGGAAAACGACAGTGGAAATGAAAAATTTGAACCATTCTACTGTCTACAATTACCAGGTTTAGCAGACTGAGCAATATAACTTGATGACACAAGTTGTCTCGAGACCGGCTTGACAGTTCAATAAGATGGAGGACTGAAAACATAATCGGACACCGTACCATCGTTGTTCTTCGTTTGTGCCAGAGACAAAAGGTTCTTTGCCAATCACGATGTTGTCATTAACACCTGAAAAGAGAAAACAAGTGTCAGGTTAAGCCTAATACACTTCGAATGGGTAAACAAACCAGGATTCTGAGCTGCATTTAATAAGCTCCAGCTTTTTGATGATTGTTCAGATGATTTTAGCCTATTCCCAGTCCACCACATCTGTAGTGTAAAAGTGATTTCCACCTGTTCCATTATATGTTACGTAGATTAGGTTGAACTCTTAGACCCATAAGTGGAGATACAAGGTAGGTGGTAGATGTAGGCTACTCCAGTGCTGAAAACTACAGCTTGGACTGATCATCTGCCAAAACACAGAGTAGACCTTTTGTGCCAGCTGGTAAGTTTTCCATTTTCCTTATTATTTTAATAAATTGATCAATAAATCTTACAGACTTAATCTAATTGCCTTACTATTGTGTTGTTTTCTTAAAAACAACTTGTCTACTGTTTCATTAGTAGTCGTAATTGAGAAACTGTTTCCTTTCTACAGGCTAGCAAAGATCCCTGCTGTAGAAACAATAGAAACAATCACAGAAATTCCAATGGTTTCCACTACAAATAATCAACTAACCATTAAAACCATTACCATTATTGCTCCTTAATGGTATCCACTAGACATGACATGCCACCAACAGAAGACAACAAATTACCAGTAGAGACCCACAGGGACCATTAGAGTTTACATTAAAACCAATACAATTCCCATTATAACCATTACAGATTCTAAAACGAAACAAAGATTTTATTCTAAATTATTATAGATTCTATTTAAAAAAAAACAAACAAACAAAAAAAAACCCCTCAGGTTTCTATTGTTTGTTTTTTGTTGTTTTGTTTTTTCAGCAGAGATGGTCTACCAGCTTGTCCAGTTCAGTCTGTTTTTAGCAGAGATGTAGGTGACATTAAGCCTTAGCTAAATTTCCAAAGTCAGTAGGAACAGAACTCCTTTCAGAATCCGTGGTGCTTCTCCAGTCATAATTATGCGGACAGCAAAATAAAGTGAAATTAGCTAGTTAAACAGCCATCAAACTCTTTAGTGGCGAATCTGTACAGAGGTCATATGAGTAAACGAGTGCAAAATGTAGATAATTATAGTACACTTTAGCAGGATCTGATTCTGCTGGTCGTCGCTCCCGGCCCATGAGAGCGAGTCGCCAAAAGGCAGCTTGCATTTTCCGCACAGAAAAATAGCAGGCGCGTCGCTCTCTCCTTCTCCATCATCTTCCACTTTACTGCTGCTGTCAGCGACAGATAAACCCTCTGAAATCACGTACGTGTCATCTTTATGGCCGACGTGGTCGATCTGCCGCGCCATTGTATAAGTGTAATTTGTTTACAAAACGGGTCCGAAATGACTGATTCTGCGCGCGCGGATTTTTGTATTTATTTTTCTTCCCCTTGACCTCAGTGATGAGAGTCAGATCCGCTCAGCGCCACCTAGCGCTCTGGAGCTCAGTCAGGCAACACCAGCGAAATGAGTGAAAATTGAAACAAAACATAACATTAAATGTCAGAAAACAGCAAAAACATTCGGAACCATTTATTATCTCTTATCCTGATACTGTGTAAATCTAGACAAATGTAAAGTTCTGTTTCACCCCCTCCTATTCTCCAGGGGTGGTGTTTTATCACCTGTATACCTTCTTCACATGCTGAGACCTTATCACAAAGTCACTTGTTGATCATCTGACGTAGTATTTAGCTATATTAAAAAAAAAAACCTCAGCTATCTGTGCTTTTATTCTTCTTGCATCATGGACATGGTCAGACCTGATTGTGGACTTGTGATATCCGCTGGCAGGTTGAGGGGCTCTTCCTCATCATACCATGCTTACACTGCCGTGCTTGCAAACTTAGTAGATACTGCTAGCATGCACTCAGAAGTAGGAGGGGGTCGCCCTCCATAAGTTCCTGTATTGACACCAAGTTTGGCCTGCTTTGGTTCAGCACTACAGGCCGCAACGTCTAGATTAGTTTGTGCCTACATCATAGATTAGGATTGTGGCTACATCATCTGTCTATCCATCTTCTGTACATCATCTCTTATCCAGTACAGGGTCTTGAGGAGCCTGGAACCTATCCCAGGAGACTCGGGGCACAAGGTGGGGGACACCCTGGACCCGGGTCCAGCCCATCGCAGGGCACAAACACACACACACTCACACACTACAGATAATTTGGAAATGCCAATCAGCCTACAACGCATATCTTTGGGCTGAGGAGGAAACTGGAGAACCCAGGGAAACCCCAGAAGCACAGAGAGAACATGCAAGCTCCACACACATAGGGTGGAGGCTAGAATCGAGCCCCCAAGCCTGGTGGTGTGAGACATGTTCATGTAGTCTATGCCTGAGCTCGCTGGAAGTTGAGGACAGGAATCAGTTCTGTATCCTACAACCCCTGGCAAAAATTATGGAATCACCATACTTAGAGGATGCACAGCCAGGTTTTTTACTTTGTAGCAAATAAACAAATCACAGACATGACACAAAACAATTTTTGTTGAATAGCTGAACATTATGGCTTTGTGAAACATACCTCAAACAAGCTAAATTAAATTGTTTTCATTAATGGCATATTTTTTTCCAGATCAAGTAGAGGAAAAAAATTATGGAATCATCAACCAAAAAAAATCACAATTAGTACTTTGTTGCTCCTCCTCAGGCTTTTATGATGGCCTGAATTCTTTGAGGCATGGACTTTACTAATGAAAAACAATATTATCCATCAAGCTGGTTCCAACTTTCTTGAATAATGGTTGACAGATCAGCTTTGCAGGATGGAGCCTTGACATGGACCAATTTTGTTCAGATTGAGACTCTCAGATTGAGAGTGTTCGCTGGCCATGTCATTGAGATGATATGCCTTTCTTGAAGAAAAGCTTTAACACATTTTTCTCTGTGGCAAGATGCATCATCATCCTGAAAAATGACTACATCATCACCAAACCTATTTTCTACCGATTTAATGAAAAGAATGTATACATTTCAGCGTACACCTCTGCACTGACTGTTGAGGTCTCCCCTGGTCCTTTACCTGACATGCAACCCCATATCATAAATGTGTAGGAAATTTGATTGTTTTCTTCAGGCAGTCATCTTTATATGTTTCTTTAGAGCGGCACCAGACAAAAGTTCCAGCATCATCTCTTAGGCCAATGCAGATTTGTGATTCATCACTGAATATCACTTTCATCCAGTCATCCACACTCCATGATCGCTTTTCTTTAGCCCACTGTAACCTTGTTTTCTTCTGTTTAGGTGTTAGTGCTGGTTTTCTTTTGGCTTTTATATACGTAAATCCCATTTCATTCAGCCGATTTCTTACAGTTCTGTCATAGTGATTGAACATTAACTCCTGTTTCCACCCATTTGTTTTTTGTTTGGTTTGTTGTGCATTTGATATTTTCAAGGCATATTGCTTTGAGTTTTCTATCCTGACCTTTGCCATCTTCCTTGGTCTACCTGTAGGTTTTCCTATTAAAACCTTCCCATTTTGTTTATACTTGCACCAAATTTTAGACTCATCTTTTGCCACACTCCGTGTTGGATTTCCTTCTTGAAGGAGTTTTATAATCCTTTCCATTGTTTCAATTGACAACTCTCTTGTTGGGGCCATGTTTCCTTTCAAAAAGTCCAAGGTTAAGGTCTATAAGCACTCTTTTAACTGTAAACAAATTAGCAATTTTAGACTTGTGCTGGTATTTGTTTTAGAAATGCAAATTACAAGGTGATTCCATATTTTTTTCCTCTAGTTGATATGGAAAAAATATGCCATTAAGTAAAAATAATTTCATTTAACTTGTTTGAGGTATGTTTCACAAAGCCAGAATATTCAGGTATTAAACAAAAATTGTTTTGTGTCATATCTGTGATTTTGTTTATTTTGTACGAAATAAAAAAGCCATCCTCTTAAGTGTTTTGATTCCATAATTTTTGCCAGGGGTTGTACGCAATTGTAGTGATGCTGATACTGACAAGGCATGTTTGATTCACATAGTTAAACCCAGATTTTGAGACAACTCTAAACCAAGTGCCACAACCTAGATCGTCTGCTAATTGTAAATATTTATGGACAGTGATGGATGATAAGTACAATAAAAAGCAGACTGCCGAAGTGCTGAGTGCAGGTCCATGGAGGGTATTCTCAAGAGAGCTAATGGTACATGCTCCCACTAAATTGGTCACTCCAATCAGCAACAGTTGAACCATATGTGATGGAACTGATTGAAACCACACTTCTGGCAGTGGGACTCTAAGGCTAGGATACAACCAATCTGCCAATCTGGTTTTTGAATGGTATGGCTAGTACAGTCTGATTATTATTATTATTATTATTATTATTATTATTATTATTATTAGATTTCTTGTGCAGGATAGCATCCATCTACATCTTTTTTGTTGAAAGGTCTTTGGTTTTCCCCATGATTGTAAATGACAAATGGATTTTACATATGTACATCATATTTATACCCCATTGTAACAGGGCATGGGCAAAGGCAACAACAGACTTTGTGAAGACTGGAAAAAAATAAATAAATAAATAAATAAAATCATTCTATAAGGATGACAGTTTGTTTGCATTTATTTAAAGCATTCCTTATGATTGTCATTAATTTTGAAACATATTTTTAAGAAAAATACTATTTTTTAAAAAAGGTTTTTTTGTTTGTTTGTTTTTTTTTTATGAAATTGGTTGTTGATTCTTCTGTTGCCTGAGTGGAAAGTTTTGATTACTGTGTATAATATTTGTAATGTACTGTAGATCATTGGAGTTGCTCTTCAATTAGGCCTGTAGATACTTTTTGTTCTGAAAATAAATATGCTCTAAAGATAAACCACATTATTTTAAATAATAGGCAAATCATTAAAAATTGATATAGCCTATATAACAGGGATGCATTGATCAGACACATTGTATTAGTATCTATTGTGTCAATATTGGCCTGAAATGCTGAATAAGTACTGCATTAGACCTAGTATATTTTATGCTATTAGTGCATTACGTTGACTGACACAACACAGTTGAAGCACATGAACACAGGACACAACTTGTTTAATGCATGCTGGCATTGTTCATTTACATTTACATGTTGGGCATTTGGCAGATGCCCTTATCCAGAGGGACTTACATTTATCTCATTTATACACCTGAGCAGTTGAGGGTTAAGGGCCTTGCTCAAGGGCCCAGCAGTGGCAGCTTGGCAGTGCTACAATTTGGATTCATGACCTTCTGATCTGTAGTCCTAACTGTGCACTAGGTGGTGTCAGTATTGCTTATGAACTGATAATCAAAACTGAGATCAACATCATTTGAAAAACGGAATGGGGCGGCATGACTGTGCTCCCTGGTTCACTCTTGAGCTCCGTTTACTGATTGTGTGTGTGTGTGTGTGTATGTGAAGTTTCTGTACATGACTTTCCTCCGAGTCCTCAGGTTTCCTCCTACCTCCCAAAAAACGTACAGGTAGATGAACGGCTGTGGCTCGGGTTGTCCACTAATCATAGGGTTGGCGGTTCGATTGCCGGCTCACATGACTCCACATGCCGAAGTGTCCTTGGGCAAGACACTGAACCCCAAGTTGCTCCCGATGGCAAGCGCCTTACATGGCAGCTTTGCTACCATTGGTGTGTGAATGGGTGAATAAGAACCAGCGTAAAACCAGTTAAATTGCAAACAAGGATGCTTGGCATCCCATCCAGGGTGTATTCCTGTACCGTGCCCAGGATTCACTGCAAAATCAGTAAATGAAAATGAATAAATGAATGACAAAATGGTGAAATGGCATCAGTACTTCCTTTCTATGAAGCCAAAGGAAATATCAAAATGTCAACCAACACAATTCATTCACGTCTTTGTACTGTGGACTTGTAGAATATATGGACTGGGGGCGGGGTTTTCTAAGCCACTAGGTTGCTTTATGCAAATGATCCTACTCCGCTTTAGCCTATAATCAGGGGAGGCACTCTGTGCCACGCCCCCTCCAGTACTCAACCGAGAGTTATGTTATTCTTTTAAATGTTAAAGCGTGACAAGTTACTGTAGAGTCGATGTAAGCTCACAGCGGAACCCAACTCGGACGGAAAAGGCAGGAAGACCACCTGACTCGCTGGGAAACGACCTTTACGAGACACGTTTCACTTGTTGCGCACTTGTTATTTTCTCCCACTGGGACCGACTTTGAAACATGCGTCTGTCTGTCATCCGCCGATGTTCTGCCTCCGAGCTCACGGTTTGTCTGGATTTCTGAATGCAACGCGTCTGAAATAAACAGCTGTGAAAAGTATTATCAGACAGAAGAAACTCCATGAGCTCAGCGTAGGCGTATGTGGGTTTCTTTCTTTCTTTCTTTTTAATTATTATTGGCATTCCTCCTGAATGGCTGTAATTGAGCTTTAATAGACAACCCGAGCGCTGATTAAGATGAATATGATCTCTGCGGAGTCTGTGAGCGGCTGCGGGTCCCACAGAGCCACCGGCGGCTGGAGCTTTCACATTCTCTACAGTGTCCTCCTCCTGTGGAGCGACGAAATGCACGGACTCTCCGACTTCTCCAGTGAGTACAGTCTACTTCTCACTGAAACCATGATACACTCCACGCGGTAAGAGACTGACATGGCGGCTAGCTGTTTATAATATAATCAAGTTATGTATGATGAAGGGAAAAGAACTAGCCGAGATAAAGTGATTAAAGGGGATGAGTGATTAAAGTCATGAGGTAGGTTAAGAATCCCACCCAGCAAAATCCCTGCTGATGAGTTAACCCTTTCAGCATGGAAATCAAGCCCTACGCTGTTGAATTAAAGCACACCTATTATGGTTTTGAAACGTGCCTAATTTTGTTTTAGAGGTCTCATACAATATATTTACATCCAAGGTCAAAAAACATTTTAATTGGCTCATAATTACAATTGCAGCATTATCTTTTACTCCCCAGTGTCACAAACGACTCCTTAAATGATCCCTAAAGGATTCATTCTAAAATCCTCCTTTCAGAGAGCATACTCTGCTCTGATTGGTCAGGTGTCCCAGTCTGTTGTGATTGGTCTACCACTGTCAGCATGTATGGGGAAAAGGAAACGCCTACTACCATAATCAGTTTCAGCTCCTTCTGTTCGCAAGCAGCTGATGACGACCAGAGGCTGGGCTTTTTGTTACAAACTTCCTTAGGTTTGTACAGGAAGTCTGGAATCACTGACGACTCGATTCAGCTGTTCAGAATCGGTTCCTTCTTTTGGGAGTCAATAACTCAGTTTGTCGTGCACTTAGATGTTTTTAACATTCACAAACAGCTCTATTACACACTACATGAAAGGTAATATTTGAAAAACCATAATAGGTGCACTTGAACTCTTACAATACCCATTTTGGACCAACAGGGTTTATCATTACACGTGATAATGTTATATGAAACACTTATTGTTAATGCCATGATATGATGATGAAATGGGTAGCCTAATGACTTTATCAAAACCCTCTAGAGCTTGAGTGCTTCAAACCTGGTAGGTAATGTGGGACATTCAATAGTTTAACTAAAGTAAGCAGTTGACTCAAATTCACTTTGTTTTTGTTTAATTATTTCAGGCCATTAAGTTTTTTTAAAAATGTTAAGTGTAATAGGTGGCCCACATGATCATGCATACAGTATACACTCACCGTCTAATTTATTAGGAATAATCAGCCAATCATGTGGCAGCAGTGCAGTGCATAAAATCACACAGATACAAGTCAAGAGTGTCAGTTAATGTTCACATCAAACATCAGAATGAAGAAAAAATGTGATCTCTGTTAGGCTACTTTAACCGTGGCATTGTTGGTGCCAGAAGGCTGGTTTGAGTGTTTCAGAAACTGCTGATCTAATTGGATTTTCACAACACCAGGCTCTAGAGTTTACACAGATGATTTGATTTCTAATCTTCAACTGTTCAGTTTGGGTGAGTCTGTGCTGATGATAGCCTCAGATTCTTGTTCTTGGTTGACAGGAGTGGAACCTGATGTGGTCTTCTGCTTTTGTAGCTCATCCACCTCAAGGTGTGATGTTTTGTGCATATGGAGATGTTTTTCTCTTCACCACGGTTGTAAAGAGTGATTATATGAGTTATTATATCCTTCCTGGCAGCTCGAACCAATCTGGCCATTTTCCTCTGACCTTTCTTATCAACAAGGTGTTTCCACCCACAGAACTGTCGCTCACTCAATGTTTTTTTTTTTTTCGCACCATTCTGTGTAAACTTTAGAGACTGTTGTGTGTGAAATTCCCAGGAGATAAGCAGTTTCAGTTTCCCTTTCTAATAGCATGAAACATAAACTTGTGAAATTATTTTGTAGTATAAAGCAGGAGATCCCAAATTTCAATACGTAACCCAAGTTATGATGATTAGGTCACAGTTTAAAAGTGTAATCACTCAGAATAAATTTTGATGGCCACCACACCCACAGTAATCACACCTGGCCAATAGAGATTTTGATCAAAAAAGTTTGTTTAATTCAGGCAGTGCTGGGATTTGAACTCTCAACCTTGTGATCAGCAGTCCAACATCTTAATCACTGAGCTTCCACTTCCCATAAATCATGTCATCCTCAACGGGAGTTGGTACCACACATAGTGGCCTGTCCAAGATGGAGTGATCCCTGGTTGGGGCACAGAAAAGGCAAAAACATCGTGTGATTATTGTCGAGAACACTAATGGTACTAGAGAGAGGCCAAACAGTAGGAGTTTTAATTGGAAATGGTCATGCATTGCTCAGATTCACTGACTGTATGTGCTAGGCGTTGCATGACTATTAATTGTTATGAGTCTAGTGTGGCCTCTTACGTGGCAGGCTCAAACTAGCTGACTGTGATTGGATAGTGACATGCAACCAGCAGCACTAAATGCACTCTTTCGAAAAATGTTGGTCACTATAGAATTCACTACGCCACAGTACAATATTTTTATTTAAATTTGATTGTGTGAGAACAACAATTGCACTTCATACAATGTTATCGATTTAGTTTGCTTTCTGTAATGTCTGCCTGCATTTCTTTAATGTATGCTTCACTGATTTTGTTTCAGACTCCAACTACCACAACTAATATATATATAGGTGTCTGCATTTCTTGCTTCAGCAGTGTACATTTTGGATGCATTACGTCATCTGGTGACACAATACAAGTGTTATGGCAAACATTTTGAAGGGACCGGTGCAATGACAATGCCAGGGTCAGTGCCAAGTTGGTGCTCATCCTCTGATAGTGGTTGAACAGTCTTGAAGTATGGCTTGTTAGTCACTTAAATCCAAGCTAACATAGTGGAGCCAAGCTAACATAGTAGCTAACCGAGCGAAGAGGGTGTTATGGCACAGAAAGAAAACCTCTCATACACAGTAGCTGTATGTAGCCACAGGTCCACAAGTCTTTGAATATCCGGGGATGTGGAAGCTGGGCAAGGCATTTGACTTTGTTCTGGAATATATTCAACCATTTGCAAGTTAGGTAGAAGTGGGTGTAATAGAACTGGGAAAACACTAAAATGTGTAGCACAGGGGGGTACTCCAGGACCAGGGTTGGGAGCCTGTGTTCTAAAGCATATATCAGGCCCTCCAGGATTTAGCGATTTTGTGCAGAAATTAACACAAAAACAAGGAAACTCTACAATATTCTGAGGAGCTTGGAATTTTTCAAAATTACCGCAGATTTGAGCCAAGTCATATTGTCATCACAACGCGCATTCAGTCAAAGCCCTCTTCGATTCACATGCGTCGACCTTGAGTACAACAAAAAGGTCTCATTCACTAACAAACATAACTGCAAAAGACTGTGCAAAGTAATTTTGTGCAATTTCAATTTCAAAAGTACAATTGCAATTTCGCCAATTTGAGTGGTTTTCTGCAACAAAAAAAAAAAAGACAAAAAACAAATAAAATAAAAAACCATAGCAAAATCAAGCATTTTTGGCTGCAACAATAAGTTTTTGGCTGCAAACAAAGTTTTTTTTTGTCGTGTTGTAGTAGTATGAATTATGGGCTGTTGTGTGTTCCCGTCCTTTAGGATTTTGTCACGGCTAAAATCTGGCAACCCTACTCCAGCCCCATATAGATATAGATAGGGAAACCTACTTGACCATGTTAGCTGTGCTTAGTCAAGCCAATCCACTGGTGAGGGATTGAGGTGAACCCACTCTGGCTCCTGTGGCACGGGGGATCACGCAACCACATTAGTGGCACATATTCACAGGTTTGCAGGTAACCAGATTTTAGGTGGTATGAAAAATTGTGGTGTGAAAAAAGTGCTGAGGGAGACCTCATTCGGCGAGGGACTGAGAAATAAGTGCCATAACTGTTATTGTGCTTCTTGAGTGCCAACAAGAACAGTTTGTAGCTACTTGTACACAGTATAGTGAATTATAGCTAACAAGGATAGTAAACTAATGAAGGAATCCAACTTCACCAGCTATGGAGTTCTACATGGACATCAAAAGTATGGAAAATTCCACTCACCTCAGCTGGGGAGATAATAGATGATGATAGGAGTCTGGTATTTATGGCAATTACTTGATCATATATTAATTTCATGACCTAACTTAATCTTGGCATGTGTGCAGACATGCATACAAGGTGTCCAGGTGATATTCAGTGCCGATTAAGAGTGGTGAAATACAACTGTAAAGCCTCATTCTTTGTGCAAAATAACATACAATCTCCACTTTTCATTTGTCTCTGTTGCCCAGATTATTTATTCAGGATCATCATCAGTCACTCAGCACATGCCCGTGATGGTGAGCTTCTGCTACTTTCTTGCCCACGCCACTCCACCATCTCTGTGCAGTCTGCCTTTTACAGGCCTCACACACCTCTCACATACTGCAATGCACCTACAGCACTGCAGGTGAGAGCTTTCAATCATGCACATCAACATCTGCAGGGTTGAATTTATTCTGTGGTGTTAAATTCATGCCACTGGATACGAATCTGCATAAATACCAACACAGGTTGTGTATACTCAGTACCAGCAGTGCAAATGCTGAATAAATATCTCTGCAACCAAGTTAACTTTTATTGTGCTCAATTAACTCTCACTGTGCAGTATGAACAACGTTGCACAGTATTTTATAGTGTTCATATGTGGCAAAATGAACAAAAATATGATCTCAATAAGCAGCGTGTTAGACAACACTATCTACATGAACGCTGTACAGATTAAAAAAATAACAAAAATCACTGCATCCCACGGTCATCTCATTTATCATGGTATTAATTTGATTATATCTTTCAAAGCTTGATATTGTGTTTGAGGAGCAAAAAACAAATTTAGGTTTGTCCATATACGTATAGCCTGGAAGAAAAAAACACCTTCAAAAAAAAAAGTGAGAGAGGTTATGAGTGTAGTACAATAATGACATTTTTTGGGCATACGTACCATTGTATAAATGGAGCAAGATAAGTTAATAGTGGTATCCTTCTACACATCATTAAAAACAAGAAATTCACAGACTCTCTACCTATGAATCATGGACCCACAGTAGCCCCTGGATCCCACTGTGAGAACCGTTAGTATAGGGTACCAAAAGGCTTTTACTCATGTAGGATGCCTGGATAGAGCAAAAATGAGGACTGTCTAAAACACTGAGTTTTGAAGTACTACAACTAAAACTAGCACTAGAATACTACAGTTTAAAATTTTTCTTCCCCAAACAGAAGATGTTAACAGAATGCCAAGGCCGGAGAAACTGTCAAGTCTTGGTTAATTACCGTCTGTTTGGCAGGGACCCCTGTCCTGGAACCACCAAACACCTTCATGTATCATACAGCTGCAAACCTAGTGAGTACAACCCATGAGCTTTATATACACTCATCAACTCCTTTAATAGGAACACTTACAGACCTGCGTATTCATGCAATTAACCAGTCAGCTACTCAGCAGCATAGTGTATAAAATCATGCAGGCACAGGTCAACAGCTTCAGTTAATGTTCACACCAGACATCAGAATTGGGAAAATGTGATCTCAATCACTTTGACTGCGGCATGATTGTTGGTGCCAGATAAGGTGGTTTGAGTATTTAAGAAACTGCTGATCTCCTGGGATTTTCATACACAATGGTCTCTAAACTTTTCACAGAATGGTGCAAAAAAACAAAAACCCAGTTATGGCAGAAAAATATCCAGTTAGGTTCAGAAACACCTTGTTGATCGGAGAGGTTGGATGAGAAAAGCTAGTTTGTGCTGACAGGAAGCTACGACAACTCAAATAACCACTTTTTACAACCATGGTGAGTAGAAAACCATCTCACAGTGCACAACATGTCAAACCTTGAGGCAGATGGGCTACAACAGTAGAAGACTACATCAGGTTCACCAATACTGGACAGTTGAAGGTTTGAAAAAAAAAAGTCTCTTGGTATTTTTTTTTTTCCAATCTTCAGCTGTGCAGTTTTGGTGAACCTGTGTCCACTGTAGACTCAGATTCATATTCTTGGTTGACAGGAGTATAAACCAATGTAGTCTTCTGCTGTTGTAGTCCTCAATAGCTCAAGGTTCAACATGATGTGTCTTCTGCAATATTTTTCTACTCGCCATGGGTGTACAGAGAGATCATTTAAGGTTACTGTAGCCTTCGCGTCAGCCCGAATCAGTCTGGCCATTCTCCTCCGACCTCTCTCATCAACAAGGTGTTTCTGCCTGAAGATGTGCTGCTCACTGAATGTTTTTTGTTTCTCACACCATTCTGTGTAAACTCTGTAGAGTGTTGTGCATGAAAATCCCAGGAGATCATCAGTTTGGAGGCATACACAGCATCAGTGACTGGCAACATCAGCAAGTGCATAGATTATGTGAATTCCTTCAAGACCATCACCACACTTGTAAACCAGATAATGTGGACAACTGCTGAAGTGTGCTTGCTACTGATGACCTGAGAACCTGCCTTCAGATCTGATGACAAAGTATGCAAGGGCCAGTCTGTCCCATGCGATCACAGAGTCAAAGTACAACTATGGTTTTAATGTGTCATAAAATTAAAACCATTGAAAGGTGACGTGAATAACATTGATTATTTCGTTACAGTGGCACTTGTCAAGGGGTGGGATATATTAGGCAGCAAGGGATCAGTCAGTTCTTGAAGTTGATGTGTTGGAAGCAGGAAAAATGGCCAAGTGTAAACATCTGAGCAACTCTGAGAAAAGGGACAAAGTGTGATGGCTAGACAACTAGATCAGAGCATCTGTATAACAGCAGGTCCTGTGGGGTGTTCCTGGTATGCAATGGTTAGTACCTACCAAAAGTGGTCCAAGGAAGGACATCCGGTGACAGGGTCATAGGCACCCAAGGCTCATTGATGCGAGTGGGGAACGAAGGCTAACCCGTCTGGTCTGATCCCACAGAAGAGCTACTGTAGCACAAATTGCAGAAAAAGTTAATGATGGCTATGATAGAAAGGTGTCAGAACACACAGTACATTGCAACTTGCTGTGTCCATCGCTCACCTGGGGAAGAGATGGCACAGTGAAGAAGGCAAGCTAGAAGAGGCAGTGTGATGCTCTGGGCAATGTTCTGCTGGGAAACCTTGGGTCCTAGCATTGACATGAACGTTACGTTGACACCTAAACATTGTTGCAGACCAAGTACACTCGTTAATGGCAACAGCTAATTGCATTGACCTTTTTCAGCAGGATAATGTACCCTGCCACACTACAAAAATTGTTCAGGAATGGTTTGTGGAACATGACACAGTTCAAGGTGTTGATATGGCCTCAAAATTCCCCTGACCTCGATCTGACTGAGCATCTGTGGGATGTGCTGGACAAACTAGTCTGATCCCCAACTCACAGCTTACAAGACTTAAAGGGTCTGCTGCTAACATGTTAATGCCAGATACCACACCTCACCTTCAGAAGTCTTGTGGAATCCATGCCTTGATGGGACAGAGCTGCTTTAGTGGCACAGGGGGATCTACACAACATTAAGCAGGTGGTTTTAATGTTATGGTGAATCAGTGTACGGCAAGATATCCAGTCCATCATGTCTAAGATGGCGATGCCTCGCTCCCACTACTTATCCAATCTGCCATTGATTGGATAATTGCGTTAATGAGCAGGTGTAAAGATGTTCTTAGTAAAGTGGCTGGCGAGTGTATTTTTTTTTTTTCCACCTGTGAAGTAATTTTTTTCTCTTATTAATCGAGCTGTGCTCTTTTTCTTTCAGCGGAAAATAAAAACAGAACAAGATGTGAGGGAGATCAAATGCTGCTTCACTGTAAGCACCCAAAGTTTCTCAACATCTATTCGGCCGTGTATGGGAGAGAACTTGGAGAGAAAGCAGCTTGTCTTACAGAGGAAGAGCAACCACCTCCCTTTGGTGAGTTTATGTCAGTCTAAATCCAAACTGCTTAGTAAGTTGCTCTTATTTTTTTTACATACAGGCTCATTTAACCAGATATAAAGACATAACCCACATCATTTTACTTTCATGTTAACCTTATTCTAAACTTATATTAATCTTAATTGGTATTAAGAACAATATGTATGGAATCAGACACACAAATTGTTGATGATCCTCTTGATCACTTTGATTTCATCTTCAGGTCAAAACTGACAAACTAAACAAAACATAAAGGCTAATAATACTTTCTATCCTCTCCTGTTCTGTTTTTAACTGTGCTCATGTTGATTTGTGTTTAACAGAGTGCTTGTATCATGGAGCCCTAGACACAGTAAAAAACTTGTGCTATGGAAAGCAGCGGTGTCTTATCATAATTAATGATCAGCAATTCAGAAATCCCTGCACGCCTGAAACAAAGAAGTACCTCAGTGTTGTCTACTCATGCGGTATGGGTATAAACTATACATAGAAAAAAAAAAAGAAAGAAATAAACATATGTAAAGCCTATACATACCTTGATTTAGTTTTGGAGTTTCTCTATATGTGCATTGTTTGCGAGTGTGGGAAAGTGAAGTTACATGAACCCCATCTGTCTCTCTCTTTTTTTTTTTTTTTTTGCTTATCTATACATTTTCTTCCTGAAGCACAATGACAAAAAATAAAAATGCATGTTCAGGAATAGAGGCAGAGAAAGCACATACCATCAGGAGACTTAATGTGCTTCCTGCAGGACTTCCGGTGATTGGTTAAAATACCAAGCTTTTGTTTCTGATTGGCATTGGGCATGTTAAATGGAGAATAGGATTACTCATCAGCCTCTGGAGATACTGTATTTCCTTGCCAGTGATTCCTCAGGCGGAACTGTGGGAGTTGGTAAAAGTTCACCCTGTGCTCTTTGAACAGTGGATATTTAATTTCATGTAAAAAAAAACAAAAAAACAAAAACATAACCTTGCTTTGTTTCTTTCCCCCACAGTTATAGAGTAACTTATCTACTGTTTTGAATATTTTACTGAAGAAAATGTAAGCTCATTTTACTTAAAACAAACAAACAAACAAATAAAAACTGAGAAGTTCAAATACACCATGTATGGCCATATGGTTAATCTGTTGATGAATAACACTTTACATTTCCCTTTTCCCCCATATTATTGACAGTTCCACAGAGTTTACTCAAAGAAGCTGACCCCAACTTTTTCCAAACTACCACAATTCCCCAGGAGACCACCAAAGCTAGTAAGGACATGTCGTTACATCATTTGTGGATCTGATTCATGTAATCATGTAAACGTATCGGTGTGATTTTTGCTTCGTATTCACAGGGAAGCCTCCAGATGTCAGAGAGTCCAGATTGCCAGGTAAAAAAGGCATCCTGGTGAGCAACTCTCTTATGGCATATGGATATATTAAAGGTAGAGCAAGTCTGGGTTTCCTAGTTCAAAACTATTACAATTACATTTATACTTTTAGGAGACACTTTAATCCAAAACCATTAAGCAGTCCTGAGTATTGGTAAAATTGAGTGCACTTTACATTGTAGAACATCCTGATAAAGCTGGACTGCTTTTCGTCTCGAGTGTGTGTCTGGGACTGATCCTTGTCTTGCTGGCCATCTCTATGAGGATAACCTGCACCAGGCATCTTAAAGGATTGAGCTGTCTAAACAAGAAGACAGTTACTGTGGAACCAAAAGACAAAGATGATGAAGAAGAAGACAGTGCTGAAGAGTCAGAGCCATTGGTGGACAGCTCAATGATGTCAGAGGTGTACAGGAAAGTGTATTGTTGGGAAGAGGCAATATACACGACTGAGGCAGCTGAACTGATAGAAAGGCTGGAACGACGAGAGATGATCATCCAGGAGATCGGGATGAATGCATACCTCAATGGCACTTCCTGCACTCTGCACTGATACACGCCGGCTGTTTTGCTGGATAAAAGAATGAATACATGTGAACGTGTTGAAATCAGAATGTAGAAGGTTGAAGGAGTCCTTAGCTTGCCTGATCACTGTGTGGTCATTAAACAAACTGATGTATTACTTGTGCATCTTCCACAATTCATTGTGAGCCTTTATCATTAAAATAAGAGCTATTTCATACTGAATAAAAGACATAACTTTAATAAATATTACGTCTCCAGAAGAGCCATACTTTAATACTAATGACCCTTTATTTCACACCTTAAAACTTTAATTCTTTATAGTTTATTACTTTAATAGTTATCATCTTCAAAACTTCTACCCAAAGACAAATAATCGTTTGATTTCAACTAAAAGGGAGTTACAATAAAAGGTACGATAGCCTTTTATTATAACCCTTTAGCTGAAAGGGGCTGAAGCCGTTATCTTTTTCTTACACTCCTTGGATGACCTCTGTATCCCCGAGGCCTATGATGCAACTTCCTGCCTATAAACAGCACCAGCTTTCAGTGAAGTCAGTGGAAGGATCACAGACAAAGACAGGAAAGGTGTTGCATCCTTCTTTCTCTGTGTTCTTGATTGGGGAGCTCAGAGATGTTCAATTAGTATCAGTACTTGCCAATTTACATTGTAATGTAATGACAGTTAGTCATCACAAGCTGTGTTTACAAACTCATTAATTTATTTAAAAAAAAAAGGGGAAGATTTGGAAAATTCTAAATTTTGTCCGCTACAGGTAGGCCGAAAAGGCATCAATGTTCGCAAAAACCGTCTCTGAGATAAAGTCAGTAAGATCCATTTATCTTGGGCCCCATTTGATATTTGTAAGTCCTTGAAGTTGTCTCTTTAAAGCCTGCCGGTCTGACCACTCTGACTGCAAATAAGTATCATCATCTGCTTCATCCAGCTTCTGCAAAGAAAGAAAAAATCAGAACAGTGCTCAATCAAATAAGAAAGATGACGACACCTTTATGTCAGATTGGGATTATGGAGTTGGATAAAGGATTTTAAAAAAAAAAAAAAAATCACAATCAGACTGAACTTAAACCATTTCCAGCACACTGTTCCCACAACAACAGAAAAGAGAACAAATGATATAAGAGCCTTACCTTGAGTTCCTCCTGCCTCCTGTAACAGTGCATCATCATCTGCTTGTGCGCCTCCTCACTGACCAGTGGCTCCCGTGCTGGCGCCCCCTGGCCTCTCTGAAGCAAAAGGGCAAGTCATAAACATTAATGATGAGGCTTTTTGTTCAAATGTACACATTCACTTAGTAAACGCAATTATATGTGAAATTACTACATGTAATAAAATCAATAGCCAAAAGGAGAAGTTAACATACAGAGTGACCTGGCCTACGCAGACAGACGGTAAGTGCTCACCTTCTGGATCTTCACAACAATCTTTGTTTTGTCATTTTTCCCAATGTAATCTTGTAGTTTTTTGTCCCGATGCAACTCTTTCGCTGCCCACCACAGCTGAGCTTCTTTCTCTGGTATCACCTGTAGAGAAGCCTATAGGACACGCATCATGTTACAATTGAGTTTTTCCATTCATTTTTATTAGGTCAGGGAAATTCCACATATAATCAAGTCAAATGATCACCAAATTATTTTGTTCATAAGCACAGTCACTGTAATCAAAACTCCAAACTGCATCTAGCTACAAACTGCACATTACTAATGTAATGTTTCACACATGAATGAAGGAAATACATTACACATTACTACAGTTACGGTGAAAAACTATTGATTTCTTCTGTTTTGGTCTCATCCTATATAGGTTTAGATTTTCAAACGAAAGACAGCAAAAGACAAAGGCAACCTGAGTACACACAATACAGTTATTTTTTTTTTTTTATTGAAGCAAAAAAAAGTTATCCATCACCTATCACCCATGTGAAAAACTAATTGCCCCATAAACCTAAAATCTGGCTGTGGCACCTTTAGCAGCAATAATTGCAACCAAAAGCTTCCAATAACTTCAGATCGATAACCTGTGCTTTGGATCATTGTCTTGCTGCATAATCTGGTTGCGCATGAGCTTCAATTTACGGACTGAAAACCAGACATTCTCCTTTAGGATTTTCTGGTAGAGAGCAGAATTCATGTTTCCCTCAATTATTGCAAGTTGCCCAGGCCCTGAAGCAGCAAAGCATCCCTACATCATCATACCTCCACCACCATGCTTGACCATAGGTTTGATGTTCTTTTTGTGGAATTCTGTGTTTGTAACGGGACGTAATGGGACCCCTGTCTTCCAAACAATTCCCCGCTTTCAACTCCTCAATCTACAGAACATTCTCCCAAAAGGTCTGCAGATCATCAAGGCTTTGGCAAAATTCAGATCTGGCCTGGTTGCATCTAGTCCAGCTGAACCCCATTATGAATGTAGTTTCATAGATTTGGGGAATTAGTAACTACAGGGTCAAATACCTATATTTTTACACAGGTCCAGTTGTTATTGAATAACTTTTTTGCTTCAGTAAATAACTGTATATGTGTAAAATGTATTTTGTGTTTACTCAGGTTGCCTTTGTTTTATCTTAGATTTTGTTTTAATTTCTGAAACAATTTAATATGAGAGATACACAAAAACAGAAGAAATCAGGGTGAATACTTTTTCACAGCACTGTAAATATTGACTTTGCACATGACAAAAAGAAAATGGATCCTGTCAAGCAGGAGTAAAAAGAGCTGTAAAATTTTGTGTAAAAATGTTGCATGTTTTCTGCCACCTAATTAAAAATAAAAATAAGATCAATTCAGGACTGGTAAGCAAACACTGGGGTGGCTTAAAAAAAAAAAAAAAAAATCCAAATTCAAACATTTGTCAAACAACCTGTGTTCCTGCAATATCTTCTTGATTTTCCAGCTCCATTCTGATGGGCTCATGAGGCGGCAGGCCCATTGGGTAAACGATCATCACTGCTCCTCGCAACTGGTCCAGAGCTTCGTTTACCATATCCATGGTAACGCACACGTTCGCCTGCACTTGTTTCTTGAAGTAACATAAAATCAAAATAGTACAGACCCAGCATATAACCTTTGCAAGCTTTGAAAGCATTAAGTTTAGTCCCAAACTTACTTTCGAGATCAACGCTTTGGCTTCTTCCATAGTCTTCTTCAAAATATTCTTCATTTTTTCATTGGGTGCTGAAGCGAGAGAAAAGAGAAATTAATTTCAGCTGTTGGATTTAGGGGGCAGGGGTAGCTCAGTGGTTAAGATGTTGGACTTCTGATCAGAAGGTCGTGAGCTCAAATCCCAGCCCCACCAAGCTGCCACTGCTGTGCCCTTGACCCTCAATTGTGTAAATAAGATAAATGTAAATCGCTCTGGATAAGGGCGTCTGCCAAATGGCATAAATTTAAATGCAGAAAAGACTTGTCAAAGCAGCACAGTGTTTACCGTGCCCATTCCTGCATCCAATTTCATCTTTTTTGAAGTCTGCCCCACCGCTGGGGATGCACTTGTCTTCCCATTCATCCCTTAACTTCAGGTCTGTGATCTGGTCGTCCGTCAGGCCTTGCATGTTGGGAGGAAGTGTGATGCCATGATCTGCAAGTTCAGGAATCTCTGGAGAGACACACACATGGAGTACAGATTCACCACGTTTATCTCACCCCAATATGGCTAGATTTTTGTAATGCTCAAAATTTGTGATTTCCATCCCTGGTCACAGGGATATTGCATATTTTAGCGCCAGCTAGGAAGGGTCTGTTCACTATCTAAGAAGTTGTATAGTGTGTGTTAGAGCAATGACAAGATACACGGGGCATGGGGGCGATGAACGGGGCATGGGGGTGATAGGACCAGGACTGAAAATCACTGGTCAAGAGTAGTCAACAGTAAGAGAAATGTATACACATTTACATATAATTAATATAATTGCATGGAACAGTGTAGACTTACCAGAGCAAATCCGGTCCACCTTCAGCCTGCCATTGTAGACCTGAGTGACCTGCTGAATGAGCGTCTCAATGGAAATATCCACCGTGGTGTTGAACAGAAACTGGCTCTCATCTCCACGTTTAACGTGAAGCTGGACCATAGTTGCTAATGTGAATCTGGAAAAGACTGCAAATCGGCAGATTTAATGTGGACTCTCTAAATAGTCATAAGTGGAACAAGACTAGCTAGAATTACAGTGCGCGACGCCTGTTTGATTGCGTTGCCATGGTACTTACAACACTTGGGTCCTGGTGCTAGAAAGTTCTTTAACTATGCTAGTTTAGCACTGCTAACAAGAGCATGATACAATTCATGAAGATGTGAAAATATGTATGAATATAACATATATAGACTTTTATTTGTATTGTAAGAAATTGCTACATTAAAAATAAATAAATAAATAAAAATACAACACCCACGCTAGCATACTTATAAATTCTTACCGTCTCCACATACACACAACTTCCGGCTAGTGCGACGCCATAGTAACGTCGACGGCCGTATGTTGTGGTATATAAGCGCTCTAAAAAAAAAATCATATACCGTATATATGGAGCATTTAGAGCAAGAGTTCTCAAACTGTTCACAACCTTTAAAGGTAAAACTATTTCACGGACCTCACTCTGATTTATTTAAAGAACATTTATATTCAAATATTAGTCTCATTGTTGAATTGTGTACAATAATATTTTATTTATTGGAGTCATGGAGTTTTTTTTCCTGAATTTCCCACTTATATAACACGATTTTTACATTTTATTGGAAAAAAAAAATAGATTTAAGATCAAGGCCTACTTGCTTCTACGTTTTTTAGGTTTGGATTAAACTCAAATTCAATTAAGTGACCAGTCAAACAGGCTAAAAATTATGAAGTAAATCAATCATAAATATAACCAGTTTGATAATTGTGGGTTGTGATTTCCCCCTCTGTAATTTTAAATGAATGAATGAATGAATTTTTAGAACTCAATAACCCATTGGCCATGCTTCATCAACCCTGGGGGTCTCCGGACCCCACTTTGAGAACCGTAGATCTAGAGACCGTGAGAATCTCTTCCATACGTCACACACAATACCATCTTGTACTGAATAAAATCTCAAAGACTACTAATGCATTTACATTAATACATTTACATTTATTATTGCATACGTACAACATCAATTACTCCGTACAGTTGTGCAATCTGATATGAACTTAAATCACAGGTTGAATACTAAGAATACCAAACTGCAGTCATGGTTTGTGTATACCTATAGTTACGGTTAACAACACAAGGATCTCTACCACTGAGCTAAAGTTACAAACGTCAACATCACAAAATGAGTTAATAGTTAAATATTTGCATGACTTGATTTGATTTGATTATTAGCTGAATACAACTGAACAGTACATGTAATGCTATTATTTTCCAGTGGTTATATTATTTCCAACAGCTGAAATAAAACAAAGCGAAAAATTTCCCATTCAGTCATATTTTAGAGCGGGTTAGGATTTAGGATGGGCATCTTTTTACTTAAGCATTTTATTAAGTAGCCTCAAGGGAAATATTCAAGTTTTACAATTGCTACATCCTTTTTTTTCTTTAAAAAAAAAAAAAAAAAAAAAAGAGTGTAGAGTAAAGTGTGCAAACAACATCTGCTTTAAAGGTACAGTTTCTGTAGCCTACCTGCTGTACCTACATGACTTTATGTCTGGTCAATAAACAAGCCCTCCATATGCCCATATGCAATGGACAACATGTATACAGGATCATACTGAAAGGAAATGGCATGTCATGACATTTCACATACTCAGTTCTTTCACACAAAACTGAAACTGTCAAAAAAAAAAAGAAGAAGAAGAAGAAGAAGAAGAAGAAAAAAAAAAGACACTCACTATAAAATGAGGTGGCTCGCTTGTCTCCCGTACCCTTTGTCCCCTGCCAGACTGTCACTGTTTTTTCCTCCAAAGGATGCCCTCTTAAGATGAGTTAAATGTGTTTAAAAACCACAAATTAAAAGTATTCAGATACGCAGCTGTGTAACTCAAGAACGACTGAAATATGAATACTGCAAATAGAGCAGTACTAACACTACTAATGCGGCGTAACAAAACACTGCACAAGTAAAAGATATTAATCCCCAAATGCCAAGAAAATATCAAGTGCAAATCACCAGATCAAAACAGCAATACAGTATGGAATGCACAGAAAGTAATATGACTTCAGAATTGCAATGACACGATTTGCACGGTGGAGGTAACTGACAACTCTGGGTATCAATAAGGTAATCAGAAAAGGAACATGTAACTGATATTTTCCTACTGTGCGTGTTTTAACATGCTTAAAGGCCCTGTTTGATTCATTCTGAACCAGGAGAGTGGATGCACACAAAGTCAAACTGCTAGGTAACAACAAAAAACCTCACCCCATCAGCACAGACGTACACAGTGCATATATGCAGACAGAGAGCACTCACCAAGACAAAGCAAATTATTTCCTCACACAAAGAACCACATTCCCAGTGAAATTAAAGTGAAGTACCAACTCACTGTGAACCAAAAACCGTCAGATTAAGTACACACATCTTTCTGGTATGGTCAGGGTCACACATCTTGGCATCATAGACTAACACCAGAACTCACTAAAATAAGCACATTCGTTAAATGCACAGTGGTTTTGTTGAACGCTTTGGATTATGTGAAACAGAAGCAAGGGTATACACACTTGGTTGAGGGCAGTCGGGAGGGGAAACAGCACTCATGCCAGGAAACAGATATGCTTTCTCAAACCTGAAAACTCATAACTCTGGCTTCAAAGTACATTTAAAGACCTAAAGGATAAGAGCATTTCAGTGCAATACCAGTATGGCAGGTACATATTACAAGCGAATATATAATATATATACACAGATTTTAGACTACTGTACATTGTTTAAACCACGCTGAAGGCTACTTAATACACATATCCACAACTTATATACTTGAGCATGTTGGTCTAGAGATATAAGAATACAGGAAAAGTGGGTCTGTGTAATTAGAGGAATGATCAGTGTTACACAGTAATGAAAGATATGCCACACTTTTCCACCACTTTGGGGAAAAATACAGACATTAAACATAAAACAGACTGAACATACATTCATAATGAGGGAGAAATCATAGCAAGCGGTTACAGAGTCACTATGTGCTGTGGCTAGTTTTTTTTAAACTAAAATTCCAGAGGCCATATTACAAGGTCTAATAGCTCTCTCTCCATCCAAGAATCTACATGACACACTGTGCATTCAAGAGAGACATTGTTTTGCAGCTTACAATCACTTTAAATGCTGCACAACCAAACAGCGATAAAAAAAAAAAAAAAAATGCATAAAAGCAATTATATTTGATAAGCATGTCACTGAAGAAAAATTAAATATTGCACACAATTTCTCACACAGTTGTGTGTGTACATGGATTTCTAAATATGTGTATAGATAGAAACACCAGAACGGTCATATTTAATCTAGGACGGTTCTGGGTTGAGTGACTGATTTATCAGTTTCAGAGAGACATGACTTGAACAGCACACTTGTGTACAAACCACAAACATAAATAAAGAATTTCTCTAGTTCCCCCCCCACCCCACCCCCACACACTCACACCTCAACATCAGTAGAATATTACAATATATATTATCTTTCCATGAACTCTGGTATCAGGGGGTTTCTTGGGGTTGCGTTAGCGTTAGTCCTGCCTAGCACAGGAGGGGGCAATGTTGGCAAAACGGGTGTGGAAAGGGAAGCCCAGTCACTGTTAAAGTCAAACCCAGAGGTGGAGGAGCTGCTTTGCGGCTGCTGGAATGTAGTGCTAGCAGACAAAGGAAGCAGTGGAGATTTCGTCATTGCAGTTGATGCTGGAGATTTTCCCGACCTTTGAAAGTCTGAATCGTCATCAAAGGTCACCCACTGCTGGACTTTGGGTGGAGGTGGAGCTAAAGCTGCTGGAGTTGGTCTGGAGAAGGAGGAAGGCAGAGTTGAGCTGTGACTGAGGTCGGATGCGGCTCTGTAGAGGCCCGGCTTGGCGTCAAAGTCGGGTGTGAGTGAGCGACGCTGTGATGCTGCCATGGTGCCAGTAAATGGGTTGGTGCTGTTGGGTCTAGATTGGATACCAGTCAAAAAGGGGTTTGAGGAGACTTGGAGGGTTTCCTGTGAGCGGCTGCGGGAAGGAGGGGGCGGGGCCAGCAACGCTGGCGTGGGGTCAAGGGTCAGCGTTGGGTTAGACTGAGGAAACCGAGGAACTGGAGTGGAATTCAGAGACCGTGAACTGGTGGATGAGTGGAAGGAGCTGTAAAGTGAAGAACTACTAGACAGTGATTGGCTGTTTAACCAGGAAGTGGAGGAGAACACGTCAGAGGTGAGTGGGTCAAAGGGGCCGATTGTAAATTGTGCTTCTCTTTGGATTCCATTTGTTCCATTCGTCTGGAGAGAAAACACACACCAACAGAACCAATCAAGACTGACTTTCAGCAGGAAAATGTAGGCTTAGTTAATGCAAAAGCCTCAAAATGAACATACCTGGCTAAAATATTGATCTAAATATAAGCAATACATCTATATTACAGTTACAGTTACATTAAACGCATGAACGTGATTAGTCTGCAAGACTTTCCTTTTGTTTAATAAAAAGTAGAGCCTCATATACTAAGATTTATGGATTACGTTGGTGTAAAAGATCCATAAGGTTCACTGAGAAGATGCTCAGAATGACAACTGAAACCATTGACAGACAAAAGCTGGTGATAAAAGACAAAAACTTTCCTTGAACCATTTACATTTATGGTATTTGGCAGACGCCCTTATCCGAGCGACTTACATTTATCTAATTTTATACAACTGAGCAGTTGACGGTTAAGGGCCTTGCTCAAGGGCCCAACAGTGGCAGCTTGGCAGTGCTGGGATTTGAACTCGCGACCAACAGTAGAACCATTTGTAAAACTCACTGTTTACCTATTGAACTGGTAATACTAGTAACACTTTTGTAGTTGCACATGGCAAAGAGGTTCAAGTTAAGTTTTTTTCCCCCAAACACATACATACTATCAAAATAATAAACCACCAAGAAATGGAATTGACAAAAACTGAAACATGAAAAAATGGGGAGAAACAACTAGAACATGGAGGTCACAACAACATATGAGTATACACTGGGAGAGAGGACTATGGTTCTGTGAGCACAATGTGCAATGCTGTGAGGCCAGAACTAACATTAAATACCTTTCAACCTGAGGATTGCTCCTGCTTGAGGGAGAGAAAGATAAAGACACACAAACACACACATACACACCCATCAACAAAAGCAGGAAATCAGAGAATCACAGAAACAGTAAGGGTAAGAGATAAGAAAAGCTGGGGAACCAACAGAATATTTGGATAAAAATGTCCCTGTGCCCAAAACAGCCTCAGTACTGAAGGCCTATTGGTGTCATAGTGTGTTGAATAATTTGTGTTTTTATTCAATTTGATTAAACGTGTAAAAATGCAGTAGTTTCATTCATATAAAAAAAGACATGAAGCTACAAGTTTACTGTCAACATAATCAAAGAGCAGCGTGATCAACATGAATTTACAGACGACATGTTGTTCACTTAACCAACAACATTACTACATTTTAATGAAAGAATGCATAAACCTCTGGCAGGAGGTAATGCACTAAAACACAGCCATCGCTGCTTCTTTTTGTAACATATAGGGCTGTGCCCGAAACTGTTTTCTGGCAGTTCTCACATAAATAATTCACTTAAACACTGTTAATACAGTCCTTTTTCTTTTTAATGGAAAAAAAAAAAAAAAAAAAACACACCAGCTGATTTCACTTGTAACATATAGGCTTCTTGCTTAGATAATAGCAAGGCAAAAAAGAAAAGTAAAAAAGTCTTTTAAAAGTCTGTTAAATTTAACATGAATTTGCGACCCTTAAAAATGTGAGCAAACCATGCTCTTTTCTTTTTTAGAAAAAGCTGTGTGCTTTTTCATCTTTTTTCTGTGATCTAGATTTCTGACTGGTTGCATGTACACCTGTATCTGTGTTTCCTCAGGATTCTGTTTCCTCCCACTCCCAGTCCAATAAACTGGACTGACTATGCTAGTTGTGAATGAGTGTGTGAATGTGTTGTGCGCATGTTGTCTTGCGATGGACTGGAGAACCCTCCAGGGTGTATTCCCACCTGGAGTGTGTTCCCAGGATAGGCTCCGGATTCACTGCAACCCTAACCGGGATAATGCGGTTAGTGAAGATGAATGTATGAACTTTGAGAGAGAGGAGTCCAAAAAACAAGCAAAATATGAACGACTGTGGCAGTTTCATTAAGAAATGTAAAAGCTCTGTACAAAGCAGTGCAGGTTATTTCATAGCAGCCTGTTGATGATGCACAAATGGAAACACTTGAAAACTCCCACCAGTGATGATGGGAAATCTGTCTCTTTTCCGTGAGTCAGATTTGACTAACTATGGCTGAACTTCTCCCGGGTAATCTTACTCTACCTTCTAATTAACTAACTAATAGTACATTTAATTGTATTTTAATCATAATAAAATCAACAAGACACTACAAATGTGCATATAAGCATCTGTGCGTTCATGTTATGTTTTCATAACATTGCTTGTTCATGTTCATGCTTCATTAAGAAAATGAATTTTCATTTATACTGATAATCACCTCTAATAATAGATATAGCACATTCTTGACAAAGTGCAGTTCGGTGGATCCTCACTGTTTACCTCACACACACAGCTGAGAGTCAAAAACACATCACACCATTTACGCTAACAAATGGCTTAGATGTTGTATAGAGATTTGCACCCCTGCGATCACTAGTCTTTTATTATGACATATGACAGCCATGTGAATTGCATTATATAAAGGACAAGACTGACCTGCAACTCAGGAGCAGGAGCAGGAGAAGCCTCTGGTGGCAGGGCATGTGAGGAGCGGCTACGGGGCGGTGGTTTGGGTGATGCCAGGCCAGGCTGAGGTGGCATAGCTGCTCCGGTGCTTGTAGCAGTGGACTGAGGCTGCAGAGGGGCTGCCATTGTTGGCACCATAGGTGCGGGAAGTGTAGGTACCATGGGCGGGGGCAGCTGGGACTGTATTGGTGGCCGAATGGGGTACGTGGACTGAGGCTGCATTGGAGACACCATCTGAGGCCTCATAGGGCCAGGCAATGAAGGAGGAGGTGCTGTAGGACATAAAAGAAAACAGGCCTGTCAGTCTCACTACAATGGATATCCTGAAGGAAGGATTTTTTCCCCCCCTTCATTTTCATTTACATGTACAAGTGATACACTTATAAAGCAAAGACTTGTAGGCTAAAGACAAAGATGGGTCTTAAGACAGGAATACAAAGCTTCAATAGCAGGGAAAGACCTAATTAAAAAGTTCTTTGGCCAGCAACAGAGAAAGTACCAATCACCCTTAAACTTTAACTGGACCGCAAAATGGATAGGTAGTTGTAGAACCTAAAATGTAATGAGCTAAGAGATGTAATGAGGACTAAAAACACTATAAATATTAAGCAGTGCCAATCAAAAACTGACAATATAAAGTATATTGGAATCAAGTAAAGAGAAATATTTTCTTTCTTTTTTGAGTGCCAATCTAGAAGCTTTATTTATAATTAACTACAGGCAAGACAGGCATCAGGGAACTCTAGATCCTTAAACGAGAGGTGATATTTTAATTTAGAAGCAGTTTACAGCTAGAAGCAGCCGGTTTAACAGGAGAGTGGTCAGAATATTAAGCTGAATAAAAAGATAGCAATATTTTTAGCTCAAATCTGCAATATTTTGCAGTTTAGTAGCCTTTTTTGTGTGCTGTGATTGTTCACTTACCCAGAGGGAGTTCTGCTGGTTTTTTTGGTGCATCTGGGACAGGTCTCGGGGCTCCAGGGTGGTTATCTGGAGTAGTTCGGGGGGCTCCTGGGTGAACCTCAGCTATGGGTCTTGGAGCTCCGGGGTGGGCAGGAGGTGGGGGTCTGGCTTGTGGTGGCACACTGATAACGCCTGCCCTAGCAGGGATGTTCTGAAATAATATTTTTCATGACTTTTTACACTGATTTATTGAGGTGGATACATCTGGTCTGGCTAAAACTTCTCAATATCTAGATCATCAGTAAGTTCTTTTATATAGTCTTCTTCAATGTCTACCCACCGGCCTTGAACCGCTTGGGGCTCCAGTAGACTGGCCTCGTCCTGAAAAACAGCAGGAATCATTCTTACACTTAAAAGTGCCCTCAGTCATCCTCAAAACAAAACATTTTTTTCATTACACTACTAATACCAGCTGCGGATTTAGCTTCAGCACCCTCCTGCTATCTAACGCTGTTCCTTCATATTTGACTGCATCCCCACAAAGCCATATTATTCATGTGTATAGCTTTCTGAGCCTCTCTGGAAGCCTGATATGGTCTTTGAAGTAAAAAAAAAAAAAGAAAAACCCCAAAAACATCTGACCCACAGTATGCAGAAATTGCTGCAGTGCTCTCATCCCACAGCAATCTCCTCCACCCTCCCCCTTTCCTCCCTGACTCACCTCTTCCTGGTCAACAGGGGGTCAAACAGTGCTGCCAGGCCTAGCTCTCTGGCCAAATCCCTGTACTATTCTCACATGCAAGAGCATACTCCCTTTCCCACGCAACTTCAATGACCAACAGGTGAAGACTGGCTAACTTCCCAAAAATTCCCTACATTCCAGTGCCTTGGAGGACTAGTCATTGATCATGGCATTGAGATCTGAATGCCTTCTATGAATATAGTCAAATTTAAACATTTAATCTCTGTGCACGTACTTACCAGCAACATCTGCTCTGGGTAAAGCAGGGCTTTTTTGTCCTTCGCAGCATGGAGGAGTAAGTGATCTACTATTAGTCTCATTTTCAGTGTATCCATCAAATTCTTAAATGTTATACATTTATAATACTATGTATACAAAGGGATCTTCCTGAGAAACTACCCTAAATATGAATACATTATTCGGAATAAACAGATACAAACAGAAACACAGGTACAAATAGGAGGTGCACTATTCATGTTTTTTTTTCACAGGGTATCTGGTTGAGACGAAGATAGTACTGTACACAGCAAAAAAAGTCAAACCGTATACTTTTCATGTGAGTGCAAGCGAGTGGTCATATATGAAGCTCCTAGACAAAGACTACGTAGAACATGAAAGTGCGGTGCTGCTCGGTGCAATTGCAGCATCTTTAGTAACTGCCTGGTCAGGGTTGCAGCGGTTTAAATTGAGTTTGTTAATCGTTTGGGAAATAGAAACAATTAAATGAATTAGACAAGATTGCAGGCAGGTGCAAACAAAAATAACTGCGTTAGCAGGATTTAAAATAAATAAATAAATAAATAAATTAGCCGTACTGTATGCACATCTCTACTTGAAACCAGTTGTGAACTCCAGTGATGTTGCTCAGGTTGAAGAACTGACAGAGCCAGATCTCACACAATGCTGAAAGTGTTTTCCACTGTTCACAGGAGAATAGTGGTAGGGTTCATACTTAATTATGGGGAAAAATGCTTCCCGTTTAGACCACTTTGAGTTTAAATACAGATATGGATCTTTTTAGCACTAAATAGATGTCGTCACTGGATTACAACCCTAGTATCCATGTATGTCTGATTGAAAGGTTTTTTTTTGTCTGAAGCAGATATCTATTGCTACATCACACCTCATCTAAGATCTAAGCACTCACAGCAGAACTGAGAGGTCATGCACAAACATAACTGATCTTGAAATACAAAAAGATAACATTTGTTGTATAAAACCTACGCTAATTCTAGCCAAGAGTGCATGAACTCTTCATTTCTAGTGTGTTAATAACACACAAAAATCAATGAATAGAGAGGAGCTATATAAAGGTAACTACATTTTTTTTTCTTGTAATTACCTTCATTATCACTCAAATCAAGTAGGTTTAGAGGCTCTTCAAACAAACAAACAAAAAAAAAAAACAGCCAGAAGCTGAATATTTCCAAACTGGTAATAATACAAAAGGCAATTTGATAACAGAGACCAACAAGTTCACATTTACCCAGTTAATACAAAAAACAATCCATATGATCTGATAATTCCTTTGCAGTAACACTACACAAACACAAGCTACTTACATTAGACCAAAGACTGTGCTAGAGAAAGAAAGATGTAATATTTATATTCTTAAAAAAATAAGTTAGGTCAGCTTGCTTTACCTGAGGGAGGTGGTGGGCGCTGTGGAGGTGCCGGTCTGGCAGGGGGAGCGTTGGGTCGTGGGGGAGGTGGGCGTTTTGGTTCCAGTCCTTGAGATGCAGAAGCTCCTAGCAACTGATAATCCAGAGGAGTAACTAAAAGAAAAAGTTAATCATAACCACCATCAATATTGGGATCATAGTTAATATATTACATACATACATTCATCAGCTTTGGCCTAACATGCAGCACAAAATAGACACAGTAAACGCTTTCCCAGCAGCTTTAAAACCTACAGCACATGTATTCAACATATCTGTGGCACCTCTAAAAGCTTCACTCTTTACCTGCCTGTTCCCTCCTACATGTGATTGGACTGAGACCACCTTTCAGCCACAGTGAAAAAATCTAATCAAAACACTGATCCCAAGATTTAGAAGAAAATAAATCAATTATGTCAGTGGAAATAGAATAATTAAATGCAAAAAAAAACAAAAAACATCTTAAATTCATTACCCTTTTAGTTCTGCATATTTCTTCATAAAATATAAACAAAGTAAATGTAATGGGAAAATATGAGCAGCAATTCAGCTTTACATAGCACAGGGTTTCTACCTTGTGGGGGTCCGCCTGTGCGTGGTGGAGCTCTGCTTGGCCTGCAGGGGGCTGCGGGCTCTCCATGAGTTGGTGAGGGGCACGGGCTGGAGCGGGGAGAGGGTGCCGGGGAAATACCCACATCCACACCAGCCCCAGGCTGCAGGTGCTGAGGAAGAATATTCTCCACCTCCTCATCCACATCGCCTTCAAAACACATCAGGGTCAAAGATGATTTCGGATTATTTAAACGCACTGCTTCTGGCTTTATGGTTTTATAAAATGCCGTGATCATAACCCGACGTACCCTCCATGTCAAACTCGTCTCCCATGTCGTTGTCCTCAGCGAGCAGCGTTGAGCTGGCGGAGGTGGGGATGCTGCCACAGATCCTCTCCACACTCATCTCCTCCTCCAGACTCTTGATCCAGCCTGGACTCTTCAAACGGATGTCCACAGTCTTACCCAGGACCTGGAGGAGAAACAGTGGCACAGCAGTTTTGGATCTATGGGTTCTTTAAATGCTGCTTTCTAGTGACATCAGCAGTGCTGTTGGTGTTGGCCAGCCAGGCATCCACCCAGGTCACCCCTCCACCAACACACCGGCTAGTATAGTTCTGCTGTGACTGACCTCATAATCGCTAATTATAATAACCTTTACTTACAGTGGAAGCGCTCAGGGAAAGTGCAGCCAGGGCGGAGAACCCTTCTAAAAACGTCACCCACATCTTCTCCTCCACAAACCTGTTCCACAGGAAAGAGGTTCTATAACAGTGTTCCTCAGCTCGAAACACCAACG
>JANDJT010000060.1:16262635-16274444 GCA_024331685.1 Stegophilus panzeri | reverse complement strand
AAATCATCATATAATTAGCCTTACATTATGTGGCGTGTCTGCCATACAAATCCCTGTGAATGAGCTGTTACTATAGTAATCAGGGTTTTCCTTACCATAGAAAGGCTTAGGTGCAGAACCTAAGTGTTATTGCGATTGCACCTTAAGCCGAATGAACGTAGAAAGGCATTTGTTTACATTAAATCTCAAACATGTTATTTAGTGAAATGAACTTTTTACTTATCCTTTTGACTATATGTACAATAAGTGTTGCCAGCTTTCTTTCACAAATATGGTAAGAATAATGGTTGAAAACAAAATGAAATATATAAATAGATTAAAATTTCCTTCAAATAATTTCAAACCCCTCCAACCAGCACCATGGTCCCGGAAACCAGACAGCACCTAAGCCCTCTGAAAACCAAGGGGAAACCCTGGAAATGATAATGTAATAGAATGCGCACTTTAATATAAACCTGTGATTTGAATTACAGCTGTTGCTACTGTCAAAGCCACACTGGTACAGAAAATGAACACCAACTGCATTTGAGAATTCATCAGTGCTGTGGTATAAGTCAAAATAATATAGAGCAATCTTTTTCCAAATAACATCAAGTGTTCGCAGGTGTGGTTTTAATATTTAAACTACATGGTAGTTGTCAGGAAACCTTGTTGAAAGAAAATAAAATACACACGGCACTACCATGTCCTACTGATTAATAAAAATGGAAGGAAAAAAAAAAAAAAGTTGATCAACTGCATCACTGTTAAAGTGCTGTTTACATACCATACAGGCTGCTGGTGGTGAGGAGAGCTCTAGCTTTATCAGCCAGGTCACTGTTTAGAGTGCTGCCCAGCCTCAGAATATCAATAGCTTCTTGCTTTGAACTGTCAAAGAAGTTGTTCTGGATGGTCCTGGTGACTGAGCGTGCTCCATCTTTCAGCTTTCCAGCCTGTGCACCACCACCACAATGACAGACACACAGAAAACCCCTTCATAAGCAATTGGCTCATGTGAAAAAGACATATAGCATAGAACCATGTAAAATATTATGAAGGCAGAAATTTAAAGCAGTAAACAGAGTGCACGGGTGAAATACACAACAGCAGCTGACTCTTTACTGAGGTGAAAACGTCATCAGATAGTCTGACGAGAAGTGTTTTATCTGTCTCTGTCTTGATCTTTTTCTCTTTTCTACACAACATCATGAGTAATATTGCAAAAAGTAGCTCCTAACCATCTGAGGACATTATTACAAACACGGGCATGTAAATCCTAAAATTAAGACTTTTATAAAAGCAATAAAAGCAGGCCCTAAACCTGCAAAAAAAGTTTATGTACTAAAAAGTTACTGTGTGGATTACAAGAGTATTTTAATGATTGTGGAGCTGTACGGGTGATCACCTCAGCTACAAAATAATGCAGTACAGCTAGAGATCAAAGTTTAGACAACTCCCCGCTACTTAGCCACATGTACTGAAAACTGAAGTTATGCAATGCATTTTACATCAAACAATAAATGCCCCCGGTACTGCCATTAACAACATGATCATTGCTACTAATTACGGCATTTTTGCTAACTGAATGCGGATAGTGATTGGCATGGTCTTCACAAAAACTCATAAATGGAAGAAAAAAAACCTATTGCACAATGTCATAATAATAATAATGACAAAAAATTATCATGTCAAATAGTAGGTTTTCTTTTGTGTATTTATAAATTACAAAGCCATGAGCACACTATGGTTTATTTTGTTACATAACGACTGTGCAAATCCATACTCTAATGAAATACCCAGTAAAATTCAAATTTGGTCTTTAATAACCATGCACCATAGAGGCTCCATGGAAAATGTATCTGATGTGTGAGCAACAGTTTAATGTTATGACTTTTTTTTTTAATGACATGCATTTTGCATTTTGTTTACGAGTTTACTGCACAGTTAGTAGCACTGCTACCATCTCAGGAAAATCCCTGTCAATATTCATTCATAAAACATACTGAAGGGACACTTACAAAATGTCTTAGTAGTAAGGTAAGAGTCTTTGTAAATACAAGTCTAGACACTCAAAAATACAGACACAAAGACACAGTAGAAGGACATAGGCCTGCATGACTAGCTTGTAAACTTACCAGGTAGGTAGATAAGTTTCCAGAGGGAAGCAGAGGACAATAGCACACATACAAGAGTTAAGAGACAGACAAAAGGTCCACAGTGGTGTAAAAGAGGACACATGTTTGAAGCTTATATCAGGGACTTTCAGTAAAAAAAAACAACCCAAAACTCATTGGTGTGTCCAATTTGCCTGTATAATGAATGTGAGTGGAAGGTTGCACTTTTAATTGGAAGAAAATTTTATATTGCCTAGTATTTTGCTTTCACAAATGTCCCAGTTTAATCTATTCCTCTGAAAGGTGTGTACCTTAGCCTTGCCATCTAGAGCACCTGTGCCTGCATAGATCTTGCTGACCGAGTCTCCATTGACCGACCACATGGTGCGGAAGACCTCCTGAAAGCGTGCCACCAGCTGGGGCTTCTCTGTAAGACCCATGGCTTCCAGCTGCTTGCGCAACATCTAAGCAAAAGAGAGGAAAAAATTTAAACTTAAACAAATAAATAAATAAAAACAAGTCTGTTATATTCATATTAAGACTAACTAGCGAGTTCACAGCTTTGACATTTCCACATCACAGATAAGCCATGGATATTCTTAATTTAAGGCAAGAAGTGGTGGTGTGGATTTGTTGCTATATCAACAAACCTCAAGTGCAAAGAAGGCTTGGACACTATTTGTCCTATCCAGGCAGTCCAGACAGTTAACCCGAAGAGTCCCAGTCTGACATCTAGAGAGAAAAGTGACAAATTTGTTTTTAAATATTTTGCACAGCTAAAGATAATTTTGTCAAACTGTAATTCCAAAGAGCATCTGAGAGAAAACATAAAAATCAGTGAGTTCTTGGTTAAAAGCTGATTAAATCATGTATGAAAACCCTTTAAACTACAGTGTAGAAACCTACTTTTCAATTCCAGTCTCAGCAGAGTAAAAGAAGAAGCCACAATCGTCCAGGAACTTGCTGATCTGTGGTTTCAGCACAGTCGAGAGTTTCTCTGTCTTCCCTCCCTTCACCATTTGGTGGTAGTCAAAGTTGACCATCTTCACAGAGTTTGTATGCTCTGATGCTTTCAGGTGACTCTGTATGAACCCAATGGACATGTGTGATCCAAAACATACACAAATAAGACTCAAAACACAAAACAAATTCAGAAAGGAAAAAACAAAAACAAACAAACAAAAAAAGCAGCATCCAGAACTTCAACTACAAATATAAAATACATGATTGAATGCTAGCTTATTGTACAGATTGGATTAGATTAAATGTAAATATCTAAACAATAAAGAAAATATTAATAATACTAATATAATTAGTAGATTCTACATCCAGATTTCTGTAAAGCTGCATTTGATAATGTCCGTTGCTAAAAGTGCTATGTAAATAAAATTAAATAGAATTTAATAACAATATCAGGAGAGTAATTCAGGAAAAGCAATAACTAACCTGGAATGCTTTGCTGAGCATGTGCTCACCCTCTTTCGTGCCCAGCAGGTTAATGATCAACTGCCTACCATAGAGCCTCCTCAGAGCTGTAAAATGTCTGCAAAGATGGAGATGACAAGATACAATTCAACATTTACATTTACTGTATGTACAATTAGTGACAGTCTAGTAGTAAAAACAGCATAAGCGGAACATATATTGACAAATGACCATACCATAACTTTCAGTTATGTGGGGCATGATCAAGAAACATTTATTTAAATGAAATTACATAATTAGGAAATAGTGGGAATGATGAGTATCTTGTTCAACACACTCAGTGTAAACACACTCAATAAAACTCAGCGATATTGCAGAGAAGTTAGGAAGGATAAGGAAAGAATTGAAAATGAGGAGTGTTCTTTTCCAAACCAAAATGATTCAGAATAGCAATTAAATAAAACTTACATGTTTATGGAACTTATAAAAGGCATGAAGCATACAGATAAGACTATAAGCATATAGGTAAAACATACATATGCAGTGTGCTAAAATGAGAGAAATATAGATTTTGGTCTTCTCTAATTAGATTAGATCGAGATTTGTCTGAATAAAATATTTCTCAACATTACTCAATTCACTAAACACAAGTAACAGTCCAAAGTTATGCTTCTCCTTATTGGTGGAAAATCCTGAAGGACGTTTTTCCTCATTTGACATTGACAGTACAATGATGTCATCGCATGACTGTGCTGCAGTGTTCCAGCAGGGAGCAGCATGTGTTAATTACCTCTCAAAAGCCGGTGCGTTGGCCTCAAAACCACGGGACAGCTTGACGCGGTGGGAACCAACCTTTAGATATGGAGGAAGCAAAGACAGAGGCATATCACATATAACATATTAATAAGGAAGATGAAAAGACAGTAAAAGAAGAGTGGAAAGACATGAACAAAAGAAAGTTGATTCAAAACTATACAAAGCCAGTGTCAGCTGGCTATATTTGCCTCTGTGGAAAAGACACGCATTCACCATTTCACCAGCTTGCTGTATGTCAGCCTTAAAATGCCAAAAGAGAAAAAGCACATATCATAATGTACACCACTATACACACAGCAACTCTTTATTTGATTTCCCATTTAGAACGGTCAGAACTGCTTCTCTTCCCAAAAATGCTTCAGTGAAATAATGATCCCACAACCAAAACAAAACATTAATTCTTTAAAAACAGCTCCCTGCATCTAATGACTGTTTTCAGTCTTAAATCTACTGCATTTCGTAAACTAAACCATTGTGACATTTGGTCACATGGTAAAAGCTACCTGAGAACCTTCAGCAACACATTACTGTTACTACGGCCGGTGAAAAGCCTAACACTTGACTGTGTAACAGCATAACTAATAAACAAATACATCACTGTAAACCCGGCCTTTAAATACAGTATCAGACTTAGAGGGCTGAACATTGGTGACACCCTCTCAGTGACCAATTTTCTTCTGTCTGCGAGCTATTTAAAACAACACTAGTGCAACATTGGCGTGCTTTAAGACGATTTGTCCCAAGTTCAATGTAAAATCTGTCTCATGTCGATCAAAATAACCCAATCACTCATCGCACATTCACAACAGGAAATACAACACAACAGGCCAGCACCCATTATGAGATTAATACTTCCCTATCTAAAGCTACGCAAGAATAAATCATTTATATTTAGATGATTAGACACAGTTCCTTCCTAAACTATTGGAACTCACAATATTTCCCTCATCAGCTGTTGTTGTTTTCCTTGTTCGCCCCATTCACTGTCTGTTGCTCAGTACACCAGTGGTTTCTTTCTTTTTCAGGACATTCCACATAGCTGTATTGGCTATGCCTAATGTCTGTGCAATGCCTCTGATTGATTTTCCCTCTTTTCTCAGTTTCAAAAAGGCATGCTTTTCTCCCACAGATAGCACTCTGATCTTCATGTTGGCTCATCCTTTTTAACAACAAATGCAGTCTTCACAGGTGAAATTGTAGGCTAAAACCAAAAGCAGATGTTCAGAGCTATTTATTGATTAAACAATCAATATAACAGGACACACCTGTCAGTTACATGTTCCAAAATTTTTGTCAATGTTGTTTAACACATCTACATATAAAATACCAGGAGCTGAAATTCTAAACTCTCTTGTCATGTTCATCTTTTGATCTCAAACCCAAATGAATTGAATGAAGCACAAAAAAAAAAAAAAAAAAAAAAAAAAGGAAACAGTCCTGCAATTCCAATAGTTTCAGAGTGGACCGTATACAGTGTAAAGTTGCAAATAATAATTCATAATAAAGACATTCATAATGTTTTGTAATGCAAAACAATTTCGTGCAATTGCAATTTCGCCAATTCAAGTACTTTTCCCACAAAAAAAGTAGTGAGATCCTGTACGGACTGACAAGTAATAATTTGCAGGTTGAAGAAGTGTGTTGTTTATTTGTTTCCCCTCATAAATTAAACCCTACAAGTGGATAAATCTAGTGGTTCTCAAAGTGGGATCTGATTTTTGTAAATTTAGTTACAGTGGTGGAAATCATAACCACCATTATCAAAGTTAGTGTACGAGTTCTTATAGTTATTAACCTATTTGACTTGTCCCTCAATAACTCAAACAAGTAGGCGTATAGATAATGTTAATGTGAATCTAACATGTTCTGCCAGTGGAAAGTTCAGGAACAAAAAAAATCTATAGTTTTAATAAATAGACAAAATGTAGATAATAAGCAAAACAATAGATAAAACATTTAAATAATGTCTACTAAATAAACAGTGACAAGCTCTGCGGAATTTATTTTATTATTAAAGCGGTCCCTGAGACCATATCAATGTCTAAGACGATGAATAGCTGTAAAACATGGCATAAACATTACACAGGTTTCAACAACCAATAGCTGAAACTGAGTCTTGTACTTGTCCTCATTGTGGAGGAGGAACTGTTTCTCTCTGTGTGTGTGTGTGTGTGTGTGTATATACACGGGTGAATGCATGAGAGGGAGAGATTGATCACGACACAGTTCACATCCTGCTGCACACTGTCCTCACTGGTTCCTCTCTGCTACTGTAAACAACTTAATGATACCTCATTACACATCCCCTAAACAATCCTAACAACTAAACTCTGGCCACAGAAATTACCTCCAGGACAAAAATTCCTAACACCATTTGAGTTTAGGGGTTGGGTTTTCTTCTGACATAAGAACTGTACCATACAATATACACTGATATCACTAAGGAATAAACTGGATAAACTGCCACATAGTCCTGATTGACATGCCATAGTCCAAACATATATTGGCATCATGTAACAGACTTAACACTCAAATAATAACACAGAACATGGTTGTGTCCACTATCAGGCTGACTTACAGTCAACTTTGGAATTATTGGCAGCCTTCAAGAGAATTACTGTAAACAATGATTCACTTTTCATTCAAACAATAAGACACAGAAAAAGCAAAATAAATACCATAAGAAAAAATATAAGTTGCTGTGGCCACTCTAGGCTGCAACAGGCTCAACACAGACACACTGAAGGTGGTGGTAGGGGAAAATAAGGTGCTCTTTTATTTAGGATCAAATGGAGGAGTGAAGGTGTGGAGGCTCCCGCTCAGTGCTGGACTTGGAACAAGATGTCCTGTAGAGAGAGGAACCAAGTGGTATCGGGCCAGGTAATACCGGAGCTCCTCAACCGCCCACTGCTCGGCAGAGTTAAGCTTTCTGCTGATGTAGTGGACGAGGTGCTCTTCCCCGTCGAAGGTCTGGGACAGGACGGCTCCAAGACCTGTATCGGATGCATCTGTATGGACGATGAATGGAAGGAAGAAGTCAGCGTTCCTGAGAATGGGCGAGCTGTTGCGGGCCTGAAACGCTCGCTCTGCATCTTTGGTCCATCGCATCCGGTCCGGTTGGCCCTTCTTGATGAGAAGCTAGAGAGAAGATAGGGACAAATTTCCTGTAGTATCCCACCAGCCCCAAAAAGGCACGTACCTGTTTTTTTTTTTTTTTTTTTTTACGTGGGTCGGGGATACCCTTTCATCGCCTCCAACTTCCCCTGTGGTTTTAGCAGGCCCTGGGGGACGTGGTACCACTTTGTCAGCCCCAGATGGCACTTCTTTGGGTTGGCCATCAGCCTGGCTTTCCAGAGGCTTCCGAGTACCTCCCTGAGGTGGTATAGGTGGTCGTCCCAGGTGGTGGAGTGGATTATGACATCGTCCAAATAGGCAGCCACAAACTGGCGGTGGAATGTTGCTAGTGCCCCGTGTATGCCGAAGGGGAGAACCCAGTACTGCCAGTGACAGTGGATTACGACATTGTCCAAGTGGGCGGCCGCAAACTGGCGGTGGAATGTTGCTGGTACCCCGTGTAGGCCGAAGGGGAGAACCCAGTACTGTTAGTGGCCGCTGGCAGTACTGAAGACGGTCTTGGGTCTCGCTTCTGCGGCCAGGGTGACTTGCCAGTAACTCTTTGTCAGATCCAAGGCGGAGATGAACAGGGCCCTCCTCAGGCACTCCACCAGGTCGTTGACTCAGGGAAGGGGGTAACTGTCAAACTCTGAAATTTGGTTCAGCCTCCAGAAACCATTACAAAGGTGGATGCTACCGTCGGGCTTCTATACCACCACTATGGGGCTAGACCAGGGGCTGGCGGACTCCTCGAAGACCCAGTCATGTAACATCTAGCTAACTTTCTCATCAATAGCCTGATGGCGAACCTCTGGGAAACAGTAGGGCCGCTGTCTCCCGGCGGGGTTTTAATGTCATGTTGGACCAAGTGGGTTAGGCCTAGGGTGGATGAGAAAATGTCCGCGAACTGGTCTACCAGCTCTGTTAGCTACTGGTGCTGCCTGGGGGTGAAGTCCTCTCCCCACTGGACCAAGGTATGCTCGTTGGACCCTGTAGGAACAGTGAGAAGGCGGACAGTGCTGGGGCAAGCTGGACCCATCTTATTAGTAGGTTTATATGATACAATTGGGTGTCTGTCCACTTACACAGCTGCTTCAGGCGTTCACTGGGCCAACCCTCTCACAGACCACATAAGGGGCCAGCAGGCCAGGAACTTGCAGGAGGCATTCGGGAGTAACAGGAGCACCTGGTCGCCTGCCTGGGATTCCTGGGGCTGGGCTGGTCAATTACAGCGATTGGCGTGACCAGGTCAAGCTGTTCCTGTACATCAGGAATGTATCTCCTGTACATATTCCACCAAGGAGCGGAATGGAGAGGGTTGCTCCTCCCAAGCTTCGTGGGATAGGTTTAACGGTCCTTGAGGTCGCCGTCCGAAGAGGAGCTCAAAGGGGTAAACCCCATAGAGGCTTGGGGCATCTTCCAGACAGTGAAGAGGACGTAGGGAAGGAGGAGGTCCCAATTTTGGCCTTCTTCATCCACCACTCATTGGAGCATCTGTTGAGGGATTGATTGAAGCACTTCACCAGGTCGTCTGTCTGGGGTGATAGACGGAGGTCCGAAGGTGTTTCACCTGCAACAGCTGACACAGATCACCCATTAATTTAGAAATGAAAGGCATACCTTGGTCTGTTACGATGTCCTTGGGGATCTCCACACGGCTGAACAGGAGCACCAGTTCTCTGATAATGTTCTGGGAAGTGGAATTCCGCAGTGGGACTGCCTCGGGGTATCTGGTGGTATAATCAAGGATAACTAAGATGTACTCATGACCCCGGGCAGACTTTGGGAGCAGCCCTACCAAATCAACGCCTATCCGCTCGAGGGGATGCTGATAATAGGAAGTGGGATAAGGGGCGCGGGCGGTGGCTTTCGGGGCTCCGTCCTCTGGCACTGGGGATACTGCTGGCAGAAGTCCCGGACTTCTGCATCCATGCCGGGCCAGAGGAACCGGTCACACGGCTTCGCCAGGGTGTTGCAGGTGGCTGTGGGCCAGGTGGATCAGAGGTTAGGTTCTGGGGCTCGGCACGACCAGGAGATCACAGGGTTGACCTCGGCATTCGGTCCTGAAGTACAAAAGGCCGTTGGACACTAGGAAGTAGGCTGCAGTGATGCTGGTTGACGCCATCAATCAGCCGCACCCAGCCCCAGCAGTTCCTCAGTCGTGCATCCTCCTTTTACTCGTGCCCGTGGTTCCCTTCCCGAGCAACCTGGTGGAACACAGAGAAGATGGCGTTAAAAGGTGTGGGTGTCTCACCTGTGGAGGTTCATCCGGCGGCGTCACCTTCGTCCTAGGCCATGTAGGCCGGCCTGAAATGGGAGGTGGTGGTGGCTGGCCTCTTCTTCTTGTGCCGGTGATGGTGGGCACTGGCGATGTGAGGAACCCAGGCCAGTCCCGACTGAGCAGCAGTGGTACTGGGAGCTCAGGGATTAGTCAGACGAGCAACGGCCATTTGCCAGCCAAGAAAGAGACCAGGACCTCAGCAGCGAGGACCTCTCGGACATCTCCATGGACACAGGAGACCGGCATGACACTTGCTGGTTAAGGCTGCTGATCGAGGATGGGTGGGCGGGCCAGGGTGACCGCACTTCCCGGATCCACGAGGGTGTTGACTGGCTTGCCATTTACCTTGACGTCCAGGTTTGGGGCACTGTGGCGCAGTGGCATGAAGGGTACAGCCAGCCAGCCAGGGCTTGTTGACTCGCTGGGTCGGGGCCGGGTCCAGCTTAGTAGGCATGGGCTCATCCCGGGGTGTCCCATAGTTCGGGAGGCTTTCCAGGTCTCCTCTCCCAGTGTAGCCGGGGCTTCAACCGCTGTGGGGTTTGGCCTCAGAGGAGTCCCAGCAGGTTGTCTCTCTGCTCGCCCCTGCCGGTGCTCAGGGTGGATGGGGCGCACTTGAGGGCAACCACCATCTCCCTGGGTGTTTGAGCGCTCCTCATTCCCACCGCTTTGCATTCTTCTGGCAGCAGATACCTCAGGAAGTGGTCCATGGCGATCCTCTTGACCACCCACTTTGGGCTAGCTCCTGGGTCACCGTCTGCTGCTGGAGGTATGTCTCCTGCAGGTGTTGGAAAATGGGGTCCATGGTGGGCGTGGGTGAGTCTATGTTCTAGCGTGCCCACATTCTCCACCAGTGTGGCCACTCTAGGCTGCGACAGGCTAACCACAGACACACTGGAGGCAGTGGTAGTGTAAAATTAAGGTGCTCTTTTATTTAGGATCAAGTGGAGGGGTGAAGGTGGGGGCTGTTGGTGATCGCGGTGGGGGGCCCCGATGAGCAGGCTGTAGTAGCAGCGAGACAGGACCCAGGGGGCATGGAACTGTACTTCTTACAGTTGCATAAAAATGCAAATAAATGGTCATTCCAGGGGGGAAAAAAGATTGCTCTTAATTCTCGGGGTTTAAGTTACTTCTAACCAAATAAAAAGTCATCCATCTCCAGGGGAAAACAAAAATTGTTGGTCTATACAATCCAGGTAATGGATACAAATAAATAAGCAGTTAAAAAATGCATTAAGCAAAATTCACAAAACTAGAATTTTTTTTTTTTTTTTTTTTTTTTTTAAAAAGAGAGAAATGTTCAACATGAAGGTCCAAAATTCCTCTCTACAAATAAGTGTCTGCCCCCTTGTTAAACATTACATGAAGAGGCTCAATGCTTTTATTTTCTTCAGAAGAGACTTTACCAAATATTAATTGCATGGGTGCCAAACATTTCAAAACAAAAAAAAAAAACAATACAGTACTAAGATAAAAAACTAAATTGTACAACATCCCCATATGTTAAATCTCAAAACATCACTCACTGAAAGTGTTGTGTGTTGTCAATCATTTTCATTGTAGGTGCCAATAATTCTGTACATGGCTGTGTTAAATTACAGTGAGATAATCAAACAGGAATACTGCTACCGAGCATGCTTTGTGTTCGGTGAATAGAGTGATTGGTATAGACTGGGTGTTAGTTTACCATTGTCATTTAGCAGGACTGCCCAACCTATTGGTAAGCTTCACTGTGCAGATCTCGGCCATAAATATTTAATACTATCTTAGCAGTCACATCCAAAGCATCTCAGGTTACTCTCATATGCTTGGAAAAACACATCAGAACCTTGCATTTATATGTTTGCTATTATTAAGAATGGCGCAGTGCAGGATCAGTATGGAGCAAAGGAAAAGCAGAAGCAAAAGATTCCTTCCCCAAATCCCCAATGAAACAGCGCATGTAAAGCCATGACCTCTGTTCAATGTCAGTGGAAAGGCATTTTGTGACCTGCTTTGTGTTGTATAACATTTAAAAAATTTAACCCTATCTGGATGCGCTCACACTAATGCTTGGTCTAATTATAGAGCTTTAAAATAATAT
>JANDJT010000060.1:16227560-16262522 GCA_024331685.1 Stegophilus panzeri | reverse complement strand
AAAGTGACGGCTTAAAAAAGACCATACACCAAATCGGATGTGGAACTGAGCCTTGCAAATACCGGTTATATGTCCTTCCTGTTTGTGCCCGAATAGCGACTTTGAATCAGATGTGACAAAATTCCCTGGACAGAATTATTCCAACAACATGGTGGTCAGCAGCTGCTAATGTAGATGTGCTGACTCATTGACCTTTACAGAATCCACTCAGTAGTAGATGATTACCCTAAAATGCCATTTCTAGTGGAATATGACACGCCAAACTGTCCATGCGTTTACCTGTATACCTGGCTGCTCCCAGAACAAAGGGATAGATCCACGGATTTGAATAAAAGAAGAGACTTTGTCGTCTAGGAAAATAACCTGTGGGCAGCACAAACAATTTGCATATAATTATAAATGAATATATACATTCACATTAATGACTGGCTTTATTTATTTTTAAGATGTAAAAATCAACTACAAAATCAAAACAGCCCACCTGCTCGGTCTCCACAAAGTTGGCCACTTGGCCGTCATCGTTGGTGCCACGCACATTGAAGCGTGTGCCCGCTCTTTCAGAGCTGAGGCGAGAGATGACACAGGCTTTGGCCTGCTTGTGGCCAGCGTAGATGGTGCGGATCTCCACTCCACCACACATCAGCCTCAACAGCCAGTCATCACAGTTCACACCATAATGCTTTAGGTGCAGATGCAGGGATTGATTCCTGATTCAGCCCAACAAAAAATTTAATGACTTACACACACAAATGTAAATAACCTCTAAAAGTACAGGAACAGCAAAGCTAATTCTTTTGTTTTGCTTTACACTGAATACATGAATATGAGACCTGAATAGATCCGAATCTTTGTTTTCATTTCCTGATATTTCCATCTAGATGTGTTAAACAACTCACAACATGGCACCTTTGGTGGCAGACTACCCAATTTTTGTGTGAGCAAAGGGTTTGGAGCAGAAATTCTTAAAGTAAATTAAACACACGTAGCATTTTGGTTGCATATCCCTTGCTCGCAAAAACTGCATCAAGCTGGTGACCCACTGACATCACCAAACTGTTGCATTATTCTTTTGGGTTAAGGTCTGGTGATTGACTTGGCCAATCTAAATCGTTCCACATTTTCCCCCTGTTGAAGTCCTTTGTTGTGTAGGCAGTGTGTTATGGGTGCTTGTCTTGCTGCATGATGAAGTTCCTCCCAATTAGATTGGATACATTTCTCTGTACATTGGCAGACAGAATGTTTCTGATGATGTCAGAATTCATTCTGTTGCTACCATAATGAGTTACAGCATCAATTAAGATTAATGAGCCCATTCCAACAGCCAAGCTAGCCCAAGCCATGACACTACCTCCACCATGCTTGACCAATGAGCTTGTATGTTTTGGATTGTGAACAGATCCTTTCCATCTCCACACTTTGGCCTTTCCATCATTTTGTTAGAGGTTAATCTGGTTCTGGATCTTTTGTGGCTCATCTCTGTATTTCTTTGCAAATCTGGACTTCTGATTCTTACTGCTGATAAATGGTTTGCATCTTGGTGGTATGGCCAATATATTTCTGCTCTCGAAGTCTTTGTCAAAGAGTGGATTGTGATACCTTCACCCCTGCCTTGTGGAACTACTTGGTGGCGTCACTGACTGTTTTTGGGTTTTTCTTTACAGCTGTCACAATGTTATGGCCACCAACTGCTGTTGTTTTCTTTGGCCAATCTGTTCAGTGTCTGGTTGTTAGTATACCAGTGGTTTCTTTCTTTTTCATGACATTCAAAATTATTGTATTTTCTATGCTCAATGCTTGTGCAATGGTTTTCCTTTTTTCTCAGCTTCAAAATTGCTTGCTTTTCTCCTATAGACAGCTCTCTGGTCTTCATGTTGGATTATCTTTTTTAAACAACAAGAGTAGTCTTCACAGCTGAAATCCAGTGATCAAACCAAGAGTAGACATTTAAAACTATTAACTGTTTAAACAATCAATCAAACAGGACACACCTGGGTAACAAGGAACACCTGTCAGTCACATGTTGCAATATTTTTGATCACTTGAAAAATGAGTGGGTTAAAAAAATAAAAGGTGCCATGTTCCAAGTTGTTTCAAACATCTTGAGGTAAATAATCAGGAAATGAAAGCTGAACTCCTTATCTATTGTCTTATAGTCATCTTTTGATTTCAAACCCAAATGACTTCAGTGTGCAGCAAAAACAAAAGAATTGGCCTTGGTGCTCCAATACTTTGGGGGGCTGGGGGGATTGTATAAAGATTCAGTTTAATGTAAATAAATAAATACATAAATAAATAAAGATTTAATGTTTTACAGCATATATCTTCTGATTTGATGATGAAAGCTTTCAATGAATCACTAAGATTAAGTTAGTGAACGGCACTGTGTTCAGTGGACAGGCTTTGTGTATTTGACTTTGAAACAATTCCCTCATGCAATGGCCTGTAAGTCAGGAAGTGCTGCACTGACGTCAGCAAGTTCACTTTAGGTTAGTGTAAAAAAGGGAAAGAATTATAGAGAACTTTGTGTGCAGGCAGTACTTTCTGCAGTACTTAGGCAAGCTGGACCATGAACAGGAAAATAACAATGCAGCATTTCTAAATGCCTATTTCTGAGTGATTCTAGGGTGTTTTGTGACTCTGACACGTTCAAAGGTGACACGGTACTTTATCTGTAAGAAAATGCAAATACAAACCACACCCAGGACACCATTTAAACACTGTCAAAGCATTCTCTGTTCAATTCAAGCTAATGCACATGGGCTACTTTTACCACAGCTAAACTTTTACGCAAAGCTTTATTTCCAGTCCTGAAAGCTGCTGAACTTACCAGAAGAAACGATTGTCTGAAGTGTCTTCTCGGATCCTGCGATGTGCATTTAGACTCAGGTCCATACTCACTCCAGTGGACGACCAGGCAAAATAAAAGTTGCCCGAGTTTAGAACCTTTCGCACCTCTGCAATTTTGTCCTCATCTGATGGATCGTTCTTCAGGGAGATGAAGTCTGTGGTCGTGACCCTGAACACTTCTGAATCCTGCACTTTCCCCACCGAACTGCACCCGGTCACTAACACCAAACTGTGCAGCATAGAGTCTCCTAATGATATTTTAAAAAACAAACAAACAAACAAACAAAAAAACACAGAAAGGAAACAGATTTGTTGCCAGTCAATATCAAGAAAATACGTACTGACAATTCCAGCATTAAGTATCACTGATTTATAAATAGAAATTGTAATAAATACAGTAAAGTAATAATACACTATGGGAAACTTTCTTATGGATAATAGCCTCTGCCTCCTCCAGTGAATCCAGGAGACTCTCCTCACTTACCAAGGTTAAGACGGAGAACCCCAAGAATACCATATGCATCCAGCATCTTGGTGTATGTGTTCTTGACAGCTTCCTTCTCTGCAGCCGCTGAAAACAAACAGCAATATGACAACAGGGATTTTTTACAATTTTTCACAGCAAATCTTCAGTGACTAATGCAAACCTACATGTTTTAAATCATCACTACAACAGTGTCCAAATTAGTGTTAATATTACTCATTTAGGGATTATATCTGATGTGAAAATCTTTCAATGCATCTCAGTTTGTAATGCAAGTATTGCATTATAGTAAAAACAAACTGTATCTCCCACAGCAGCATGAAGAGTCTGTGCTTAAACATTCTCTTACACAGAACCGCCACAGCTCCAGACTCAAACATCAAGCATTCTTCACGATTTCTTGTTTCTACAATCACGCTGTATGGTGGCGGGTCCAGCTTGTGATAAACGCGATATCCTTTACTGAAAGCCATGGCTGATGGTTGACACAACTGGATTCAAACCTGTTAATCAGAGACGGTGACATTTGGAATGGAATGCATGAGATCTTATCAAAATAATGGCTGACATCTTTTCAAAGAAAGTACACCCTCCTTCAATTCTATGTTTTCATTTATCAGGGGTTAAATGACAATTGTGTGGTCCTCACTAACTTCTATAACAAACAAATAACCTCAGGTGACCTCCCCCTCCCACCAAAAAAACCAACAGATTTCAATTTGTAGTCATTTTCCCCCAAAAAGTAAACCAACATTCAGAAACCAGAATCATTAAGAGAGTAATTAGTAGCCAGGTATTCCTAATGAAATGCACAAGATTAGTTAACCATCAATGATGACTACCTCTATAACAGCAGAACCTTTGGCAGTTTGGTGTTCTGGAGCATTCAGGTGTGTCTACATTATGCCAAGACAAAAGGACATCAGCCATGACCACAGAGAAGCAACTGTTGCTGCACATCAATCTGGGAAGATTCATAAGGCCATCTCCAAACAATTTGAAATTCACAATTCTACAGTGAGAAGAACTGCTTACAAATGGAGAGCCTTCAAGACAGTAGCCAGTCTTCCCAAGAGTGGGCATCCCAGCAAATTCAGTCCAAGGCCAGACCATTTAATGCTCAGAGATATAAAGAAAAACCCAGCTGCTACATCGTGTGACCAACAGGCCTCTGTAAGCACATTAAATGTTCATCAGCACAATCAGAAAAAGACTGAACAAGTATGGCTTTCATGGAAGGGTAGCTAGGAAAAAGACAATTCTCTCCAAAAGTATTACAGCAGCACAACCTAGGATTTGCAAAACTGCATCTGAACAAAATGGAAAAAAGTTCTGGAACAATATCATTTGGATTGATGAGTCGAAGGTGGAGATGCTTCGTCATCATGCACAGCACACTGTTTGGTGAAAACTAAACACAGAATATCACCACCTCATATCAACACCTCATATTAACTGTCAAGCATGGTGGTGGAGGGATGATGATTTGGACTTGTTTTGCAGCCACAGGACCTGGGAAACTTGCAGTCATTGAATCAACAATGAACTCCACTTCATACCTGAATATTCTTGAGACAAATGTGAGGCCATCTGTCCAAAAGCTTAAGCTGGGTCGAAATTGGGTCGTGCAACAGTACAATAATCCTAAGCACACCCGCAGATCGACATCTGAATGGCTAAAGAAGAAAAACATCAGGGTGCTGGAATGGCCAAAAAGGATTGCTGTAAAGAAGAGTGGGCCAAAATTTCCCCAAAACAATGTGAGACATTGATAAACTCCCACAGAAAATGTTTACTTCAGGCTATTGCTGCTAAAGGTGGTTCTACATGTTACTCAATTATACTTACTTTTTCTCTCACCCCATTTTTGAATGTTGATTTACTTTTTGGGACAAAATGACTACATATTGAAATCTGTTGTGTGAGAGTTTTTTTGTCGCCTAGAAGTTGGTGAGGACCATACAATTGTATTTAGCCCCTGATAAATAAAAACAGAATTGAAAGAGGGTGTACTTTCTTTTTCCTTTGACTGAACATATTACAACATATACATACTTTTTCATACAGTACATGAAATGAATCATAATGTACATACTTTTCCCCAATCCACATTTTTGCACATTACTCCTTTCACATAGCCATCTTTGCACGTTTTTTGCATGTAATCTATTTGCACATTTTTCTTTGTCCATTTTCCATATTGCAGTCTTTTAATATTGTTCATACTGATAATGCACATATTAATAACTCGATCTGTACATATATATCTTGTGATTTCATCAATATACTGTTCATGTTTACACTGTACATGCCCCCTCTTAGTAAATACAAGTACTAAACTGCACCGCCCCTTGGCACTGGAGTGGTAGGTTTCTTTTTTGTAACTTTAATATGCATCTTTCACCTGGAAAAGTGGATATAGTGCATGTTAAAAAAAACCCAAAAACATTTAATATACAGTACTATGCAAAAGTTTTAAGCACATGCAAAGAAAATGCCTTCAAAATATTGAAATAAAATTTTTCTACATTTTAATAAAATACCGTAAAGAGCAGTAAATGAAACTCAATATTTGGTGTGACAAAAATTAAAAATAGTAGCCTCTGGTACAATTAGTGCAGTTTTATAAAGAAATGATCTGTAAGTTTTATTGAGCATTTTGCAGAACCAGACATGGTTCTTCTGGAGACTTATACTGTCACACTTGCTTCTTATTTTTGCAGCAAAATCCAGCAGCTTTCATTGTGTTATTTTGTCTGAAAAGTGTCTCTTACTTAATATGCTGCTTTCTTTAATTAATTTTTCTGTAACATTTAATTCTGTGCTAGAAAACTAATGTTTGGGGATCTAAAATGTTTTTTGTACTGACTTGATAATGTACAAGTCATAAAATTATAAATCTATAACAAGGTTTGTACTAAAAAAAATTGGGTGCCTAAAACTTTTGCACAGTACTGTATATAATTAGTCCAAAGCTTTAAATGTACATTTACCACACACACACTTTTCTACACAAACGATACACACTAAAGGTACAAATGTGTACTTAAGGCTAGCATCTCAGCAACAAGGAAAGGTACTGAGTGTACTAAACATACCTTGCTATTCTATTCATCTACTTACACTTCATTTCTTTTGCACTTAGATGTTAAATTATATTTTGCTGTACTGGTACTCTGTGCAGTCACAGTAAAGCTGAGTCTAACCCAGTATCCCTTATATACTGGGCCTAATGTCCACTGCAGCTCTACACCCCGAGACTCAGCAGGTGCACAAACACAATCAGACAGCTTTCATTTTAAACATCCAGATATAAAGGACATTTCCTTAAATCAGTCTATCATCAGATTACTAAAAACAGACAGGGTTAGCGTGAATCGTGACAGAACAGAAACAGTGAACTTTAGCGCGTTTATTTGATCAAATCAACCAAATAAACATCGCCATTAATATTCCTGTGCTGTGATCCACAGCATTACTGATTACAGCTTGAATTAAACATGTATACGGTCCAGAAATATAACGAGTGCTGCTTTTGCTAGCAAGCTAATCTGCTAAACGTTCACATTTTACAGCAGGGGACGAGAAAGACAGTCCGAATCAAACCAGTGAACCCTGATTAAGCGTAAATGAAGTCTGTGCTAGTAGTGCAGTAGCAAGCTAGCAAGTCCAGTACACAGCTAGCGGACTAACCTATATTGGCTAGCGTTACAGAAAGCAGCGGGCTAGGAAGTGAGATTAGTTTAGCATAGCCACTTTGAGGCATATAAACTGTGAGGTCTTGCATGTTCATTTTAATTAATTGACACTGCACACCAACTGTAGCTAGCTTTCTATTGTCATTATTTATGTCAGCCATTGAAATGGAGCAAAATAAAATAAAATAAAATAAAAAGTTGAGCTTAGTTTGCTAGCTAATATCTTCCGGTTAGACCACGGTTGACCAAATGAATCAGGTTAGCTAGAGAAGTCAGCTGCTACAAAACTAGCTAACGTTAAAGAGAAATGGCTCAGCAGCGTTAGCCAGCTGAGAATAAGGCCAATCTGTCCTGAAGCCTTCAGCTAGACATCAAGCATCAGCTCGAAGGATTACCCAAGGTTTTCACCAACAGATCACGCTTTTTTTCCCTCAAAATGTCATCCCCGAATATCCACGCTGACACATTTCATAACAGATTCGCGATTCACAACATTCAGTTATTGCATTTAAAACACATTTTTAAAAAACGTAATGATCATCTTCTACCTGTCAATGTTGTGTCACCAGCCGGTGCAAAATCGTGTCCGGTTAGTGACAACTAACGAGGTGTCGTTCATGAACGAGTCGGTTCTATGAATCGATTCTTTTAGGTATACGTTGAGAGCCGAATCGCATATATGAGCCGCTTGGTCTTTTGTTTTTTAATAGACGTAGACAATGCTGTTACTCTAGAAGTGTAATTTGATCGAAGTACTTCCACGGAAACCACTTTTCAACATCTGAACTGTGTGTGTATGAGGCAGCGTGACACAGAAGATCTGCTGCTTATTGGTGTATGTATGTACTGTACGCATTTAAGTGTATTAGAGGAGGTGATTTTCAACATAAATGGAAATTAATCTTCTTCTTGAAAAGTCAGTTTGTTATTTGGAAGGTAGAGTAAGATTTCATGAAAAATCCTAGGCAAGAATTATTCAAAAATGTGTCCGGTTTCAGCCTATAGACTCGTTTGTGAACAAAACCAAAAGAGCCGGAATTCCCAACACCAGTGGTTGGGGTATCTGACTAAATAAACCCCTCCCACTTTTTTTTTTTTTTTAAGACCGTAAAATGGCGTCATTTCCGCCCACAGAAGGCTAGCAGTCGAGTCTTAATAATAATAATAATAATAATAATAATAATAATAATAATAATAATTGAGCCATTGATCCTGTTTCTATTGTGTATCAGGGCTACCAAGTATTTCCAAACAGCAGCGTGAAAAAACGACAGGAGAAATCCTCAAGACATACTCTACATAATGTATATAACTCTAGATTGAAATGCAAATAATCATGGGAAAATATTATTTCAACATGCAAAATCTGTATTATTATTATTATTATTATTTTTATTATATTCATTCTTTCCTTTTTTTTCTCTCTTTTTTTCTGTTTTCTTAACATTAACTTCGCTGTTGCTGTGTAAAGGGCAGTTTGCTGTTCATAAATTGACATAGGCTAAAACAAAAAACAAACAATCTTCAATATACAATAACTGACAGATCAATAAATTGGTAAATACATGCAAATGTGATTTTATACTTATTTGCCTGTATTTATCGAGTTATCAAACTTTATTGTATATGTTGTAAATATTTTGGTTTTTTTCTAGGTACTCTTCCTAGGTGGCACAGTGACAGCAGCGAGGCATTGCAGCCTCAGCCCTGAGATTCTTTACTGATATTCTTCACTAATCACAGCTTGTAGGCTACTAGTTGTTTATTTTCATATTAGCCTGTTTATTTATTTCTTTATCGTAACATTATCTTCTTATTCCTATTAGTGATATCAGACTGTAGGACATATCTTTCTCCGTCTCCGGTTGTTTTGAATGCAGAGATACTGAAGGCCGCACATAGACAACATTGTACAGTCAGATGCTGAAAATACTATCTTTAATGTAAACGCTCTAGCAGAATTTGTTTATGTTTACTGTAATTGCGACTAGATATAAATGACGAATAACTGATTTCATTACAAAATGTAAACACAAACCTGAATGCTTGAGCTGTCGAGAGCCTCCTGCAGTACCATCACAGTGCACTAAGGGGCAGCAGCTGCTTTAGCTCATGTCTCTCTCGACAGGTGTCTCTGAAAACGACACGACTATTCATCATATGCACGTCACACAAAGAAATAAGGAAAACGAAAATAAGTTAATACAGACATACACCACAAGAAACATACATCCATCCATTTTCTATACTGCTTATCCTTCAGGGTCGCGGGGCCACAAGAAACAATGTATACATATTCTTGTGATTTGACAAAAACTGACTTTTTTACTGACTTATTTAATTTTTTTTGTATTTTTTTATTTAATAGTAATTATTACTATTAATATTATTATTATGAACCAGAACGATAAGTCTCTCTGGGTTTGTGAACAATCATTAGAACGCTTAGAAACAGCATACAAAAATGGTAGAAGCAGCAGAGAAGCTGATCAGAGGCCTATGTTTAATCAGTGTTTAAATGGTTTTGTGGATCAACTGCCTGTGTTCTTTTGTTTTGTTTTGGGGTTTTTTTGTTACAAAAAGATGGCAAAACCTGATCCTTGGTCATGTCTGTATGATAGATCACAAAAAATGTTTGAAAAAAAACAACAAAAAAAACAGAAAAAATGTCTGACAGATAACCCCGCCCCATGGTCTGACTGACAGATGGCCCCGCCCAGATGGGCTGAATGCACAACCACATAAAAAACATTAATGCATTTCAGTAAAATTCATTTACATCTTTCAATTTACATTTTTATTTAACCTAATAAAGTTCGATATATATATATATATATATATATATCGCACATTATTATATATAATATATATAATAATGATGATATCTATGTATGTATGTCTGTGTGTGTGTGTATATATATATATATATATATATATATATATATATATATACACACACAGACATACATACATAGATATCATCATTATTATTGTTATGCTAAATTATTATTTATATATCAGGTAGCAATTTAATTACATTAATCAGTTTAATTATTTACGTAATCAATTAATTAAATTACAGTTTCATTTTTAATTTTAATGTTTTAATGAACTTTTAATGGTTCCATACCTCATGCAGCCCATATAAGACTGGGTTAGATAGTTGTAATTTGGTGATTGGGAATCGACAGGTTTTGAACAGACTCGTGCAAAGCAGGAGCAGAGAAGCCCTTCGGTCCGCCCATTAATATGACCAATCGTGTTCTGGAGAATTGACCAATCAGATACCAGGACGCGCTGGAAACAGGAACAGTTCATATCGTCATGCACACACGAATATAATTTCATCTGCAGTCGGTCTTTATCACAGATGCGCGATATTGACTGTGTTTACTTCATCATACCTCTGAGGTAAACTTTTTCCTAGTGTGCTTGAAAGGGGGGGTTTATGGTACAAATAGGGAGTTATGTGATTAAGTTTAGTGTGTTAATAATACACCAGCACGGGATTTGACTATACTTCTGTCACGTTAGTAACTTTTGTGGTTTCGGATGAAGCGTAATGTTATGTGCATGTGACCTTCTTGTTCTTCTTCTGTTCCAGCCACGGTGTCTGGCGGAATGAAGGGTTTGTATTTGGTGGAGCCGGTGGTGGCTGTGTACGCGTTTGCCAGTTTTATGGTGTATCCTCTGGTGCAGCAGTATGTTTACCGCCGTCTGTGGCAGCAGATCACCAACACCTCTTACCCTGTACTCAGCACTTCATCCCAGTGCGACACGAACAGCAGCAACCATTCCAGCCAACATGAAGTGAGTTTTTAGTCATACAATGAATAAATCCTTTGTCATAACGCAGGGTGTGTAATTGTCAACTTTTGTATTGGTTAACTCATTGAACTTAAAGGAAAAGTCCTCTCTGAAACACTTTAATGCGCACCTATTATGCTTTTGAAACGTGCTTAATTTTGTTTTAGAGGTCTCATACAATTACATGCGTCCAAGGTCAAAAAACACTTTAATGTGCTCATAATTTAAATTGCAGCATTACCTTTTTTCCCCCAGTGTCACAAAGGACTCATTAAATGATCCGTTCTAAAGGATTAATTCTAAACTCCTCCTTTCAGAGTGCATACTCTGCTCTGATTGGTCAGATGTCCCAGTCTGTTGTGATTGGCTGCTCGCTGACAGTGGTAGACCAATCAAGACCTGGGTTTTTTGTTACAAACCTAAGTAGGCTTGTGTAGGATGTAAATCTGGAATTGCTGAGGACTTGTTTCAGCTGTTCAGAATTGGTTCCTTCTTTTGGGAGTCAATAACTCCGTTTGTCGTGCTCTTTGATTTTTGAAACTTACAGACTTTTTACATTCACAAACAGCTCTATAACACATTACATGAAAGGTAGTATTTGAAAAAGCATAAAAGGTTTAGATTGAAATATTTGTGATGTGCTTTGTGATTCTTGAATTAATGTGTTGGTTGAGGTGGTATTCTTGTTATTCCTGTAAGAAGTTAGGTTGTGTGCTGTGCTGACATCACTGGGGGACATCGCTAGTGCAGCGCCAATTGTGTTTAATAGGAGAAATTTCCAACAGTTTTTAAATATAAGGGTTAATGAGCAGGTTTCGCTGTTAACTCCTACAAACAAAATCGCAAGCACTTCTTTTCTCACTTTTCTAATGACGTTCAATGTCACACTGATGAGAAATCCAAGGTAGAGTTCTCAGGACACTAAGTAGCTGAGTTAAGGGGTGGTCACACTAAACTTTTCGTTCCATTGACCTCCATTCATGCCTCCACGCATGCAAATGCTGGAGACAGGAAACCCAAAGCTGCGTTCTAAAGTTCCAAACTGAACTCTGACCTGGGAGTTCGTATCACGTGAAGACATGTGACCAATAGAAGATCGACAAAATCCAAGATTTAGGAAGCACCGATTATAGCTGGGTTGCACCATCCCGTTGTATACAACACAGCTTTAAAATAATAAAATCACCTTCAAGAGAGAAGTTGCCTGGATTGCGGTGTCTCAGCATACAGGAACAGATGGTATATTTTAACACTGGCGTGTGATGTCATATCTGGTTGCCACCCATACAGTATTCAGTGGACTCCGAAGAAATTTCGCATGCTTGAAAGTCTATTGTGACAGCCGCTTTATGTTAGAGACTCGACTCGGTTAGTGATCTACAATATGACGAACGTGATGGCATTGCCAGTGGTATTATTGTTAAAGTTGAAGCTTTGGAACCTTAATTGTTTGAGCAGAATATAGACAGACTCAAATACCAAAGCGCTGCTTCATCACTCTCTTTAGGTACTGATGAAGTAAGGTCTCTGGTGCCACTAGCAGGCAGTCAAACAGCATTGTGTGTAATGTAGGAAACCATTAACTAAAGTGAAAAAAAAAAAAAAGAATCAATTTGTTGATAAAAATTGATTAACTTGGAATTTTGTTACAAAGTAAATCTTGAACACTGAAGAAAATCAGTGTGTTAATTATAAAGTCGTTCACGGGAGATTTTTCCTTTAAAAAGTCCTGTGTGCTACGGGAGAGGAACATGGTGCAGGCTTTGTTAGACTGTTAGACAGTGCATATGCCACAATATTATTAATTCTTCTACTAACTTCTGCATTCTGCTTCCTCTTTCCACTTTCTGTTTTTTCATGCACTATGAGGGACACCCTTGTGGTCGGCTTGCAGCAGCATTGCTTTCTGCCTCATGTATTTGCCCTCTAGGCTGATTTGCACTGTTCCTCTTTGTGATTATTTGTTTTTCAGTTGCTGTACTTTTTTTTTTTATTTTTTTTTTTATATTTTCTCAGGAAGTGCAAAAAGCAACCTCGCTGTTCTCCATGTACTCAGAACTTTTCTCCATGATCCCCAGTCTCCTGGTGACCCTTGTTCTGGTGACTTATAGTGACCAGCGTGGACGTAAAATCACCATCATTCTACCTCTCATAGGCTCTCTGGTCTACTGCACATGCTTCCTAGTAGTGTCCATCTTTGAGCTTAACCTCTACCTGCTAATCGCAGCATCCATACTCAGCTCCCTCTTCGGTGGTATAGGCACGATCCTGGGTGGCTGCTTCTCCTACGTGGCCGACTTGTTCGAGGATGGAAAGCAGAAGATGCTACGCATGGCTGGGCTGGACATGATGCTCGGGCTTCTCTCTGGCATAGCCTTGATCTCCACTGGCTACTTTATAAATTCAGCGGGATTTAACTGGCCCTTTTTCACCGCCGCCATGTTTCATCTGCTCAATCTGGTTTATGCAGTGTTTATTCTGGAGGAAAGCAGGGTGATTGACAGTGTGGCTTATGCTGAAACTAACACTCATACATTAAAGAAGCTTACACTTGGGATTTACAGCCTCTTTGCACGGGGAAGCAGGAGGAGGAACTACCTGCTTGTACTCTTGATTATCATCTTCTGCTCATTCAGCTTTGTGAACTTTGGAGGCCTGAGTTTGGTCATGCTTTACGAGCTGAACGAACCACTGTGCTGGAACGAGATCCTCATTGGCTATGGCTCAGCTCTCTCCACGGCTGTGTTTGCTGTCAGCTTCGTTGGCGTGTATGCGCTGTCACGCTGCCTCTCTGACACGACCATCATCTTCATTGGGATATTGTCCGTTTTCATAGGCTTCGTGATGATGGCCTTCATCAAGACCACACTTCTGATGTTTCTTGGTAAACATTCCAATGAACTCATCACAGTATCTGCTTATGACTGCACACATTCAACAGGGTGACTTTAAAAAAGCTATTTTTGTATATTTATTAATTTGGCAGGTGTATTTATCTAAACAAGTAAGAATACCCAATCTGAATTGAATACAAATCGGTGTCAGCGCTTTGTACGAATCAGAGGTACAAATGTAACTAAGTTTTCCAAAATAGGAAAGTTTTCAGGACAGAAGGCTTTGTGGTAACACATTAATAATGGTAAGAATAACTCTGCTGTGAGTCAGGCTGCATCACACCACCTCATCATTGATTATTTTCCCATAACAGCATGCCCTGTTGTCTTTTATACCTTACTTAGAATGTTGCATTTAACACACATCAACATATAGCTGCTTCAAACACAAAGTGACGTCTCTGCATTTCTTTTAATTTTTTTTTTAATCCCTCAAAAGCAGTATACCTCTATCCTCATGAACATTCAAATAATATACTTCTGCTCTTTGGATATAAATGATGCAAAACAGGTCAGTTTGGTAACTTTCACCACCACTCATGCAGATGGTTGTTAAACAGCAGGAGTGAAATGCTGATCAGCAATCAATCGCTCATATCGATTTACCAATATCTTATCTCTCAACGATTCAAATGTACTTTTTCTCCTAAATGTGCTGACATTGCATGTTGATATCAGTGAGGCACTGTCCGTGCATGTTTTACTGTATTTCAGCTTGGTATGAGCCACAAAGTACACCGTATGGCCAAAATTATGTGGGCACCTGACCGTCACACCCACATGTGCTCATTCCAAAACCATGGGCATTAACATGGAGTTGGTCCCAGCTTTGCTGTTATAATAACCTCTACTCTTCTGGGAAGGCTTTCCACTAGATTTTGCAGCATGGCTGCAATGGATTTGTCCGTTCAGCCACAAGAGCGTTAGTGAGGTCAGGCACTGATGTCTCACAAGGACGGGTGCTGTTGATGTTCCAATTTATCCAAAAGATGTTCAGTGGGGCTTTGTGCAGGCCACTCAGGTTTTTCCATTACAACCTTGGTAAATCATGTATTTATGACCCTCATTTTGTGCACAGGGGCATTGTCATGCTGGAACATGTTTGTGCCCTGTAGTTCCAGTGAAGGGAAATCAAAATGCTACAGCATATAGAGACATCCTATACAATTGTGTGCTTTAAACTTTCTGGCAACAGTTTGGGGAAGACCCACATATAGATGTGATAGTCAGGTGTCCACCAACTTTTGGACATATAGTGTAGTTGTTCGATGATTTTAATGAAAAACAGATATTTTTGTATTTCCGTCAGCATTGTGTCCTTATTTTTTTTGGTGCATTTAGGTGACACTTTTCCAGACCTCTGCAACCACAGTTAAACAACGGAGTGTCCGATTACTGTGCAGGCTTCCTTTTTTCAATTCCTTTTCATCTCCCGATGCCTAGAGTACATTACTTTACACACATTCCTCCATTACCTCCAATGCAGTTTTGTTGATTTTCAAAAAAACAAACAGCTCACAAAGACTACTAGAACCAGATCTGAGAATATGCTTAAATGGACAATTAATGAAACAAATCTGTGAAAATGAACTATGGGGCTATATTAAAAAGGTCAGTATTCTTAAGGTTCACGTGCGTTTTGTTGTCAGTGATGCACACATGGCACTCAGTAGCATTACAGGAAGTAAAAGTAGTTCATTAGAACATGCACTCATACTTCAATTTAAGCTTATTTTTATTATGGAAGTTTACGTGTTCATACAAGCAGCATATAATGGCATAACTACAAAAAAAAGTTCTACACTGGAATCAGTTGAATCGCTACCAACTGTGAGGAATGATTGATAGTGTTTCAGTTAAAACCCACCTAAACCTAGCAAAGTAAATGTTTCTTATGTACCTTTCTCACAAAACTCCAAATGACTACCTTTTATCTCTATATGTGATTTAATTGTGGTTAAGTGATCTGTGCAAATTTGTAGATTGCAAATTTGATATGTTTGCTTACATTAAACTAAAGTGTGTCAATTTGATTTTCTTTAGTGAGGATTCCTATGCTCCTGGCTATCATGCCATTTCCTGTCATGCGCTCCATGATGTCAAAGGTGGTTTCAAAGACTGAGCAGGGTATGTTTGAACACCTAAACCACTCTTTTGAATCTAAAAGCTCTTACTCAGCCAAGTTTCTATGTCATAAGTGCTCTCCTGTCGTTTCTGCTGTTTCATAGGAATGTACATTCACTCAGCCGTAAATAGACGTTAAATTCCCAATCTCACTGCTTAAAGTCCCCATGAAATCCCCATGAAAATCAAAAAGGTTTTGTGGCATTTAGTATGAATGTGTTAGCCTTAAAGTTATCTACAAGCTAGTGTGCTCTAAAACAATGACAAAAATCCATATTTAGAAGATATACGTTCAAAATTTACAGTCTCTCTCTCTCCCACCAATACAGATCAACATTTATAATTTTGATCATTATAATCATAATAATTCTGTACTTCAGCTTCTCATCAGATTTTCTCTCCAATCAAATGCTCTCTAGAATCTGAAGTGTCCTGCCCCCAACATTATAAAAATCCATGGTACAAATTGTCAAGTATGGCTTAGCCCGGGCTGTGAGGTCAGTTAAGCGCTATTGGCTATTTAACGAGGGGGAGGAGCCACTGATATGTTCCGCCCCAACTTCCTGTTTCAGTGGCAATTACGTCAACACATTGAATATCATTGCATGTTTCAAGGCACTTCATGGGGACTTTAAACTTAAGGCCAAAAAAATGTCTATTAGTGATTTTAAGAAGTTTGCCTCTTAATTTTTGACAGAAGGGTAAAAAAGACAGATAAAGCAAATATGGGACTGTTTGTGGTTTTGTAAAGAGCTAATTAATACTATTTTGCAGAGGTTTCTAATCCCAGTCTCAGAGGCCCATGCTCTGTGATTTAGTACACCTTATTAAACCTCTCAATCACACATTTTATAGTGATTTGTGTTAGAGTCTGTTTTAGTAGTCCGTATCCTCAGGACTGGATCTATTATGCATCACTGGTATTAGCACAATTATTGCATTATCTCTTAAATAATATGAGCATTAAGAGCAATAAGGTGTTGATATTTCTTTTTCTCTGCTTGTTTAAGGTGCACTCTTTGCCTGTGTGACCGCCATTGATAATCTAACAACTACCATGGCAAATGCAGCATTCAACAGCATCTATGCTGCCACAGTAGCCTGGTTCCCTGGTTTTGCCTTCCTCCTGGCTGGTGGATTGTGCCTAATTCCTATGAGTCTGCTGGGGTAAGCATATGGACATATGGTTTTCTATAGGACCGAGAGGCCTTGTTCACACCTGGCATTAACATGTGTCCTGGATGATCTGATCAAGGGGTCAGCACTAAGTACAGGTGTGAACGAGGTCAAATGCATCTCGAAGATGCATTGTGTTCTGATCACTCGAACCACATTCAGAGGTGGTCTGGGACGCATATGGCCACATCACATTTGTAGTGTGAACATGAATGTGTCTCTAGGACCAGCTAATCAACTGCGTCATTGCCCTAGCCGAAAACAATATATTTATTGCTCATTCCAGTACTGGGAAATCGCGCTGAAATGATAACTCTCCACTGGACTTCTAGTGTGAAACCAGGGTTAAAACAGCAGAAACAAAAACACCTGCTTTTCAAGGCTTCTTTCGTCATCTCATCTGCTGTTCATTTATGAATTTCATTTGCAGACCATGAAAGCCAAGTGTTTGAAACAGCCCATATATGTACATAAAATTGGATTCACGGGACATTTCTGCCTGAAAATATTCCTCTTATACCATGACAATTTGAAAGATTAAAATTTAAATGTATTAATGAACATGATTTTTATAAATAAGATTTTTTTAAATTTTATTTTATTTTTATATAGTTTTATATGTTTAATATGGAATGTCCATGAGAAATTCCAATTCTCACTTACAGTCCCCTCTGAAACTATTGGAATGGCAAGGCCAATTCATTTGGGTTTGAGATCAAAAGATGGATATGAGATGAGAGTTTAGGATTTCAGCTTTTATTTCCTGGTATTTACATTTATTTACATCTAGATGTGTTAAACAACATAAAACACAAAACCTTTTGTATCAGACCACCCAATTTTTAGACGAGAAAAAGTATAGCAGATAAGTCTTGAAGTAAATTAAAGTAAATAACACTTAATATTCGGTTGCATATCCCTTGCTTGCAATAACTGCATCAAGCTGGTGACTTACTGACCTCATCAATTTATTGATTTCTTCTTTTGTGATTGTGATTTCCAGTCTTTTACCACAGCCTCTTTCAGTTGTTTGTTTCGGGGGGTTTCTCCCTACAGTCTCCTCTTCAGGAGGTGAAATGTATTCTTAGTTTCGTTAAGGTCTGGTGATTGACTTGGGCAGTCTAAAACCTTCCATGTTTCCCCTTGATAAAGTCCTTTGTTGTGTTGGCTGCATGTTTTGGATGATTGTCTTGCTACATGATGAAGTTTCTCCCAATGAAGTTGGATGCATTTCTCTGTAAATTGGAAGACAAAATGTTCCTGTAAACTTCTGAATTCATTCTGCTGTTACTTTCATGAGTTACATCATCAGTAAAGATTAGTGAGACTGTTCCAGAAGCAGCCATGCAGACAAGCTAAAACCAAGAGTAGATGTTCAGAGCTATTTATTGTTTAAACAATCTAACAGGACACAATTGGGTAACAACAAACACCTGTCAGTCACATGTCCGAATATTTTTGCTCGCCTACAAATTGGGGGGTCTGATACAAAATGTGCTATGCCGATGTTGTTTAACAATATATAAATACCAGGAAATAAAATTAGAAATTCTAAACTCTCTTCTCATATTCATCTTTTGATCTCAAAATGTCTTCAGTCTACAGCAAAAACAATTGAATTGGCTTTCCTGTTCCAGTAGGTTTGGAAGGTACTGTAGATTATAAGCAGTTGTTCCCCCTCTTTTTTTCTCTCTCTCTCTTGAAATCAATAAGTCAAAATTACTGTAGCTTTAGGGCAGAGGACTTCACACTTTCCAGTGTCATGTCATGTTACCAAGAAGCCAGAAAGTACAAAGTCCTCTGTGCTGAAGATTTTCCCATGGCAGAAAAAGGAATGACTGTTACAGAATATTGACACTGAAGACTCATTTCATAAACACCTCCTTACAGAACGCTTTACTATATGAAAGATTATATGTTTTTCTTTGAAAACAGGTTTTTAAAATCTGGTTATTAGCGTTAATTATGTAGATCTGCCATAGTCCCTGTGAATGAGTTGTCACTATAGAAATATACAGTATACTGTACATATAGTACAAATAGTATAATACATACTCTAATGTATTACATGTCATATATTAATATAAACATATAATGTAAATTAAAGCCGAATATTGCCAGACCAATTAATCAACACTTTCAGACCAGTCAAATTAGAGAATTTAACAGCGCTGTGGTATGTGTGATAATCTTTCTTTCTTCTTCTTTTTGAAAAAGCTTGCTTGGTTCCGAACTGGGGGTAGTTTTATTTATTTATTTATTTATTTATTTATTGTTTAACATGCTGAGTAAAAAAATTGACTGAGTCACAGTTAAACACTACTGTTTTGATCTGCAATGAGTTTGCTAGAAATATACTTCCTTGTTTAAACAATGCTGTGTAAATATTCTCAAAAAAGATTATTAGTGATGATCTTTTTGAAGTACATTGAGTTTAAAAGCAACTATCTAGTGCGCCATATTTATATATTTGTAATATCTTGTATCCCAAATGTCGAAAAGTCCAAAAATAATGCTGGTTTGTATGAGGCATAATCAGTAGTACTGTAGTAGTACTACACTGATTTATGTTCACATTGACAGGGTTTAGTAGACACCCTTTTCCAGAGCTACTTACAGATGATTTGTTATTAGACTCAGAATAAAATAAGACTGACACAACCGTGTCATAACTGTCATTACAGATGCCATATACTGTCATGTGTGGTCATGGACAGTTGTATAGCAGTTCAATCATGACATATTATTGTTAGGTCTATGTCAGCATCCTAAAATGCTTGTCATACAAGTTGTGATTTCTAGTATGTGATCTGTAGCATAACGGCCAACAAAGTGTCCTAAAAACAAGGAAAGGTTGGTTGAGGTGCAGGGAAGCATGCAAACAGCCCAGGGGCTTTCTACATATTTTGCTTCCTCATAGCTAAAATAGCATTCTATAATTTTCTAGTTCCCCATACCACCTCCATTATAATATTACAACAGCTGTTTCCATGGTAACTTGTTGTGCATATGTCCCTGTACTCATGACTGCATATGACCATGATACATTATGGTTATGTCAGTGTTATGATGCAGGTTTCTAGTCACCACAATAGACATGAAAGTGACAAATGGGGTTATTTCCACCTAGTTTTACACAAGGCTATTATATTATAAGTCAGTATAACACAATCACCCTGTGTGACAGATTATTATGATTAACTCTGAAACTAATAGCTGGAGAAGACCTTCAGTTCAGTTTTATTTGTATAGCACTTTTTAACAATAGATATTGTCACCAAGCAGCTTTACAGAAATACAGATGTTAAGCCAAGTGGCAAAGAAAATCTCCCTGAAACACCATGAGGAAGAATCGCGGAGAGGAACCATACTCAAAAGTGAAGCCATCCTCTTCTGGTTGATAACTCTTCTCAACTGTATTCTGTAAAGTCAACAATACTGAACATCCTTTCAACACTTTGAGTATATTGGATATTGGGAATAGGAGTCTTAGAATAAGCACAGGACAGTCTTTGTGATTATAGCAGCAGTTCTTGGGTACAAGAATATAATATGTTCGAGCAAGAATACATCACTGCACATTTAATGGAATATTTTGCCAATTCTTTTGAAACTTTCAACACTATCATTTACAATTTTCTTTTTTACTCTGGGGGGAAAAAATATTCAGTGGTTCAGTAAGTATAACGCAAACAAATCAGATTTTTACGCAAAAAAAAAGGAAATGATTAGAATTACTTAGGATTACTTGTTTTAAGATTACTAAATTAATTCATGTAAATATATGGCTAAAACCCAAAGTGTATTTTAGGTTTTTTTTTGTTTTGGATTAAATCACTATAATTTGGCAAGTGCTCCCAAAACTAGAAAAAAAAAGTCCTGTTTACTTGAACCGATTGGACTATCATACATGTGCAAATAAGCACATGCCGACCAGAAGAGGACCTTGAGCTTGCTGTGGTGCTGCACACATTCTGTTTCCTTTATATATGTTTAGTGACAAGGTTGAAATTAAATGAATCGCATCCAGTTGAAATTAATACAGGCACGCTGAGTTGAAATAAATGCTGTTTGCACCGTACAAAAGCTTTTGAACTTGATTTGTGTACGGGTTTGCGGAACTTTAAACTGATTACATTTTGAGCATTATTGATTTCCCCTTTTTTGTTGGCTTTAAAGCCTAGGGCTATTGTATTATGAAATGTTTTGTAAGATTAAGTTTTATTGTAAAGGTCACTAGGTTCACGCCCTTCGTGGTTCTCAGTCAGGTGTATGGTTTGTGTTGGGGGGGCTGATGTAATTGGTCTGTTTGCATTGGACTTATACTGCATTGAAGATGTTATTGGTCATTTAGCAGTGATAATGATAAATGATTTGAAAAACCATGTTTTCAATTGGAAACAAGAAATGATGTTTAGACAGTGTGTATCATTTACAGTGTTTAGATTTACAGTGCTGCTTGAAAGTTTGTTTGATTTTTCTATATTTCTGCATCAAACAAATGAGACAAATTTTATTCTTGGTCATTTATTTATTGAGGAAAAGGATCTAATATTACATATGTGTTTTTTTCAGTATCTGGTGTAACCGTCTCTTGTGCAGCAATAACTGCAACTAAACATTTTCCGTAACTGTTGATCAGTCCTGCACATCGGCTTGGACGAATTTTTGCCCATTCCTCAGTACAGAACAGCTTCAACTCTGGGATGTTGCTGGGTTTCCTCACATGAACTGCTTGCTTCAGGTCCTTCCACAACATTTCTATTGGATTATGGTCAGGACTTTGACTTGGCCGTTCCGAAATATTAACTTTATTCTTCTTTAACCATTCTTTGGTAGAATGACTTGTGTGCTTAGGGTCATTGTGTTGCTGCATTACCCACTTTTTCTTGAGATTCAGTTCATGGACAGATGTCCTGACATTTTCCTTTAGAATTCACTGGTATAATTTCTAATTCATTCTTCCATCATTGATAGCAAGCCATCCTGACCCAGATGCAGCAAAACCGACTCAAACCATTATACTACCACCATCATGTTTTACAGATGGGATACGATTCTTATGCTGGAATGCAGTGTTTACCTTTCTCCAAATATAACACTTCTCATTTAAAAAAAAAAAAAAAAAAAAAAAAAAAGTTTTATTTTGATCTCATCTATCCACAAAACATTTTTTCCATTAACTTTCTGGCTTGTCCACGTGATCTTTAGCAAACTGCAGACGGGCAACAATGTTCCTTTTGGAGGAGCACATCATTATTGTTCAGTGTTCTCCTGATGGTGGACTCATGAACATTAACATTAGCCAATGTGAGAGAGGCCTTTAGTTGCTTAGAAGTTACCCTGGGTTCCTTTGTGACCTCGTGGACTATTACACGTCTTGCTCTTGGAGTGATCTTTGTTGGTCTCCACTCCTGGGGAGGGTAACAATGGTCTTGAATTTCCTCCATTTGTACACAATCTGTCTGACTGTGGATTGGTGGAGTCCAAACCCTTTAGAGATGGTTTTGTAAACTTTTCCAGCCTGATGAGCTTCAACAACTCTCTTTCTGAGGTCCTCAGAAATCTCCTTTGTTCATGCCATGATACACTTCCACATACTTGTTGTGAAGATCAGACTTTGATAGCTCCTTGTACTTGAAATAAAACAGGGCGCTCACTCTCACATAATTGTCATCCCATTGATTGGAAACACCTGACTCTAATTGTACCTTCAAATTAACTGCTAATCCTAGCAGTTCACATACTTTTGCCACTCAGAGATATGTAACACTGGATCATTTTCCTATGTAAATAAATGACAGAGTATAATATTTTTTCTTATTTGTTTTATTGGGTTCTCTTTGTCTACTTTTAGGACTTGTGTGAAAATCTGATAATGTCTCAGGTCATATTTAAATAGAAATATAGAAAATTCTAAAGTGTTCACAAACTTTCAAGCACCACTGTATTTGTCCGCTTGTGACCGCTGAAAGTTAAACTTAAGCTCTGCCCTATTTGGCACAATCATGTGATGTAATAACGCTTTGAGAAGCTTTCTTCCTGACGTATATGTCAATTTATGTGTTGTTATGATATACACGTCAGTTTCCTTTACAAACTTCATAAACCACACAAACTACAGTGGAAATCACATTGATTTTTATTTCTCAGAATATGTTTTTCATTGTTCAGAACCAGAAATCTGTTTGAACATGACCTGCATTCATGAACTTGTACATGTCCGTTCCCATTCCTATTTAGAAACTTATTACAGAGGAATTTCCTAATTGATTTTGGATTTATGATGTGATGACATTTTTTTTTATTTTTTTTTTTTACTACAATTAATGGTATTTTCTTGGTAAAACAATAAAGAAATGATTAAACAAGTGTCTCGATAAAAATGTTTGTCTTGAGAGAGTCTTCACTTTGAAACAGACATTTTAACATGAAAAGGCTAGATTTTTTGCTTGTATTAGGTATACCAATGTGTGCATGTTTGATTAGATGTAGCCTCATTTGGATCAATACATCTGAAAAGTTCCAAAACAAAAAACTGACAAATTTATAGTGAAACCCCCCCCCAACATATTCACTTGTTGTGTCTTGCCTTAAGTCAAGTTTGTTCCAGTGGTATGCGCAGAGCATGAAATTATCTATTGTGTCACACAGTTGTAACACTATTATCATAACAATAACATCATTTTCATGCAATAAAAAAAAAAAAAACAGCAACACTTAAATCTCAACCTGGTTTGCTGTAATTTGGCCATGTGCTAAGATGATGAACCATCTCTCACTTGTATTACTCATTATTTTACATTATGATCACAGTCTCAGCATTGTTCGCGAAACCCAAACCAGGAACTGAGACATTTTCAGAACCCTTTAAAGGTTCCTCAAAAGGTTCTGGATAAGTCATGATTTAATTTAATGATCTTGAAAACAACAGAAAAACAGCTATCATAGAAAACCTCTTGAGCTACATCTGTACTAGACTCTTCTTACATGTCAGACTTATGTTTCAAACCTGCTTTTCTCCCCTGAAAGATGCCTGACAGATACCCCGGAAGCATACACATGTCCTGTCAGTCAAGCACGTACGCACACCTGTTGCCCTTTACCTGTGACCTTACCCAGGGGGCACAAAATAATCTATCCGCAAATAATTCTGTCACTGGATTGACAGGGAGATGGAAATAGGGGAAATACAAGGGAGGAAAAAGTTAAAGAGGAGATTTAAAGGACAGGATGAATAGATGTCCATATCCGGACTTTAACGACACAAATATACGCTTTAAAAATACATGATGTACATGCTCTCTACCGAACGTGGCAATGTATACATCAGCGATTGCAACTGTAGCATATTTCCATTTGTTGTATAAGAAGGCACTGTACTGTAAGATTATTTTTACTATAAAAAAGAAAAAAAAAAAGAAGTGTATATATATATATATATATATATATATATATATCCATGCTAGAGAACATTAGCCTCATTGCTCTGGCAGTGATTCAGCAAAAACTACCTAAGTGAATTACAAGGTATTATTAAACATACTTATTAGAATTTTTATTTATTTATTTATTTTTAGAGATATAGATACAAACAGATAATATTCATGTCTGACAAAAGGATTAGAATGATGACTAGCAACTCTAGGCCTCAGCTTAGGGAATAATAAAACACAAAACAACATCAATATTGAAGCTTTATTTCCTCTGAGCAGACAGAAGTAAGGGAAGTACTATGGAATTAAATTTGTGCCAAAAGTATTGAACATTACCTTTCAAGAAAATAAACAATGAGAGAGAAGAAAAACACTCTGAAACTGAAAACAGTGAACTCAGTGACAAAAATTCAACATGGTCTTCAAATAAACAGCGTTCTTTTTGCCAATCATGGTTTATGAATACGCTGCCAGGGTTTTCGTTTCCACTTTCAAAGTGTCCATTTACGTTCCGCAAGTTTCCGTTCACCATTCTGGTACAAACCTCGTGTGTGGGCGGGGCTTAACAGCGATTTACTCTCGTTGCCTAGTGAGATTTGGATCGACAGCTCGAGTGTCCAGCTGAGGAGGAGGAGGTTGACGTTGATGACGATGGCGAGGTCGCCCTTGAGAGCTCATCTCGAAAAAAATTGTCGTATGAGACTACGCAAACCTTAGATTATTAATTACGAACGAATTTACATCACAAACACTATAACAATACAGAGAACCGCATCCAAAATTCACGCCGCTGAAGTCTCTGGAGCTTTTGCTCCAAATCTCACTAGCCATTGAGAGAAAATTGCTGTTAAGCCCCGCCCACATGAGAGGTTTGTGCCAGAATGCCAAACGTAAGTTCGCAGAGTGTAAATGAAAAGTTTGTAAGCGTAAATGAAAACTCATGGCCGCGCATTCATAAACCACGATTAGCGGAAAGGAAGCTTAGAAATCTGTTAACAAAGAACCCTGTTTATTTGAAGACCATGTTAATTTTTTTCTTCTTTCTCATTGTATATTTTTTTGTTTGTTTCTTGAAAAGTTACGTGCAATACTTTTGCCACAAATATAATCTCATAGGGTACGACAGTAAGAAAAAGTGTCAAATAAATGTGAGGTGAAGAAAGAGAAAACATTTAATCCAATAGTCAGAACAGTGTGTATGTGAGGGCATGCTGAAGTAGCTGAGTGTTAGGGAGGATGAAAGATTAAGTGGTTTGCTGGAATGTTAAGTGTAGTCTAAATGAGTGAACACATTCGGGATTTATGCACGTTGCATGCTCGGGGCAGAATAGTTTGGAAATTATTAAACGGCTTCAATTAAAGCAATAAAATCGGAAAACGGGGGAATCCTGACAGTGATGATTTATAGCACCGATCTTCCCTTTCTGTTTCATCGTTTCTTTTTGAGTGTTTTTGTTTTTTTTTTCGACTCCACCTCGCATTTTAGCTTTATTGACTTTTACTCTGATTGCATGCGCCGACGTTTTATTCATTCGTGGCCCTTCATTGGTCTGGAAAATGCCGATATCTGGCCTTTTGGGTTGGTTTATTAGTGCAGCGTGGGGGATATCATGATTTTACTCAGCATTTTGGGATCTTTTAAAAATATTTGTGGGTGCATTTCAATAAGTTTGATGCGGGTAAAAATTTGCCCCAAAAAATGATGCAATGCTAGTAAAAGTGCAGAAATAAACTGGCTATTCATGGAATTGGTTAGATAGATACAGTGCTGTGGAAAAGTATTTGATTTCTTTGGTTTTTGTGTATGTCTCATACTAAATAATTTCAGAAATTAAAACAAAATGTAACATAAAAGAAAGGCACAAAATAAAGTTTTTAAATGATAATGTTAATCATTGAAGCAAAAAAGTTATCCAATACCAACAGGGAATGTGTGAAAATGTATTTGCCCCGGTAATTACTGATTCACCAATCTATGAAACTGCATTCATAATGGGGTTCAGCTCGATTAGACGCAACTGGACCTGATTACTGTCAACCCTGTTCAATCAAATCAACACTTAAATAGAACTTTTTCAACAGCATGAAGTTGGTCAAAAGGTCTTACTAAATAACACACTATGCCAAGATTGAAAGAAATTCAAGAAGGTGATTGAAATACATCAGTCTGGGAAGGGTTACAAAGCTATTTCAAATTCTCTGGGACGCCAAAGAACCACAGTGAGAGCCATTATCTCCAAATGGAAAACACTCGGGACAGTAGTGAACCTTGTTGTGGCCGACCTTCCAAAATTGATCAGTCAAAAGTGGAACTGTTTGGAAGACAGGGGTCCCGTTACATCTGGCGTAAATGAAACATAGAATTCCACAAAAAGAACATCATACCTTGGTCAAGCATGGTGGTGGTAGTGTGATGATGTGAGGATGCATTGCTGCTTCAGGGCCTAGACAACTTGCAATAATTGAGGGAAACATGAATTCTGCTCTCTACCAGAAAATCCTAAAGGAGAATGTCTGGTAAGTTGAGACTCCAGCGCAACTGGATTATGCTGCAAGACAATGATCCAAAGCATAGGAGTAAATCCGAGTCCTAGAAGTAAGAGAAAGTCTTTGATTTATGTTGTATTTCGTTTGAAGATCTAGAACTATTTAGTATGAGATACACAAAAACAGACGAAAGCAGGCAAATACTTTTTCACGGCTCTCTGTGTGTGTATATGTGTGCGTACAACATGCTGATTTTTGTCAAATGTTCGTCTAAAGGAAAACTTAATAAAAAGGATGTTGGGTGGGCAGTTAAATTTGATTCACCAGAATTTATACTCCAATGCTATTAAATGCCCGATTCTGATTGGTCAAAAGGTATGGGTTATTATTACTGCACACCCTGGGCAGTAATTCAGCTGCAAAATGTATATGAATGTGTTTTAGTACCTTATCATCTCTATAGTAATAGTTAACACAGGGAGTTGTATCGCGGACACTTCATATAAACACATTAAAACACAGAAATCATTGATGTGAAGTTTTCTGTAAGGAGCCTTTTCCAAAAGGCCGCAGAACAGAGCGCTTTGCAGTTTTTCAGTTACAACTTCAAGAAAGAGAAAAAGAAAGGCTGGTGAAGGAATGGACTGTTTATAGCTGCTGTAACATAAGTAAATGATAACTTGGTGAGAACGAACCTGTTTCCTGGACGTTCCGCGACATTAAACTATAATCGTATATATTGTATCACGTGATGTTCCGTAAGAGAAATAAAACACTTCAGGATGTTCTCTTATTGGAAAATAATCAACTTCCTCCTGGTAAGAGCTACTCAGTATTGTGTCATGGTGCATTACACTACTCCATCATTGAATGTTTTACGCTAAACACCACACCACGTCGTGGTTTTTTCTTATTCATTTTCTTAATAAAGTTCATTTAATTTTGTGAAATTTTGCTGAATAGGAGAAAACAAAATCACTGAAAATCCTAGATATTTGAATATGCTGTCTCTGAATTCGCTTTCTTTGAAATATAGGCTATAAAAAAAAAAAAAACGACTGGCATAAAATTCACATGGTGAAAATTCATTCCGTTAAAATATTTAGGTTGCTCAGGATGAGGTCTATGAGATGAACTTCAACATTGCTGCCATAATACAAACTCATACATTATTGTACATTATTGTTGTATATGTATTGCATGACCTCGACAAAGAAATGCAGAGTTTATAAGTTTCAGGTTAATAATTTGACCAGGGTTATTTAGATGCATTATGTAAGACAGCTTCATCTTTGATAGTGATGTATTTCGCCAGTTTAAGTGTTTCAGAATGCTTAAAATATTGGCTGAATGACATCTTCTTAGTCTTTCTGATTTAATTTAAATCTTAATTTATTTAATATATGCACGGTGGCCAGTTCTGTCTTCTCCTTTTTTTAAAAAAAAAATAAAACATAAATGGGCTTGGAAAACTGTTCTTACATAAGCAAGCTGAAAAATACGTCCTCTAAAGGTTAAAATAGGTCAATTATTATTATTTTTTTTTTTTTACTGTCCAATAATTACGCAGCAACAGAATATACACTGACACATAAAAATGCTTCTATTGCGGTTTTTGTAGCTCGGTTTTGAAGTGAGCTGCCTTTTCCAATGGTCGCCATAATAAACCCTAGTGGATGTGACTAAGTTGCGTAAATTATTCATAGAAAAATAATCTTCTTAATAGCATCTGCACATTAATAACAAGTAAAATACGAGGCCATCGAGCAACAGCAGCATTCCGCTAATAATCCGTAAGAGTGTGTTAGTGGCCTCAGTGCACGCTTCTCAATGATTTAAAGTGCGCTTTTGATTTGTTAGACAGAAGTCTAATGCGGTTTAACAGACAGTCCTCACAAAACTGGAATTAATATTATATTATAACTGCGTTTAGTATGATAATTAATTTGTATCATGTATGTAAGACACTGCATGTTTTGAATGCCAAAACTTTCAACATAAAACACACACAAAAAAGGAAGAAAAGAAAAAAAAATGCAAATATTCTGTGCTAAGAGCTAGTTATTAAAGCACGAAGATCTCTCATTTATCTCCGCGCTCAAGAGCGAGATATATTTATGAACCCGTTTTTCCTTTTCATGTTGAAGGACTAAACTGCAGTGAACATAATAAATGAGCTCTCCGAAGCGATGCTCTATGCCTGAACCTGCCTACAGACCCTAAAACACACACACACACACACACACACACACACACACACACACACCATTTCACTTCAACGAGTATGTATCGATCAATCAGGCTCTGACAGCTTTTGATGTTTCTTTTTGTAAAGCAGATCAAGACAGGATATGACATCAGCATTGGCAATCATGTTAAACACACACTCAAATTTATTAGTGCACCTTGTGTTGAAACCATGCAGAGATATCATGATATATGATCGCTCTGTCAGAACACATTAAGGGAGGCTGCCTGGGGCTTCGGAGCCAGTCTGCGAACAATATTACTATTGTTTATTGAAAAGTAGTGTCTGCGATTTAGTGAGAAAGCATATCGATTGATTTAATTCATCTCTTTGAATTGTTAAGCTTCAAGGGAAAAAGGTTCACAAATGAAATTTAAGAGATCCAGGATGCATGCTGAAGCGAGAAAGGATGAGAGAAAAAAAAAAACGCTCTGCAATTTACCAACATAATTGCTGTGATGAAATAATATTGAAGGTCATAGTCGAGGAGAAGTGTGAACTCGATGTTTTTCTGTGCGGCGTGCCTGAACACAGGCCGCGGCGAAGAACTCCGAAGAACCGCAGAGTCTCTAGGCCAAGCGCTACACACTAATATTCATTAATATGTCCTCCAACTGAGTGCACTATTCGGGGCTACATGAACATCCACACTCGTTCATCAGTGGATTTATTTATTTATTTTTAGTTTATTTTGGAGTGTTTACATTCATATGTATGGATAGTTTCTTGGTTAGTAGTCAGGTGAAATAATTCAATTTAGGGGCGGAAAAAGGAAGAACAACGACTTATAGTTTAGTGCTATAAGATAATACTGCATGCCCAGTGTGTGTACTGGAAGAAGTACGTGTTCAAGATAACGAACAAAGCACCGTCAGTTATTAGAAGTACTACTATAGCTCTGTGGATGATGACACACTGTACACTTAACTAGAGTTCAACTGCATACAACGAGCTTCCCGGAACAATAACTGTCAGTACACTTATTGCATGAAACAGTGTTTAAAACCAAGACTGAGAAAGTTCATAAGAAATTACGTATACTTTTTATAGCACTGTGCAGAAGTCTGTTTACAAGTAAAGCAAAGATGCTTTCCGAAATAGTGACATGAAACATTTCTTAAAAGAAGTAAACAGAGCAGATTTGGTATTTGGGGTGAGCACCATTTGCTTTTAAAGTTGCATCAAAATCCTTCTACCATTTGAGCAGAAATTTCCCATGAGCCCCATAGATTCTGATTCTCTCAGCATTAGTCTGGGTGACGACTCTGCTGTGCTTACAAGATTTATCGGGTGGTTGTCATATGTGTTAACAATCAACATGGCTAGCAAGCATTTTTTTTTGTGGATGGGACTGAATATGGATGGCTACAAGGCGGTTTTGATGTGCGTTCTTACTTGGGCTTCCAACATATAGAGTGAAGTGTACTGTACCTGTGGCTGGTCAGAACTGCAATCATCTGTCAGGTACTCCACTTGACTAGCACGTTTTTGCATCAGCGTTCGGAACGGATTTAGATTTTTTCTGCATGGGAGCATCATCAGAAGTGCATGTGTGCTTAGAGGGAATCAAAAGTGTTATATAATGCACTATATGGCCAGAAATATGTACACAACTGACCAATCATACCCATACGTGCTTGTTGAATATCCCATTCCAGATATAAAAGTCCTCCCTTTTTTTTGTTGTATTACCCTCCACTCTTCTGGGAGGGCTTTCCGCTAGATTTTGGAATGCGGATGTGGGAATTTGCCCGTTCATTCACAAGAGCGTTAGTGAAGTTGGTGTTCCAGTTCATCCCAAAAGGTGTTCGGTGGCTCAGTGCAGACCACTCGAGTTCTTCCACTCCACCTTTGGCAAACCATGTCTTCATGGAGCTGGCTTTGTGCACAGGGGCACTGTCATGCCGGAACAGGTTTGGGCCTCTTAGTTCTAGTAAAGGGAAATCGTAATGCTACAGCATACAAAGACACTCTATACGTCCAAGTTTGTGGCAACAGTTTGCGGAAGGTCCACATATGGGTGTGAAGGTCATGTGTCCACAAACGTTTTGTGTGTATATATACACAGTATAGTGTATATATAGTATATTATAACATTACATTGACTGATAAAATATGTAGTTATTATTGGGTCTAGACACACAACACATGAGCTGAAAGTGTAAAGGGGGATATTACTCACTGATATTCTTGTCCTTCCTCCCTCTTTTTTTTTTCTTCTTTGTATAATCCTCTACACGTGTAGCCTAATGTTTGACCACTAACACTAACCATGATACTAGATGTGTTTTTTTTTTTTTTGTTTGTTTTTGTTTTTTCTTTTAACCATAAGTGGATAGTATATTTAAATATTTAGTAGAGAGAAAGACATCTTGCTTCTGTTTGTTCATTTAATCTGGAACCATGCCCAATATCACACACCCTAATTAAGCATAATTGCACCATCATGTTTTATACCTGTGCTTTTAATTACACTTCATCACAAGTCCTGTTGGTGATGAATCTTTTTTTAACGAGCTCGTTCTCACAGCCCTTCCTTGCTAAAGTGGGCATTTTCATTGTTGACATTTGGTTTACGTGCAGTCACTGAGCTTGCCGAGGGGAAATATGAGCATATGCGTGTCCTCTCTGGTAATAAAGCATGCCGAGAAGAACTATGATGACGAAGCGTTACAAAGCCATGCATGTATCACGACCGACGTAAAGACGTACACAAATGGAAAAACTAGAACCTTCTTCAGTGTAAGTGATCTTTTTCACATTTACACATGCTACTTGACTTGACAAGGTGTAACAGTTAGTACATGAAAAATCTCATGATTTTAAAATTTCTACGAATTCACACAATCCAACTCAAAGCATTACAAATGGTTTGGGTGAGGAGCTTTTAGGAATTTATTCCATTAGAATTATAATTTTTTCACATGGAAAATGAACTATGCTTGGTGTATAAACACATTCTAATTACTACTGTCATTAATAACAGAATTACTACAGATGACAATACATTTCAAACGAAATAAAATGCATTGAATTGTAAATGAGATGAGAATGATATAAATAGCAGATTACGTGTCTATCTGTCTGTCTGTCTTACATTTTTTTTTTTTTTTTTTTAATTATTGACCAACATGTTATTGGTATCTTTATGAATACCTTCAGTATTGTGTGGGGTGCCATTTGTAAAATATGACTATGAAAATATAACATACGAAACGAATCGGGCCAATAGGGATGATTACTCCTGAATGATAACTCCAGTGCTGCCTGTCGCACTGATTTAGTGTCATCAGTCATCATATTTAACATTTACATTTAGATACAGCATTCATATTTATATTTAGGATTTAGAGTTAACCTTTGCACTTAGATTTGGGTTTAACATTTAGATTTAAATCGAAGATTTGGCGTTGATATTTATTGTTAAATAATAAAATCGTAATGGCATAATGCTGATTTATGTAAATCTTGCTAAATGTATCAGTATTTGTAGTTAAAGCAGTTTTTGTTACACATTTTATGTTAAAAGCGGCACGCCATCGTATCGTGGTTTAATTTAATCCGCTTTAAAATGCCAGGTGGAAATACTCCGGTGTTAGCATTCTACATAATGTGAACAAATGAATGATGAATATTAAACAATAGCCATTTAAATTATTATATTTTTTTTTAAAAATGTACTGATGGGGTGCAAAGGGCTTCAGAGCTCGGTACAAATGAAGGCATGGAAGAAAGTCTTAATGAGCTCCTTCCTGTAATGCACAGAGATAACTAGATTCAGCTCAATCTCGTCGAGTGTCTGGCCAAATCGCTCCTCTCTGTAAACGATGACTTAACTTTTACACCGTGGTAATTGAAATCATGCCCCGTGGACGTGATCTGAATGTTCAGCCAAGGCCAGCGTTATTCCACTTTGTCTTGTAGCCACATAATTGGCCACACACGGAGACTAATTCTAGTGCATTAAGAACAGAATTGGGACTATCAGAGGGAAAGGAGTCCTCACTGAACAAGGAGACTGTGAATTAGTTCATGAATACATCATTAATTCATCATACCGTGTTGCCTCGGAAAGAAGATCTTTTCAAGTAAGGCGGATAAGGACTGCAGCTTAAGATGGGAGTGATGGGAGCATTTATTTCAAAATTAAAGCACATGGAAGATGGAGGTTTCTGGATGCCGGAGCTTAATGATGTGCTGTAACTCTTTAAGAGGTGTTGAGCCTGTATATTAGCCTGAAGTGAAACAGGTGTATATACAGTATAATGAATGAATGTGTATGATTTTCTCCTTTTATTAAACTTGCAGTACGATATAAAAAATAAAATGAAACACGTTATGTAAGTACATATGAAAGGCAAGATGGAGTAATGTAAAGGTTTTATGCTGGAATTATTATAATCCTTTCATTAACTAAATTAGGTCATTCGGTCTGCTTTCATAGGTTAATGCTAGACATAATGGCACGATTGACATGGTTTGGCATGGAATATTATACGCAGTAATGCGATAACGCAATGCGGTCCCACAGACGCATTGCAGTAGAACAATAACACCACAAATGACCAAAGTGCACATTTTATTTTCCAGTGTGACAGCACTTCAGATTGTTGTGCTTAACTTGGGGAAATGGGGGAAAAACTTTATCTTAGAATATTTCTAATCACACTTTCTTTTCCTTGCTCACATTATCCATGAATAAACAACGCTAAACAAATTTCTGAGGTATCGGTGAATTCACATCTAATTTGTCAGTTGAGTAAATCTGTAGTGATCTGCTTTGAAACGAAACCAGAATGCCTCAACTGGAGCTGCCTATTGATGCACAGTGAACACTCTTGTTTGTTATATCTGAGTAAAAACTACATTTTAGTAGTCCTGTGTGCCCGTGGACTCGCTCTCTGTTTCTGAATAGAGAAATTCTCACCTCCGTCACTGTCGCTGCTTTTTGGTCGTCTGACTCCATTGTCTGCACGTCACTGTAGAAGATTACATTTTCCACATTGCGGAATGATTTAAATTGCTTCTGTAATCTTAGCATCAACCGCTGTTCTAGTATTGGATGCTTTGCGGTGCGTAAATAACTGAACGGTGAGAGGAAATGAGCTCATCTGTTAGATGTGAAATTCTTCTCTTATAGAAAGGCTATGTGGTCATTTTCTATATTGCTTATAGGTTGTGAAATACATCATGCTGTCATTGAAGTCGTTTTGATGTTCAGGGACAGAAGTTCCGGGTCTATTATGGTACAAATACAAATAGTTTGATGTAAAAGTAGTCTTATGTCGTCCGCCTGGTGTGCCGCATACACTTACCTCAGCTGAGTAATGTACAGTACTGCAGATTCTCTTAGTATTTGATAGCGTGTTTGATTCATGTTCCTCACTAGAGTTGTCTGTGGAGGATTTTACCCACGGAAGCCATTTTGGATTGTCTCGTAGCCGAGATGTTTACACATCACTTTTATGCAAGCTTGAATCAAATCTTGAGTATATGCTGGTCCATAAATGCAAAGCACATCAACTAAAACGAAATAGCAAATCAGATAAGGACAACCGAATCAAAAACGCCAACCGCAAAATTGAGACACAGACATGACAAAAAAACAACATCCCCCCCTTCCCCCAGGTTCAGATACATGACATAACCAAAAACAGAACATCACACCAAACAAAACCAACAGGACAACAAAACAAACAAACACAATAGCAAATCAGGAAACACACACAGACAAAAACAACAGGGAAAACCAAACACATAA
>JANDJT010000060.1:16196401-16207719 GCA_024331685.1 Stegophilus panzeri | reverse complement strand
TTTTCACACAGGCCCAGTTGGTATTGGATAACTTTTTTGCTTCAATAAATAACATTATCATTTAAAAACTGTATTTTTTGTTTACTCTGGTTGTGATTTTGTTTTTAATTTGTAAAACAATTTAGTATGAGATATATACAAAAACAGAAGAAATACTTTTTCACAGCACTATATATATATAATGTCTTTGTAAAGTCACCAACACCCAATATTTATCCTCTGTTACACTGCTTCTGTAGTTATAGACATTTTGCATGTGTTTACTTGGTTTTGTTGTTTGGATCCCTCTAGTACACTTTTTTCAGTGGTTTGCTTTTAAGAATGTGAACTGTTTAATAACCTACTCCAGTTCTAGTCCTCATGTTTGTAGCAGTGCCATGTTTGTTTTCAGACATACCAAGTTCAGATAATGCAGTAAAATGTTTTCTACCAATTTTCAAATCAAGATATGCATAGAATAAGTGTAATGCTTGGGTCACTGTGTGGTTTAACAGAAGTCTACAGTGGAAGGGTCATGTTTGGGGGATGAGCTACAGGGGTAATGACTGATGTGGTGCACCTGAGCCATGTTTTCCCCTTATATTAATGTGATTTATCTGCCTTTTTCTCTCTCCTAGAGCAGTGAGCCATATGCGTGTGTGTGGCTATGAGTAAAGCAGAGAACGGTGAGCGATCAGGAAAGCTGGCAAGTCAATTGTTTTGAAAAGTTTTCTGTTACTGTCTACCATTCCACAGGCATGAGCCTGAATAAAGAGTTCACATGCAACCGTGTTGTGGGTCTGCAGCATTTCTGAGTGCCCTACCGCTGACATTGTTACACTTGGTCATTCAAAAGGTCTGGAGGGACATGAAACAGTCCCACCTACTAAAAATCAAAATTTGATGGGTTAATTCTACTTTCACATCCTAATTATGTTTAATTGGTTGCTTAAGGCCTTCTGTAGCGCTTTAACCGCCACAACCAATTGGTGAGATAGACTGTCTGTACCACCCTAGATTTCATATTTTAACAAAAGTGAGGCCATTCCTACATTACCTGCAGACATTCAATACAAGCATGATGATTCACTGAAAAATTAACTAAAAATCAGAGGAATTTTTTTTTTTTTTTTGTATTGAGAATTCTTTAATGCTTTAAATTCCCCTATTCTAACACTTTTGTGTGCCATATTTATAGCACTGAACATTAGGCCTTTGACAGACCTTGTCACACAGTGACCTTACTTTGATTTTCAGTGACTGCAGAACATAGATCAACACAATAGAAAAATCACTTATCTGACTCTAACAACACACGCATCTAATTACAGATAAACATAGTGTGGTTAGCATACACTCACACGTGCACATACTAACAAACAGTCACATCAGATTCATATGTTCTCCTGATCTTCTCCAATGCTCTCTCATTAACTTTGATGTGTTTTCATGGCCTGACAATTGGTCCACTAAAGATGATGACCTCAGCTGACAGGCAAACCAAACAATACTCCCTGCTTAGAAATCCCCACACCGCAGCAGACCAGGCTATTTCCATTCACTATTCTGTGCCCACATGATCTGCTGCAGATGCTCTGAGGGTATAACCAAACATGCCTAGTTCAACAGGAAGTCAGAGTGTTGTGGCCTTCCTCCCTCTCTGACCTGTGCTGTGTCCAGAGTGGAAAAACAGCCGACACGCCCTCCTGTAACCCCAAATGCACAGCAAATCATCATGGGAACCACCCCAGAACCACCACAGTTCACTCACTCCGATAGTAATAATAACCTGCATCCTCTTTTCGTGGTGTCAGAGATGAGGCACTGACACATTTCCTTTTCTGAAAGACTGCAAATGCTCTCTCTGATCTTGTTGCAATATATCTTTCCTGCCTGTTCTTTTTTTGGTCTGTGGTTTCCTCCTAGTAGTGTAATAATAAAAAACTGATCTCGGTTCAGTGCTTCCTCTGATCTCTTGTGTTGCTAATTCTGTGCTACGCAGCTACCAGCAAGTGCAGTGCCAGGAAGATTGAACCCCATTCCCATATCCAGGATCCCTCATGACTGGAACAATTAGTTTTTGAAAGATTTATTGGACCTTGAGTGTATTTATAATACAGACAAGCATTAACCACTAAATCAAGCAGTAAATGCCATGAGAGATTTCATGAAGAAGCTTTCTTATCACTTCTCTATTGTTCTTTTACTCATCATCAGCCGGCTCTCGGATGGATCTGGAAATCCCGCCACACCCCATCATACACCCACCTCCGTCAGATCTTCCCATGTTTACCCAGCCGATCCTGAGGCAGCGTGTTCCACAAACAGACCCAGTCAAAGTGGTTTGTCTGACTGCTGCAATACTAACAATCAAGCATCAACAAAAGATTAATCTCCAAGGAGTTTTTCTTTGCTTTGCTTTGTTCTGCACAAAAAAACCCCCAGTATTTCTAAAATGATTCACATGTCAAGACCTTTGAATCAATAGCAAAGCCATGTAACCTGCTGTTTTATTATCCACATGCTGGCTCATGACAGGGAGAATTTGGAACAGTGCAGCACTAATCAGACTGTTTCAAATCTACCCTATTGATTTTCACTGCATCCATCTGCAATATGTCCAAGCCCTCCTTCAGAACAATGATGCGATGTGCTCCTGTTCTCTAGCAGGCTATTACACTTCTATCATCTCCCCCTTCTTCTATCAACACTGCACAAGAACAATGTGTGATGGGATGTTTATCAGTAGAGACATCTGAGAGCACTGATAGCTTCCTGATGGATAGCTGGTCTCAGCAAACATGGAGAATGTCAGAAGCTTTTAACAAGGCATGCAGCAAAGAAATGCAATGTAAACAAAAGGGCTCATGCCAAAGCATCAAACTGTAATGAGGAGTTTTTGAGGCAACGAAAGAACGAAGCTCAGTCCTAAATCATGTCCACCTTCCTTGATTAAATGCTCAGCAGCGAAAACACTCTATTTGTCTTTTGTGTATAAATGTCTCTAGAGAAGTTATTCTAAATGGCTAAATATCTTCAAAGAAATGTGTTTTGATTGTTACAGTGGATATCAACCTGTCAAATATGGTAACTTGCTAGAAGCGCAACATGCTTATTTTTCATTTGCACACTTTCATAGGGCCTTATTCAGATTTGGTAAATGAAACATACCTCAATATTTGTGGGGAAAGTTGTGTGTACTCGGAGATGGGTTAAGCACTCGCTTAAGTAAATTTTCTGTGTGCACATTTATATGCAAATTTCCAGTGTGCAGTTCACACCTCTGGGGTTATCAGACTTTTCTACGAGTAGAAGTGTCTGTGACAAGGTTTTTCAACAGAGCCTAGACCACTGCCTTTAAACACAACCACCTGCTTTTATGCATGATATAAATCAGGGATAGAAAATATGGACTGTGGAATAAAATAGGATTTTTTTTTTGTCATTGCTGTTAAATGTAATAAAATGTAACACAAAAACAAGAGACAACTTAAAAATCAAAATCAAATAAGACTAAGAGAATGTTATGGGAAGGATTGAACTACACATCTAACAGGTGTCTAGTATATTGTCAATATAGAGTATGAATTGCTGCATGAATAGTCATAATATGTAATTATCACATTAATAAACATCTAGTCAAATAAGTAATAATTTTATTTGCAAAAAATTCAGTCCTCAAGATAAACAATGTCTCTAATTAAAATGATGTCTCCTCCAATGTCCTCCGTGTTGAAAAAACCTTTTTGTTGTCGGTATTATTAATACTAATTAATGGTTTTATATTTATGTATTTAATATTGGCCTCAAATGGCATTTCATAGAGTCTATTTACAGCCAAAAACATGAATTTCAGTTCAACATATAGTAATTGCAACAAATTGCCATACATTGATTCTGGACTTAATACGACTTCTCAGCCAAGCTGATATCCTGCAAAATATCATGTGTTTAATTTCAAGTTCAGAATCAAGTGTAAATGGGTGTCTGTTTTCAACAAACTTCACCTCATGCATGCAACTCTCTGAATAGCACTTAAGTCCAGAGTTATACCTAAGGTTTGAATATCGATTTATGCAATTTTGGTATTAAATCCTCACTGTGCATGTTTAACTCAACGCTGTATATGGCCTGTAGTGGTCACCTAAATGCTGACCTCTCTGGTACAATTCTGTGGTATAATTCATAAATGTTCTCATATCAAAAAGAGTAATATGTAATATTTCAACATATCAACATACAAGTTTCTATTCATGACAAATTCCATCCCCATGCTTCAGTGAACCATTCAGTTCCTGATCCCAAAGTCTTCAAGTCGAGAGACTACCAAATTACTGCCAGACCCTTTTTTGCCCCTTGGAATACATGGGGATTTGTCCTCAGTGGATTAAATGTACATGCTCAAAATTAGTGTTGCTTTATAATAGCTATTTAATGTGTTCCCAAGCCACTAGGACACACTTCCTAATATTCATTGATCTTTTGAAATTTAACAGAATAACTCACAATCTAGAAGCATAGATATGAAACAGACCTGGTGCTCACATGAACTGAGGAAGCATTAAAAATGCCTATAGATAGAAAGAACCTTGACTTAAAGAAAGACAAGACCTGTCAGTTTCATAAGTTGTGCTCCTTTTAGTTAATAGCTTCCCTGCAAAATCCTTCACTTTGGATACTATAAAGGGAAAAGTATGACCTCAGGTCATTGCTTTCCCTTATTTGTAGTAAGCTTTCATGCAATTTTAGGCCTGTCACCATTTCACAAAACAAAACATAGCATGATAAAGACAAGATGCTGAAGCTTGGACAAAACCACTGTGATAAACACAGAATGCAAGATTAGTAGTTTGGATAAAGAGCTATACGAAATCTTTTAAACAGAACAGGAGGTACAGTGTTAAAGGACTGGGAATAACTGAATGAAGCCCTGTTCCCGTGTGACTTTTTCTGGATACAAAATAACATCAGAATCTGCAGCATATACATTCTTCCAATAATAATGACTTTAAGATGATATACTGTGCTGTTTTATTATTGTTATTCAGTAAGGAAAGGAAAAGCTGTGAGCTTGTAAAGTGAACTAGTACAGTAATTGTGAATTGTATAAATTGAGCTTGTACAGTGAGCTAGTACAATAATTGTGCATTGTATAAATTAAAATATTTTATACTTAATGCTTTGTATTATTTTGTACTTTTGTAATTTTATACTTAATCCATCCATCCATTTTCTTTACCACTTATCCTACACAGGGTCGTGGGGAGCCTGGAGCCTATCCCAGGGGACTCAAGGCAGGCACAAGGCAGGGGACACCGTGGACAGGGTGACTACCCATTGCATGGCACAATTGAACACCCATTCACACACTACAGACATCTTTCAGATGCCAGTCAGCCAACAATGCATGTCTTTGGATTGGGGGAGGAAACTGGACTACCCAGAGGAAACCCCCAAAACACTGGGAGAACATGCAAACTTTGCGCATGCAGGGCGGAAGTGGGAATCGACTGCCCAACCCTGGAGGTGCAAGGCAAACGTGTTAAACGCTAAGCCACTGTGCCCCCTGAATTTTGTACTTAATACTTACCCAGTCACCTGGTTTGTAGCTGACTGTCTCTCCATGCCATTTATCCACAAATTTCTTGTTTGTTTGGGAGGTATGCTCTAGGTTAGAGGTTATGAACCTTTTTACACCGAAGAGGCATTTTTTCATTTTTGCTTAATGCATTCAAAAGAGCCATTGCAAAAACTAATATTTTACTATTATAAAAAACACATAACACAACAGTTTTTCATTAACATTTACTTAATGATAACTTTATTTAGGTTTATAGACAAGTTAAAAGCAAACAAATATGCAACAAACAATAGGTTACATGTTGCAATATGGAATTAATTGTGCAGGGCTTTCACTCTGAGGTTGAGTTACCACCTGAACAGCATAAAACCACTTCAGTGTTGTGTGTGTGTGTGTGTGTGTGTGTGTGTGTGTGTGAGTAAGTGAGTGAAGAACAAAGCATAGTGCTTACACTGGGGCCTCCAAAAAATTACTTCCATTGCTTATAAACTACTTACAGGCTTACATCAGGCCTCCTTAAAATTAAACTTCATTACACATATTTCCATGAAAATGTGCACGTCCCTATATTAGGGAGACTCTCTCCTGTTATCCTTGAGCGCTGATTGGACTTGATATTGTTCACATGCAAGAAAGACTGCTCACATGAGTACATGGCGCCGAACATAGTAAGCACAGCCTGGAAGTTCATTCCAGGTTTTCAATATGAGATTGTCCTCATGTTCAAGGTTCCCCGTGTCCTTCCACTTCTGTTCCTTTTGCCAAAAGTTCACGATGACAAATTATGCTTTCCAACTTGGTATTCAGAGTGACAAATTTGGTCGACCATATTTTTGCAGATTTGAACTCAACAGTCTGTAACACAAAACTGGCAATGTAGGTGCCAGGGATGATACTGAGCTGATCGTTGTCAAGCGTGGTCTCGTGTGGATGAGTGAAAAATTTTAACAAACTTCTGTGCACACAAAAGTCCCCAAAATGTGCTTTGAATGACATCAAAAGGTCATATGTGAAAGAAATCAGCTGACTGAGTGCGACAACATGAATGGGCTCATTTGTGAGGTCAAAATGCACTGCTTTTCTTGCTCACATTGCAGAGATACGAAACATTTGCATTTCCCCACTATACCTGGAGCTCTGTCAGTGCACACAGAAACAAGTTTGTCCAGTGGCAATTTATTCAGTAGCAACATCCATAAACACTTTTAGTACGTCTTCCCCTTTAGTTGTATGCTTCATAGGCAGAATGGCCAGACTTTCTTCACTTATGTCACCAGACACATAGCGCCCAACAATGCTTAACTGTGCAATATAGTGTCTGTAGACTCAAGTGCAACAGAAAAAATATCTGTCTATCCTTGATCTGTTATATCTGTTATTAAAAAAAAGTTATACCCTTGATCTATACCCTCTCCCATCCCATCTCATGCGGCACCATGACAGCATGGTAATGCACTGTTCAGGTTGACAGTGACACATCTTATATTTTCTGAATGATTTTTTCCTTGCTCAGGAAATCTGCAAACAGTTCAGTTGCCATACTCAACATGCATGACTTTACATCCTCCATCAGTAAAGGGTTTTCCTTGTCTTACAATCTCCAATGAGCCAGCAAATCTAGCAAGATTCAGGCTTCCAGTTACCCCTGTCCACGCATGCAGGTGCTGCTGTCCGGCTTGCAGTTTACATTGGAGCTCTTCTGTGCAAACATTCCTTCGGCTATCATCCCCCAGGTACTATGCTGCAAAAGCTGAATGGTGGGTTTTGAAATGTCCCTTAACATTTTATTTTTTTAAATGAGGCGATACGTTCTGTGCAAATCAGACACAGTGGAGCACCAGAGCTTTCAATTAAAGCAAATGTTTCAGTCCAGTCACTTAGAAATTTTCGATGCTCCTCTGAATTCTTTAATTTTGCCATCTCCACAAACTAGCTAGGTAGCTACTTGAATCTGAGCACAAGAGGTTACCATAGAAACATAGGTGGTTTGCCATTGATTGGTGTCGTGACACTTGTGCATAGAACTGCATACACACATTTGGCAGAACCAGTTGAAATATATTATTGTAATGTGACTTTTCATTAACTCCGGTAGGCTGTACAACAAAGGAAGTATAATTGACAGGAAGCTGAGTGCTAGTGATGTGTCAAAGTTTTTTTTTTATGATCATATGTTGGTGAAGGGTGAGACACCTTGCAACCACATGATTTTTGTCAAAGAGCCATGTGTGGCTCAAGACCATAGGTTCACGCCCACTGCTCTAGAGTTAGTGGGCCTGTTAACACACCTGCTCACTCTGCTGGAACCAGCTGTTCACAGCAGGTGAGTCCTTGGGGTTGACATTCCACAGGAGCAGGGGCAGCTGGTACCCCAGGACGCATTGGAATGGAGTGAGGTTTGTTGCATAGTTTGTTGCTTTAGGGAGTTTTGGGCATACTCAGCCCAAGGGAGAAATCGTGCCCAGTCCTCTTTATTGCCTGCACAGAAAGCCCGTAGGAAATGCTCAATCTCCTGATTGGCCCATTCCACTTGCCCGTTAGCTCAAGGGTGGTAGCTGCAAGTCAAGCTCACCAAGACACCCAGCTTCTCCATGAAGCCCTTCCAGATGCAGGATGTGAACTGAACCACCCGGTCACTCATTATGTCTTCATGGATGCCATAGTACTGGAACACCTGCTCAAACACCATTTCAGCCAATTCAACGGCTGATGGCAGGCCCGGCAGGGGAATCCGACATAGGGGCTTGGAGAACTGGTCCACAATGACTACTATGACAGTTTTGTTCTGAGATGGAGGAAAATTGGTTATGAAATCTATGGCAATGCATGACCACGGTCTTTGGGGTGTTGGTAGCAGGATGAGTTTGCCTGCAGGTAGTATTTGTAGTACCTTGGCCTTAGCACAGACTAAGCATGAGGAGACAAATCAGTGGATGTCTCGTATCATCTGTTGCCACCAGTATTTGCCCTGAAGTGGTTGGAGCATTTTATGAATGCTGGGATGTCCCGTGACTGGGGAGGTATGAGCCCAAGTGATTTGTCCTGCAGTGACAAAGGCATGAACTTCTTTCCTGCTGGGCACTGAATGGGGACTCTCACTATTTGAACTCCCTCAATCTCTCTGTCAATGTCAAAAATGAGTGTCCCAACAAAGCATGATTTGGGCAGGATGCATTCTGAGTGGGGGCTCTGGGTACATGTGGGAGAGGGACTTTGCGTTAATGTTTTTTGATCCATGGTGGTAGGAGAGAGTGAAGTCAAATCTGCCAAAAAATAATGCACAGAGTGCATTACAGGAATTCAGTTGTTTGGCAGAATTTATATATTCCATCAAGGTTTTTGTGGTCTGTGGACATGGAGAATGGGTGGAGACCTTCCTCCAGCTAGTGAAGGCATTCTTCTAGAGTGAGTTTCACCACAAAGGAGCACCAGATTGCCAGTGTCATAATTCCTCTCAGCAGGGGATAACTTCTGTCAGAAGAAGGCCATTGGGTGGTGCTTGGGTTTTACTCCTGACCGCTGTGAAAGAACGGCCCCTACTGCGGTCTCTAGAGCATCAACCTTGACTATGATGGGCTTGGTAGGGTCAGGATGTCTCAGGATGTGTGCGGTGGTGAAAGCTTTCTTCAGTTGCTCAAAAACTTGATTTGCTGAGATGTCCAATTGCAGCTTTCTGGTCCCCTTCTTTAATAAAGCAGTGAGGGGAGCTGCAATGCTGCTGAAGCCCCATATGAAATGCCAATAGCAGTTGGCGAATCCCATGAACTGTTGTAGTTCCTTGATGTTGGTGGGGGAAAAGCCAGTTGGTTACAGCTGAAACTTTATCCTGGTCCATGAGCACCCCCTCTGGTCCTATGATATAGTGACCTTATGCACACTCTCTTGATGTGCTGGATGTGGGTGGTTTAATCGGGGGAGTAGATCAGAATATTGTTGATGTAGGCGATAACATGAAAAAATAAGTACACCCGATGGAATTTTTTTTTTTTTTTTTTTTTTTTAACATATTTGGACAAGCAAATCTTTGATCCTCTTTGAAACAGTGGCTATTAATAAATGTGATACATTCTATCAAATTACAAATAAAATTGACATTTTGTAGTAATTTTCACAATTTAAATAAAAAGTAAGTACACGCCTAAATTTATTACATTTTCAAGTCCCTAAAATGAGAACCAAGTGTTCAAGATTGGGTGCCAGTGATTAGAAGCTGCTTAGGGAGTGCAGGTGGAACCTGTCTTATTTAAACCTCTCACATATAGTGCCTGGTGTTTCCTTTGCTACTGAGGTGTGTGGTGTCATCATGCCAAGATCTAAAGAGTTCTATAAGGCCTTCAGAAAAAAACTTGTGGATGCCTATGAATCTGGCAAGGGATTTAACAAGATCTCAGAATGATTTGAAATACATAATTCCACTGTAAGGTATATCATATACAAATGGCACAGATTTCACACGACTGCCAATTTGTCCAGGACTGGCAAATTCAGCCAAAGGGCAGACCGTCTGATGCAAAAAGAAGTCTCCAAGAATCCCAAAATTTAATCACAAGATCTGCTAGTAAGTCTTGCAATGGTTGGTGTCAAAATGCATGCTTCAACAATCAGAAAGAGATTGCACAAATTTGACCTGCAAGGGAGGCATGCCATGCAGGTCATTGGCAACTACAGTTTGCCAATGAGCTTATAGGCAAAGACCAGGCCTTTTGGAATAATGTGCTCTGGACAGACGAATCAAAGATAGAGTTGTTTGGCCACAGTAACAGCAGACATATTTAGCACTGACCAAAGACAAAACTTTTCAAGAGAAGCACCTCATACCAACTGTGAAGCATGGTGATGGAATTGTTATGAGTTGAGGTTGATTTGCTGCCTCAGGGAATGAACAGCTTGCATTCATTGATTCAACTATGAGTTCTGCATCATATCAAAGAATGCTTGAAGATAATGTAAGGCCATCTGTCCAAAAGTTGAACTGAAAGTGGACCTTTCAGCAGGATAATGAACCTAAGCACGCTAGCAAATCCCCCAAGGAATGGCTCAAAAAGAAGAAATGGAATGGGGGTTGAAATAGGCAATACATGCAATTAAACCCTCAAACATCTTGCAACTGAAAAGAATATTGCATGGAAGAATGGTCAAAAAATTCTAGAAAGCTGAAATTTTTCCTTGTGGTTGTGTTCAAGTATATCAACTTTATTAATTGGCACTGTTTCAAAGATCAAATGTTTGTTTGTCCAAATATGTCAAAAAAGGTAACAATTTCCATGAGTGTAGTTATTTTTTCACATTACTGTACTTCCCTAACATTTGCAGCACCTTGTTAATACAACACTAAAACAATGCTGGTGCCAAAGATAGCCCATATGGCATTACACAGTACTCAAAGTGACCAGAGGTGGTGCTAAAGGCCGTCCTACTCTCATCTCCCTCCCTGATGTGCACAAGATTGTAGACACTTTGGAGCATGGGCGTAACCACGCATTCTTTATGGGGGTCGTGTCCCCCCACCCCAGTGTTGAGGACAAACTAATCTGTCCCCCCAATATACAGGAGAAAATATTTTCTATATGTCCCCCTTTAATGAACCCTGCCAACGGATCTGTCTTTTCTTCATCTATCCTATTTATTTATGTCTATTCCTTTTATATATATTTTCGTTTGTTAAGGAAAATGGGTGTGTGCCCCCCTCCAATTGTACACTTGGTTGCGCCCATACTCAACGCAAGTTCGTTGATATATTTTAGCAGCTCAGTCTGTA
>JANDJT010000060.1:16184403-16196301 GCA_024331685.1 Stegophilus panzeri | reverse complement strand
CCCACAGGACGTCCACAGCACCCTACAATTTCCCCATGCTGTGGGAGCTTCTATCACTCAGAAATCACGTGAATTCACACGGTAACTGTAATCCTAAAACTATGTTCTAAATATGCAAATTTTCAGTATCAAACTTTGGACAGGGGGAGGGGGCTTGGACCCCCCCAGTGTCCATACCATGGTTACGCCCTTGCTTTGGAGATACAGTTTAGTGAAGATTCTTGCCTCAAGAAGTTGTTCTAGGGCTGCTGGAACCAGGAGCAAAGGATAGCGATAGTGAGCTGGATGAACATGTCAATCAAGGTGTCAAGGATTATCTGTTTGTTGTGACAAGCCAATTCAATGAGCAGGTCCTCATTCAGCCCTTGGCGATAGATGACCTTATGAGCTGGCTTGTTCCAGCCACTACCTGCTGCCAAAGTGTGGAAGCGAAGAGCATACTTGGTAGCACTCTGGTTACCTTGCTTGCTGTTGACCAGTCTCTTTGCCCTCAGGTGAATGGTCAAACATTTGCTGGAACCACTGTAAGAAGTGGTGGTAGGGGACTGTGTGCTCTCTCTCTCTCTCTCTGTCTCTCTCGCTCTCTCTTGGTTCCAATTGGCCGTCACTCATTCAAGCACTTTATCTGTCAACAGGCTGACAAATTGAGTGACCTTGGTGCTGTCTGGGATCGCCTCTTGACCAGCAAAGTAAAGCAAGCACTGCAGCATGAAACCCTTGCAGCTGGCCGGGTTGCCGGCATACTTCTCAAGGCAGTCGACGAGTGGGAATGTGGACGGAGAAGCAGTTGGTTGTGGAACTGGGGTAGCTGGAGTGGCAGCATGGAACTGTGCTAGCTGCTCGGTCAGCATGTTGATTTGCTGCTGCTACTTTCCTGTGAAGCTGCCCTGGGCCTTTAGTGCTTGGCCGCATTTGTTGCTTCCTGCTGAGTCCATGGAGTGGCAAAGTATTCTGTCAGGACACAGTTGAGGATGTAAGTGCAGGTATTCAATGGTTTTATTAATCGTGGCAAACAGGACAACGACATAATCTAAAAACCTTGTCAAAAAACAGGCAAGCGTCATGTGACGTGCAAAAAAAACATAAACAAGTGCAAAAACTTGACTAACAAGAGCTAAATCAGTGGTCACCATCCCTGTTGCTGGAGATCTACCTTCCTGAAGACTTCAGCTTCAACCATAATCTTGCACACCTGACCATCTAATTAAGAGGTTCTTGATCAACTAACACAGGTGTGTTAGATTTTGGTTGGATATGAAACCTGCAGGAAGGTAGCTCTCAAGGAAGAGGGTTGGTGACCACTGAACTAGATCAAACCAGGTAAGCAAACATTAAATCAAGGCTTGGTATCAAGGACAATGATACAAAGCATATACTTTGCAATGAGTGTGAGAACTGAGAGTCTGTTTATACTGTGAGTTTGATGGTGACTGTGATTGAGTCCAGGAGTGTGTAATCAGTAATTTGGTGAGTATGACCGTGAAAGAGTATGAGTGTTGTAGTTCTCAGCAGCCATGTTTGTAGGCCATGCAAGTTCTGGGAAGTGTATTTGAATGCTGATTCTGGCGTCGACATGACGTCTTCAAAGTACTTTTTCTTCTTCTTCTCTCATTCAGCCAGTGACTTTACGTTATAAGTTAATCAAATAGGCTCAATCCAATCAGGTTCATTAGTGCAATAGACTTAACATGAATTTTGCCAATTCATCATCTGCAGTGACTTTCTCATGCTACACAGTGTAGTTAAAGCTACAGCTATCAGCTACAGCTTCAGAGTTTGAAGAGGGATAATCCACCAGACTGCAGTGTGGACCTTGAGGATGAATACCCCTGGCCCTATCTTAGTAAAATGTTTCAATATGCTCATGTAAGCAACGACTTGTATAAAACAATTAACTTAATTAGCTTGACAGTTAGCTCAGTTAAAAATAAAAACTATTACGAGTACATTTTTTTTTTGGACTGGATACTTCCACTGAATATTTGACTAAGATTTTGGCACTTAATTTCTCAGTACTTTGTCCAGCTCTGAATGCAAAAGATCACTCGAAAATATAATGATGTTTAGATGTCATATATTGTATTTGGTTTCATTTCAATAAGTATTTCTGAGCCACAAAAGTGGGAAATGGAACACCAGTAAATCATAAAAGCATACGGTATATGAGACTGCCAGAAGTGGGAAGTAACACGCTACATTTACTTCGTTCCATTTACTTGAGTAACTTTTTTTTTTTTTTTTTTTTTTAAATTACTTTTAAGAGTAGGTTTAACTGGTCATACTTATGCTCTTATTCAAGTTCAATTTTAGTCACAGAAATGTACTTTTAATTCACTACATGCAGTAGTGTTCCTCCGTTACTGTTAAATATCAATAATAATATTAATAATATTAATAATTGGTCTCGCGATATGCTGCAGTGGTCTGAATGCAGATGCAACAACAGCTCACTTTTTTTATCTGAGGCAAGACACACACATACAAACATACTGACACGGACGCTCACTCACTCTCTCTACACACACTTTCTCTTCTGTTCAGATCCATAGTCTGTTCTTATGTTCTCTGTTGTCTTGTTTAAATGTAAATGCTGACAAGTTTGTGGTGTTAAGATGTGAATATAAAGAGAGTCAACTGTTGGGAAAATGTTTGTTTTTTGGGGGAGTGTGTGAGATTTTGTGTGGAAAATGACTGGTTCTGTGTTATTGTATCACAGGACTGGGATATGCTACTTCATCTTGAACACAGGTTTTATATCATATAAACAGAACAGGCAGACTTTCAAGGAGAGATGTGAATTACAGTTCTCCATGTAGTCTGAGATTCAGGATTTTTCCTTCATTTTAATCATATCCGAAGTAACTAGTAACTTTCTACTTGAGTAGTCTTCTCATTGTATACTTTATAACTCTTACTCAAGTAATTATTAACATTATTACTTTTACTGTTACTTGAGTAATTATTTTTTTTATAAATAGTTTTACTTGTACTTGAGTAAAAATGTTGGCTTCTCTACCCACCTCTGGAGATGGCATCACTCAAATGTGTGAAGACTCATTTACTGCTGATATATGTACCTTGGACTAACTGTCATCACAGCAAACCAGCAACTCCATTTCCCAGGAGGCACCACTAACTACAAACATGACCACTGAGGACTACACTTCCCGCACACGCTCGCCTTTGCCAGAGTACTAAGTACACACACCTGCACCCAATCTCACACACAGCACATACGCAGCATTTAATGGACTTTGTGAACTTTGCGAAGTAAACGTTCAACTAACTATCTCTGTCGTTATCCAAGCCTTATACTCGTGTTTTGCCTTAGTGATATTTGACCATTGTTTATGTTCTTGACCTCGATACTCTGCCTTGCCTAGTTTTGCCTGATCGCCTGAACTCTGCATGTTTATTGACCATGGATTTTGCCTTACCCTTGGAATTATTATATATTTGCCTACCTGCACTTGCTTCTGTCTCTGCCTCCATTTCGTGACAGATTACTTCGCCTTCTTATGGAAGCAGCAGGAAACCCGGAGTGGCGTCAAGCCGTCGACGGCTACGGACAGCTGATGAGCGAACACCACCAGCAGCTAGCCTACTTGACTGGGCAGATCAGTCACCTTGCTCAGTCAATGCCGGTCACTACGCATACTCATTCTCAGTTTCCTCCAATACTAGCACCGGAGAAATATGCCGGGGATCCGGCACGCTGTAAAGGTTTCCTCCTACAATGCTCCTTGTTCTTCACTAGCTATCCAGACATGCCAGAGACATGTAAGATCACACATCTTCTGGAGCGCCTAACTGGGAAGGCTCTCCTCTGGACTACGGCTGTATGGGGAAAAAGGAGGCGATTCCATCGCGTCCTTGGAACAGTTTACTGGGCGTTTCCGGCACGTCTTCGATCACTCTCCCAATGGCAGGGAGAGAGGAGAGGAGCTGCTAACCATGAAGCAAGGTTCACGTTGTGTTGCTGAGTATGCCCTCGAGTTTTGGACTATCGTGGCAGGGAGTCAGTGGAACGAACCAGGTCTGAAGACTGTGTTTTGCCAGGGACTTAACCCAGAAGTAGTGACGGAGCTGGCCTGTCGTGACGAGCAACTCACCCTCGACGCGTCTGTTGACCTTGCTATCCGACTGGATCGACTTCTGCAGGGCCGCCGTCCAGTGCATAGTGAGGTAAATATTGCAGTGCAAAGTGCCACCACAGAGCTCATGCAGCTGGGGCGTGCGCGGCTCAGTGAGGAGGAGTGAGAGAGGCGTCATGGAGAGTTTCGCTGTTTTTACTACGGAGAGGAGAAGCATCTCATCCGACAGTGCCCTGTGGGGACACTAAACCCCATCACCAAGGGGTGAGTCCATTTCAGTTACCCCAGATGATATCTCAGCCTGCATTCGTGCTACCTGTCATAGCTGAATACTCAGGGATGTCTTGTGTTTTAGAAGCATTGATTGACGCCGGAGTGGCGGGGAATTTCATCAATCAGAACACTGTTCACCGGTACAACATCCCCGTCCATTCACTAATACAGCCACGTAAAATCCAAGCCATTGATGGAGCCCCTATTTGGAAGGGGCACATATCCCATTGCACAGAACCGCTTCAAACCAGCACACTCCACCGAGAAACCATAGTTTTCCACGTCACAGTATCTGCCAGACATCCCATTATCCTAGGTCTCCCTTGGTTGGAACAGCACAACCCATGCATTTCATGGATGAGCAAACAAATCACACACTGGTCTACCCTTGCACACTGTCTACCGACATCAGTAGTTCTGCTGGCGGCACCTCCATCGTAAGCTCTGATCAACCCGCTCCAGTTCACGTTCCACTGGAATATCAGATCCTCTTGGAAGTTTTCAGCAAGGAAAAGGCCAGTGGACTACCTTCACTTTGACCATATGATTGTGCTATTGAGCTGCTCCCTGGAACCACGTCACCTCAAGGGCGGGTGTATCCCTTATCACAGACAGAACAACGAGCTATGGAGGAATACATTCGAGAGGCACTCCAGCAGGGCTATATCTGACCCTCTACATCCCCTGCGTCAGCAGGTTTCTTCTTTGTGGAGAAAAAGGGACGTGGTCTCAGGCCATGCATCGATTACCGAGGCCTCAATCAATGTTGCATGAAGTATCGCTACCCACTTCCTCTGGTCCCAGTAGCCCTAGAACAACTCCGAGCAGCCACCATCTTCACAAAACTGGACCTTCACAGTGCATACAACCTGGTTCGTATCCGAGAGGGAGATGAGTGGAAGACAGATTTCAGTACCACCTCAGGCCACTATGAATACTTGGTTATTCCATATGGGCTCTCTAGCACCCCCTCAGTATTTCAGTGCTTGATTAATGACATCCTAAGGGACATGCTGGGTCACAACGTAATCACATACAATGACGACATCTTGATATATTCCAGTTCCCCGGAATAACATGTTCGCAATGTCCGGCAAGTCCTGCAAAGACTCCTCAAGTACCAGCTCTGTCAAAGCAGAGAAGTGCGAATTTCACCAGCACACTTTTTCATTCCTTGGCTACATCATCAGCCCTGAGGGGGTCACCAAGGACCAAGGTAAGGTGCAGGCAGTTGTGGAGTGGCTCACTCCAGGAACAGTCAAGGAGTTACAATGATTCCTGGGCTTTGCCACCTTCTACCGATGTTTCATCAGGGGTTTCAGCTCCATTGCACACCCTTTAACGTCCCTGCTGAGAGGCAAGCCCAAATGATTGTCCTGGAATACAGCCGCCCAAGCAGCACTAAAGGAACTCAAGGAAGCCTTCACCACAACTCCAATCATTAAGCACCCAGACCCGTCCAAGCCCTTCATGGTAGAGGTCGATGCATCTGAGACCGGTGTAGGAGCTATCCTCTCCCAGCGGTTCAGAGATAAGCCCAAGCTTCAACCCATGGCCTTCTTTTCCTGGAAGTTGTCACCAGCTAAATGTAACTATGATGTGGGAAACAGAGAACTCTTGGCAGTGAAATTAGCCCTGAAGGAATGGCGGCATTGGCTGGAGGGAGCAACACAGTAAACATTCAGCTGACTTGTCTGTCGTTATCCAAGCCTTATACTCGTGTTTTGCCTTAGTGATATTTGACCCTTGTTTACGTTCTTGACCTCGATTCTCTGCCTTGCCTAGTTTTGCCTGCTTGCCTGATCGCCTGTTTATTGACCATGGATTTTGCCTTACCCTTAGAATTATTATTATATAGCTGTCTACCTGCACTTGCTTCTGTCTCTGCCTCCATTTCGTGACACTAACATTAAAGTACAGAGTGTAAAAACCCTCAAATCCCTTCAAACATCACACTATACACTTGTTCACCAAACTTCTTAGCCAAAACATAGACAGGCATCAATCATACCTCTGTCTACTGTATAGATCTTGCAGATAGAAAGACAGATCAGGCCTGGCCATGTTGGTGTTTTGTTTTATTTTTGCCATCAATGAAACATAAAACATATGAAACATACTTCATTCAATCTATCCAAGATGTTGCAACAAAGCACGTTCTTGCAAAAGGTTTAGGGCTAAGTATTTGCAGTTCTGTCCATACTGTAAGATTATTGGAAAATTGTGTAATTGTTTGCTGCTGTAAAAAGGGGTTTATATTCACGTCTAATTCCTCTCAAGGTTTCTTCTTTGTCATCTCAGGGTGTTTCTCCTTGCCATTGCCACCTCTGTCTTGCATATTAGGGATGTATATCCACATCCATATTTCTGTAAATCTGCTTTTTGGCAATGTCTTTTGTTAAAAGCACCACACAAATAAAATTACTTGAGTAAATCGCTGGTGCTCAGAATTATTTTTTAGCATCCAAAAATATAAAGATTATATGTCTCTTACTATCACAGTGATGATAGGTTGTATAAGAATCTTTGATACATTGATTATTAAATTGTTATGTGCCAAGAGGAGCTATTGCACTGATCTCTTGCATAAATGAAGGCCTTGAAAATAGTAGGAACACAGGTTTGTATCAGTTTATATTTTTTCATGGAGTCTGTCTTTTTTTTTTTTTTTTTTTTTTTTTTTTTTTTAAAAAAGAGCCGAGACCTTTCAGTGTCAGTTGCACTGCCATTATTTAACAACTTTGCTGTAAATGCTTTCACTGTGGACACAAAGTAAAACCATCAGTCCAGTTCATTGCTTTAATTTATATGTGGCGAGCCTTTTTGTAAGATCATGCTGACAGTCTAGTAAAAAATATCTTTGCTTCATACATGGCTTGGGATTTTTGGCTTTTTGGTGTATAATTTAAGCATTAAATTCCAAATCAGCCTAATACCCAACTTCCTGGGTTGTAATTTGTTTTGTGAAAAAGAGACATAAAAGAGTCACATAAAAAATATGGATTTTTTTAATTCTTTAAAGACACCAATTACATGGACTATGTGAGTTTTGCTTTAATGCATTGGAAGGGGTTTGGTTTATGAGGGACACATGCATTTACGCTTGCATAATGTGGTTAAAATGTACACAGACGTCCTTGTGGCATGACTCATCAAATTTAAATTTGTTGACTGCATCTTGAGTGGATATAAGGCTCAGGATACGGTGCTGTGAAAAAGTATTTTTTCTGTTTTCGTGTATATCTCATGCTAAATTGTTTCAGAAATTAAAACAATATTTAAAACAAAGAGAACCTGAGTAAACACAAAATACAGTTTTTAAATGATAATGTTACTTATTGAAGCAAAAAAAAAAATTAAAAAAAAATCCAGTACCAATTGGCCCTGTGTGAAAATGTATTTGCCCCTGTAGTTACTAATTCCCCAAATCTATGAAACTGCATTTATAATGGGGTTCAGCTGGACTAGACACAACTAGGCCTGATTACTGCAAATCCTGTTCAATCAAATCAACACTTAAATAGAAGTTTTTCAACAGCATGAAGTTGGTTAAAAGGTCTTACCCAGTAACACACTATGCCAAAACTGAAAGAAATTCCAAAAATGATGACGAAGAAGTTGATTCTAATACATCAGTCTGGGAAAAGTTAAAAAGCTATTTCAAAGGCTCTGGGACTCCAAAGGACAAAAGTGAGAGCCATTATCTCCAAATGGATTTTTTTTCAACCTGCATCAATAAAGGTTCATGACTCCACTATCAGAAAGACACTGGGCAAAAATAGCACCCATGGAAGTGTGGTGAGGTGAAAACCACTGCTAACCAAGAAGAACATTAAGGCTCATTTGAATTTTGCCAAACACACCTTTATGATCCTTAAACCTTTGTGAGAATGTTCTGTGGATTGATGAGTCAAAAGTGGAACTGTTTGGAAGACAGGGGTCTCAATACATCTGGTGTAAACCAAACTCCACAAAAAGAACATCATACCTACGGTGAAGCATGGTGGTGGAAGTGTGATGGTGTGGGGATGCTTTTCTGCTTCAGGGCCTGGGCAACTTGCAGTAATTGAGGGAAACATGTATTCTGCTCTCTACCAGAAAATCTTAAAGGTTAAAGTTCGGTCTTCAGTCCATAAGTTGAAACTCAAGCGCAACTCAATTATGCAGCAAGACAATGATCCAAACCATAGGATTAAGTCCACCTCTGAATGGTTAAAAAAAATATTTATGAGCAAACAACGTCTCTTGCTTCTATCATGTAGAATGATGCCTGGTCAGTTCGCCCTGATGGTATGATTGGTGTTGACAGGCATATTATTATTATTATTATTATTATTATTATTATTTAAAAACTATTTAGTGTTTGCAATTTAGCATTTCTGAAATACCAGTTAACCCTAATTAAACGTAGAGCCTAATTTGAGAACAGTTGCTTTAACTGTGTGCTAGAAAAAAAAAAGTAGAGTGTGATATAATGTAGAGGAAGGAATGTCAGAAACTGATCGAGCAGGAAGGAGTGGAGGGAAGGATAAGGAAGCAATGACTGCAAGGAGGCAAAACAAACTATACAGCCACTAAACTAGAACCAACTGTGCTTTGCTATAGTGGCACCGCTAACTGCACACACACGCAACCTGGGATTGATTACCCTCACTCCCCCTCACCACACCCAGCACTTTTAGGCCAATATTATTTGTATATCCAAAACAATTTTGAAATTAAGGATTTAAACCACAGACACTTTTTAGCAGTGCCAAAGAGATTACCCTGAAAATTTCTGGCTCCATTATAGAGGGTTTTTTTTTTTTTTTTTCAGTCTTTCAATCCCCTCCTTGGGCAGAACCGAATTCCCCCAATCTTACACACGAGGCCACACAGTCACACTGACACACCACACAAAATCTGTTTTTCCATTCTACTCCATTACCCATATCTCCATCTTCTATGCTGTTTAAATAGCTTCATAAAATCACAAGAGTATTCATCATTATGAATATTACACATACAGCACTTTGCTGTAGTTGCTAAGACTAACCCTGACAAAACAATGTTTATATAATAATAATTGTTTATATGTGTAATCACATTTAAAAATGTATATCATTAAATATAATGTATAAAATATGCTATAAAAATAAATAATAAATAAATGTATCCATACTGTATTATAATACTGCAATACGTTAGATATCCTGTGAAGTAGGAGACTATAATCTTGGTAGAATCATACACAGTTGCCCAGGTCATAAAGTTTTTAGACGGTCCCTTACTGACTTCATTACTATTAAATGCTGGTGAGCTGCATTTCTGAGAGATTATCTTCAGGGGCATTTAATGGGAGAAAAAAATTCAAATATTTAATTGTACTTGGTTCTTGTTTCACTCCAGAGTAAGACAATACACATTTTGTCCTTTCTCTGTGTTTATTGTTTGACAAATAGAAGAGAGAATCTTGAATATGCAGTGAATCTCTGGTGATCACCAGCCAGTCTAAAATGTGCTCTACTGTGAGTGATGTCACTTCCAATTACAAACACGCCCCATAGTATACTCCCACCCCCAACACTGATTGGCAGGTTTCTGCCAATGGTTTTCACCTCGCCACTGTTCCATGAATGCCATTTTTGCCCAGTGTCTTTATGATAAGTGGAGTCATGAACAGTGATCTTTATTGATGCAAGAGAGGCCTGTAGTTCCTTCAATGTAGTCCTTGGGTCTTTTGTCACTTGCTGGATGAGTACTTGCTGTATTCTTGGAGGAATTTTGGAAGGTTGGCCACTTCTGGGGAGGTTCACCACTCTTCTGTGTTTTTCCATTTGGAGATAATGGCTCTCACTGTGGTTCTTTGGAGTCCCAGAGCCTTTGAAATAGCTTTGTAACCCTTCCCGGACTTATGTACTTCAATCACCTTCTTCCTCATAATTTCTGGAATTTCTTTCAATTTTGGCATAGCGTGTTACTGTGTACAACCTTTTAAAGAACTTCATGCTGTTGAAAAAGTTCTCTTTAAGTGCTGATTTGATTGAACAGGGTTTGCAGTAATCAGGCCTGGTTACGTCCAGTCCAGCTGAACCCCATTATGAATGCAGTTTCATAGATTTGGGGAATTAGTAACTGCAAGGGCAAATACATTTTCAAACAGGCCCAGTTGTTATTAGATAACTTTTTTTGCTTCAATAAATAACATTATCAATTAAAAACTGTATTTTGTGTTTACTCATGTTGCCTTTGTTTTATCTTAAATTTTGTTTTAATTTTTTAAACAATTTAGTATGAGATATACATAAAAACAGAAGAAATCTGAGAAGAATCAACTTTTTCACAGCACTGTATATAGCCAAATAATCACATTTGTAATAATTGCTAACAAGGGCTGTCCTGTTTCAAACACTTTCCTGCTTTTTGTTCTCAGAAAAGACATCAAGGTGCAGGTGAGTGCCTCTCTCTCAGCCCCCAGACATGCCGTGCCACATAAAAATAATTGCACCAAGCTGTGACAGCCCAAGGCTAACATTTGGTCACAGTCTCTTACACATTGTTTTAATGAATCAACCTCATATCAAAAGAAAAAGGCATTTTACAATGTGGTTTAAATTACATACTTACTACTTACAGCCGTTGATTTTGGTCAGGTGACCTTTTTAATGATGAATGCCCTTTGCATGCCCTTTCAAAACCATCCCTGTCCATGGCAACCTTCTCTGCCCAACTATTATCTTGTTTTCCACTTTCCCATCAGAGTTTTACACTGTAAATTGTAACAAACTTTCAGCTGTACACTTCCATGGATTTATGATCATCCACTTCCCCTGAAAAGCAAACATATTCCAAACTTGATACAAAAAGTGCCTCACCTTATGGAGCTTATTACCAAACAGTAATGTGTTGAAAGCTACTGGCTGCTAAAAAGCAACTGTAGGGGAGAGCTGGCCAAATTGTCACACATTTGTTTTTTCTAAATGCAGACGCAAAATTGTGGCTTTTCACCTCTCTGTGTCCTTTTGAAAAAACAAGCAGGATTCACCCAGTCTTGCTTTTGGTGAAAAGCCCATTATGTGGCATTATAAGGTAAAAAAAAAAAAAAAAAAGTTATTTTTCAAATTTTATTTCCCCTTACATTAAAAAAATGAAATCTAGCGATGTACATTTAGTTCTACACAAACTGTTAGCATAGCTTGTTTGTGCAAACTAGTTACTTGTTATCTAGACAAGAGGAAAGCATGGGTGCTTTGGACTTTGATCTTGACTGCCAATTTGGATTTGTTTACCTGCCTTTTAATAAAGTAATTATCTGCAACTGCATCCATCTCGGCCTCCTGACAATTTTTATAATGGAATATTGAGGGATTTTGGGTTGTAAGATTTTCTTTAAAACTCTGAATTTCTGAAAGAAGAAAGCCTTACGTCTGTCAAAAAGAAAAATATAGAATTTTTTTTTTTTTTTTTTAAACAAAAAAAAATATATATACAGTATCTCACAAAAGTGAGTACACCCCTCACATTTTTGTAAATATTTGATTATATCTTTTCA
>JANDJT010000060.1:16143279-16184303 GCA_024331685.1 Stegophilus panzeri | reverse complement strand
AAGTGTCATTTCTTCAGTGTTGTCACATGAAAAGATATAATCAAATATTTACAAAAATGTGAGGGGTGTACTCACTTATGTGAGATACTGTATATATATTACACTTAAAGTTGTGTGAAAAACAAACATTTGTTTCAGAAACAGTTGCATTTTGATAGTCAGTGATTTGATCAATGATTTTTACCTGGTCAAGGTATTATGTCAGTTCTTTTCATAACATTGTAATAACCATTGTTTAAATATTGTAACCGAAATCTCATCAACTACAAATTTGTTTTGCATTCAAGAAATATTTGCCATAGGGCACACTCAATAACTATGCCCTAATCAATCCCAGGCAGTTCTTTTCTATTTATTTTTTATTCACCAAAGTATTTTGAATCATTGCTCTGCCCAAGAGTCACTTTCAATCTTGATTGAGTTCCTTCTGTTTGTTATTTTTTGCCAGCGACTTTCCAACTTTGCCATGGAAACAGTCTGGGTGTCCTTTAGACTAATCCATAGCTGAATATCACAGAAATAGCCCACTGCATGATAATTACAGAGCCCACAAAATCAGTAGGCCTGTGATGTGGACAGCTGGTCAACCTCTAAGTGCTCCAGCAGATCTCCCCAATATTACGCCACCTTGCTTTTCCATCCAAGAGCTATCTGTGTGGAGTAATGGGAAATACATCGGCTGATCTCTGAGACTGTGCACTTTCACCCGTGCCTTTTTTTTTCTTTCCTCTGGAGGAGAGTGATGAATGACTGCTCTGTCTGATGCATGGAAAAGAGATGCAGCAGGTCTCTGGAAGTGGGACAATCAAACCTATATACTCTGGTTTTATCACAACAATAGCCACTGATTTTTGGGGGGATGTTTTTCCTGAAAAATATTTATCTATCTGTCTGTCTGCCTGTGCCTGCTAGTCCTAATTGAGAAACATTTATGAGAAACTTGTGTGAATTGTGTGAAATATTCCCATACTGTTCCACAATGAGAAATTAATTTCAGTCATTCTGAAAGGGATATAACTGTTGAAAAGATCCAGACCCACATGTTAATGGTTTTGTTTTATTTTGTTCATATGGCTAAAGCATGGTTGCCGTGTATTTTATTAGAAAATAGTCACCGACATGGTGGATGGTTTTCCCAGACCACTGAATATTATTTTAACATTTCATAAAGGCCTGTCATTCTGGAAAATAGGCATGGACAGCAAAGATAGATTAAGACAGTTATAGTTGCCTTCCTCTCAGTTTTCAGCTCTTACGGATTATTTATCCCCACATTTGTTTAAGAGTATATTTTAGACCAGGATTAGATCCATTTCTGCTGAAAATGTCTAGGAAGTACCATTCTTGCTCCAAAGAGGCAAGGGTTCTGTAATGCATGCTTTTCTGTCAAAAATAACTGTAATAAGCATGCACCAGTTGGTGCCTCATGATTTAGCACTCAGGATTCGATACTGAGTTTAATTACTGTTCTCATCCTTGTGTCCATGGGGAGTTCCTTCATTTACATCCCAAATTAGCTACTCTAAACTGCCCCTTGGTATAAATGTATGTGAATGAATGTGCAAGTGTCTCTGATGCTGTGCAGTCGTCTGGCATCAAATTCACATGTATGCCTGCGTTTCACCCAGCATTTCCTGGATAGGCTCCAGATTCACTGTGACCCTGACCAGGATAAAATGCTTACTGATCATAAATGAACAAATGAATAAATGAATTTGCATATTTGCTACAGAAAGAATACAATATACACTTTCACCTAGCACCCAAAATTTTTAATTGGTTTGTTCCACTGGGGGAACCTTTACATGTTTTCTGTATACAACAATGGTTTTCTCTTTGAGGAGGTTACAAATGGAACCCTACTGGAAAACTGTTAACCTTCCATGTAATCCTTGAGGCACCCACTTTTTTTTTTTTTTTTTTAAACTAAGGGCATAAATGTATAACTAATCTTACTGTGATTTTTTTTAAAGGATAAGTTTAATCCTTTTCCACATAACCTCACTTATAGTTTCAGCAGTTTAGATAAATTTCCATTTTACCAGCATAATGTTTAAGATTCTACCCAGAGAGCTACTTGACACACCTATAGGCCTCTGCTAAGATCTTAAACTCTCACTTGGATTTGAGTAAAATAAATAAATAAATAAATAAATAAATAAATAAAATCATCCTCAGCTAGTGAGAACGGAAATGATTCCTGGCTTGGTTTCAAACTTTCCTCCAAATCAGATTTAACAAGTATATCACTACAAATCTGTGTCTATAAATCAAAGCTGTGTCTGTGAATAGTTGGTAACAATTATGTTGGAAGCTTTAACAAGTATAATAACTTTTTAGAAGCAATTAGCTTTAGAGAACTTACTACTCTAATATATACTCTATTTACATTCTTTACTGCAGATACAGTTCATTGTGTTACGATAGGCAGCGTTTCTCCCCTCTAGTGTTTAGGCCCAACTGATAAGGACAAGGAAGTGTGTTCTGCACTGAGCTCATGAACTCTGGGTTAAACTCACAATTCAAACACTTATGGGAGGGGGTGGAAGCTCAGCAGCATAAAAAACTTTAGATTAAATTAATTCCCAGGCATTAACACAATAACACAAGAGGTGTTTAAGCTGCATTGTTTAAGCTACAGTGCAGGTTGCCTGGAGCACAAATTTAAAAAATCCAATTTATTTGAAAGCATGTACAATTTACAGACTTTATTGTCTACAATACTTAAAGAATAAACCATGACAGTGTGTGTTTTATAGAGAAATTATCTGAAGTAGATTACATTGTCCTGAAGTGTTTTATTTCTCTTATACCACAGCTGTTTGCCAACAATTAGAGTTTATTCATATTTCTTAATGAATACATACTTTTTAACTGTTTATAGTTTTTTTTAAGGCTGTGGAATGTCTGCCAGACAAATTAGCTCTTTTTATCACTTACCTTATAACAGCTATAAACATTTGTTCCCTCACCAGTCTGTCTTTTTCTCTCTCTTGACATTAATAAGACAAAAAAAAAAAAAAAGTAGCCTGTCATGTTACAGAGAAACCAGAAAGTCCCCTTCCAGAAGACTTTCCAGTAGTGGAAAACATTCTGACTGTTACAAAGCACTGCCGCCTTCCATAAATGTTAAATAAATGACAAATCAACAATTATACATATTTCTTTGTTAAATAGCCACATGCTTTAATCTGTTCTTTATTAACCTTAGAGTATGCAGATCTTCTGCCAATGTGAATTAGGTCTTACTACACAAACAATAGCATATTATATGGAGTGCATTAATAAATCTATCATCTGAATTACACCCAGCACTAGAGCTGCTCTTATAGAAAAAGAATCAGCACCTACTGACTAATCGGATTTGAGAATTCAACAGAGCTGAAAACCATAAGTCATTTTAATACATCCCAAGTTGTTGCACTTCTGATAAACATGCACTGAAAGGACAAGTTTAGGCTTTGGACCCTACAGCATTAAACTCTTAGGGTGGGTTGCACCAACAAGGATTAAATTAAGCACAGTGTAGAGCTAATCTAGGATTTGTTGATCTGGGTTTAATTTTAAATCAGGTTGTTTTGCACCACTTCATTTTAAACACAGATGAACAAATCGGGGATTAGAATTCTAACCTGCGATTAAAACCTCAATTTACGACTAATTTTCTCCGCCATGATGGATCCGCCATTGACAACATTGCGGTAGCGCATGCGGATTTCATAAACCTGGAAATATATGAATTCTCCAGTGTAACTAAAAAGTAACAATGTAACTCATGCGAGTGAAGGAACTTTTGAATAATAATAAAAAATCAACTTCCGTTAACCGCTCATTCGCATAACCGATACAGGGTGAGAAAATGGTGCAGCATATTAGAAGCTCAAATTTTACAAACCATGAAAAAGTTTATTATATCAATTAATGTAGAACAAAAATTTAATACAAAAGGACAGATAACATGACAATTAAAAAGAAAGAAGACGCCTGGGTCCAGCTAACCGCTGATTTCAATGCTTCTCCGGGGATTAAAGACAAGCGAGATTTTAATAATCTGAAAGCCTGCTGGAAAAACCTCGAAACGAAAGCAAAAAAAAGATGCAGCACAGGAGAGAAAGGACACATTTATCAATTCATTGTCACAAAAAATTATACAGATGATTCCGCAACGGATTATCCCATTGTGCAACCCATTCGACAATGATTCCATTGCCGACCAGCTGGAGTCACCGACATCGTCCCACAAAAGTATGTAAGCTGCATTTCATTTTCACCTTCATGTCTTATTTTTAAATCATATTTATCCTAGATGCGAATGATGTAGACCTAAGGCCCGGTACCTGCATGAGTTCCACACCTACTGAACATGTCAGCAATGGAGCAGCTCTGGCACAAGATCAAACTCAGTGCTCAAAGCCCCCAAAGAGCAAAAGACAAAGAAGTGAATTCAGCAAAAAATCATTTTGAATTACTACAATTTGAGAAAGAAAAGAACTTAATTCAAATCAAGAATGCCATATATATATACACACACTAGTAAACAGTGTTAGTTCTGTAATAGTATCATATGGATGTTACTGTCACATTATTGTAATAAAGAAAAGGTGAAAGCTTTTAATCAATAATGCTAATTAAGAAATGTAAAATAAAGAAAATGTGCACTATATGAAAGATTTATCAAGTGACTAAAGTAACATACACACATACAATATATGTGCTACATGCTATACATTTACCGCATTACTGTGGCAGCATCCTCCCCTTCATCCTCTGTGTGCTCAATTCAGTTATCCACTTCAAACTCTGGTAGTATCCCATCTCCAAGTCTTTCCCCAAAATTATACAGCACTGCCAGAGCAACAATGACTGCCAATGTTATATCAAGCTTTGTTTGAACATCTTTTTCCAAACACCGAACACCCCCTCGACAAGACTTCTTGCTGCAATGTGGGACATGTTGTATCGTTTCTCAGCTGGCGTTGACGACAGGGGTAACCACTGTCACCTACTAGGTGGCCCTGAATTGCATGACTTTCAAGCAGAGCACAGAGGTGGCTGTTATCAAAGCTCCTGCTCTCATGTGTAGATCCTGGCCATCGAGCTAAAATGTTGGTCATTTGGGCCTTCTCATCATACACAATTTAAACGTTGATGGAACAATAGCCCTTCCTGTTGTGAAACAGCTCTCCATTTTCTCCACCTGGGTTTTGAATGGGAATGTGAGTACAGACAATTGCTCCTATAACTCCTGGAAAACCAGATCTTCTAAATCCAGCAGATGTTTCTTGTGTTGGGGCAAATCTTATAAACTGATTTTTCAAAGCTACAATTGCCCCCGATACTCTTCCAACAACTCAGGATTCTCCAAGCTTTCATTTTGGTTCCATGAGGCTCTGTAGATGAACTGAAGAATTCTAGATTTATCCTTTGTTTAAAGACTATATGCAAATGGAAGGCCTTTTTTTTTTTTTTTTTTACAGAAAATGTATAAACTAGATATTTCAAAGGTTTTATTCCAATTTGACAATTTAAAAACACTGCACAAACATCTTGCATTGAGTTTATTTCCATTTTAATTCTTGTCAAAGGAGCAAAGGAACAGTTCCAGCCTCAGAAAGTAATTTGAAGCACACATAGTGTAGGGTTCAAAAGTTGAGTCCACTAGCAAGCATATTTATCAATTATCCGAACATAATTAAGATTATGTTTCCTAAATAAACAGACATAATTTTCTGTTATTTTTGACTAAAAGCAGGGTTGATGATAGCACTTAATCTACAGAAAAATACTGACTAAGGCAACAGCAATTAACAGTACACATGCTACCTTTTGAATAAAATACACAGTAGCACAACAATTAAACATCTGGTGTTTACATGATATTCCAATATATTTTACAAATAGCACAAACTGACCCCCAAGTTCCCTACTGTATTTGAAAAACCCATCACCATGTGCCAGAGGAGTGATCTGCCAGCTAGTTATCGCTGCTCTAGAGTTGTTCTTGACCCAAATCCAGGGACAAACATACCTCAATATCCAGCTTTCTGGTTCCAAGATAAAACAAATTTTTAAAGGCATGTTATTGTTTAAACAGAACAAACACTAAAGTTGATTATTCCCACAATATTTTAAATAATAAGAATGAACATTTTTGGTACCGACATTGTCATACACATTTGTATAAAAGCTGAGGCTAATATTAGCCGCTTGTTGTTAAGCTAGCATACAGTGGTGCTTGAAAGTTTGTGAACACTTTAGAATTTTCTATATTTCATACATATGACCTAAAACATCATCAGATTTTCACACACGTTCTAAAAGTAGATAAAGAGAACCCAATTAAGCAAATGAGACAAAAATATTATGCTTGGTCATTTATTTATTGAGGAAAATAATCCAATATTACATATCTATGTACATATTGCTGCACATTGAAAAAAGAGGGAGGGGAAAGTAATGCTTGCTTTCACAGAAAATCATAACCGTTTAATTTCCTTCCTCAGGTTCAGAGGCAAGAATTTACTGGCGGATATGAACAAGTGGAACGATTACATCCCCTGCGTGCATGGAAGCCATTACAGGAAACTTGTTTCCATCCTGGAGTTCAATGGTCAAGCAACTTCGTCAAGACAGTACAACAGGTTTTCGTAACAATAAACAGGAAGCAGCTGAGAGATCCATCTGTGAGCTTTTACAGAAGAGAACGGGAAGTAGGAGAATCCTTGTATGACCTTGTACACTTGACCTTCGCATCTTCCTCTTTAAAAAAAAATAATTTTGGTGTATTGGACTTGCCAAGGTGGAAAGTCTCAGTGGAAGATGACTTTTCTGACACTGACTCTGATTGCTATCGCATAAGATGACACATACTTATTCAAATGCCAAAATTGCAGTTATGTTCCCATAAAAAAAAGGAAATAAGACTCCGTGTTGGCGACTCCATCCATGTAACCTCATGACCTGGTGCTGAATTAGTTCTAAAGCCCCTTATGCCAGAAAGGCTCAGATCAGCACTGATAGGAAACACAATGCAGAGAGAAGGTCATGTTTCTTTAATCTGTCATCTCAGGAAAGCAAGGCAAGTTTGTGCACACATATTCACACTTGTACAATGCAAAGAAAGGCAGCGCACACACACACACACACACACTTGTACTATGCAAAAGAATGACAGAAAAGTCAAAGAAGCAAAAACCAAAATAAGCAAATTACATCATTTTTCTACACACAGTCAGACACTTGTCACACACACCCACACAAACAGAAACAATGTCATATGCTATAACTGTTCTAGCTGTATTTGTTAGGGCTCAGGGGTTTGGCAGTACTGAATGACTGAGTACAATACATCAAGGAACGCCTTTCTATCTTTCCCACGATGCTGTTCACATTCAGGCAGGGAAGGAAGCTGCTGAAAAGTTTTGTCGGTCAGACAGGGGCAGCCATGTTGCCTTCCGAAAAACACAACACTGTATATGCAAAATACTCCACAGGAAGTTCTCAGGATTTTACACTTCCTGTTTTCTGGAAGGCCATTTTGACAGACAATGTTGAGTAGAGAAGTGTGTTCACCCGCCATAGAAAATGGGACTTTTCTGAAAGACTGATTTGAGTTAAAAATGTGAAAAAATGTCAAAATTTGAGTTAGCAAGTAAAAGCATTATATAGGCAAATATAGTCAAATGGATTTATTTTTAAGTCTTCTGTGGGTTTTTTATGTTTGTATGCTGGATAGGGTTTGCATTGGCATTGGATTTTACGAAAATCCTGATGAGCAACATGCAACTAAGAATTTCATAGTACTTTTGTGCACATGATAATAAAGACCTTTGGCTAATTTTGCTTCTTTCTAGAAATAAATGTTTGAAGTAAGCATCATCTGTCAACAGCATAAAAATGTTTTATACTGCCAACTGTATAACAATTTATTATAATAATACTGTAATAAAAATTATTAAGTAATTGTGTCTATATTTAAGATATTTTGACTCACTGAGATTTCTTTCTTTTTTTTTGTCATAACAAGGAATTAAAAAATTGAGGTTGAACCTAAAACACATGCAATTTTGGTATATCAAAATCTTAAAAATCTATAGGGTAATCTACACAGCAAAATCACCGGTGTTGATTTAACACCCACAGTGTTGAATTCACACCCTTCTGTGTTTATATAAGTCCACTGGACTCATATAAACACTCTGGGTGTTAATTCAACATTAGGGATTTTACTGTGTAGGGGTAACTCCATTCTGTCACGAAATGGAGGCTGAGACGGAAGCAAGTGCAGGTTTGGCAGTTTAATATCAACAAAGTCCAAGGATCCGTAATCAAAAAACAGGTAGAGGTCAGGCGATCAGGCAAAACTAGGCAGGGCAGAGAATCCAAGTCAATAGAGTAAACAGAGGTCAAATCTCAGAATGGCAAATACAAAAACAAGGCTTGGACAATGACAGAGACTAGGCTGCTGAGCATATACTTCGCAAAGTCTAAATGCTCACATTTAGCACACAAAGTCTCTTATATGCTGTGTTTTTGATTGTGTGTGAGATTAGGTACAGGTGTGTGTAATTAGAGTTCTGGAGAAGGTGACCGTGTGAGTGTGGGAAGTGTAGTCCATGGAGGCCATGTTTGTAGGCTGCATTGCAGGATGAGAAATGTAGTCACTGGTTTGCTGTGACATGACACATTCAAAAGAGAAGAGAAGAAATTATTTTTTGAAATACAAAGCTGGCACCTGAAATCCCATCACAATAATACAGAAGTGACTTTTGAAATTACCTGTATATAAAACAACAAATATATAAACATTTTCATTACATTTAAAATCCACCCTCTCCAACCCTAGACCATCAGAGTCCCAAAAACAAATTCATTATGTTTTGTTTATACAAATACCAGACAATATACTGGAAGAAACCACTGAAATTGTGAAATTAGCTTCTAAACCAGGGATGGGTAATTCCAGTCCTGAGTGCCACTGCACTGTCCTGCAGAGTTTAGCGCGATCCCTAATCAAACACACCTGAAAAATCTAACCTTAAAAATTACAAGCAGGTGTGTTTGATTAGCATTTTTGTGAGTAAAGTAACTAACTAGCCCCTAAATGAACAAATCACTTCAAAAAGCTTTCACTAATGATGATTAAATCACATTATTTGTGGCAGAATGCCATATTAGAAGAGACAAGCAAGCTAATGTTATTGATCAAAACTGTTGCAAGTAAATTATATCTGGAAAATTGGATGTCCTCATTCAATTAAATACTAATTCACATACTACTCATTAACACAGCAATAAGCCTTAGCTTGGTAGTTACCTCTCCTCAGCTACAATATCGTATTATGAGTTAACGTCTGACTGCAAGTTGAGGTATCCACAGGGAAAAGTGAAGGGAGGAGGAGCAAAGTGAGGCGGTGGAGCGTATGATGGAAGAGGATGCGCAGAATATATTCACTTAAGCTGGTGTTACAATCAGCCTTCATGTTTGAAATAATCCAAACTTTGTAAATGATAAAGTTCAGTGAATAGGAAAGCCTGTTTTCAAACATGTCTACTGTAATCTACCTCATCAGACAATGATTTATCAGGAAAATTGTACTGGGGCACAGCACAATTTAGTAAAAAAAAAAAACGGTCATGCGACACCCCTGGGGTAATCTAGAACCAAATGGCCAAATTAACATGTTGATTTATTTGCAGCACAGCATGCCTCACGATCATCATTGCATTGTCTTCTTGAGTTCCTGTTCTTTTCCCAACTGGACAATTTAAACCACCCAGCACAATTTTATGTAAGGCCCTTTATGTAACACCTCTGTAGACTGGGGATGGAGAGGAAATGATGTAAATGGTGTCCTCACTTTTACAAGTAGAAGATATCCTCCTGAGAGGATGATATACATATTAGTTATTAAAACACAGTACAATCAGGAAAAACTGATCTCAGAACCAGCTCTTTCAGTTTCCTAGAGAATACTGGAACTTCTTTTCTTGTGTGTAAAAACCTCAGTCCTATAATCTGGAGCCTGCACCTCCAAACCCCAAGTTGCCATAAAATGGAAGTAGATAATTACAAGGAATGAGCAGTTAACTACTTATCCATCAATTCCTCACCAGGAGAATAAGGAAAGGATGTGAATGAGGGGAAAGGAGCACATGAGGCAAAAGCTTAAAAAAAATCAACTGGACAAAGTGAGAGTCTCAGTGAGAAGATGATGATCAAAGTTACATTTTTGATGTTGATACTGATTACATTCAGTTGGACTGTGGCATTGTATAATTCTGCGAAAGCGCAAGAAAATAAGTGTTATATACTTCTGTTGTGCTTGTGGGGTTACGTTGTTTTGGCGGCTTCTATATTAAGAATTCCAACCCTTATTAGACCATCATATCCTTAACATCTCTTCATAACTTAGTAACATAAAACCCACCTCAATTTAAATAACCTCTACTTATTACATGCTAGCAAGGCTAATACACATATGTGTATGTGTGTCATCTGTCAGTTTCATGTGTATATATGAGTTCCAGTCACATTATACCACTCTTTCCCACACAAAACCAGAACTTGGAGCTAAGCCATTTCTCACACACATTTTATTTTTATAAATAAATTTAAGTGGGAAACGTGTCAGTGCTGAATCATGAAGATGATGGCAGACATGACAGATGAGCTTTCCTTCCTTACTTCCCTACTTCTGTAGATTCTGGTTGATAAATTAGCATATAACATTGCAAAGGAATAATAAATATAACTTGAAAAAAACCCTTTTAGTAGTGATTCATGTGAAGTGAGATGAAAGTCATAGGAATGATGAATTTATAAATCTTTTAGAAAATTTTGAAAGTGTATATTTAATACATTTTTTAATACATTTAAAAACGAATCATGATTATTGTGGAGTTTTGCCACAGTTGGACTGTGACAAAGTTTTTCTGGCTTCAATTCTTTGAAGAGAGAAGGAAACTACAGATACTCCACAAATTGTGGGTCAACACTAACTTTTATTTTAACACCGTCAGTCAATATTGCCCAGTTTAGTCCACAATAAGGCTTATGTGTCATCAGCAGGCAGCATTGCAGAGCATCCGTTCTTTCCTGTTCCTCCTCTGGTTCCCACAACTATTTGTGTCATTACCTTTTAGCCTAAGAATAGGATGAAGTTGCCTATGCATCCCAGTGGGTTATAAGAGGGGAAACAGGACGTAAATATCATCAAGCAAGAGAAAGGGTGTTTTCAGAAGCTGAGCTATAGCTCTTGAGCTCATTCTGTGATTCACAGTAAACTGTCTTAACTATTAGGACCTCAAAAATATGAAGAGTTTCCAAACCTCTGCCAAGATTCAAAGATTATGTATGAGACACCCAAAATAGTAAGGCCACAGCAAATTAATTTTTATTTTAATAAATTATTTATTGCTTTTTATTAAGCTTTCAAGCCAACAAGTTATGAGTGGTGTTGTCAGGAGGTGTTCCCTCATTACAGATCTCACCCAAGTACAGTATATAAAACAAAGCACCTTTTGATATTGAAATTAAATGTTCCACAACAATATTAATCTATTCATCAAATCACCGTTAGCTGACGGACTTAAGTCAATCACCTAAGTTAAAAATATGTCAATAAATGCATAGGGAAAGTTATCAGTCAGATTATTGAATATACCTGCATGTACTTCTGAGGTTTCCAGTTTTATCTTGAGTGGAGTTTCTATAACATGAGTTTTTCAATTGCAACTAGATAACCCCTTTTGATACAAATCTGCAAAAAAATGCAATAGAAATAAGCTTGTTTTCCAAAGGTTTTTGTGTATATTTTCATTACATGCAATGTGGTTACAACAAGATTTCGGACATTGCTCCTGGACAGCTTCTTTCTAGAGTGGGGATCATGTAAGAAAAAAGCAATCATGTTCCCTGTCAATTCAGAAATTTCCCACCCTTGCACTTCTGCACTGTCCATCAGAAATTTTGAGCTCAAAAGAAAAACAGTGATTCACAGTAAATTGCCTACCTGCCAAACTGTTAGTGATAAATTAAACTGAGAAATTTGAAACATGAGAAATCAGACATCAGTACATTGACTGATATTGTTACAAGCATAAAGATTTTATTTTAACCAAAGTGACACTTTAATCAAAGTGATCAACAAGCGCTATTAGAACATGGTAACACATGAGCTTCAGTTTTAGCAACTTATATCAACACAGCCCTTTAAAAGAGCTCTCCTTGCCATGACCTGAGTGAACCCTACAACATGATTTTCCCAAATCGACACACAAAGGAGAATTGTAGAGGCTGCTTTCCTGACCTATTTCAAGCCACATTCATAATAAAGATTACTCAAAATTCCAAGTATTTAATTAATTAATGTCTCTGCTGCTTGGTCACTTTGGTCACTGAGCTTTGCAGGCTGAGATTTGGAAATAGAGAGTCTGCCGTGATGGTGAGAGGGACACTAACTCCCTTTCCCACTTATAAGCACAGTGAGTGACCTCATTACTGCCTGTGAATTAAAGGAAGTGTATATCAGATAAAAGGACATGACTGGATGGGACCTAGCCAGCTGATGTACTGATAATGTAAGAAGAGCACTGTTTCTCGCAAAACGGTCTTGTAATTTTGTGGAACTCCTTTGATGCATACATCATAGTTATATTATCATCAGTGATTTTGATATATAGATATGTTTGACTCATCTTTATCCAAGCTTGTAAATGTCCACTACAAATGTTGAACTTACCTTATCTAAAAGGTTCTATAGAAAACCAGACGAGAACCATCATTAACTCCAACTGTAGCAGAACCAAATGACTTTACAGTGACCGAGTCATTTACAACTGCTGATATATTTGGACCAAAAAGACAGACTGGACTGATATCTCTCCAAATCCTTCAAAATAGTCATAGCTTAGATAAAAGCTTGCTAAATACACTGAGACACTATATGGGTAATTAAAACTGACATGAAAATGATATGAACAGGAATCAAATGGGTTTTACACCTCCATGTCCATTATGTGAATAACTGTGAAGCGATAGGATCTCTCTAAATGTTAAAACTAGAGTAACACTTTCCTCTGTTGGAAAGCATAACGTTACAGCTTTATCTTTGACTGTTAAAAGTGCAAACACTAGTGACTCCTTCCAAAAATACTAAATCAACTTCTCTCAGAAAACTTTACCATTTCAACAATGACACACATTTTCAATCTGTTTATGTGAAGCATCTGCCTTACAAGTTCTTGTGAATGAGCTGTAATTAGATAAATGATACTATAAGAGCATTAATATAAATCATTTGAATTATTAGTACTGTGAGAGCTGCTGTTATGGATAATCAACCCCTTCTGACCCATTGGAATTGAACATTTAGCAGTGCTGTGGTATAAATAATATATAAAATATACAAATATTAGATTTATTTCAAGCGTTTTCTAAGATCTAGGACATTTTGGTGTGTTTCTGTCACATCTGGCTAGAAGAACACCTCTGCTGTCTGTCTGAATATAAATAGAAATTTTAGAATATTGCCTTTCTCCTTCCTTAAGAGTATTTCACAGCCCTTGCACACAGGCCATACACCGTCCCTCCCTCCCCATGTTCTGGCCCAGTGAAGGCAGAATAAGGCTGACCTAAAATCCAAATTGATTAATGGCCTTGCTGTCCTGCTGACGTTCCTAGTGCTTCTTAATTTCAGTTGCACACCACACGGGATTGAGCTTAAACCACGATAATGCTATATATAATAAACAAAACCTTTATTTTACATTATTTAACAACTCATCTTATACATATTATATTAATATAGAGTTTAGCATGGCAAAATCACTTGTGTTGAATTAACTCCTGCAAGGTACATTTATAACATAATGTCTTTTGGTCAGATGAACTCTTTAGATGTTAATTATTTTATTTTGTATTTTGCAGTGTTTAGTATTTTGCAGTGTTTAGTGCTACATATGAATTTATTATAGGTCTAATACAAACAATATAATTAAGATATTGTTATGCTACATATACTACAGTTGGGTGAAAAAGTTTGCATACCCTTAAGACAAAACAAGTCAAGAAACAGAAATTCATTTAAACCAAAAAGATTTATTTTTCAGAGATTTCACAAAAAATGATCTAAATTATCACTCATAATCGAATTATCAGTTCAAAACTGTAAAATGCATTTCCTCTTCTGAATATTAATCTCACCAGGATTTTGTGATTGCAGAAATGAATGCAAAATCAAGCAAACAACGCAATATTCGCAGGATAAAATCAAAATTCAAAATTACCGCAGATTTTTCCGCAGATTTTGGCCAAGACGCGCCTCACAACGTGCATTCAGCCAAAGCCCTCATCAATTCATGTGTGTCGAACATGATTACAGCTAAAAGTTCTCATTTACCAACAAACATCACTGCGAAAGATCGTGCAAAACAATTTTGGGCAATTGCTTTCTGCAAAAAAGCACAAAAAACTATGCAAATCGCATACCATATTTGGAAAAAAGAATTGCAGCAAAATCGAACATTTTCGGCTGCAACAATCACAAAAAAAAACCCTCCACGAAATCCTGTATGGACTGGATGATGACATAACTTGTATGATCGACCAACGGTTTGTCCTTTATAACTGAATATTTCATACTTTCTGTGCAGCTTTGGATCATGTCATTTGTATAATATTCTCCCTTCATTCCTGACATATCTTTTATAATTCTTCATGATCTAGCCCTTTTCTTTGTCTTTCTCTTTTTAGACCAAAAGGGTCATGGAAATTTTTTTTACTTTCTGCTTTTTGGTCCTTTTGTTGTTTTGGATTGCTGTTTTGTCACAGGATACACACACAATTGATTTTTTTCCACCCACACATAATAGCAGATGGTAATACATAATAGCAGATGGTCTTCTTCTTAAGACATAGGCCTACGTTTGCAATGCATTCAGCATCCTAGAGACATGCACACCAAGACTAACGCCTTCTCGTCTGGCTCTTTGTCTTGAAAACCATTTCTTCGCGGCAGAGCATGGTGGCACCAAAGCTTAAGCAGAACAGCCTTCCTCTTTCCCCCCCCCTTTCTAGAGCAGCCCTTTTCTTTCTCTCCGCTCTCCCCCTCTTTTGTGTGACTCCCCACGTGTCTAATACTTTAGCGGCTCTAATCAGAGGGGGCGGGGCCTCGTCGCCGTGTCAGATTTCCCTGCGCGCGCGCGCTCGACTGAATTAGACGCTCGTGCTGGACCGTTATACGGAGGCGCCTGTTAATGTTCGCTTGGACACGCGTGAAACAGGACGGCTTGTAGGACCCAGTGGCCTCTTTTTTTGTTATACTGTAAGGTGGTGAAAAGGCTCGGGGCCGGGCAGCCTGCACGGCATTTACGCGCACCTGACGGGCGGGACACTGGAGTGGAGATCCGACATTTGCGGCTGAAACGCAAGCGCGTTTTTGTGTCAGCCTGGACTGGAAAAAGGAAAGGACAGAGATCAGATTTGCTGTGGACATGGATTTTAGCCTGGATCTGTAAAAGCATTCGTTTTTTCCCCCCTTGTTGGGGACACATCAGCGTCCTAGCAGGGTTTGTGGAGGAACAACGGGACCAGCAGTAGCAGCCTCGATCCCATGCATGTAAGCAGATGGTTCATTCAGTGTCTTACTACAATCTAGGCTACGATGCGCAGAAATGTGTAGAGGTTTGCTTTTACAATGCATCAGATGTCGCTTTATGCGCTTTAACCACACGCAGACCACGCGTGTCTTTCCCATTCATGCATTTCCATCTCTATGCAGTCAAAAGCCAGGACCGTTTATCAGACTGGTAGGACCGGCTTCATTCGTCCCAGCATCTCTGAGACCTGCTTCACTCAGTGCAATTGAGAAAACCCTTTAACACGTACACTCAAGCATTCATGCAAATCCAGATAGACATTAATGAGCACCGTAAGTGTTCATTCAACCTTGGACATTTTGTTGGATTGGCTGTAGGACTCTAGGGTAGTAGTAATCTGTGAGAATGATCAGGACAGCAGCAGTGATCTTTATATAAGGATGACAGTTTAATGTGATTTCTTTCTTTACACTTTGAGTATGTAACTTTAAAAACACCATTCATTCATTCATTCATTCATTCACACTCTTGTATAATATATCAATAAAGTCATGACTCTAATGTCATATAGACATTATAAACAGATAAATTATGCAAATAGCTAAACATGTTGATTTATTGCTTATAGTGAATTCCTGCCCTGTTAATATGTTAGCTTACAAGGATTTAAAATAATATTTCACCTGAATTTTAATGAAGCAAATTGCAAATCCTTGTCAAATTAATTATTTATAATGGCAGTTTTACTCTTGTAGATTATTTGACCACATGTCACGGAGAGAGGGAGTCAGTCACAACATCCGTCCCCAGGTAAACTTGTCCGTCCTCGGTGTAAGTGGTCAAGGCGTGATCCTTTTTCTTCTGAAGGGACTTGCCTGGAAAACTGACTCTTGTCATAATGAGAAACATATGGTCATTTTCTGACCGCATTACCATTTTTATGCCTTAGCGTTGGTCGGAGCTACTGCTCAAGTATGCTGTGATGCCTCCTGAAGGGCTGTGGAAATCTTTCAGCTTGCGTGGACACCTCACTGGGCTACTGATGACAGCTAACATTTAAGTTCCTCACTGAACTCAAGGGACACTGTTAAACCAGCTACGGAAGTGTGGCTCAAAACTTCAGTGTCAATGAAGAAAGAGCAACTCAAAACAGTTCAGATGTAGAACAAAAAAAAAAAAAAAAGATTTATATATATATATATGAGAGAGAGAGTGCTAAAAGCTGTTTTAATGTGTGCAGGCTATATATACACTGGATGGCATGCCAGTTAATCACAGGACACTATTCATACACACTTTCACATCTAGGGTAATTTAGAGTTGTCAATCCACCTTCTGGTTTGTTTTTGGGAGGTCGGAGGAAACCAGAGAACCCAGAGAAAACCCACACAGACACAGGGAGAACACACCCAGAGACTCCACATAGACAATAGTCTGAGGTCGGGATCAAACTGGGAAGCCTGGAGCTGTAAGATAGCCACCCTACCTCCTGCACCAACGAGTAGAAAATTCTAACATACATATTAGTTCATTCATTCATCTTCAGTAACAGCTTAATTAGATCCGAGCCTATGCAGGGTACATTAAGTTCAGGAATACAATCTGGATGGGTAGCCAGTCTGTCGCACTAATATAAATACTGATATGAAATGTTTTGAGAGTAGAGCAAAAAACACAGATTATCTGAGTCCAAATAAAAACATGAATCTTCTGAAGGTCTCAAGACAGGTCTGGGAGAGATTGTAATACAGCACACGTGAGGTCAGGAAGTACGGAGCACATGTGCATTCCCAGCATGGGTTGCAAATCACAAAGCTATAAAATATAACAGTGCCCAGTAAGGGGCAGTCTGTTAGTACTGTTACCCGTCATCACTTGGATGCCGATCACAGAGCTGCTCTTATTAATGACTGAAGTTTTTCAGTGTTACTGGGACACGCATGCTAGCTTGCACCCCAGGAGAGGGTGTGTTAGGATGTCGACAGAATGACATTATACCACCATACACTTTGCTTCACAAGCATCGTGATTACTGTTGTATTGGGAGTTTTTATAATTTTTTCCCCCTTTAGTTTAGTAACTTGTAGTCATCTGTTATGGAAGTGAAGTAAAAGTAGGCTTCTCTGCTTTTATTTAACCTTTTGCACCAAGTGCATGTCAGTTCATATAAAGAGGGCAAAAACAACATGAAAAAAAGAAGAAAAAAACGTTTCCTCTTCAGTGGGCAAGGGGCCATAATGGATGATTGCATGATTTTATTGCCACCATAGTACTGACCATCACTCATGTTTTGTCACTTATATTTTGTAGCACAAACTGCTCTCTCAGTCACCACTAATTCTAACTAATGTCTGTAAGACTTAATGTTAAATACTAAATACTAATGTCAGGAAATGCAGCTGCATACACGCACGCACACACACACACACGCACGCACACACACACGCACGCACACACACACGCACGCACACACACACGCACACACACACACACGCACACACACACACACACACACACACACACACACATTAGAATGAGTAACAGATGACAGTAGTAAGATTTACATCAGATCTTCTGCTTTAAGTACCCGGGGGTGGGGGTCATTTATACAAGAATTACACAAGAAACTCCAAACCCTCCCCACTTGCTTATGGCATCCGTGAGATGTTCTGTTTCTTCTTTTCGTCATCATCTTTGTCTTACCACATGAACCAAAACAATTCTGCAGTCTGACATTAAAAGCCTTCATGTCTGCAAATCATTCCATTTTAATCAGTTTCTCTCTGTAGTTAGACTGCACTGCCAGCTTGCTGAAGCAAAAGCTGTTATGTCTAAATGCTTCAGGATAGTGTTGTTCTCCTGTAATCTCTTCATTCTGCTCATTAAACATTGTTAATATTAAACATAATAAGGTAATGGCAAATGGATAATAAGGCAACGATGTATTCTTATTAAGTTTGATTTCAGTGACATTTGAAATTTGGTACATTGGATTATGTTTTTGTTTGTCTTCTGCTAAGATACTGTGCATAGTAGTCAGTAATTAATGGATGTAGGGCTCATATGTATATAGCAGAGGAAAACTTTATTTCCCACTGAGGTTTGTTTGAAATGCTGAAGTCTGTTGATCTGTAAGTATCAGGAAGAAGAGGTACTTTGAAGTATAGGAAACGTGCAATAAATCCCCAAACCAACTCAGGAAAAATGAAAGTCACAGAAGCCAATTCTGGTTCGACTAATCAACTGCTCCATTAGGTAATGGAGCAAACTTCAGTTTAGTTAAATAGCTTTGAGCTGAGTGACTGACCTTGAGAAGAAAGCTGAGTGAATAGCTCTGGTAGTGTTTTGCTCTGCTAATGGGCATTGAGCTCAGGCCTAACTTCAGGCAAATGGAAACAGAATGCTTGGAGATAAGGCCTGAGTTTGCTCAAGTGCTGTGAACCTCTGCTGAGGCATAGTTCCTATTCATTTCCTATAAAGTAATTAATGTAGACTGCCCTGTGTAGAAGTTTTATGATGCTCTTGTTACTTAAGGGTGAATACATTAAGGGGTATTTGACTACAATTTGTAAAGTTTCAGCTATATAAAATGTCTTGCTCACAAATGCCTGGATAAGCAACTAACATGACTGGATAGCAGCAACAGTTACATTTTAATGCTTAACTATTAGTTATTTTACATAAATCTTTACATAAAAAAAATTGCACAAAATTGTTTTGCACTGTCTTTCGCAATGATATTTATTGGAAAATGAGACCTTTTAGCTGTACTCATGTTCGACACACATGAATCGAAGGGGGTTTTGGCTGAATGTGCATTGTGATGATTTCACATGATGCATTGTGATGACATCACATGATGTGCCTTATGCAGAAAATGCGCCCAAATATGCAGAAAATCGCCGGGAATTTTGAAAAATTGCAAGCTCCTGCGAATATTGTGGAGTTTCCTTGATTTTGTGTTAATTTCTGCGATCAAAAATTGCAAAATCCTGCAGGGACAGTTACTGTAAATGCCTGTAACTGGTCAAAACAAGCTACAGCAAAAGATTTGCTACAGAGACAATGGTTCATGTTTAAAAAAATGGAGTTGCTGAACTATAGAGAGTTTATATCATAGTTTATATATAGACAGATAATATTTTTTGAGTGTTCTGTTCAAGCTGGTAAAATAGTTTGCTCAGGTGAGGACCTGTCCTTGATTTGTACTGTGCCAAATCTGGTCCTTTTAAATCTGTACAAAGACCAGCTTTTTTCCTCCACCAGTTGTGGAGTTTAGTTTTGCAGGGTCTCTAGACTTTTCTGGCTTTGGTTAAAAAACAAAAACAAACAAAAAAAACCAAATCCTTAGCTCTACAGTCAGGTCTAGACTGAGATTAATGAGACCCACCACCATATTATTCACATGTTCCATTTTAATATCTTCCCATTACTCACTTATATGCTGGTAAAGTCAGATTTCATTTTGCAAACGTGTGAAAAAAGTACACATGCTTATACTCTCCATTTGGACTCAGTAGGCAATTCAATATACTATTTTAGATACAATATTATGAACAAACTGAACCAGGCAAAGCATGTATGTTTTTCCCATTATAGATGAAGACATATAGAAGCAAAATTCAAGTTTACTGAAAGAACAAAAAGGTAACTAAGAAACAAATGTGTTCACTTTTGTGTTCACATCATTAAAAGTATTGCTGAGCACCCAAAATTCCAGTCCAATTTCAACATATCAGGCAGGCCAGAAAATAAGGTAAACGTGTGTGATGAAGCTACTAGTGTATATTGTAATCTAGAGTAAAAGCAACCCACTGAACATTAGCAATTCTGTTTCATCAAAGCTGTAAGATCACATGAAATACATTGAAATTTCATGTTAAGCCAATCATTTTCTTTCTGTAATCTGAAATGCAATCTGATTGCATACTATTTAATAGGTCAGAGAAACTGGGTCCAGTCCAGACATCACTGCATTATTTCTAATGGCTGGAATGTGAACAGGGGACAAAAGAACCTGATATACCACAATTCCTGTGTTTAACGTCTTGACATCTCCAATAACGAGACAGTCCTTGCTTGTTAATAATTCAGTGAACTTGTCTCTCTCACTATCTCTGTTTTCCGTTTAAGTTTTAAGTTTAATTTCTCTAGACAGCATGCATCCCGACACAGTTATGCAGAAATGAATCCAGCCCTGATCACAACATGGAAACCGCAGGTCGTTTTAGATTTGTCTTAGTCGCTCACTACTTAGTTATAGCTGCTCTCTCTCTCTCTCTGTGTCTGTGTCTGCTGTGTTGTAATGCAATTAGACTATTCAATTTATACTAATTGAAATCTATTTAAGTATTATACTAATACTATATTAAAGGGCAGAAAAAATGAGCTAAACAACATCTATGCATTCATTGATTACATAATGCAGCTCTTTTAAACGATAAAAAAATCTATTAAATAATAAAAAGTATTCTGCCCAATTTTTGGTTTATTGACCTGCTTTCAGTCTGTGAATTATGTCTTAATATGTTTTTTTTTTTTTAAATTATTATTATTTTTTTTAAATAAAAGTTTGAATAGAACAATGGCGTGCAGTATGTGACAAAAAGTGTCAGGAAATGTTTGATATACTGTGGTAACTTTCTTGGAGGTTAGTCAGTACTAAAACAAGTATTATGTTTCACCATTAGTTGATGCTTCACAGCTCTGTTGGATAAAAGAATGATGTCAACATTTCAACAGCATTGATGAAATATGTTTATTGGAGTAGGTGAATTAAAAGAAATGAAAGGAATAGGAGTGAACATAGACAGTTCAGGTTTACAGTGAAAGCAAGTGGCCTACAGGAGCATGCGGTCTGGCATAAAATATGTATCACCTGGACATGGTTGGGTCATTGCCTGAAACCCTTGCTTTGTTTCCTCTGGCCTTGCTTCCAGTTTGAAGAGGAATCGTTGGAAGCCTTGACGTTTACAGCTCTGCATTTCTGCGGTTACGACTCTTTTTCAGGAAATTTCATATCCCATTAAACCTGCTTCACCAAGAGGCTGTAAAAAAGCAAACAAGTGGACGATGTGTGTGTAATGTGTAGAGAACTGTCCGTAAAAGTGTTACACCGCACTGTCATTGCCGGTTTGCATCAATGGTATGTCTGTAAATCAAATCAAATCATGACATCATTTGTTCACTTGACCCTGACAGAGTCTGTGGTTTTGTGTACATATCAGTAGGTAGTATTTTTATGTACACTTTCTGAAAGTGGAGATAGCCTAAGTCATGTTCTGACACTTATAAAGCTCAACCGGCCTCCAGTAGCATTTCAGGCCCATATTGATGATTTACAGTTAGGAAGTGTTTGCTGAAGTGCACAGAGGGTATTTCTACACTGAAAATTGCAGCATGTAATAGTGCCCAGGAGCATAATCTCTCCAGCATTACTTTATTGCAATAAAGAAATTCTAAAGGAAGCATTTTGTTCTTGCCATGTTTTCAGTAAATGGGCCTATGTTTACACGTTCTTATAGATAAGAAACTTGCATTAAATCTGCTATTTTACTACTCTGTGGAGATGTGAGGTTGACAGGCTTTAGTGCTTGGCATACTCTTATTAAAAACTCAGAAACAGGTCACACTAATACAAAAACCTTCCAGCCTTCCATAACCTTATTTTGAAAATGATATTTCTGTTCTTACTGACATTATACTGTATGTGAATTCAGGCAGCTAAAAATTATGAGAAATTGGGTTTTTCTGCCTATAACATACTTAGACACATCTACATTAACATATACAAAAGTTTCCAAATGTTTTATTAATGGTCTAAACTTGTCTGGGCCTGGACAAACAAGGCTACAAAACAGTTGTAGGCTATGAATAAAGGTGGGTATAAAGATGGACAGTTTTATACTGAAGATTGATACTTCATGGTCTCATTTCCTTTTATGTTTTATTTATGTTTTATTTAAGTTATATCAAATGCAAACTAAATCTATAAATAGTCTGTGTTTCCTCCAACCTCCCAGAAACATGCCAGCAGGTGGATTGACCAAGTTGAATTGCCCATAGTGTGTGAATGAATGTGTAAATATGTGTGTGCATGGTGGCCTGTGACGGAGCATTGTCCCATCCAGGGTGGATCCCCGTCTCACTCCCAGTGTACCTGGGATAAAGTTTTTGTGGAAAACTGCTTTAATTGGTGAAACTGCTGTTGCACAAAATTGTTTTGCACGGTCATTTGCAGTAATGTTTGTTGGTAAATGAGACCTTTTAGCTGTACTCGTGTTCGACGCACGTGAATCGAAGGGGGCTTTGGCTGAATGCGCATTGTGATGGCGTCACATGGCATATATATGATAAATATTGAGTTTTCTTGATTTTACGTTCATTTCTGTGATCGCAAAATTTATAAATCCTGGAGGGACTATGTAGTAGGGAATGTTAAAATGTAACCATGGGAAGGATTTCCCAGGCCACTATATGTATTTCCTCCAATACTGTACACACTATATACAAAACGTAAATGCATGCTAAATGCACAACATTTTCTGTGTTCTTCAGCTCAGTTGGAGTGCTACAGCTGCTGCCCATGCTCAGAGCACTGAGCATTGAGGATGTTAAAGGATCAGTCTCCATCCGTAAAAGTTGTTGCTGACCAGGACCCCTCTGCCACCTTTGCCCCAACACTAATTCTCTGATGACAGCTGGAAGGCTATATGCAGAAAGCTTGGGCTTTGTGCTTGTCCAAGTCTCAGACAGAGAATTGGTGTGCATTCCTTACCCTGTCAGCTTTGGGATGTGAAAGTTACAATGCACTATGAAATGCGACCTCCTGCAAGACAGTATTTCAAGTGCAAAGCATTATTATTTATTTATTTAGTGTTAAAATGTATTTCACATATCATGGGTTTAAGATAAAGAGCACTTTTAATGAATGATGCTGACCAAACTATCTAGAGTGATGATTAAGTACGTACATAGAGATAGATCAGTGGTCGATCTATGACAATAGATGAAGTTACTCGATTACCTGGATCAGGTTGGTGACCACTGAAATAGATGAAAATATCAAAAATAAGAACAAATTAGCTCATCAGCTGTGTTACAATTACTAACAATTAACATGAAAACATTTTACACTTTTATGGTCTTTATTGAACTGTATAATGTCGATTACCCTGATCCTGGATTCTCACTGATTTGTTCTTACAGTATAATAAAGCACACCATTTTTAAACAATTAATATGGGACAAAAGAATAAAAGAAGATGCTAAAGGAAATATCATGTATCACAAAAATCTATATGTCTTTAAGACATACTACATTCCATACAAATCCTGATCCCCAGCTGTTCTGAAATGGCAATTGAAGTGCTGAAGTGCTGCCATGTAGTTATGCAGTGAACAGAAAAGGCCCCCCCACTGCTAATTTTCCTCAGACGCCCCTGTCAATCACTTAGTCTAGCCTGTTTATTCTGTGTGATCGAGGGGCAGTTGGGACCCTGGCATATTTTAATAAGTTGTTAAATATAAGAATATATAAGAAAGAATGTTGAGGTTGTGTGGTAATTCGTGACTCTGGAGCCTATTTAACTTGGCTTCTGTTGGTCTCTGTGTTTCCATTGTGTCTGTTACATGCATTAGGATGAAACTAGGCTGCTGCAGTCCTAGCGAGAGCCTGCAGGGGGTGTCATTCTCTCAACTGCAACTTAACCCTCAATATTCTAATCTTCAACACAAAGCCTCATAATAGTAGCAAAGGGTATTTACTGTGTCTGTAGAATGGACACTTACAGTGAGTAGACTATCCTACTGACTGTGAGCCTTTTATGTTAAGCAAGGTTCTCTTGATTGACCCATTTACTTGTATCAAACCAATATGATGTGTTAAAAATGTAAATAAAATGTAGGTAGTGTATAGCATGATATTGTGATAGTCAATATGACAATCCCTCTGTATGGTCAGGCCACACTGGTGAATATACGTATATCCCTGTGAGTTTTTTTTATCTTCCTTTACACTTTGCTTACATCCCTTGTTTATCACTAGAGGGAGTGTAAAATGATTCAAAGCTGAAAGTTTGTTGTCTAGACTACTGGAGTTATTAAACAAAACTAAGCCAACAACAAACTAATTTAAATGCAGATTCAGGTTTACTTAATTCCCTTTTTCATTTTTGTGATTTGTACAGATACCCATTCTAAAGGAGTATTGACAAGGACAAATTGCAGTCATAATCTGGGCACAAATTTAATCTGCAGTGATAGTCCAAGATCTTGCCAGTATGGTTTGGAGAACATTCACTGACAAGTTGCATGTCTTCCCAGCATAGTGCAGGCTGAACTCTGGGGTTTGGCCACCGTTCCAGCCAAAACCGTACAACTGTCTAATCTCTGTAATGTTTTTTTCGTGCTAGATGAAATAGCATCTGTAAGTCTGGCCACCTGTGGCTCTCAGTGGTCTGTATTCCCATATGGGACAGGAGTTGGAGCCGTCAGCTCCAACACACAATCTTGCCTTCTGTTTGTGCTCTCTCTCTCTCTCTCTCTCTCTCTCTCTCTCTCTCTCTGTCTGTCTTATTTTACCTTTTCTTACATCTCAGTTTTGGAGAAGTTTACAGAATTAAATTTTTTTGAATCAAGTGAATTTTATTTAGATTGCGTTGCCCACATTCCTTATGTAAGCATTCCTGAATTAATGGTAGCTTGGGGAATTAGGCAAACAACCTTTCCTTATCACTCTATAAACTATTCCTGAAACTATTCCTGAAAATCTATGTTGCAGTCGTAGATATAAAATCTATTAAAATGGTTTTATATTTAAGCTATGAAAGTCTATTTAATAGGAGACAAACCCAGTAACACTGGGTACAAAGTGGAGAATTCATCACTGTGAACACATGAAACTGACAGTACAGACAGTAACCCGAACTAGGACCCTGAAGCTGTGAGGTGGCAATGCTACCCACTGCAACCCCATCATCATCATCATCATCATTATTATTATTAGTAGTAATAGTAGTAGTAGTAGTATTAGTAGTAGTAGTAGTAGTAGTAGTAGTATTAGTAGTAGTATTCACTGTAGTTACCAATGTAATGATGCATGATAAGCTAGTTTGAATAATAACAGAACACACATTACAACAGCTCTTGGAAATTTTAAAGTTATTTTCATCATTGTCCAATGGCAGGAACAAGCAAATTTAGCTAGCTAACATGAAGCGAACTATTCCTTAACCCCACTGAACACACTGAACAAGAATATTGGATTTCTTCAGTTTGTTATTACCTATAGTTAGCTAATGATATTGACTTTGTAATGCTAGTGTACGTCATATGATGCAGCTTAATGTTATGTTTTAGTAGCTATGACTTTTTTGTAGCTTTCTAGATGACAAACAAATGTTGCTTAGGTGTGTACCTTTCATGCCCTGTGAGGATTCTACTCAGGCCATACACAGAAAGGGTAGCCACATTATATAATATCCTAAGGATGTATTCTAATCCTATTTTCCCCCACTTTAGATTGCCACCCCAGTAAAGTCATTTGGTCTAAACAGGCCACCCCAGTGTAAAATATCTGGATATGCAAAGCACACACAGGGTTCATCATTATATTAAAGATATATATTTATTTAGGTCAACTTGCAAAAAACATACTTAAAGTACATAGCAGAAAGATTTTGAATTTTTTCAATAATACAGATAAAACTGGGAGCGTTTAAGAATTGTATGTTTTTAGAAGAACACTGTGTAGAACATTGACAAGAGAGCTGCTCTCTAACACAATTGTATTCTGCACCAGTGATCCACACCAGACCTCTCATGCATTCCACTGCCTTATAGACAACAGTGGTGGAATTTGACATGCGTCTGGTGTGTGACTGTGTTTTATTAGTGCGATTCCAGGCTGTGATCTGTTTTCTTTCTCTTCTCTTGCAGGTGTAAGAGAACCCTGCTGTGATGAAGTTATTCAGAGGCTCTGGGGACAATAGCTTGAGACTAAGGATGTTTCTACTTGTTTTTTTGACTGTGGAATTGTTAACAGTAATGGTCAATGCGGATGCAACAGCAAGCATCCTGGAGTTACAGTTGGATGAAGAGCAGCCTGAAGGAACAATAGTGGGTGACATCAGTGCTGGGTTACCACCTGGAGAAAAGGCCTCCCTCTACTTCATCTCTGATCATGAGGGCACTAGCGTTGGAACTGACCTCCACATTGATGAGACCACTGGTATTATCAAGACTGCTCGGCGTCTGGACCGGGAAGAGAGAGACCATTATAGCTTTATTGCAGTTACCATGACCGGTCTCACAGTGAAGGTATCCATCACAGTGAATGACATTAATGATCATGCTCCAGTGTTCCCCAAGAATAAGGCCTATTTGAAGATCCCTGAGCAGACTGCAGTGGGGACAAGGTTTTCCCTGGAGCCAGCCACTGATGCCGACAAAGATCAGCTCACCACTCAGGGATATCTCATCAAAGATGGAAATGTGGGGCAGGTGTTCAGACTGGAAACTAAGAGGGCAGCAAATAAGGTTCTTTACTTGGATCTGGTGGTCAATGGTGTCCTTGACCGAGAAAAGAGGGCTTCTTACTCTTTGGTTTTGGAGGCTTTTGATGGGGGATCTCCTAAAAAAACAGGGCAACTGACTCTGGATGTGACGGTGCAGGATATTAATGACCATGCTCCGGTTTTTAATCAGAGCAGATACCATGCCATCATCTCTGAAAGTCTCCCTCAAGGTAGCAATATCCTACAAGTGTTTGCCTCAGATGCAGATGAAGGTGACAATGGCCTTGTGCTTTACGAAATTAACCGTAGGCAAAGTGACCCTGATCGATACTTTGTCATTGACCCTCGTTCTGGAATTATCACACTCAACAAGCCTTTGGACTATGAAGTCAGAAAGGTCCATGAGCTTGTTGTACAAGCCAAAGACAATGCCAGCCACCCAGAGATCACTAATGCATTTGTCACTATCCATGTTCGTGACTACAATGATAATCAGCCAACCATGACCATCATCTTTCTCAGTGAGGATGGGTCACCTCGAATATCTGAGGGTGCCCAGCCTGGACAATATGTTGCCCGTATCTCAGTCTCAGACCCTGATTATGGTGAATATTCAAATGTCAACGTCTCTCTGGAAGGCGGGGATGGTAAGTTTGCCCTCACGACTAAGGACAGTATCATCTACCTTATCTGTGTGGACCAGGTTCTGGATCGTGAAGAGAGAGACTCGTATGAGCTTCGGGTCATGGCTACAGATTCTGGCACCCCACCACTTCGAGCTGAATCCTCTTTTACAATACAAGTCACGGATATCAATGATAACCCTCCTCTGTTTGATCAGCAGGCATACAAACAGACTATTCCAGAAGTGGTTTACCCAGGTAGCTTTGTGCTACAAGTAACGGCACGAGACAAAGACCAAGGCCCAAATGGTGATGTCCGCTACAGTATCCTGCCCAATAACGGGACACATTCTAATTGGTTCACTATTGACGCTGTGACAGGTATCATTACCACAGCTACTGAGCTGGATTATGAGACAGATCCAAAAGCAAGTGTCAAGATAGTGGCTACAGATGGTGGTAAGCCCCCTTTATCGTCTACTGCCATGGTGGAAATCAGTCTGCAGGATATTAATGATAACAAGCCAGTCTTTGGGAGCAGCTTCTATAATGCGTCCATCAAGGAGAACACAGCTGCAGGGACCTGTTTCCTTGAGGTGGGAAAGTCCTATCCTTGTTGCTAATACTGAAAGTACTTATTGTTAAATTTATTTAGGTAATTGTGCTATGCTTTCCACTGCAGCAAATCATTGGCATCATATGTGGCATCCAGTGTTATGTATACACAGTACATCTACATATATGGTTCTGGTACTTCTGGTAGTTTGAAATTGATCAGATTTTTTTAGGAGATGCATTAATGAAATGCATTACTGGGAAAATATATTTAAACTATACAACCTGTATTTAAACAAAGTAGGTCACAAAGCAGTCCTGTTCAGAATTTAGAAAACATATTAGAAAATTTTATACAACAGTTTGTTCTGGTCGACTAACTTGATTGAAAAAGTGAGATTCCAAGAGTGCTGATATTTAGTAAGACAACCCTGGTATATTTCACTGTCTGTAACACTATGCTTGTTACATAGCAGTTTGCTGAAATTCAGTACAACAGCACTCTTGCTCATGCAATATTGCTTAACTGGCCAATGATAACATGTTCTCTATATCAGAAATGATGAAGATCCTCAAGTGGTAGACCTGCAATTAAAGAAAATTGTTAAGTTCTACTTCACCATCAGTTGCAATCTAGACTTGTGCAGAAAAATTCTTCAAAGTGAACTTGTAGTAATAAGGCTTTTTCCCCCTGTCCATTTGCATGTTTCATTTATGTTTTGTCATTGCCACTATTGTATTTGTAACTGTCCCGTGAGTTTTGCGGCATCCTATGTCATCCTCCATGACTTTTACATGAGCATCATAGCTATGCTCACACTAAATCACACTAAATAGCAGTTGTCTTTGGTTGCTATGGCGCTTAATCGGGTGCTGGTGAGCACGTCATTATGCATTCTAAGACCACTGATCATAACTAACAAGCACTTAATGCAATCCTGCCTAATAACAAAAAAGAAAATATGTATTATGCTGATTATGCTTTGTTCTGACTTAAGGCCAGTATGATCAACTTAGCAACCATTCATAATTTGGGCCATTCATCTTCTCAAGCTTGTTTTGAGAAGTTTTGTTTCCTGAAAGGAAATTGTTTTCTGTTTTTCCTTCTTCTCTGCGTACATGAACTTCTTGGACTTCAAAGACCTCCCAGGCTTGTGTCCTTTCAATGAAGCATCTGTGCTAAAAACTGCCTCCAGAAAAAACAGTTAAGATAAATACAATAATTCCACGTTGTTGCCGCTTCATTTAACTTTAATATTTGAAGATGGCACTTGTCTGTGATCAGAGAAATTGGAATGTGGGTTTCATGTAAAGGGAAGAGTAGTGAGTGAGGAAGGGCAGCACCAGAGGAATATTTCAACATTCTGTAGAAGGGGACATGAAACAAGAATAGTTGTATTAAAAAAATAATATAGAGGATACAGAAAAGGAAAAAAAAGAAAACTGTTAAAGAGTAAAAGAGATTTGAGTGGGAAACTGCGAGAGTTTTTAAAAAAACAACAGATCTATCAATTTACAAAAGCAACTATTCTAAACTACTCTGCTTTTTATATATCGGAACCATTTCTTGGCAGTTATTATTAGTAGACACCATCTTTAGATCTCATTTCATGCCACACAGCACCAGCGTTGGTTTTTCACTGTTTTAGAATGTTCTTTTATTTATTCTACTGCATTCCTCAAAGCCACAAAGAACCAAACAGAATACTTGGACAATCCACAGGATGAGATTGTTTTAGCTGTAGCACCACTGCACAGTTCCAGCCTCACCATACCGCACACATGGGCATGCATAGCGCCAAACCGGCTGTGGTTCCTGCTTCTGATCCACACAGACATAGAAATTGGTCTTTGTGGTAGGTACCTCTCTCAGCAAAATCCAGATAAGTGACATGGGTTTCTTTTCACTTATGCAGGGATTCATAGCGCTGTAGTTTTTTATTCACTTTTCTGGAAATCTATAATCTGGAACTTTCTGGAAATGAGTACTTAATTCTTAGTGCAGAAAAATTATGAGATGAAGTATTATGCATTAAGTTTATGAGGGTTTTTACTGGAAATAGGTTGGCATAAATTGTAGGATTGACAGTTCAGTACAAGTTTTTACTAAATATTGGCTCCCTTTTCTTGAACCATCCCATTCATTTTTCTTGATGGATCATCGTTTGAAGGAGGCCTTATCTAGAGAGACTAGAGAGATGAAATATAATAATATAGAAAAGAAACAATGGGCATTGATACAAGAGTGGTAGATCATAAAAACCATCATCTATTGATTAGTGCTAGTACTTTGATCACTGTATGTTTAACTGTATTCAGAAAACTCTTGTGTGAACATAAATTAGAGAATCCTCTACCCCCTGAGTGTCTACTGATGGAAATTTCTTTGGTGTTGGTAGAGCTAACCCCCTTGTGTTTCTCAGGATTTAGTTGGCTAAAATGTAAAAGTTCAAAATTTTGGTTGGGGAAGATTGTCCAAGATCAGGATGCTCAGGGTTATTTCTTTACCCTGGCTTTCACATTAGGGGTCTGTTTCGTTCTCTTCTTATAAGGTTATTTCTCTTACCATTAGCTATGATAAAGTTAAAGCCATTGCTTTGTGCTCCACACCATTTAAAAATATGTCTACTGTCATTACAATTTATGCATTATTGTCCAGAAAAATTCACTTGACAGATTTGATAGATTGTTCAAAGCATACTTTGATTACTATTACATTAGAGACAGGGACTTTTCTGTTTATCATATTTTTACTGTCCTGAAGAGTAGCTATTTCCTGTATGAATCATACATTGGTGTTTTTTTCTTTCTTTAAACTATGATCTACCCAGCTGTGCTTGAAAACATACCATATCAATATCACATTGTGGAATTTTTACGTATGCTATACATTAGACATGGAGATGTTCAAGAGCACTCTGGGGCCATTTTATCTTCAGTATTTCATCACTCCACAGTCTGTGTGATGCTGGATGTTCATTATGCCTGTGCAGTATGTGTGTGTATGCAAGTGCAGGTGGGGTAACAGTAAGTGCATTAAACTGCAGTAAATTCCTCCACCTGTCTGAGCAATCACGCACGCTGTGGTGTTAAGTAATATTTTTTGTTGAATCCACTTGGAAAGACTAACCAGATTTAATAAATCCAAGTGTATGAACATATCTCGGCTGTTGCTAGTGAAGAAAGCTACCTAGGAACTGTTTCCTGTAACATAAGATCTGGCCCATGGTGGGGTCATGTTGAAATGTGCCCCACTGAAAATATAAGCCAGACTGTGGCTACCTGATCTCACGGACTACAGCATACAGGACCAGAGAGAACAAAGCTCTTTTTATGTCTAGGAAAGAGCTCAGTATATGTCCAGAAACAACCTGTATGTACAATTGCGTGGGCTACCTGTTAGACATGGTTTAGGCTATTTCTAAATGATATGTGATCGGTCACTTCTCAGAATAATATACACACAGCCACTAAATAGTGGCGCAGATTCAAAACCTATTCCAGTGAAGTCAGTTACAATTACATGATTCAGTAGAAAACACTTCAAAAGCCACACTTATGACTGGTGTTGAATTTGAATATTCACAGTCCAAACATTTATAATATGTGCAGATAGCTGGACTTTGTGAGTGGTGCGATGTCTCATTTAGTCAAATGCTTTCTAGCACATGGCAAGGAGTTTGTTCTCTTTTGGTTTTTAATTATTTTTTACATTTACATTAACATTTGCAGAATTTAGTGGGGAACGACCTCTCATGCTTGTATATACTGTTCAAGGTCTAAGAATACCAATAATGTAAAGAGGAATTGGGTTAAATTATGTTAGAGAGGAATAACACACACAGAGTTCCGTTTCTGACATTTCTGCTTGGCATTTTATTCCACAAAAACCCCACTAATCTGAAATTATAAATGTACACTCCTAGAAAGAAAATAGTTAATCATTCTTAGCCATCCCCAAAGTGTCAAACGGAAAACCCCTTTAGGGTTTTAAATATTCACTTTGTTCCTCTCTGGGAACTAAAGGTTTTATGGAAAACCATGGATCTAAGTAGAACCCCTTTAGGAAACTATGAACCCTTAACTTTCCAATAAACCTTGAAAGAACCTATTTTTTGTTTTTTGAAATGAAAAATGAATTATGTTTTTCCTCAGTTTCTCAGAGATTTGGGAATTTCTTTTTTCTTTTCTTCTGCCTGGTTTGATTTGGGTGATACTGCATTGGAAATTTTTGATGACAGGTAACACTAAGTATGAATCAGAAATGGGAATACGCTTTGGGAAGTTAACAGTTTTACCTTAACTTCAGAAATTGAATTAACTTCCTTCTTGCTCACACAGCCTTTTTTCATTGTCAATCTTGATTAAAACTGCATCTAGCTACCTTTTTTTTTTTTTTAAACAATTTCTGTAGTTTACATTTCATAATGGTGAGGAGAGCTACCTCACTAGATTCAAAATCCACTAAAAGAAAAGGGGATTGGACTAAATCAGGATAATCCCAATCTTTAGCACTTGTTTTAGATATCTTTGCTGTGTGTGGTGAAAGGGTGGCCTCTGTTTAATTAGCTTGTATCCTCTGTATTATAGTAGGCAGTGAAGATTTCCCTGCTTTTTTTGTAAAATATAAATGGGAATATGTTTCAGTTACATTTTGTTGTAAGAATTTCTTGTGGTGCCAATAACTGTGACACATGTGGTTTTGTTAAAAAAAAAAAAAAAGTGTTGTTGTTGTAAGTTTCAGTGTGAGATTAAGCTAATTAACCACAAAGACATTTGTCATGTCTCTTTTCCCCATCTTTACAAGTAGTGGTAGTCATTCTGGAGCTAACTGTATAAGATTAGGGATTACCAAAAAAGGAGAATTTGAGGTCCCAGTGGGGAAACATTTCCACTTTCTTCGCATATACAATGAATTTCCTATGTTGCTACAGTTCCATTTAGTTGGCCAGCAATGCGTATATCTGCTTTGGGAGAGAGAGAGACTGTTTATTTATTTAACTAATTTCCAGCGTCTTCTTTCTTCCCTCGATCATTGCTTTTGTTCTTGGTTCAGTTTCCCATTGTATGAACTCTTTTTTTTTTTTTTTTTTTTTTTTTATCTTTGTTTTTTTTCTCCCATACTGATGGCTATTGGAATAATTTCCATATTTCTTCTCCCTGTGTCTATCATCTTAAATCTTATTCCTGCCTGATCTTCAACCATGTAATATCTCTGTAACATGGAAGCAGCCTCATGAAGGAACATCTGGTAAAGTATTCCTTAATGACCAAGAAACGAGAAAGTCATGGTGGGTCATGGTGGTCCTAATGGTCACCGTAATCAGATTTCTTGATGTGTTGAAGTGGGTTTGTATGAATTTGCAGCATTCTTTGAGCTCAGAGAAAGATGGTGGAGGCCTGGTAATATGGGCCAGCGTGTGGTCTTGGGTTGGTCTTTAAAGGTAACAGGTTTCTGAAGCAATAACTTTCCCACAGTGTCATATTTAGTCAGTGTGTTCTTAAGTAAACACAGATAACAGCATGAACAGCATGACACTCTGTTCTGACAGCAGGTGGCTCATTCTGACATGTTTTAGTGCTAGTTGTAACCTGAAGGACCGAAAGTAGGACAGCTCAGAAAATTCTGGCCATTGATGTCATTCATTAAAATTCCTTTCCGTTATGCCACCACAAAAAGCAATGTCGCTGCCAAATGCAAAGCTAAGGAACACACTGAATACACTACTCTCAGACTAATTGTCACAATGGCACATACAGTTAGTATCTCATTTTTTACTTCAGGATCTAACAACATGGGAGTCCTTCCTTATGCAGAAATCAGCTCAATTTTCCATTGTTGTGTCTCGGCCTAAATGTTTCATCCAACTTATTTAGTTTTCAGAAGGTCAGCAGGAGTTCCCAGTATGCTCTTTGTACTTATTTTGCTTCTGAGATAGACTCAATGACACTCTGATATATTGTTTTCTTTTTTTACCCTTTCTTCTGGCTAAATTCTAACATGCATTCTCACAATGAAAGTAGATCTGCAAAAAAATAAAAAATACTTGTATAAAAAAATACAAAAGAAAAAAAAAGTCTGAGTCAACTCAAGGTGATTGATACCAATTGGATATGTATTGGTCATGATCTTGTTTGTTATTCCAGCTGCTTGTCTCAGACCAACTTCTAAATCACCAATTAGAGTGACCATTCACCCCCCCCAAACCTACATACACTGTATTGCATATTCATACACATGCAACAATACATTCTAATCAAGTAAGTTCATTTGACATTATATAAACAAGGATTAGCCCTGCTTTTTCCATTCCTATCTTCTCACCAGCCACAATAACACAGCCTCTGCTCTTGTTAGTAAAGCTCTGAATGGCAGTTGGTTGAGATCGAATGTAGCCGAAACATTTTGGACTGTACCCACATTCAGCTGACATTGTTTAAGGCTGCTAAAGTTTGCTTTTAACAGTGTGAGAGAGTGCAAGCATGGGGCATGTATGAATTCCTTTTAGCAAACACTTTACCCTGCCCTTCCTCCTGGGTTGCCAACCTCTATAATCTAAATTCCCTGCCTAGAGAAATGACCAGAATGGTGGATTGAACCCAGAAAAACAGGCATCTGACAATAATCCAAAAGAGTATGAAATAAAAAAGCTAGTAGAGTTGCACATACAGGCAAATCAGGAGAAGTGACTGGAAAGTATTTTCATCTGTCTCAGTACTTATACTCTTTTTAAACATTTCTCTCATTCTCTTTCTCCACACACCCTCTTAATCAAGGCCCTTTCTGGCTGTCCATCTTTGTCCTCCCACCCTAAATGTACTTGTATTAATTTTCCCTCATGTTTTCCCAGTCTTTGTTTCAATCTTAAACAGAATGATAGTGATCTCTGTCATAGACCATTCATCAAAACTAGACAGTTGAATATTGGAAAAACATTTCATGGTCTTCAGCTGTCCAGTTTCGGTGAGTCTGTGCCCACTGTAGCCTCAAATTCCTGGTGTTGGCTGACAGGAGTGGAACCTGTTCTGGTCTTCTGCCCTTGTAGCCCATTTGCCTCAGGGTTTGATGCTCTGAGATACTTTTCTGCTCATCATGGGTGTAAATAGGTGGTTATTTGAGTTTCTGCAGCCCTCTTGTCAGTCTCCTCTGACCTCTCTCATCAGTTAGGCATTTCCACATACAGAACCTCCCCTCACGGGATGTGTTTTTTTTTTTTTTTTTTTTTTTTTTTTTTTTTTTTTTTTTTTTTTTTGCGTCATTCTGTGTAAACTCTAGAGACTGTTGTGTGTGAAAATCCCAGTAGATCACCAGGTTCTGAAATACTCAAACCAGCCCATCTGGCATCAACATTCATGTCATGGTTAAAGTCACATTTTCCCCAGTTGTGATGTTTGATGTGGACATTAACTGAAGCTCTTAATCTGTATATGCTTGATTTTATGCATTGACGATTTGATAATTGCACAAATGTGCAAGTGTACAGTTGTTCCTAATAAGATGGTGAATGTATAGTACAGCTTTATATGAAAATGGAAAAATCACTAACCATTCTTCAATCAATCTCTCAGTTTCTCTCATGTCTCTTACTTTAACATGCAGTAAGCATTTTTTTTCCCATCAAAGAGCTTAGTAGCTTAGTGAAATTTAATTACAAGGCTACTGCTCACTGTAGATGTAGCCAGCAATAATAAGAACTGTATTGATTTAATGAACAGGTTGAGACATATGCTTTTAAGGAGTGCTCAGCCCTGAGCTTGGTTTGGATTATGCTTGCAGCTGCAATGTGGTCCTGCTTATTTCTGATGCTTTAATTTGTTCTACCTTATAGCCATAGACCTTTCCTTATGTACACAAATGAGGAAAAAAAATAACATATGCATGCATATTTTCTATACCCTTGTCTATGCACTTTCTTTATCTTTCACATTTGGACACACAAATTTTTCCATAAACTGTGGTTGGCCTAACCAATCCGCCTTCTGTAGACTGTCAGGCACCCAGAGTATTCCTATCATGCCCTGTCCAGCACAGACAGTAATTCCAACGTCTCTCTGGTGGTCTGTTCTCTGACTTTCATTCTTCCAAAACACACACACACACACACACACACACACACACACACACACACACACGTTCTGCCAACCTCATTGACGTCTTATGCTCATTACCATATTACTGGCCCTCCCATCTTGCCACCAAATACCCAATACTGATCTGAGAGGTTTGTTTTAAGTTAAAAAGACCTACTAGCTTGAAGTCTCTTTGTTATGGGAAGACAAGCCTCCTGTCTTTTTCCAAACCGTATGCTGAGTTGATTCATAGTTACATGACCTGGTTGAGGTCAGTTTGTTTGTGTTGGCATCTCTGAGTGGCTCTTAGATATAACTATGAGTACACACTTCCCCTTATTGAACTCTGCTCAATTTAGTCTGAAAATCCAGGCAGGTTAACAGAGCAAACAGCAAGTGTATGAGTGCCGTGAAAAGATCTGTTCCATCAAAGATCATTTCAGCTTTGATGTTTGATAGCTCAGTGACTGTACAAAGTACAGATGAACAGGAAAGGGATGTACTGAGTTGAGAAAAAACTCTCTATGATCTCTCTGTGAAATCACTTAAAGCTTCTATGTAGAGCCCTACAGCAGACAGTGTTTACCTATTAGAGATGGGTCCAAGTAAAACTCTTAAGGCTTACACTGTACTATGGCACAAATCTTGTCATCTGATGACTGCTCACACTACACAACTTGATCTCTGGACAGTAAAAATCGTATTGAAAATGTTCTTACACTGTACAATACCTCATGTCACATGTGTGCACTAGTCACCTCAGTCTGAAAGTGTTGGCAAGCAGGCAGTGCTCAGTCTGCAGATTTATTTGCTGAAACTTCAAAACATAACGATTATGCAAAAATATATACATGTATAGACATGTTTTCAGTTAGTGCCAATTTCATTACTTGGGATCTGTTTGTGCTTTTCTGTCAACATATTTAGAATAAAGTAGAATAGAGTAGAATAGAAGTCTGCCATCAAAATGATTTGGTATAATTACCCCCAAGAGCGTTCTCAACACCATTCTGTTCCCAAATATCAGGCATCCGCATCCCATCGCAAGTAATTTATTATATTGGACAAAAGAGCCACAGTAGCTTCCCTGGTTGCAGCAACTCCCATTTGTATTAATATTTTGTGCTAGTGTCCCTGAGCAACCACACCTCAATGATAGCAAAGTAACAGATAGACTTTTACTGATGCCATTAATTAGGCTTCAGATATGTATACGATGGTATCAGATCGTGACACTGCTCACACTACAAAATGTCTTATTCCATTTTCTGACCTCAAAAATTTGCAGTCACCTCTGACAGTCCAATCAAATGCACATTATCAGGCATTGTTTACTTTATCAGAAATTGTGATTTACTTGAGATTTGCCTTTGGCCTCCCTTAAATCTGCGATTTAGTCACAATGCAAAAAATGATGTTGTGTCTAAATTGTCTGAAAATTATATAGTGTAAGCCCATCCTTAATTAGCCACATAACCCTTGAGGAACCCTTTTATTCTAATTGTGTACAGTACAGAAGTGATTTCCTATGTACCAGGGTCTTACAAGCTTCTTGGCATTGCCTTTTCACAAATACAGTGAAATTTACAGAGGAATACAACACAGTAAGCTTTATATTCCTGTGTTGGCTTGGTCCTCTCTTTTCCCTCATATATTTCCAGAAACTGGAAAAGGTGCTTGTTGACCTCATGTCTCCTCAGGCTGATCAAATGAGTGAATGATGCTGAAAAGAAGAAGAAAAATTTCCAGTAGCTGTATTTGGACTGTATGTATGTATTTGGCTCGATGTCTGACACTACGCACTGCCAACCTGGAAAAAATGGGAAGTTTAATACATGCTCATTATTCCTATTAAGTAAAATAAATTGTTTGCCTCTGATTTCAGTGGCAGCTCTTTAGATTGCATGACATGCCTGGCAATTCCAAACCTTTGGGTATTTAAGCTGTAGTCTACCTATGAGTTATGTGTATACTCAATGGTCCACTGTTTAACATTGTTCCATTCAGTTCCACTACTCCTCCCATACAGCTATCTGTCCAGGGTGTGTAAGGAGTAATGATTTAAGAATCATTTGGCCCTTGAACATTTAAGGATTATAACCAGTATGCACAATGGAAATTATGACCTGCTCTTTATAACAACAACCTCTACTCTGTTTTCTCCAGGTGCTTAGTAACACTCACTTTCAGTAACATCAGCGTTGCGGTGGATTATTTCCCAATAATTGCATTTTAAAATTTACTTTATCTGTCTATAGTTACATACAGTCATGTGACATGTTTAGACAAGCAAACATTTCATCTTTGAAACAGTGCCTATTAATAAAGTTGATATACTTGAACAAAACCTCAAGGAAACATAGCTTTTTCAATCATTTATTCACCTGAAATATGAATAGAAAAAGTGAATACACCCTTGGCATCAGAAGCTAATATTGCCCCCTTTAGCAGAAATAACTTCTTGTAGGCACGTTGCATAATTGTCCACCAGTCTCTGACATTGGCTTGCTGGAACTTATGACCACTCTTCCATGCAATATTCTTTCAGTTGCAAGATGTTTGAGGGTTTTCTTGCACGTACTGCCTGTTTCAATTCCCCCACACCATTTCAACGGGATTCAAAACTGGGCTTTGACTAGGCTATTCCATAACCCTCCATTTCTTCTGTTTGAGCCATTCCTTGGTGGATTTGCTAGTTTGCTTAGGATCATTATATTGTTGAAAGGTCCACTTTCAGTTCATCTTCAACTTTCAGACAAATATCCTCACATTATCTTCAAGCACTCTTTGATATGATGCAGAATTCATAGTTGAATAGCACATTTGCCTCGCACCCCCAAAGTTGGGGGTTTGATTCCCACCTTAGCCCACCTTTGCATGTTCTCCCTGTGCTTCGGGAGATTCCTCCAGGTACTCTGGTTTCCTCCATCAGTCCACGTACATGCATTGTAGGCTGATTGGCATCTCTAAATTGTCCGTTGTCCGTCCAGGGTGTCCACCGACATGTGCCCCAAGTCCCCTGGGATTGACTCCAGGCTCCCTGTGTAGGATAAGCAGTACAGAAAATGGATGGCTCTGCAATACAAGTACCCTGTAAATGAGTTGTTATTACAGAAACAATAATGTATTAGAATGAACACCTTAATATTAACCCGTTATCTGAATTACAGCTGGCACTATTGTCAGAGCTTCTGTTACAGAAAATTAATCAACACGTTCTAATCAATCAATATACGAGACTATAAGCCACAGTCTCCTCCGTGTCCAAGTTGAATCCAAAGTAGGACTGAAACTCCATGCATATCTTCAGTTAAGCACTTTACCTTCACAGTAACTATTCATATCCTGAACTTGTACACTAGAAATTTTCAGTAAATCATCCAGCAGTTTCTTATTGTTATGGGTCTGTTCAGAAATATCTACTGCCTTGTGGCAGATTTCTTGCTCTGGAAAACAGGTCTTGTTGTATCCATTTGAATGAAGCAGATATGTAGGTACTCTATCCAGCCATCCAAACTTCTACACCTGATGAGCTGGAAATTATTTCCTCCTTACTAAAAAAGCTTATCTGCAAACAGTCTTCAAACACTGTACAGATGTGCTCAAGCTGATCAAACAAAGCATGCATCTGATTAGATATCTGGCATTTTGGCTGATGCTAAGTACTTTGCAGTGTGATGGTAGCTGGAATGCTTACATAAGAGTCTAATACCAATCCTGTTGAGTAAAGCACAAAGAATCCATTCACACACTGTTGAAATTCAACTACTAGGTGTGTGGCATATTCAGATTTCAGATTCTTTAGAGTACTAGTGTTATAAATGCCATATGTCTTCATTAGAGCCCTAGCAGCACATGTGTGAGGTATACTACTGGTGAAGTAGCTGTTTATGAGCTGAGTGCCGCTGTTCTTATGAATCAACATGGATACACTTGTTATGGAAGTGATGGCTCTTTTGTTCATCTTGCTGTTACAGTTCAAACCTTGCAACTTTCCATGAGTTTGTGGTACACATGGTCTTCGCAGAAGATGGTTGTATACATTTACATGTGTTATAGTGAGATGAGAGACAGGAGGGGAGACAATAAGAAGGATAAAGACAGGGATGTGAGTCAAGTGAGATGTGTAGGGAGTGTTACAGCAAGATGGAGACATCAGCATGCGGTGTGGGGTATCAGTGATGAATTGTGCTTGTTACCATGGTTACTGTGGAAATGCAAGGGAGAAAAGAGTGAAAGGGGGTGTAAGGAACGCTGTGTGTCCTTGTTGTTATGTCTGACTGCGTGTTGTGTATTATTTAAGGTTTTATTTAGGACACAGTAGTTTGTTGTCTACTGATTGCTTGCCTGGAGGAGCAGCTTTTACAGTCACTAAAGTATCTCTCTCTCTGCTTAAGATTAGTTGGAAAATGAATTACAAGTGTAGGTAACTCCCAACAATGCAGCTGAATAAATGGCGTGCTTGCTACATATTTGGGTAAATTCAATGGAAAACTACATTTTACATAATCCTTTGTTTTAGGGTGAGTTGGAATTTGTTTTCAGTGGAGTAGTCTAAGCCAATACGTTTCCTGTTTAATTATACTCGTAGCCAATCAGAGATCACCTTTGTTTGGGGAGTGGAGAAAAGAGAGGGAGGAGTTGGAGGACAGGTGAAGCG
>JANDJT010000060.1:16113857-16130944 GCA_024331685.1 Stegophilus panzeri | reverse complement strand
CACATGAAAAGATATAATCAAATATTTACAAAAATGTGAGGGGTGTACTCACTTTTGTGAGATACTGTATATATGTCTGTTATATATGTGTGTTATTCTTGCTTCTGGACCACATACCCCACTTTTGCTTCGAAGTGCATTTTGAGACGTACTTATAGAAAAGGGAAAAATTCAATACCATACTCTTCAATTAATTTTGAATGAGGCCTGCTAAATCCTCCTCATTCTTTATCTATGTTCCTGAATTGTTTGTTTAAGCATGCAATAAAGCCAGTGGGCAGAAATCTATTTAAAATGCAAGCTGTGAAGTCAGAGGTTGGATCTGTCTCTTTTGATGAGGTGTGAGATATAAATTTAGGTTCAAATATTATGAGAATCATAATTATGTTGACACTGAAATATAACAAGTGATTCACAAGTTGAAAGGCATGTAAGGATTAGTGGGATCTCCCTGGTGCTTGTTTTCATTGTAGGAATGTAGATTCTGTCCAAGTAGTTTCTGGAACTTAATCATGCATGCGTTCCCTTCTCGGTTTGTAATGTAGTGTAGACTTTGTGTCTTTAGGCAGAAACATTTTTGGTATTAGAGTTTATCTTGTTTTCCACCCAAGAGTTTTTTGTTAGTCTGGTTTGTGATGCTCAAGTAGTTAAAGAAAGAAAGGAAGAGCGCGAGAAAGAGAGAGAGATATATCTAGGTAAGACCTCATCACCATCAGATTTAATTATACACCCAATAAATCCCTTACTCATTGTCTTCTAATACACATTTTGCCTCTAAAACCAGACGCTCACATTTATATTACTAAAGGAAATGTGTTCTTCAGTACCATTGCTTCATGCATAAAAGTAGGAAATAAAAAGTGGTTCTTTTCCACTGGGTGAAGTTGTTGAAATCAGTCAACGATTTTGTCATTGTCAATTTATAATCAGGGGACCAGCCATAGTTAGACTGGGCTGTGGCCATGTGCCCATGCTCTGGGCGGTGTTTTCCACACTGCAGGAAAACCATTCTGAACAAAGGAACATTTAACAGGCACACCTGCACTATAACTCTACCTGACAGCCTTATCCTCTGGGCGTCATGCCCTCTTCTTTCTGTCCTTCACTCTCTGTAACACTCACGCTCTCTCCTCATGCCCACTCTCCATCTGTGTGAGGGTTTCCCTGGCAGGAATTTGCTCCTGGCTCTGCCATCTTTCTACTCCCCCTTCCTCTACTACTAAACTACTCTATCTGGAACTGATGGGTGTAGGACAACTGGGAGCTTTTACCAAAGGTGAGAACTGAAAAATGCTTTCTCGTGGTATCTCCTCCTGAGGCATATTCTTAAGCCAGAGCCTTTGGCTGCAACATATTAGTAAGAGCCTCTCACTCTCTCTGCTCTCATTCTTTTCCGAAGCAGAATGCTAAGAGAAGAATGTCTCAATGCCTTCTTGGTATTAACCTGTCTGATTTCTTTTTCAGTTTACTAGTTTATTCATGTAATATATGCTATTTATTCTTCAAGGTCACTGTTTGCTCTGCTTCAGACAACCTTCCCTGGTCATCTTGTTATACCATACCAACCATAATACTGGGATAGTTCAAGCAACGAACACACTAGTGGCCCAGTAGGATTGAGGGAGTACCTTTTATGGAGAAGTTAGCATGCTCTACGCTTCTTCCTCGGTTTCCTGTAATTCCTGTAATTTGTAATTGATTTCAGCTTGAGTTATCGTTACCTAATTCACAACAGGCACGCTAACCAGTGCCCCAGCCACAGGAATTTAATCAGTGTTCCACTTCACTGAAAATGTCATAATTTGATCACTATGAGAAGGACTGGGGCATTTCATATAGATGGGCAATAAAGGAAAAATCAACAGTACATAGTTTAGTAAGCTGTTGGGCCACCACAAGCCACCATAACACCTTTACTACACCTTGAAACAGATTCTAAAAGTCTCTGAAACCTTACCTGCTTACTAAAACATGAGATTGTGAAGGTCATAGCATATGATTTACATCATTTTCATACTCATCTAACCATTCAATGCCCTCATGCCCCGTGGATGAACATCATCCTGGATAAGTCCAATCAATCAGGATATAAATATTTCATCATAGGATAATGGTGATCAGTTAGAATAACTTTGTATTGATTTGCAATGACCCTTCCCTGTAAGGGGACAAGTGGACCCAAACCAATCCAGCAAAATGCTCTCCTCAGCATTTTGCCACCATTTTCCCTGTAATTTGTCTCCTGTCTAATATAAATATTGTTTGTTTGAGTAGACCTGTCCAGTTTGTGTAATCACAGGGATGGGTGGCTTTCTTTTTTTTTTTTTGCTCTGAGTTGTCTAATGATTGCTCTATATGCTGGATGGATGTTTGTTTCACATTATAACCAAACTGTCTGAACAAAATACTTTCATATACTACTGGTAATACTAGTTCGCACAGTATGAGTTAGTAGGCTTATATTACTCAGCTAGCACAGGCAGAATTCAGACCCTTGCTGGATATATGTAGTAAGATTAGACTGTACATTTATTTGCCATACATTCTCACCTTAGGTTCATACTAGCAAGCAACAAAGTGATAGGCCACCATTTATCCTCTGCAATTTCAGTGGAAAAAGCAGAAGCACGACAGGCGCAAAAATGGAAGAAAATCTTATAATCGTCGGTTTATCTTGTCATATATGACATTACATATGTATAGAATTAAAATAAAGCTTGGAAGCAAGTAGCAGAGATCGTTGGTGCCTAGCATGTAACATGTAAATCAAACAACTAGTTTTCATACTGATTAGTGCAGTATTTAAGTTGTTTTTAAGTAGTTAGCTAAAGGCTATACATTTTGCCTACGACCATTTCCTACTGGAACATGAAAAATGAATTGCTGGACAGTGCACACACACAGGCGATAACAGAAATGGTCACTTGACTTGTTACTAGCTAGTATGATCCGAGGGTTAGGAGTGCATCTAGCTTCTTCATTTCTTCTAAGCTAGCTTCTTTTAAGCACCATCTAAAGGTGCATTGAGCTTCTTCAGTTCTTTACTTCTTCAGCTTGCTCTGTGGAAACTCTTAAAGTTTCTACATAGGGCCATACAGCATAAGCTTTCCTTTTTGGAATAGGATGTAGAACCTCATAAAACCTATCGAAAGCAATATTGAGGAGTGCATTTTACATGTTAACATCATGATCTCATTAGGTTACATTGAATGGATGACAAAAGAATGCAATTATATTAGTGTTTTTAATGCTAAATAGGATCACAAATAAATGAGGAGGATGATGATGCCAGTACTCATGACAGTACAAACCACAAAGTGTTTGACTATTGTTTTTGCTAAATATCTACTAAGAAAAAATGGTTCTTTTTTCACTCCTGAAAGTCTGTATACCTCAGGGAGCACCCTTAAAGGTTCCATGTTAAGTCCAACAACAGAATGTTTCAATTTACATTTATATTTATGGCATTTGGCACACATTATTTTCCACAGCGTCTTAGATTTATCAAATTTTTTATACAACTGAGCAGTTGAGGGAATAGGGCCTTCCTCAAGGGCCCAGCAGTGGAAGCTTGGTGGTTCTGGGATTTAAACTAACAACCTTCCGATCACAGTTCCAATATCTTATCCACTGAGCTGGCACTACCCTAATAATGTTATTATTATTATTATTATTATTATTATTATTATTATTATTATTATTAACAGTTCCAAGTAGCTAATCATCAAAAACACCCTTGAGAAACCCCCTTTTCTTCTAAGAGTGTGTGACTAGAAGGAAGCATTAATCCTGAGGACGATACATTGAGAACATCTACAAATGAATGAAATCTAGTAACCTTATGGCCATTGGATGGTGGTTAAGATGGACATTGCAGGACTACAGGATGTTTGTTAATTTTTATTACAGAATTGTCAGAATGAAGTGAAGTTAGACCCGGTCTCACAATGAGCTCATGGATATGCATGGCAGCAGGAGATTATGAGCCATCATTTCATCTTCTTCCTGCCTCTTATTTCCAGGACTGTTACCGTCCTGACTCACACATTATATTACCCCTTCTAACCACTTCACCTATATAGCAGTTGGAGCTATTCATATCCCCAATTGCACTGGACCACATGAAGGTATGATGGGAAGAATAAGGTCTGTTTTAGGCCACTTAGAAGATGCACTTTGCACTGCTGGAAGAGTAAACCATAATAAACACAGGCTCTATAGTTTTTTTTGGTTCTCATAGTTTAATGTAAAAGCTAAAGCTGCTTGCTGTGGTTACAGCACTATGTATTTAGCTGCAAGGCTGTTTGTCTTTATGTCAACATCCCTGGAAAATGCTAGCTTTTGAACCTAAACTGATTTACCATGGGGAATTTTGTAAACACCCAGTGATGTAAAACATCTGATGATGTCTCTGACACCCTACTCATACAAGTACTCATTGTATAAACTGTTGCACATTAAAGCACACAAAAATCACCCAGTCGGTTACAGCTAAATTAAAAGTTTCTCTTAGTCAAATTAATTAAGAATAATTAATACCTACAATACACATTTATATATTTAATGCTATTATGAGTTCAAATCAAGCAACATCTAGAGTTTACAATAGACTTTATTCACAATGCTGCCTTTCAGCATATTTGTGCTGTTTATTTTGTCACGTTTTCCATTTGCTCTCAAGCCGTTCTTTTGTTTCTAATGGGAACATGTGAATTATTAACAACAATGATCTCACTCCACTGAGCTCTGTATTCATCTGGTGATTTGTTTAAATCTTTCCCTTTGGGCTTATTTTCAAAAATTGTTTTAATTGCAACTCTTAAACTCCATACACTAGAGAGAAAATAAAGGGCTTGAGAAAGGCCCATGGACCAGGAGACCATGGTGTAACAGGGATTCAGGAGCATAGGGCCCTCTCCTGTGCCTTCAGAGAGACTGTCTTTTGCGTAAATATCTTTCCTGGTCCTTTTTTTTTTTTTTATCAGTCTGCCAGAGCCGATGCCCAGCTACTCATGCAAGGTGCTGATTTGAGACCCAAAGCCAGCTGTAAAGTCCCAAGTTTAACTGCTTCATTTTACACACATGACTTCACACATTTGTATCACACTGTATGGTAAGATACTGTAAAATGCTAAGCAAATATCAGGATAGGCTTCAGAACCACCATGGGCCTCACGGGAATAAAGTGGTTACTGAAAGTGAGTAATTGAGGTGGAGGGGCTTAAAGGTTATTTGTCTGATCTTTCAGGAAGTTAGGAAGGTGGTGACAGACAGCACAAGACTCAGGTTGTCTCTGATGTGATCATATTACATTAGCAGCCTGGGGTCAGAGGTCAGACATTAGTTTGCATGACTCTTGGCAGAAGTCTACTTTAAATGCTGATGACTGAAGTGCACCATACTTCATCCCAGCCCTAACCTAAATTACAAAAGAGAAGCAGAGAGACTAGTCATGAATAAGCTGAAAAGGCCATCTTCTGCCTTCCTGTTTGAGTCCAGACCTTACTGGGAATAGACAAATGGTTACATTATGATTTTTAAGTAAGACAATGCCATTCCTAATTGTCCTTCTATTGTCCTTCTATTTAACATAGATTTTAACCTGTCTGTTCCTCACAATCGCCCTGCAGTTAGGATGAGACACTTCATATTGGTGGAAGAGAGACAGCCTCTTACTGCGCTAAAATTATTCTCATATCACTCCATATTTCACTGACTGAGCAGCAGAGTTGTAGCTGGTAATATAATGACTGTGTTAGCTTTGTGCAGCTGCACATGAACGTCTGGAAACAATTGGTTTGAAGTTTTTATTGTCGCCTTTCCCTTAGTCGTATTGTACCACTGAATACTGTTCTTATGGAAGCTTTTTAATTCAACTTCTTCTTGATTAAACTACAGTCTATATTCAGATGACGTTTGCTGGTTTTGGTGTCCAACTTCATCTGCATCTTGTTCATGTTCTGTTCATGTTCAAATGTGGACAATTTCAGGATTACTGGAAACTGGCAACACATTCAGAATGATGGCTCAACTTACTTACATCACAGATAAAGCATGTGGCTTATGTATGTCTTGTCTTATTTATTTTTGTACATGGCTCATCTTACACTCACGGCTTCGCTCTGTTGAGTGTCTTTACTGTCACTTATACTGAAGTTCAGTGCACTTGCTTGGCAGCAGTGTCAAAGATTACTGGACTCTGGGCATGTGGTACGCAGATCTTACTTAGTTTGGCTCTGTCAATAAACTAACAGTCTGACCAGTGTAAACTGGAATTCAGAGAATGATCCAAAACCCAAAAAGCCCAACAGAATGTTGATTCTCATGAACCATGAACCCGGTGATGCTAAATCCTTTGCACACATGCACTGTTAGAATTTAACCAGGAAGAGGTAAAGTATGAATGCAAACAACTGCAAATATGAATTTAATTTATTGAAATGTATTGAATAAAGTTAGACAACTATTCATCTACTCTGCAAACACATTTCAATAGCTAAAACCCCTATCTTGGGAAGATTTAACATGGCAGTGTATGAGGACCAGCTGTAGTACAATCGGCAGAAAATTGTCAGACAGAAGTCAATACGCTAGCAGCAACGATGTGCTGACACATTTTGAGGCAGGTGATTTTATATATATATATATATATATATATATATATATGAGAGAGAGCGAGCAAGAGGGAATGCTAGTGATAAACAAACTCAAGTATTGGAAATCTGTTATACATCATATCCCATGTAACAGGAATTTCATTGCAAATGGGAATGCTTGGCATTTAATAATGTTTAAAGGTGGCAAATGTGATTGAGGAAAGCCTGAACATTTCTGGTAATTGGACACTGCTAATAAAATGGGTTTTGAATGTGATAATGTCCCTGGAGCGCTTTTCTGAGAGTGTTACTATTTCTACTTGTGCCTGTATTTCTGCTTGGAGTTTCTGCACTTGTTAGTTATCTTCTGTTGAGAGTGCCACATGGCTATCCTAGGTTTGCACTTCCCCAAAACAGCTAAAGACTCACTCTTTCTTCAGTGGATAATCTCACCTGGATTCTATAAACTGCTGCTGTAATAATAAAGACTGTCATTTGCTCATCCCTGTACACAATATACTCATACTGAACATCCTCATACTTTCAGCATATTTTTGTACTGTTTTGTATTGTGTGATTATATAATATGCAGTTGTATAAGAGTAATGATTCATAATTCCTGCCGTCATCCAAAAGAGAATGGTTTTCCTTTTGAATCTGGTTCCCATCAAAGTTTCTTCTACATGTTGTTTCAGGGAGTTTTTCCTTGCCACTCTCGTCTCTGGCTTGCTCATTAGGGATCTAAATCTACATTCAGATATCTGTGCAGCTGCTTTTTGACAATGTTTATTGTCAATGTTTACAATGCTGAAGATACAATTGAATTGAGTTGAATTGAATTGTTGCTTTTCTTGGAGGCCAGAATGTACACGTTTTAGTAAGAATGAGAAAATCTCTTCTTTTTTTCTGCACAGTTTGCTGAATGTGAAATTACTGTGTATGTGCATGTTCATGAATGGAGATCAAAGCATCAGTGGATGAATGTTATTTCAGGTGGTAGTGACTGAACTATGATAAACACCTGGTGCACCAATGGGTTGGTATCACTCACTGTGAGAGATTGGAGCTGCTGACAGCTCACGCTTTTGTCGTAAGACTGCCTGAAACCTGGGAGGGAAATTAAAGTTGGCTAAATGCAGTTTCTGTTCAGCATGACAGCTTGTACTCTCTGTAAGGCTCCTGTGCTCTTTACATTTACCAGTAGTCTCTTTTTCTGTCACCTAAGCAGAGTCAGACCTCATCAGCAGTACAAATAGATGTCAGTAGAAGAATTGATTTTGCATTTGCATTTCTTTTTCATGGATTTTAGAGCCAGAGTCTTGAACACACAAATTAACTTACTATTGATGGCAACCCCTTTGCAACCCCCATGGTTTTTAAATTAATAAAATATAGAATAGAATCTATTTTTCAACAAACATCTTTTAAAAAGTTTAAAGAAAAATAATTTTATCATGATCCACTCAGTCTCCAGATGTAATGTGAAGGCAGTAGAGTTAGAACAGATATCATATGTCGTCTTACAGTGCTGTGAAAAGTATTTGCCTCATCCTGATTTCTTCTGTTGTGTATATCTCATATTAAATTGTTTCAGAAATTAAAACAAAATCTAAGATAAAACAAAGGCAACCTGAGTAAACACAAAATACAGTTTTTAAATGATAATGTTATTTATTGAAGCAAAAAAGTTATCCAATACCAACTGGGCCTGTGTGAAAATGTAGTTACTAATTCCCAAAATCTAAGAAACTGCATTGATAATGTGGTTCAGCTGGACTAGACATAACCAGGCCTGATTACTGCAAACCCTGTTCAATCAAATCAACACTTAAATAGAACTTTTTCAACAGTATGAAATTGGTTAAAAGGTCTTACCCAGTAACACACTATGCCAAAGTTGAAAGAAATTCCAGAAATGAGGCGGAAGAAGCTGATTGAAATACATCAGTCTGGGAATGGTTACAAAGCTATTTCAAAGACTCTGGGACTCCAAAGAACCACCATTATCTCCAAAAACTTGGCACAGTAGTGGCCAACCTTCCAAAATTCCTCCAAGAGCTCAGCAACAACTCATCCAGGAAGTCACAAAAGAGCCAAGGACAAAATCAAAGGAACTGCAGGCCTCTCTCGCACAAATAAAGATCACTGTTCATGACTTCACTATCAGAAAGACACTGGGCAAAAATGGCATCCATGGAAGAGTGGCGAGGTGAAAACCACTGCTAACCCAGAAGAACATTAAGGCTTGTCTGAATTTTGCCAAAACATACCTTGATGATCCTCAAACCTTTTTGGAGAATGTTAGTTAGTTATAGTTAGTGACAGTTACATTTATATAGCACTTTTCTAGACATTCACAGATGGGGACAGGGGCGGCTCCTCAACCACCACTAGTGTGTAGCATCCACCTGGATTATGTGGCAGCAGCCATAGTGTGCCAGAACATCCACCACACACCAGCTAAAAAATGTTCTGTGGATTGATGAGTCAAAAGTGGAACTGTTTGGAAGACAGGGGTCCCATTATATCTGGCGTAAACCAAACACCGAATTCCACAAAAAGAACATCATACTGAGGGTCAAACGCAACTGGATTATGCAGCAAGACAATGATCCAAAGCAAAGGAGTAAGTCCTAGTCCTAGAAGTAAGTGTAAGACTGATCTCCAGTTATCAGTGTTTGGTTGCAATTATTGCTGCTAAAGGTGGCACAACCAGATTTTAAGTTTAAGGGGGCAATTAGTTTTCACATGGATGATAGGTGATGGATAACCTTTTTTTGCTTCAATAAAAAAAAAAAAACTGTAGTGTCTGTTTATTCCGGTTGCCTTTGTTTTATGATGTATTTCGTTTGAATAATAAAATAATAAAATTCAAATAAAACTCTAAAACTCGAGTATAATTGCAGTTAAAGGCAGTGACAATCCCCCGTGTGTGAGTAAAACAAAAGCATGTACAGGTAAATATGAACAAAAGACTCTGTCAGCTGTCAGCCTTGAGGGTGGCACAAACATCCAACGAATATCTAATATGGAGCCAATAATAAGTCATTTTGAGAAACATTCTGATTGGTTTCAGACATTAAGTCATAATTACGAAATACTTAATTTTGTCTTCAACTGGCAGAAAAAGGCTAGCACAAATTTAATACCTTATCTTTGGTTGTATTAATTTGAGCACACTTTCACCTTTCCCAATGTGACTTTCAGGATTAGTAAACTTCAGATACAAAATTATACAATTTGCATAAACGCCCTCCCTGTATTTTGCACCTTTTTGTAGAAAGGGATCAAATCCCATATTATGTTTATGTGAAAGGCATAATCCTCCAAAATCCATGCTAATAAATTAGCTTGAAGGCAAATTAGGTAAATTAGGAAAGTTGAAACATATAACAATGTACATATATAAATGTTATCTATAAAAGCCAATGAGCTATAATGCATATGTCTATAGTACTGTGTGTACTCTGGGGGGGGAGGGCGGGAACTTGTTCTGCAACAGATCACAAGAATTGGAAGTGACACAGTATGACTCTTACACCTTCTACTACTGACTCCATCACTGCATGAATGTGAAATTCATTACATCTCAGGTGACATGCCTTTAAAAAAAGCTCTCATTTGGAAAAAAGCTCTTGGTATTTGTTGAACCCAACCCCCAGCACTACACTCACTCCCCTGAGGAACAGGGCTTCGGCTTTCTTTAGGCACGTGAAGGTAATTTGCTCAGCCTCAGGTCAATGGGTAAGGGGGTCTGGCCTCGAGAGTTCCACTGTGTAAACACACACTATTCTGCAGACTGTGTGGAAGCAGGAGAAGCTAAACAAAAAATGTGCTTCTGTTACCAGGCCTGCTTGGTTTTACTAGTAAGTGTGTGTGTTTGTGTGTGTTTGTGTGTGTGTTTACAAACATAGATTAATTGGTGTGTACGAGTTTCGTCCAGCCAAGACATGCTGGAGGATATTAAAATCTCTTCAGCTGTGTATAAATTAAACCAGCAGCATTGCGCTGGATCCATCATAGCGTAAACTGTTTTGAAAAGAGCTTAGACAGTTTAAGATGAGAATCTGACTTTCTGTTTACCATCCATCTGCTCTGTATCAGTTCTGTCAGCCTGCATCATCTTACTGATAGGACAGTTAATGCCATTGCAATTGCTTGCTTGCATCCTTTGTGCTACTACCACTTCCACTGTTTCACTGTTTCACTGTTTTACCACTCCAGTGCTTAAAAGGTTATTATACCGCAAAGCTGATTGATCAGAAAGAGTTGATTTATTTTCTTTTTTCAATAATGGCATGGCTCTAACAATACTTCCAGCTGTAATTGAAATCTCATGCTTTTATTAATTTTAACAGCTAATTTAGATGGACCTGGTGGTGGACACACCACATAATCTATGATTAATAATAAATGAATAATAAAATGTTTAATAAAATGTTGTTTTTCAACAAAGAAAAAAAACATAGTGTAATCATAAATAAGATTACATATTCTGTAAGAAAATGTTTAATATTTGTGGAAGGAGTCTCCAGTGTCAGTGCTTAGTAACATTCAGTAAGTTTCCTGCCAAGGGAACACAAGCTGTTTTTTTGTCTTAGCAACTTCAAGAAAGAAAAAATGCAGCTGGTGATGGAACAACTGTTTATAGCTGATTAATGTTGAAGTTCCACAGCATTAAACATATCTTTACATGGTTAAAAATATGACATATAGGGTGTTTTCACACTTGGTCCTTTTCAGGGGTCTGAGCATGGTTCGCTCGATTTTTGGCCCATGTGTGAACACTCCAAACAATCTCAGACCCTTTTAAAGCAAACCGAACTGAGACCATCTTGAAAGGTGGTCCAAGTATGGTTTAGTTTTAGTTTATGGTACGGTTCGCTAAAAACATGTATTATGAACACAAATCAATCTTGGCACGAATTCTCATACAGTACTATACAGTACAGTCCTCCATACAAATCGTGTTATTCAACATGGCTGCTACTGCTGGAAGAGGGATGTTATGGACAGATGAGAATGCAAATTTGGAAGGAAGACTGTATTAAGAATGAACTATCAACCATCAACAGAAATTCAAAAGTATTTCCTCAATTTTCAGCAAAACTGTATTTAACGAGACCGCCTTGCAGCGCCAGGTTAAAGTGAAAACATTACTGCAGAAATATATGGTTTGATTTCTTAATTTTTTTGTGTTCTGTATTTCTCTTTTGTAATTTTAAAAACATGTTGTACAGGGTCCCTACAATGCACAGCATTACAACAAGACTAGGACCCAAAAAGCAACAGTATGAACAGTGGACAAAAAACAGTAACAGTGTCCTCTTTCAGGGACATTGTGAACATAAAAAAACTAGGTCCTTTTTCACTTGGTTCACCTCTTGGTCCACTTCAAGGGGTCTGAGTCTGGTTCTTTTAAGAAGGACTCAAGTGTGACAAATTCTTGCACTATAAGAAGAATAAAACACTTCAGGAGATGTTGTTAGAGGAAAATAATCCACTTTGGTTTGGTAACAATAATTGCACTTCGTATCGCACCACTCCATCATTGATTATTTTCTTATAACAGCACACCCAGTCATGTTCATTTCTTACATAACTGTAAGGCACAATTATTTTCAGTCCGTTAAAGCTATACTTAAGTATTAAGTAAATATAAGTAAAAATAAGAAAAAATAAGTGTTATGTAACATTCTAAACTCAGTTTTAATAAAATGCTCTGAAGGTAAGGGTTGGAGTTACTTTTTTGTATGATAATGAGTGCTCTCCAACCAAATTGCCCTTGGCTGTTTGCATTCATATAAGATGGTTGGTTTTATGAGATTCTTGCTGCATCTAACCTTTTCACTCCTTCTGTGTATGTTTGCATTTGCCTGCTTGCTCTGAAAAATTACCGCCTTCTTTGATCCAAGCACTATCTGCTTCCCCATTTGTTACTTCAGTCATGTGTTTTCATTGGTGTTCACTCCGTACTTGATGTAGTAAATCCTCTGATAAATGTCCATTATTTCTATTATGTATGCATCCACTGCCAGAACACGCATACCTCCCTCTGTCCTTGCATGATCCTAAACTGGAAATGCAGTATAAATGTTTTTAGTGTGGGTTAGTAAATGGTAGGACAGAGAACTAAGTAAGGGTATCTATGCTATGTTTGAGTTCATAAGCACATGTGCTGGTGAAGTGTAGGAGTGTTTTTGGTCAGAGGTTAAGAGGTCAAAGGGATGATGCGGGCGATGTGGCTACAGAGAAATGGTACTTTTCTTTCCCCACTATAGATGAATCCAATACTGCTGACTCACAGCTAACCAGTATTGTGATTGATTGAGGTGCATCACACTGAGCAAAATGAGCTCCTTTTGTAACAGTGAGCTGGTATTCTACCTTACTGCAGAGCAAGCAGCAAGCAGGCGGCACTGTGCTGAGTGAGACATAATTAGAGAAGTGCTCAGTTGCAGGAATACAGTTGTGTGTGGATTTTTTTTTTCTTTTTTGCATTGTCTTACCTTTGGTGAAATCTGATCCTTGTTCAGCTCTTGAGATGTAGAATTTTGTTCTGGCCCCTCAGCTGAAGTAAAAGACGATCTTCAGCAATTTTACTACCCTCACTTCATTCTATGTGTGATGAACATGAACACACTCCTCCACACACTCAAGCAGGCAAGGCCTATAGAAGGGCTGTAGGTCATTGGCTTAAAGTAAAAAAAAAAAAAAGTCACTGTTAAGTCATAAATCAGCTAATTGGGTAGCTGCTATAGAAATTCCAGATTACTCCACCACATTCATCTGATCTTAAATCCTCACTCTGGAAGCCATTACCTGAAATTACCTCTGAATTAAAGTCTTTTAGGTCGTGACTCAAGCCCCCCCCGGGTCATAAGTGAGCTTTATACACCAACATTGTAGGACTTAAAAGTTGTAGACTTAGACGTACTAAAATAGAAGCAAAAGTTCACCTGCTGCCTTTATAAGGTGAGTAAACTCGATTTAAGATAACCAAAAAGTTTCAAATCAAAAAGGTACATTTTACAAGTTTTACAAGTCAAGACAATGGATTGCTTTAAGTTTAATTTTTGAAAACTTATAAACTTGAGTTCAATATCCAAAACTTGTCATGACAATTGGAGTTAAAGAGAAGAAATAAGTTCACATAACTTAATGGAGCTATCATGTTTTCAGTGAATGCCCAAATGACAGCTGAGATATAGTGGAAGTACTGTATAGTGCTGAAATAATGCATCCTGTTTATTATACAGAGAAACCGTTTGAGACATGTTTGAAATGAAACATTCTGACTGTAAAGTCCGATCCCTGATCCCCTGAGAAAATTGATGAGCATTAGTTCCAAAGACAACGTTTCAGCAGTTTTAACCTTAGAAAGTAGAGTAGAAAACACTGTTATTTGATACACTTGAAAATTGGAGTGCAGAACAAAGTGTGGTGAATTTCATTTGCTCAGTCATGTATTTAAACTTCAGCAGTTGCAGTATTTCTGTATGTCAGTACAGAACTCTAAATTGGTGCTGGAAATGCTCCAAATTAATTTCATTTGTCAATTAATTTCAAGGGAGAAAAAAACCCCATAGAATTACAAGTTGATTTTATTTTTTAAATGATTCAATGTATCAGAATAGCATTCTGATTTGGCATAGAGTAATGTTCATTTAGAATTATATTGTAGGTTTTTTATTTTTCCCCATCATGCAATAACACAGCCTTTGTGCCTTAAAACTTTCTCATTGTAGTTATGTGACAATGAAAACTAAAGTACAAATTAAAGTTTTCCTTTTTCCTGGAAATTAATTTTGCATGAAAGGGTAAGAAACAAAACCGTAGTTTGCTGGCCTTTAGAGAATGGGACTACTGAATGTACTAAATTAACAGGAATGTACTAAATCAGCAAACCATTTGTTAGTTCTCTGTTTGAATATCTAGTTTGCTGCTTAATAATGCACAATTTATTTTGTTAACGATCATGAAGTGACAAGTAAAAAGGTCACATGCATAAAATGAAACATCACAGACAGCCAAGGCAACAGGGCCTTGTCATAGCATCAGAATGGGACAAATTGCTTTATAAATATCAAAGCTTGCCATCATGTTATATAAAATGAAATGTAAGGAAATCATTGTGGGTGGAAACAAGCTTAATTGCCATTGGGAGGTGTAGTGTGAAATTGTCTTCTTGTTTCTATGGTTACAGTTTGTCACCCTGTTTGTATAATGAAGTGATATGACACTCAACTCATGTGTAAGAGGAGTGTGAAGATAGGATCAGCATTTGGGACTAATGTGAACATGGAATCAAGAGTAAACAGTTGGTCTTAGTCCTGCACTCTAATGTTGAATGAACATTAATTTAATACAAATTTTTGTTATACTTGACAAGTATTTCCGAGGTTTGGTCATGTTGGTGTTTTTTGATGGATCCAATGCACATCAGCTGGTGAACAAAGCCTTCATTAATTTAAATGTGGGTTATTTTTATTCATTCATTCATTCATTCATTCATTCATCTTCAGTAACCTCTATATCCTGATCAGGGTCACAGTGGGTCCAGAGCCCATCTTGGTAATACTGGGTGCAAGGTGGGAGAATTTATTCCAGATGGGACAGCAGTCCATCACAGGGCATCATGCACACACACATTCATACACTCATTCACACCCGGGGGCAATTTCATGCAGACAAATTGCCTATTCCTGCATGTTTTTGGACAGTGGGAGGAAACCAGAGAACCCAGAGGAAACCCACATGACCAAGGGGGAACATGCGAAACTCCACACACAGGGGCTATTTAGCTCAGAAAAAATGGTCAAATGTGCAGGAACTCCAGGACCAGGATTAGGAGATGATGTAGGGTCAGGATCAGCTTTGTTTATCATTTGTGTAGTGACCAGAAAAAAAAACCCCTTTAGATGTGGCTATGGCTGAATTCTGGAAAACATAGAAACTCGCACACCATAGAAATGATTTTATTTGGGCTTTTTTTTTTTTTTTTTTTTTTATACCTTGCCCTGCCTGTCTGCCTGATTTAGGAGCCAGTTTAACAAATGCAGCGGTAACTACATTCAGTCTGCCTAAAGATGTCTAAAACCTTAGTGTGGGCAAAGATCAGGGGAGTGAAGAGATGATGATGATGAGGCATTTAAATGATGCAAGTGATTTTTATCTCAGGTGATGAGACAGGATCTGATGTAGATAATACAGATAATCAAAGTGTTACACTTATTCCACTGTAAATTGTCTTTTAAATTTGGCAGTAATAATGTTTTTCCATAAGTTGATTAGGTTATAAATGTAGACATCTTTCACAGGAGTTGGAATGGAATCTTTAAATGCACTTTCCTCCCTTTTTGTAAGCAGACTTTAAAATGCTATGATAAACCTCTGGTCGAGATACATGCAAAAAAAAGAGAAAAAAAGAAACATATTTCAGTTTAGGAAAGCCTGTAGTTTTCATAACTATATAGTACAAAATGTTAAAATTTGAACATGTGAAGGGTTTTCCCAGGATGCCAAACATTTATGCCTGAGGTTGTATTGGAAAAGTCACTTTCTGACCAATCCTGAGAGACATCATGGCCTCAGAATACCTCAGTTTTTGGTTAAACTTCTGAGAAAAGAAACAGTATTCAGTTACACTTCTTTTACACACATTGAACCACTTTTCCACTCCTTCAGCTGATATCTTTGTAAAATAATGTTAATATTTACCATGAAGTCATAATTTTGAAATTATGAGGAGCATTTGCGTAAGTCTGTTATTTTTTTAAATGTTTTATTACAAATGTTTTGACTTGGCATGCACTGTTAACAGTTGGTCACTCAAGTAACAGTGCATTGTTGCTAGTGTTTATTGTCTTGTTAACTCGCGCACTCAGTGTTTCCACATTGTTAAATCAATTATCATGCTGAGCCAAAGGAAATGGCAAAATTTACAACATCGCTATATCATCACTTTCATCATGAAATCTATGATCTTCTGAGCAATGTGCCAGCTGCTCCACTCATCCATTTAAATAGGAAACATATTGAACTATGAGATGGAATTAGCCATGTTATTCAAAATAAATCCTGGGAAATACGCGCACTGTAATGTCTTCTTAGGACATTTCAAGCAGCCTTGAAGGAAAAGATTTCCTAACCTTGGGTCCAGACGCAGACTGTATCAGCATGAACCGAACTTCCTTTCTCCTGGCCCTGACAATAGACATCGCTTCCTGCTTTATCGCACAACTTCCTGCAAAAGGGCGTGGTACACTATCTCATCTACTGTGAGTTAAGTGGAAAGTAGGTATTCACAAGTTAATGAGCTTATACACTGTGGTAATGATCATTATGATCTCTATAAGAGTGTGTGTGTTAATTAAAGGAATCCATCCCGTATGAGTATGTCAATGTTCATAATTAATGTGACATTCAGTGGCATCAAGGCAGATATATATATATATATATATATATATATATATATATATATATATTATA
>JANDJT010000060.1:16099675-16112287 GCA_024331685.1 Stegophilus panzeri | reverse complement strand
CACGAAATCGATGTGTTTTCCCGCCCTCTTTTGATTGACAGGATATAATCGGCCCTGATCATCGGATGTTTCTAAACTAACAATTTAGAATACCAATGCAGCTTTCATCACTTCACCTACATTTGTTTCAGTAATGTTTCCTTTGGACATTTTCTTAACTTACAATCTAGCTAGAGTTAAACTAGTATGAAACAATAGTCAGTCACTCACCCTATGCTGATTACTGTCTCAGACAGGTCTAGTTGATGGTGCTATTACAAATTGTTTTCCATGCAAACTAGACTTATACAAGGCTTCTGATATGCATTTCAAATTGTGATGCTGCTCACACTATATATTGTCAAATTACATCTCCTGACATGTTAGAAATTCTTCATGACATTTTTTCACAGTGTGTGACAAACAGCATCCCATTTGTACATGGTTTTGCAACAGTAAAAGAAAATCATGACAAAATCATACAATGTAAGCCTTAGAGCTGGATTGCAGAATTCTGGGAGTGATAGCTAAAGCTGCATTCACGCCATGTTGTAATAACCGTAATTATGAGATTATGACTTGTAAAAAGCATTCATGTCCTTATAGAACTTGTATTTACAACATTTTCTGAGAGCTCTGACTTGTACCACCTGATCGCTGCAATGTCATACAGAAACATTCAAAATGGCAGCAGCTTCAGCAGTAAAATGTAGTATATCTCGTAATATTTCTGTGTAATAATTCATATAACTGACTATTATGAATGTCTTAAGAATATAAGATTAATCTGAAAATAAATGAAAGACATACAGTACGGTTTAATGTAGCTAGCACAGAGTTGATGTTGATGTTAGGTTTGCAACAGCACATTACCAAAGCCTGCGTTATTAATAAACATCTTATTGTTACCTGATGCACTTTCTGTGTTCTTCGATATTTAGCAGTAGCATAAAAATGTGATTTAATGTTGGAATTATATTGTATTTTGCAGTTATAGACAACATTATCTCACACGGATTCATTTTGGCTTATAGAATCGCATAATTCCGAGAAGTGAACAGCGTCGAGTAGAATGTCCGGGTTGTCATTTAGTAATTGCGGTAGTTCAGACATGGTGTGAATGCAGTGTAAGAGTAAGACCATATCCACATCTTAGACAAGCACCTTACACTTCTATTTATACATCACAATACAAAAAGCTGAATAGGTTTACTCACCCTATACCATATAGATTCCACATCAAGATACTACAGGGATAGTTGTTGGAAGACACATAAACATGTAGACAGCTAAAGTGGAAAAAGCGGCTTGTTGTCTGAAATCACTGCATTCCTCCCAAACTCTTACAGTCTCCCTCTAAAAGCCCTGCTGTAGTACATGTGCAACGTGCATTGTGGAAACTGTAAGCATAAATCAACACATCTGCACACAACAGACATTGGATTGGCCTATTTTTGTATGTGTATATGATCAACTGACTTTCAAATGACTCTTCTTTCTTACAAGGTTCCATACTGGCCTGTACTTATCCACCTTTAAAAAATTTTATGATGAAAGAGCTGAACTAAGCACTTCTTATGCCTTATCCAGAAAATAAACTTTTTATTGTAACACTGCCCCATAAGAACTGGAGTGCATGCAAGTGTGTGTTAAAATACAAACAACAGGAAGGACGTTAGTAGTGAGGATTCCATCGTGGCCATGCGATACTTGGAGCTCAGCCTTGTTTATTGTACTCTTTGAGAATGATGAATTACTGTTAAGGATAACTCTCTGACTGCGTCTGTGATAAGCTGAGGTCACCGAGCGGCTTGGTTAAAGCCATACATAAGCAAAGGCAGAAACAAAGTCAGTCCACTTAAAAAATGGACAGTTTGCATGAAACCAAAGAAAGAATGAGATAAAATGCATCTGTCAAACATCCTTGGCACATTTTCTGATTGCACGTTACTTGTTCTGAATGCACAGATTCAGTAAATGTTACTAGGTTTACTACGAAGAATCAGACTTGAAAGTGCTCTTAGAAAATAATAACATATACAGTACTCCTGATTACAAGAGAGAACCAAAACCATCTTTTTGTTGCAAAGCTTTATAATTTATCATTTGCAAAGCAAATATTTTGCCACTGGTGACTAAAATGTGTGTGTGTGTGTCAGGTATGGGTCTGTAAACTGACCGGGCCTACTATTTCAGTCCATTTCCTTTTATAGTAAAATACCGACTTTTGCGTAATTAACTGCACATGTTAAATTGGATGCATATTTATAATAAGCTGATTTGCTGAGTTGCAGTGACTGTGATTGTAGTTTCTGTGCCTCATTTTGCCAGTAGTGCCTTCATGAAAGTCCAGAGGACATTATTGAGCTGGTAAGAACCTGAAATGATGCGTGAATGTGTCCCTTGCAAAGTAGGACATTTCATTCTGCTTGTGTTCATGTGACTATGTGTGTACATGTAGGTGTGTGTGTGTGTGTGTGTGTGTGTGTGTGTGTGTGTGTGTGTTAAAAAACTTCTGTGGAAATCAATAGATATGTATGATTGTGCAATATAATATGCTACACATGCACACACTCTCGACTTTGGGCACTGCAACAGATGTCTAAAGAAAGGAATGATAGACATATGTAATAAGTGCAGTTCTTTTCCAGCTTGTGCTTCTGGCCAGCAGTGATGTCACACATTCATACTTGTAGCTTTATCATTTAATTCTTTAAAAAAAAAATCTCTTTTGTAAGGAGTTATGGCTGTATTGTCTGCCTTTCCCTACATTTTTTTTTACTTTGTATTTGGGTAGAGTTATGTAAAGGCCTACAGAAATTTACACCACAGTTGTAATCTTCTTGGGATCTTTTTCTCGGTTTGACAGTTTGGCTGTGAGGGCTGCTTTTGGAATGGCCTCTTATTTGTCTTCAAAGGGATGCTGGTGTCTTAACCCTTCTCATTCTCATGGCAAGGACATAAGTCAGACTCATATTCCCATCAACACTCTGTTCCCTGAGGTCAGCAGGTCAAGCCGTCGTAACAGGCTGGCACGAACCTATTCATTCGCTGCATTCAGTCATAAAGCTGTGGTTTAAAGTCTTGTTGTCTGAACCAGACTTTAATTCGAGCACCTGTGAAGTTGGATTTTTTTTTTTGTTTTCAAATATTGGATGTGTACTTGATATTAATCTTGGAGACTAAACACATGCAATATGATCTTTCTGTTTTAGTCTGGATATTTCTTAGCAAATCATCACAAATGGGTCTAAATGCACAGTTTTGATCAGCTGGATAAGATAACTCAACAGTCTCCTTATAACTTGTATAAAGAGAAACAGTCCTCCTTGTTGTTCATCTTAACCTTATATTGAGTGCTTATAGAGGCCACAAAAACCCTTGGTGTTTTCATGTGCATGTTCATCATCACTGATAATGGAAGATGAAGTCACATCCCGGCTGATTCAGTGATCTTTGACCCAGCAGACCAGCATCCCCCTCCCTTTTTACTCTTCATTTTCCTTATATGGGCACAGCTTACTCGTCATTAATTCTGTTGATTAGTTCCACCTGTTTTGCCTAGTTTTCTAGTTTTTGGTTTTGATTAGTTTTGTGTTTTTCTGGTTTTGACCCTTGCTAGCTTTTTGATTTAATTAATATGGACTATCTTGCGGAGGTTTTACTGAACCTGTTTAGACCACTGCCATGGTGTACCACTGACAAGAACCCAAATAAATGCATTTTGAATTCATACTTACATCCAGCAACCTCACACTTATTCCTGAATATTGTGACATGGTTAGAACTAAGCTAAAGACTATAAAACCTCAGAACCAGACCAACACTAAAGTCTAAAAAAAGGAAAGCTTATCCCTGTCTGTTAAAAGTAAGTCACTCTGGATAAACGCATCTGCCAAATGCCATAAATGTAAATGTACAGTAAAAGTCTATTTCTATACTCTTTAGCTCTGTGTCCCATATTATCTTCACATTTCAGTGTCCTCACACTGATTTTCTATTTTTTCACAGCAAGTGCTAAGCTGAGCTAAAAATGACACGGCAGAGGACTGCTAGCTAAGCTTGAATGCTGGGTCTCTCTTTTGCAGATACAGAGAGTATATTGAAGATAGGAATCCTTTTCGTAGTAATGTCATTTGGAGGTCAGGAAAAATCATCAGGCAAAAGAAGAATGTCTGGTTTAGCTATTATGGAGCAAAGATGCTCTCAGAAAGCAGCGGTCCATCGTGAACCTTGTCTGCTGGTGGTTGGGGACTTTAGAGGTCATTGAGAGGCCATCCTGAGGCAGAGAAGAAACCATCTTTGTTGCCCAAAACTGTGTTCCTTCTTCATTAATTATGGAACAATAAAATAGCAAAACTCAATGTGAGACGTGTGATAATCAACACAGATGCACAGAGATGCAGATGAATTATTATTACATTTCTTTGCAGGGCTGCCGCATATACACCATTTTAAAACATATTCCTATCTACTGTACATTCAGACATAGCTACTGTATGTTCCGTTAAACCTCATTATATAAAATTGTCCCACTTTTTTTTTTTTGCTTTTACTACCTAGACATTGTGATCAGACAGAAAGATGATGGACATCATGTATCTACAGCCACACAGTCACTATTTCAAGATTAGTGTATTCAGGTGACCTCTTAATGCTCTCCCTCTTTTGTAGCGCTCATAGTCACCTGAAGATTGGGCTGGCGTGTCCAGCGCCCACACTTAAATCCACTTTAGTGTGCTTTGATCAAGTAATAGTCCACCACGCTGCTCAACAAATCATGTGACGACTGGAGCTCTTATCCCTGAGAAGGAGTTTTAGTTTTAATATGTTTTTACTGGCCGTACCAAGGTGCCTACTGACATAGTGATTCCAGTGTAATGTCAAGTTCAGAGTAAGAGTAAGAGTTATATTGCAGATGTAACAATTCAGCTTTTTTCAGTTTGCATTACACATTTCCGCATTGCTAGAACATATGTGTCATCAATCAGCACAGTGTGTGGTCATCCCTGACTTATCAGATAGATAGAGATAATCAGAGAGCCTGTAATACATGGGGAAGATGCAGCAAGTATGAAGGATGGGGATCAAGCCTCATCTGGTTTAATCCCTGTCCCTACAGTATGTGTGTTTTGTCTGTAGGATGAACATGAGTGTTAGTGCAGTGCTCCATGGATTGGTGTTTACACAGCTTTAATGTCTCATAATGATTCTGATAAAACTTCAATGAAAGGTGAAGATTACTATCAGGATATTGTGTATTAGTTATTGTATCCTTAATATTAACCCTATCTCTTTAGGAATTTCAGAGACAGCTTGTGTCACATGAATCTTGTGGAATTTTTCATAGAAGCACAACTGAGTTTGACAAAGTACAGGCTTTATTCCTCAACAGGTTACGACAGATGTGAGATTTCAGAAAGGACAGTGAGTCATCTTGCGTGTGACAGATTCTAGATAGCTTCTGATATATTGCTGTGAATAAAATGAGTCCGCAGAGCTGGTACCATGTAGAATGTAGAATTATGTTTCTAAGCCGTACATGTGGTTCCTTCGTCAAGTTCTGGTGGAGCTGTCTTCCTGCTGTCCTTGTACAAATCCTCCATGAACTCAATGACTCCAGCAGCACATCAGCAGGAAAGCCACAGGGAGCACTGACTGTGAAAAAGGGACGTGCTGCACTATGCAGTGAAAAGTGTCACAGAGGAAAATTTGCATGAGATGATCTGTATCGATCCTGAGCACAGCTGGTTTAATACTTTGTATGTTGCAAAGATATCCTGAGGTAATATCTTTTGGATTAAAATGTCACATTCAGAGAGGAATTCCTCTTGCAGTGTGAAAAGAAATGGCATCTTTCCTTTCTGGTTGTGACTTGTCCACGTTTACATGATTGCATTGATGATTTTCCATTTTGCTCATTTTGCCAGTCGCATCGATCCATTCTTTAAATTCTTCGACTTGCTCCTGTTTACTGCAGTATTGCTGAAGATTAAAAATGACTGTACAGTAAGATGTAAAAAGTCACCACATTCTCTGCAGAAGGGTGTTTGTACCAATACTTTTCTTTTTTCAGATTCATTTGAAATGTTGCATGTGACGTTGGAATCCATGGCATTTTCATAAGAATCTCTATAAACCATGGTGTACTTAAACCAGTGTTTCCCTAAGGAGGTACCGTTAATTAAGCTAATAGCACACATTATTCTGAAAACAATGACCCTGCTGCTCTTATTCCTTATTAACTATTAAAATTGGGACTGCAAGTTATTTAACTTTAAATGCCACAATGTTGTTACACTGTGACAGACTGATGTGTGTGATGAATATACAGCCTGTTTCATGTATTCTACTCTGTGGTACTGTCCTTAAGGTTTACCATTTGGGGCAGCAGAAGGAAAATTCCCAAGTGTGTGTATTTGTGTGTTATCTGACAACACTCACAGTTCTTTTTCTCTCAGCTGGAGCTGTGGAGCCCTCTAACCCCTGTGCTATCTTGCGCCTGGCTATTTTGTTTTTCTTGGCCATTCCTGGAGCCTTAGGTAGCCAAGAGCAGAGAAAATAGATTGTGAGTAGGAGTGCACTGGGGCGTCCTGTCTGGTGCACATGTCTGTATGTGCATGCATATGAGAGCCCATATGTGTGTCTTTAGTACTCCTACGAACCTTTAGTCAGTATCTCGGGCACACTTTATTACCACTCTTGTTCAGGGAGTGAGTTCATTATCTAGTGAGGATATGGCATGTAGCAATCCTTTGATCCAGCTGAAGCTTAGGCTTATACTAGTTTTAGCATGTCTAGGGTTAGCGTATTCACTCTCCCTCCCCCCGTGTAGGCCACACAGTGAATGAACCCACAGCAAGGCCACTGCCATTCACACAGCAGAGCTTGAAGGGTTACATCCCCACATCCGGGCGTAGGGTGGATGGGGGGAGGTGGAGGACAAGGAAATCAGTGCTTGAGGTTGTGTACTGCTTTGGATGCAACAGGTGCTTTATGAATTGTAACGCTCCCCTCTTTTCCCAAAATGCTAGGAACAGCATGCGTGTCACTGGCACAGAATTGTGTTCAGTTATTGCAAAAGTTCTTGCTCTTTTTACATGTGTCTGTATATTTGAAGAGTGAGATGGTGGAAGAGGCCTTCCTGGAATGTGGTCTGATTATTTTGGATCTGGAATTCTCTTTCAACAACTCCCTTCACATCGCAAAGCTCTTTCCATAACTCAAATTCTGAGTGAGGATTTCCATAAATAATAACTTGTCCAACATTTTCTTTTTTTTTAAGCCTCAGTTTTCTTATGGATTTATATATACTGTACTATTCATTTTCCTATATTGAAAAAATGCTGAGATAAGATATATAGTATGTTATTATGCTGCATTAAAATAATGACCATTAGGATTTTAAATGGCAAAAACGGATCAGGATGTATACTATGAAGAGAGCATACTGGAAGTGTAACTCATAGAGTGTCAATCTTCATCCCTCCTTCCACCTCACTATCTGTTTCTGTTTCACTCATCAGCCTTCATGCTGATCATAGATTTATATTCACAGTGCTATAACAGGTCATGACCTTGACTCACTTCACTGTGTTTTGGGATTTTCACCATTTAACCATCTGGTTAAAATGTGTAGCCAACATATTGATTTTTCAGCACTGGTAAAGAAGAGCCACAGCTAAGCAAACATCACTGTTCTAACACACCAAATAAGATTAGTTTAAATGCATTGTGCATCCTTACAAAATACAAAATATAGTTAATGTCACAGAGGGCACGTGATGGCTTGATTTAGAAAGCTGTGGTGGTTGTTAGCTATCAATTGGCAGGCATTTATTGTGATTTGCTTCTTCACACATGGCATTCACGTCACGATTTGCAGGCCATGATGTGCTTTATACTGGTCTAATCCAATATGGCTTCCATTAGAGGCAGTGGGGAGGCTATGCTGAGGCATTTTTCAAGGTCTTAAAACTAAACTAGTCTCAAAGGATTTGTCTCTCTCTCTCTCTCTCTCTCTCTCTCTAACCTGCCCCCTCTGCCATTTTTTTCTTTCTGAATTTATGTTTTTTATTCTTCTTGCACAGCATTTGTTCCTGTCTGAGTTGCCAAAAGCTGCCTGACCTTTCTCTCACCCTCACTGCAGTATACAGTACATTCCCTATGCAGATCCTTAAGTCGTAGCTGGATTATCGGGGAGCTGTTCTTCCCTCTCGCTGTTTCAAGAGCTGATGTCTCTTTGATGTGTGTGCCCTCTTTGACCTGCTCTGTTATTTAGCTGCTTTTACTCTCCCTAATGCATGCAGTCAGAGCAATACAAAACCGTCCAGCGAATTTACATTCTGTGTTCTATTTCTCTGCTGGTTATTCTTCATTATTAGCACTGTCTTTGTGCTGACTCGGTGCATCGTTAGCCCACATCAAACAGTACACCAGGGAAAGATGGGGTTGTGATCGTGAAAGAGATTGGCTAGTCTGATGCACCTGGGATGTTGGATCTTTACAGGTCTGCCAAAAGAAAGTGTCTTACAAAGCATGAATTGAGAAGTCAACTACTGGAATGGACCCTTTAAAGTTGCAAAGCAATATAGTTAAACGTATCAAAGAGAATGTTTAAAAAAGCACAAAGAATTGTGTATTAAACGTTGTTGAAAACCAATCGTAGAACTGTGGATTGAAATTAGAAGTGATTTTAAGTACTGACATAGTTATGACAGGACAGTGTGTTAGTGATTTTGCTGAATGCTGAGTTTATGTGAATACATAAAATAGTGTCCCTTTAACTCATTGTACGCTCACCAGTCACTTTAATAAGAATACCTGTACGCCTGCTCATTTATGCAGGTATCCAATCAGCCAATCATGTGGCAGCAGTGCAGTGCATAAATGAATGAAGAAAAAGTTTTATCACACTGACTTTGGCATGGTTATTGGTTGCTGTTGGTTGCTGCTGATCTCCTGGACTGGATTGAGTGTTTCATAAACTGCTGATCTCTTGGGATTTTCACACACAACAGTCTCTAGAGTTTAAACAGAATGATGTGGAAAAACAAAAAACATCCTGTGAGCAGACGGTCTGTAGGCTGAAACACCTTATTGAAGAGAGAGATCAGAGGAGAATGGCCAGACTGGTCTGAGCTGACAGGAAGTGTATAGTAACTCATATAATCACTCTGTACAATTGTGGTGAGCAGTAAAGCATATCCACATGCACAAAACATCAAACATTGGGTTGGATGAGCTACAGCAGCACAACACCATATTGTCAGCCAAGAACAATAACCTGAGGCTATCACAAGCACAGGCTCACCCAAACTGGACAGTTGAAAATTAGAAAAAAAATTTACAGTGCAGTCAGACAGGTGTTCCTAATAAAGTGGACGGTGAGAGTACATAAACACTATGATCAAGAATAAGACGGATATGTTCTATCTTATATTATATTATATTATATTATATTATAGAATGTAGGGGTAGTTAATCACAGGTTGCAAAGTTATTAGAAATGTACAGTGAGAGTAATCTAGTACTAGTATTAGGGAATAGGTTCCCCAAAATAGCATGTGCAAAAAAGTGTGAAGTACGAATCTAAAAAATCTAAATCTAAAAAAAAAAGTCTATGATTAAAGGTGGATATAACAGCATATATAAAGATAGATGGTTTTTGTTGTGAAATTAATTACTATACAATCAATATATAACAGATGCTTTTAGACAATCAGTGTGTTGATGTGTCTCTGTAGAATCTCTGAATGCAGTTTTCTCCTTTTTCACTTTTGGTAGATAACCAGATTTTTAAAATTCTATATAATTAATTGCAGATGGTATATGTGCAAAAGAGAAACCAAAATCAAATCCAAATATTACTGTTAACACACACAGCCATACACAATACGACGTGCAGTGAAACATTTAAACATTTCAGTTCAAGAAAGCCCACAGTTTTCAGAACTACTGTACTGTGCAAAAGTTTTAGGCATCCTATTTTTTTTTTTGTACAAATTTTGTTATAGATTTTTATATACAAAAAACATTTTAGATTTTCAAACATTAGTTTTCTAGCACAAAATTAAATGTTACAGAAAAATGATTGTGTGTCATTAAAGAAAGTACTGTAGCATATTACGTAAGTGACCACTTTTCAGACAAAAGACACAATGAAGGCTGCTGGGTTTTTCTAGACAAAATAAGAAGCAAATACGACAGTCAAAGTCTCTAGAAGAACCGTGGCTCATTCCGCAAGATGCTCAGTAAAACTTACAGCTCATTTCAATATAAAACAAATTGAACCAGAGACTACTATTTTTATTTTTATATTTTTGTCACACCAAATATTGACTTTGTTACTGCTCTTTACGGTATTTTTAAAAAATTTTTTGAAACATTCCATTTCATTGTTTTGCAGGCACCTTTGCTCTACGGCATTTCTTTACGATTCAATTTTTTTTGTATAGTGCTTTTTACAATAGACATTGTCTCAAAGTAGCTTTACAGAAACATATCAACATGGTATACAGATTTTAAAAGTGCGAATTTATCCCAATTGTGCAAGCCGGTGGCGACGGTGGCGAGGAAAAACTCCCTAAGATGTTAAGAGGAAGAAACCTTGAGCGGAACCAGACTCAGAAGGGAACAGATAGTGCACAGATAACAACAGATAGTGTGAAAAAGTTCATTATGGTTTTATATGAAGTCTGTTTGGCCTTAGAAGCAGCCGTAGTCCCTGAAATCTGGAATTGGAGTAGATGAGAGCTCCATCCAGAGGTAGGGCATCCGAAACGGATTAGGCATGACCGGAGAGCAGAATGGATCAGGATCTCTAGTATCTCCATAAAAGCGTTATGTGTGCATGATTGCATGTGCCTAAATCTTTTGCACAGTACTGTGTATATATAGGATATATATACTATATATAGGAAATTATAAAAATTACACCATGTGATGGGCTTCCCCAGACTACCACATATAAGACATGATGTGATGTTAAACTGCTTGCTATTGTCTTTTTGATTATTGTTTCCAGATTTACATGTTTGATTTTCCTTATTTAAAGGTAATATTTGTGTCCAACACAAGGTAATTAAATATATTAAATGTGCATCACTGAAACTACTGATCCTGATAGATGTGTAGTAGGTCATCATTTTGTAGTTCTATTCATGAATGTACTTTTTCCATGGGGTCAGCTCTCTCTCGCTTTACAGTCACTTTTATTGTTTAACAAGTTAGCTAGTAAAGTCAGTTTGTTGGTTAGTTGGTGTATCATGTAATGGTTTAGGACAGATAACATTTGGTGTTTTATTACAATAGAAATACTGTTTGGATTTTTGCATATTAGAAACATCTATCTTGTAATTAGATTGGGTCCTGTGAAACTCAATATCTCCATGGATATGGTGATTGACATCACTGCTTAAATTAACCTCTGACTAATTGAACATATTAGATCCTTAATGTCCATTTTATGCATTTGTGTGTCTGTTATAACAGCTGTTTCCTCATTGTATCTAATAATGAATGGATCGCTCATTTCAGAGACACAGAGAAGACATGTCGGCACCAAAGAAAGCAAAGGGTCATAGGTTAAGATAGAACACGCAGTGGTGGCTTGCTGATCTTTGACCCTGACCTTATCATGCACGTCCGGTCCAGACCCAGACTCGGACTGAGCAGGGAGAATCAGTGAGAAGTGCAGGGACTATGATTTCGAAATGCATAACAGATGTTTTTAGTAAAACAGGCCATTAGAGAATAAATTTGAAAATATGGTGCCATAGTGTTACTACCTCAAAGTTCCGGGTTCCTGTGTTTAATCCAGAGCCTGAGAATTGTCCATGTTCTTTCAATGTCCATATGCATTTTCTCCTACTGATTGAGGGATTGTGTAAACTAAATTGCCAATAGAATGCATGTGTGGATGGTACCCTGTGATAGACTGTTGTCCCATCAAATGTGTATTCTCGCCTCCCAACAGGCTCTGCATCCACCTCAATGCTTACTAGGATAAAACAGTTACTAAAGATGAATGAATGAATGAATCCTGTTAGAATTATTTGCATTAGCATTAATTTGACATTAATGTCTGGCACTGTTGAGCTAATGTAGCTTCATCATTCATTCATTCATTCAAATAAATAAATATGGATAAAATGGAAACAAAGTTAAAATAAGGTTACCAAAAAATAAAATGTCAGGTAAAAAGAGCAATAATTTAGAAACACAGCACTACCAAAATCACACACAGCTCTCAGTGATATATTTTTCCATGTTGATATATTTTAATATATTTTTGAATATATCAGCTAGCTAATGAATTTATTATCTAGCTAATAGATCAGCAGTTTCTGAAATACTCAATCCAGCCGAAATGACACCAATAACCATGCCATAGTCACTGAGATCACATTTATTCCCTGTTCTGATATTTGATGTTCTGAACTTCACCTTTGCCTGCATAATTTTAAGCACTGAGGAGCTGCCTCATGATTGACAGATTGGATAATTACATGAATGTGCAGGGGTATATGTGTTCCTATTAAAGTGGTCTGTGAGAGTGTGTGTGTGTGTGTGTGTGTGTGTGTGTGCAGTATTGTAAACAGGGTAACAGATTGTGTTGCTGGTTTCTGGAGC
>JANDJT010000060.1:16081666-16099575 GCA_024331685.1 Stegophilus panzeri | reverse complement strand
GTGTGTGTGTGTGTGTGTGTGTGTGTGTGTGCAGTATTGTAAACAGGGTAACAGATTGTGTTGCTGGTTTCTGGAGCAGCATCAAGTCTATTTGCTTGTGTTTATGGAGCTCTGACAGTATACCCTTATGGACATTACTCTTCCACGCTTGACTGGTCCTTCATCCCAGTCCCCCCTAACCAATCCCCCTCCTCTGCCTCTTTTTCCCGCATCCTTTGTTTCATCCTCGTCTGCACCACCACTGACTCCAGTAAAAGAAGAGATGTCAGGCATTGCAGAGACTCTTTTCTGCCGTATGATTGAGTTGCTTATGCTGTAGCAGTGATTAGGCTCCAATGTGGAATGTATAATGTGGTGGGGTCAGTGTAAACATGTATAATGCTGTTTGGGTTTTGGGCAGCCATGTAATTGAGCTGAGACACGATGAAGAATGTCTATCGAATGACAACAGTGCTTTAAAGGGCTTATATTTCTCCTCCATAACAGTGCTGTTTCTCTTAGTCTCTTATGCTACTGGAGTCTCTTGTCTTATTACATTTTTCTCTCTCCCTTCATCTTCCTTATTCTGATGTCTTAGGTCAGTAAAAGCACTTAGATGAAAGCCCTGGTCCATGTAGGGGTCAGGGCATTGTATGGAGTTACTCCAGCTCCTGTTCTGCTCTTTTTCAGAGGTCTTGTGATAATCTCACTATATCCTTGACCTGATGCTAATAATATCCAATGGAAATTGTGTGGAACAACCAACATTTTAGGTTTGCCATGATCTAGGACATGGACAAGAAAAGCATTTATTTGCATAGGCTAAATGTAATTATCTTGAATAAGCTTAAGTTTGTCTGCTGTTCTGGGAGACTGTCAGCATGATGTATGACTCACCAAATCCATTGATTTCTCCAGTCCAGATCCTTAAGACTTAGAAATGAAGGAATCAATTCAGAATAATTTTGGTGTTGAATAACAAATGATTGGGGCACAGAGGAACATAAATGACCACTATTAAGGTAAAGTTAAAGATTTGTATTTATCACTGTGGAGAAATTAATAGGCTTGACTACATTTACATAATAAAGAATGAAACATGATGGGCATGCTGAAAATAATCAAAGATCGGGTGGCATTTACAACATCATCTGAAGTGTTTTTATTCCTTTTCTAATACCCCAATTTGTCAACACTAACCATTTTTATTTAATTAAGTACAACATGCATGTTTTACCCATTTATAGTTACATATAATATTGTAGAATGTTTGTGAAACAAGTTAATTCTTTAATCACATATGTTACAGCAGCTATAAACAGTCATTCCTTCACCAGCCTCTCTATTTTCTTCTCTCTGGACCTTAATAATACAAAAAAATTGCTTACAAAAAATGCAAATAAACATCTCCTTACAGAAAACTTCACTAAATCAACATTTTAAAAAAAGTGTAACTATGTGGAACTTCTGTCAACATAACTGAATCGAATTTTGATCAATCAACACTTCTGTCCAATCAGAATCAAGAATTCAGAATCAGAATCAAGAAGGGTTGTATTGTAATGGGTGTTAATCATATTAAGCATTATGATGGTGCTTATACTGTATATTTTGTGAATGGACCAGTTAATGTGTAGCAAGTGGCTGTTTACATGTCAGTCTGTACATGGTTGTGTGTTGATCCTCCTTAAAGTAGATGTTAGTTAGCATGCAGTTAATTGGATTGGTCCCAAGGCTCCATCCCAACAATCAAATAACACCACTGCTTGCCTCTGCTCACTACTGAGCATTTCTTGTGAGTAGCAAGAAAGGAGCAATACTGAGAATACACAGATACTTAAGTGGGACAGAAAGCAGGAAAACAGTATTGCTCTATTGCTAGTATTTTGCCAGACCAGTTGTTCTAAGTGACATTTTAGCAGTGGCATGTAATCTGACAGTACTATTATCTATACATAACAAACATGCACCCATTAGCAATTGCTTAGCACACTGAGCATAAACCACATGTATCCAAACATGTCCAAACATTTAAACCTCCAATGCTGATGGTTCAGACAAAGTTATCTTTAATGCACATACTCCTCAGCATTCTGTATACACTATGTTTTTCCCCTCAACTTGGTAGCAAGAAGCAATATTGTAGCTTTTGACTCAACTTCAAAGAAGAACATAAAATGTGGCACTGTTTTGTCCCCCCACAAGCCCATAAAATAAAAAGAGCCCTATGGCATTTTTACAAAAGTTATGGGAAAAAGAAACATCCTTTCTGTACTTTTACTTTATAGACAAACCACTAAAGGGCACCTCTTAATAGTGTACACATAGTGTAGTCTGTAAATCTTCTTTAAGGTTCAATTTCCTACATAACAAATTATTCAGTCTTGCTACAAACTGCACTTTTTTTTTCTTTTCTTTTTTAACCAGTGAATACATTGCCTTAGCTGGGACAAATGCCAGTTGAAGTCTGTTTGTTCTAATCAGTTTGCATTAAATGTCTCTGGTCTGTCACTCTGCTTTTTAGTTATTGTTGTCTCTCTGAGGCAAATTAAATTGATTGCCAATAAATTTTACTCTGCAAGAAATAAATCAGCTTTTAGCCTGCTTGAGTGAAGAATTTCTAAAATCTCTCTGTGATGCCATGACCTCTTGCTTACCAAATACCATTACCATTATAATTAAAACAAGCATAATCTGGCTATAGAAGATTTGTCATTATCTAAGCACATTGACATATGTTGCTTATTCCCAATGCTTACCTTTCAAATTCAAATTTTATTTGTCAAACACACAACCATACACAGTATGAAGTGCAGTGAAATGCTTTTTATGACTGTCTGTGACAAAAAATAGAATTTACTGTATACAGTTAGAAAAAGGAAAAGTATATAAAAAGTGTTTTAAAAAAAAGTATAAAAATATGACGTAGGATATAAAGTAGGTAGCAGCAGTCTAACTATAATTGGTATAAAGTGCAGATAAGTGCAATTATTTGTGCAATGTAATGCTTTGTCCACATATATGATAAATATTTATAAATACAGGATATAAATACAGGATAAACTGGTTACTGAAGCTGAATGAATAGAAGATGTATTAAAGGTGGTGTGGGTGTTGTGTAGCAAATCCATGATCTAGTCCTTGGTGTTGTCCTGTTTGAGGGCCCCAGTGGCCTGCGGGAAGAAGCTCCTCCTCGTTCTCTGTGTGTTGACCTTCAGGGAGCAGAAGTTCTTCCCTGACCGCAGCAGAGAGAAGAGTCCATTGTTTGGATGGCTGAGGTCCTTCACTATCTTCCTGGCCTTGTTCCAGCACTGCTTGCTGTAGATAGACTGCAGGTCAGGGATCTCAGTGCGGATAGTACGCACAGCCGATCACACCACCCTCTAAAGAGCCTGCCTATCTTGCTTGGTGCTGTTCCCAAACCAGGCTGTGATGGTTCCCATCAAAATGCTCTTGATGGTGCAAGTGTAAAAGTTCCTTAGCACCTTAGAAGGCAGTATAAAGTCTCTTAAGCATCTAAGGTGGTAAAGATGATATCGGGCCTTTTTCACCAGGGTGATGACGTGGCAAGACCATGTGATGTGAACACCAAGGTACAGAAAACTATCCACTCTCTCCACTGGGGTCCCGTTGATCATAAGGGGCTGGTACTGTAGCTGCTCTCCTGCTTCGTGCTGATGTCCACTATCAACTCCTTTGTCTTGTTGATGTTCAGGAGGTCGTTGTTCTCTTATGACAACTTTTACATTTTACAGTAAATTTGTTATATTTGAAGGATGACGTATCACAAAAAAGTAGATTCTATAAAACAGCATAAGTGTACCATATTTTATATTACAAGATGTGTTTTGTTTTTCTTTATTCTCTACAAATTATTTAGTCTACTAATCATAATGCAAATTAGTAGTAGGGCCATTTCTTAGTGTTTTATTTATTTTTGTGATGGGCATGCTGCTTTATCATTTGTGATAGTTTGCTGTTGACACATATGCTTAAGATTATTATTAAAACACGATACAACACAAGAAATAATTACTAAAATATAGCCAAAATGGCACATGCATATAAATGTTGAGTCATTGGGGGCTACACCCAACTATTAGTTGATTGTATCATAATTCCTCTGTCCAGATCAATATTGAAGACCTCAGGGTGTCTTGCTCAGGAAATGCAATTATGAAAATTAACCATTTTACCACTGACATGATTGAGATCAATAGTCTGTACTGACATATTGGAGCATATGCTACTATGGACTATAGTCAAAGTTGTCTGTTTTTTGTTTTGTTGTTTGTTTTTCATTTATCACAGCATTGATAATCTGTCTTTTTTTATTACACAAAACCAAGTCTGAGACTTTACTAAAGAGATATAAGATGAGGTCACTTTAATGTTTCATGACTTTGAAATGACTGAATGTAAAATTAAATGGCAGTTTTAAACCAGCTCACTAAGGACTGACCCTTAAAAGGAAAATTCTTAAATGTTAAGTCAGGCTTTTTCAGTGTTTTGTGCTAACATGGCTTAGTATCCATTTTTTTTCCCAATAGAAAAAATGGATACTTTAGCTTTATAGGTCTTGTGTTCTTTGTTGTTTTTACATCTATATTTTTCTATATGCAGTGTGTATATACTGTATAGACATATATAAAATACTATGTGTTAGCTGTGTCATTTGCACAAATGTGAACTTAAGGGGTTTAAGTGGCTATAAGTGCCATTGGAATTTGTTAAAATAGATAAGATTATCATGACTCAATCCACTCATAATCCCTTACTTCTCAAGTGTGCTGCCATTCTTGTAAAGGACATCATTGTTATAAACAATCCTCTTAAGTCCTCTTAATTCTTTTAGGTCATTTTCACACCAGTACTTTTGAGTAGTAGTACTAGTACCATTTGCCCTCAGACACACTCAGAACCAAAAGCGGTTAGCGTCCACATCTGATGCAGACCAGTTCAAGCCCTATTTTCAAGAGGACCAGGGACTGATTCTCTGGACAGCTCTTGAAAACGGGGCTTGAACTGGTCTGCATCAGGTGTGGACGCTAACCACTTTTGGTTCTGCATGAATGAGTAATGTGATTGGTTGATTTAGTAAGGTTGCGTCCTATTTCACGTAAGGTCATGTAATATTCACTTTGAACTGAAATAAGATTTTGCCTCAATTAATCCATTCTATCCTCTGAGAGAATTTGTTCGTACATTTGTACTGCAGCTAATGTATAAACATGGTGTGTGTGCTGTGCGTCTGAAACTAATACCCCAATATTTAACCAGAGAAAAGCATCTTATTGAAAGTACAGATGCATTTTACCTTCAGCTTCTTGACATTAGATGCTATCAAGAGATAAACCCAAGAATTCATAATCTAGACCACATGTTATGCACTAAGAACAAACCATTTACAACACTTACAAATGACAGAAACCCAGGGAGGCTTCTGGCCATTTCACTGAGTTTGTGACTGTATAACTTACACATGAGTGCTTGTAAGGTCTTGTCAGCTAAATGACTGTTATGGACACATATTCAGTTCAAGAGACAAAGGCATAAAATCACTCACTTGCAAACATTCATTGCATATCATTGCATATCATGTTTCGATTGAGCTGGATTTCAACACCTCAATCCCCCACTTACTATTTAGTCATTAATACTAAAATATTATTCAGTAATTACTTCTGAATAACTACACTGAAACTAAAGGGAAATGTATTTCTGAGAGTGTGGAATGGAAGTCTGCACTTGTAAGTCAGCAGTGATCATACAATGGTAAGCAGTTCGATGTGAATAATAAAATCAGGGTCTGAGTCGTTACTTATACCACAGTGTTTAATATATATGGGCCCTGCTCAACATCTCATGAGAGACATATGGCCTAAAGAAAGAATTGAGTTGTGGTATACAGTGGTATGTGTGCTTTCTTGGGAGCAATTGCAGAGAGTGTGACCTCAGGAATAAATGGGTCTCAATGGTAGGAGTATGCCTTCATCCAGACAGACTTACTGCTCTACTTTTAAACTTATTTAAATAACTCAGTCATTGGGTTGGGCCATTGTAGAGGATTACTTCATATTATGTTAAAATTTGGGTTATGTCTGCTTAATGGCTGGGTTGGCATTACAGTCCAGTTTTTTTGTTTCTACTTCTGTTACTTCTATTGGAACATGATAACAACCCGTCATATGGGCAGTTAGCTATAACCGGCAAAAGGCAAAGACAATTAAAATAATGGAATTAAACCACAAGCTCGCTTATTGGACACACATAATCTCACTGCTAACACTTCTGAGGGGTCAGAGATGATTATAATGTTTAGCTATCAAATGCTTCCTCTACTAAGGACCCAGTTATCTTTTTTGAGTACTTTTTTGAGTACAACTATGTACACGTTATGGAAAGTACTTCATCTAAGTCAAAGTGAAACATAACTGATAGATCACCTACCTGAAATACTGTCCTGACATGTTTATTCTGGTGGTTTCACTCTGGTTCATATCTCTGAACCCTGGTGTCATATCAGTTTCATGGTGTTTTTCCCATCAGGTAGAGCTAAGGAAGCCCATCTTCAGTGGCAAACCATTTTCATGTTTAAATAACAAATTCAGTCAGACTCTCTATAGACACTACTGAGAGAAATTTCTTGCCTTGTTGTTTACATAGTAGTTTGTGTCATTTTCACTGGATTATCTGTTTTGTTTTCTGGTGTTTAGGTGATAAATAAATGTATTTATTTGTTTTTAAGTGTTACATTTTAATTGTATGCAATATGGGTCAAATAACTGACCTTTTTGGGCACATTGGGTTCTACACATAGTTTAGCAGTGTCTGGTCAAATTAATCCAAAGTGTGTTCTGTTATTGACTAAGCACTGGGTTACAGAATTGACTCAAATGGGGTTACATTTGTTTTAGCATTTTTAGAGTGTAACTAAGTGACCTTAAGAGAATGTATGTCTGTTCTAGACACAATGCTTCAGATGTTGTAACAGTGCTGAAAGTGAATAACACTCCACAGTGTTGATTTTCAATTTGCAGTCACAGGGATGAGTGGATGTGTGTGAGACACATTTCTCCTGGAGTCAGTCTCTTGTTCTCTCTCCAATCAAATAAGCATGTTTGATAGAGTATTAATGTGAGAAACCCTGTCTCATCACTATTGTAATAAACTGAGGCTGGAGCTAGACTCTTGAGCCATGACTGTTTAATTTCCATCAATGAGCACTCACAGTAACATGTGTGCTGTCTATGACTACATCCTTATGTTGGCTTTCAATGTATCACTCTTAGAGTTTTCATTAAAGCCTAAAGCATAAAGCTCTTCCTCCAGTCAGACTCAGGACAGTCTCTTTGCAGCTGAGGATGTCTGCATGGTTCCTCCAAAGGATCCAAACTTAGCACTGACCCCCAATAATTCATTTTATCATTTGCACCCCAAGGGGCTCTCAGTTATTACTCAAATCAACCACTTGTAACCCAAGCTTTCCCAGCTTTGGCCATCATGCCCCATTACCCCCACACCTGACCAAATTATTACCACTTCAATCCCCAATACAAATCCCCAATAGAAAATGGTTCCATCTAGCACCTTAAACCTTTACAGGCTGTCCCATATGGCCACATGGTCACAGGGATCTTGGATGACTGTGTAGGTGGAATCTTTTTCAAAAAGATAAGAGCCATCCAGTGAAGCCTTTTTTTATTAATTTCCGCTTTCTTCCCAAGAGGTGCTAATACTGTGTCAATTATGATTTCACTCATCTCTAAGATAATATCCAGATATTCTGGTGTATATACAAATAATTCTGAGGTCATCCTCTGACAAGTTGAATCTCACTGGGCTTTCCTGTGCGGACAACTGACTCTCAGACCTGGTCAGTGCAGTGTCCCAAATTAATATCACAGATGCCTGAATTTCCCAAATTACGTAAATATTCCAGGAACAGTGACAGCTAAAAGATAACAGATCCATCCAAAAGATGTTGCACTCAAAATGATCTTTTTAGGAAATATGGCAAAGTGGTAATGGTGAAGATATCTGCAGCTGGGATAACAATCTCTGATGGTCTTCTTATTTGTGCTAAGACAGAGGGTTTTCAGTCATCTATGGCTGTTGAAAGCTGACTGATTTTAATGAATCGTGCTCTTAAACACTTACCACCTGGAGAGCATGGTGAAGCCATCAGTTCTTACCGCATTATTTTCTTTCCATTCAGAATGTGTTGAAGGTTTCAAAGTTTTACTTAAACACACACAGCATTTATCCTCATCTGCATATAAATTAGCCATGGAAATTTGTAAAATTGGCTTTCTATGTAACAGGTGTGAAGTTGGTGCTCTGGAAAAGAGAGCTGCTGTTTCTGTTCTATAGTACACAGACCTACAATTCATGATGTACACTTGAACCACTTGCTGACCAGCCAGTCTCTTGACTGTTTGAGAAAGTTTAATCCAGATAAATATTGGAGTGGATGAGGAAATTCACAGCAGTATCCTGAGAACGAACTGCCTCACCTCTGTGCTGGCTCGGAAAAAAATCTCTGCGTCCTTTTTTGGCCAGATTTCAAAGTCTCAAGATCTTATAGAAAAGTCTGTTTTACCGCTGCTGTAAATGACATGAAGCGAAGTTATAGAGCTGCTTTTTAAAGCCAAACATATAAAACATTTGTAGAAACAGACCTTGAAGAGTGAAAAGTCTTTTCCTTCTAATGTTTTGAAGGAAACTTTTTGTTGGGTTATAGGCTTTTGAGGCTACATGCATGTATTAAAATGATGAATGAGGGCTTTCTTGAACCACCAGTGTAATTCTGTTTACTGAGCTCATCAGGAACAGAGGCCAGAAAGAGACTCTAAGAGGTCATGACTTTTCCATTTGAGAACCTTCTGGATAGCACCTGATGTCTGGTGCCTTGCCTTGTTTTGGTGATGTGTAGCTGTCAGGGGGTGTGCAACAACTCACACAACTGCTTGGAATAGATTCGATCAATTTTTCCCTTTGTTCAACAGCTGATTTTTTTTAGCTTGTTGATCTAAGAGTAGCTAAGCCCAATCTATAGAAATCGGTCATCTTGCAATGTGGCTGACCTTAACTTGCAAAGCTTGAGTCTAGAATAAGCTTACACAGAGATATCTGAAGAGAAAAAAATCTCCTTTGCAGAGTTTGGTGTTATAAGGAAACTTCTGGAAGGCAGATGCGTTTGACCTGACCTGAGCTGTAAACTCAGGCTTCCTTTCTCCCAGCTGGTGGACAGATAAAAGTCGTTCCATTGGAAAACAATGTTCCCTGTTTTCAAAATCCTACTGTAAGGCAAAAATTCAAGGCACCTGTCCTGTTTTTACAGCTCAGATAATGACCCTGATTGGTCCTTTCCAAGCTGTGTATTTTTCACTTGCATTTCATCTTTTAAGTGGTTTGTATCATGTATGCATGATTGAAATGCTGTCTGAGTGCCAGTACTGAGAAGAGGCAAGGTGCGTACAAAAGCAAATGGTTTTCTGATTTGTGTAACATCAATACAGCAATTAGGCCAGAAAAGAAGCTTGGTGCACCATTTGTGAATCAGTTTAATTAAATTCAAAAGCAAATGTTATTCATGTAAGTAAGTTTTAACAGACTGTAGTACTAATAAAATATCTCTTTGTCTTTGTTTTCTATAGGTGACAGCTATCGATGCTGATGGAGGTTCGTTTGGTGCAATAACCTATTCTATACGATCAGGACCCTCCAGTTCTCCTCCATCACTGTTCAGCATTAATAAAGAAACTGGGCATATCTGCACTAGTGCAGCCCTCGACCGAGATGAGGGATCTGAAAGCTACGAGTTCACGGTCACTGCACTTGATGGGGTGAGTGAGAAATTTGGAATACTGATTCATCAAACGGATTCATTACATAGATACAAAATGCAGTTTAATTGTCTGTTTGGACTATTGCAGATTTTTTGATTGGCCCTTGATAATCCTAATGGTCCACTGATATTTTTTATTGGCTTGTTCAATTAATAGCAGGGTATTTATTTTTTTTTTGTTCTTTTTTTGGTACCATATAGGTTCCGTGCTTTGATACAAATGTGTATTTGTGCTGTCAGATCATATTCATTCTCCCACACTAGCTATCAGATTTAGTGCTCAGTACGGTCCCCTTTTGGCTGCCAGGAACAACAGCCATGAGCTCTTAAAAAAAAAAAAAAAAAAAAAAAAAACCGCCAGTAAAATGCAACTTCCCTTGGGTGCATTCATATACAGTAACACACACTCAACCACTCTCACTGGTCTTTTTCTTTTTTTTTTTCATTTTTCATTTTTTTTTCTTTCTTTGTTTCTTTCTTAATCAGTTCAACACACACACACACACACACATTTTTATGAAGGCAATAAGTAACGGTTCCCATTTCCATTATTTAAGCAGTCATAAAACTGCACTGGTGAAGGAAATGTAATTACAAGCCCAGTAACTCTCCTCAGATATTTCATCAGTGGAGAGTAACTCATCTCGCATTTTTTCTCCCACTTTTCTGTCCCTCAGGGTGGCCTGAGCTCATCTGCCTATGTGAATGTGGCATTGCTGGACATTAATGATAACAGGCCCATGTTTTACCCTGTAAACTATGCAGTCAGTTTGAGCTCTCAGAGCGCTCCAGGAACCTCCGTCATCAGAGTATCAGCCCACGACCCTGACGCAGGAGAGAATGGCAAAGTGACATACCGCACAGTGCCTGGTGGAGGATCCAACTTCTTTACACTTAACAAGGACACAGGTTTGTGTGTTTTGATTGTTAGAAATTACAAATACCTTATTACTTGTTAACATGTATTGGTAATGTATATTCCATAACTGATATGAATCAGTTTCATTTTTAACTAACTTGTTGATCATTATTGATAAAACTTATGGTCCTGGATTCCACTCACTCATGCCACTAGATATTTGTTCACTCACTGTATATGCCACTCTATTTGCACCTACAGTATGTGCAGTTGCACTGTACCATCTTTGATTATATCGTGTATAACATGTCATCCTACCTCATTTGTTTCTTTCTTTCACTAAATCATGTCTTCGTGCTTGTACTCTATACAGTGACAGTAAAATTGAATCTTATCTAATCCAGTCGAATCTAATCTAATGAGTTGTATGCAAATTTATTATATTTACATTTAGTTCATTTAATCATTATGAATTATTGCTTACTGATAGTCTACGTTATAAATGATGAAGCAGTTATTTATTATACATATGCTCATGATGTGACATTGATGATACATTATGATATATTTAGAAAAAGCATTATTCAGTAGTTATTACGTATTTGTACAGCAACAAGTAGCTGTTTCATAATTCAAGTATATCAAATTAATGACTCCAGTCATCATCATCATTATTATTATTATTAGTAGTAGTATTAGTATTAGTATTAGTACTACTACTACTACTGCTGTATATTTCAGTAAATAATGAGTGGCCTCTGTGTGGTCTGCATTTTCTGTGTGGCATTTGTTTCTCTGCAGGTGTGATCTCTCTTTCCCGCTCCTTGCATGGAAAAGCCAATTCTGTCATTACAATGGTGATCACGGCACTGGACGGAGGTGGGCTCACAGTGCCCGTTAATGCCAGAGTGAACATCAGTGTTGTGGCTGGCTCTGTAGCTCCCCCCGTCTTTGAGCAAGCGCAGTACTTCTTCACTGTGCCTGAGGATGTTCTGAGGGGCACAGAAGTCGGTGTGGTGTTTGCTAATAGCAGGAACGGTGAGTGTTTGATATTACTTCTGCATATATCTTAATGCATAACACATGGGTAGTTTCTTGATGTTATTACCACTGTATGCACACATAATTTTGCCTGTCTGTCTGATTGTATATCTCTTCCCCATTCCACTTCCAGGAGCCAATAAGGACATCTCCTACACCATCTCCTCTGGTGATCCAGAAGGCTACTTCACTGTTGACATAGAGACAGGGGCTCTGCGCACTAGCCTGCCTCTGGATCATGAGGCTTGGCCCTCGCTGGAGCTGGAGGTCCAGGCTCGCAGCGGCTCCCCTCCGGTGTTTGCCCAGACACTGGTCCGCATCACCATCACTGATGTCAATGATAACGCACCCACCTTCCTTCCTTCATCATCAGAGTCTCTGCTGCTGCCCGAGGCTACCAAGATGGGAACTATTGTGTACCGGGTAAAGGCTGAGGACCGCGATTCAGGAGCCAATGGGCAGTTGAGCTTTGATCTGCTTTCATCTGAAGGTCAACGCACATTTAGTGTGGACAGAAGCAGTGGTGAAATCCGCCTGATAGGAAGCCTTTCCTATGAGAGTGCTCCTCGTTACGATTTGCTGGTGCTGGCCAAGGACTGTGGCGCCCCTCAACTCAGTGCCACCTTCACTCTTGTAGTGCACATACAGGCCGAGAATGACCAGGGGCCAGTGTTTGACACAATGACCTATCGTGTGGAGCTGAAGGAAAACACACCACTGAACACCCGTTTCCTGCAAGTACGTGCCCTGAGTAGGGATCATGGTGGAAATGGAGCCTCCTCCTCAAGTTCCGCACCACTGTCCTACCATCTCCGGCCTGATGGGGATGCGGCAGGGTTTGGGATCATCTCAGACAGTGGGTGGTTGTTTGTGAAGAGTGCACTGGACAGGGAGGCCAAAGACATCTACATGCTCACTGTACTGGCCAGCTCAGGCAGGGGACAGCTGAAGAAAACTGGCAGCGCCACCGTACGGGTCTCTGTGACAGATGAAAATGATAACTCACCACGGTTTTCCCAGGAGAGGGTCTTCCTTGCAGTAAGGGAGAACCTGCCTGCAGGAACAGGATTTGGGAGACTTTCAGCCACTGACCGTGATGCTGGACTCAACAGCCGGCTTATTTTCAAACTACTGCATACTGATCGCAACTTCCAGATCAACTCTCAAACTGGTGAGAAGAGAAATGCTTAAAACTCCTTAATTCATTCATTCAGTATCACTAAGCACTTTATCGTGGTCACGGCAGTGGTGAATCAGGAGCCTGTCCCCCGAGGATAGAATACACTCTGTATAGGATGCTAGTCCACCATACTTCACCATGCACACACATTACCACCTACAGTAACAAATACACCTACTGCCATGGTTTTGGATGGTGGAGGGAAAACCAGAGAATCCTGAAGAAACCCACATAGATAAAAGGGGAACAAGTGTCCACACTCAGGTGACCCAAGCTCAGGGTCAATAAAACTCCTTAATGTCCCTGCTTAATATTCAGTTATTCATCTTAAACCTTATTATTCATACAATTAAATATTTTACAGTTTAAAAAAAAAAAAAGAGGGTAACTTTCCTGTTTTGCTGCCTCCTTTTATTTTATTTGGTCAGGACGTTCCTGTGGCTAAGAACAGGTTATGCGACACTTACCAGCATCTCTTTCTAGCAGTTGAATTACGTGTAATCAACTTATCATTCACAAGTCCCATTTGAGTATCCAGGTTATAGTCAAGACAACGTAGGCTGCTTTTATACAGTTTTCATGTTAGATACTATTATGATTTCTACTCAGTTAGTTTATTTATAAACAAAGCCTTTCTGAAGCATTTCTATTCATTCCTCTCATATTAGTCCATACAGGATTTCACAGGGTTTTTTCAAAATTTGTGACATAGTTTTTGTGCTTTTTTTGAGGAAAACTACTGGAATCGGTGAAACTGCAATGCACAAAATTGTTTTGCATGGACTTTTTCGGTGATGTTTGTTGATAAATGAGACCTTTTTAGCTATACTCATGTTGCGATGACCTCACATGACACATCTTGGCCCAACTCTGTGGAAAAATCTCTGGTACTTTTGAAAGTTTGGAAGCTCCTCTGAAGATTGTGGAGTTTGCTTGACTTTGCATAAATTTTTGTTATTGCAAAATCGCGAAATCCTGCAGGGACTGTCATGTGTGTCTCACAGAGCAGATACACTTTTGGGTTCTTGTACACTTTTGGACTTTTGTACTCTTGTAACAGCTTACCATTCCAATTAGTTTCTGTTACTGAATAAATTAATTGTAGATACTAAAATAAATCAACTGTAGTTACAAAATGTTCATGGTAAGAAGGGGTTAACCAAGGTCTCAATCCAACAAGACACAATTAATGCATGTCAAAACATTACCCCATCCACTCAGCTGCTTATTATTTGGTCTGAATGTTTTCACATCTTTGCGAAACATAAAATTCAAATCACACACTCCCAATTTCTATACTTTCTTGTAAACTATGATTAAATCATAATATACAGTGTTATCTGCTACATGTAGTATGGTAACATGTACATTAACGACACCGATTACACCAACATGGGGAACCAAAATTAGCATGAATATGTTGTTTTAAGTGAACTCTTTTGAAACTCCTCACTTCCCAATATTCTATTAACACTGTTGTACACAAGGGTATTACTTTTGGATAAAAACAAATAATATTTTGCTCTTTTCCTGCAGTTAGTGCTTTAGGGTATGCAACCATGTAGCGTTTAGACAGAATGTGTAGCTTATGTGTCATGTTTTATGTGACTACTAGGTTAGATTTACTACTCAATACTTATCTTACTGTAACATTTTAACATTTAGAAGCTCCTCTGCAAATGAAAAGGCACTAAAATGCAATGTCCCTGGCATGCTCTCTCTCTCTCTCTCTCTCTCTCTCTCTCTCTCTCTCTCTCTCTATAGGTGAGATCAGTACCAGGGCAGCTCTGGATCGTGAGCACCAGTCAAGCTACCAGCTGGTGGTGGTAGTACAGGATGGAGGCACTCCTCCTCGGAGTGCTACAGGCACCGCCCATGTCACTGTGCTGGATGAGAACGACAACGCCCCACTCTTCAGTCACGTATTGCCTGGCAGGGAGCTGATTATCCAAGTGAGAGCCACTGAGCTTAGAATTAGTATAGACATATGAAGAATAATTATATAGCCTGTCTGTAACAAAATGGCTGTTGAATAAGGATGAGTAGTTGTATTATTTGGGGGTTGCTGTGAATAGAGAGTAGCATATTTGCAGATACAGAAGCATACATATTTGGTGGTGTCATGTGTTTTATTACCATTGGGTGTGTGGTGTTTCAGGTGCAGGAGGGTCTGCCTGCTGGCTCACTCCTGGGAACATTGCAGGCTAAAGACCCAGATGAAGGAGAGAATGGCACGATACTCTACTCATTATCTGGTAAACCAGCAATGCTTCTTCAGTATGAGCTCTGTTTCTGGAATCAAAGGCTTTCCAGATGTAACTGATTAACTGTATTTGCAAAATAGTGGAAAGGGTAACACTAGATTAGTGGAAAGTATAAAGCTATACAAATATAATACAGTGCCATGCATAAGTGTTCACCCCCTTGAACATTTCCATAGGTTGGAGTGTTACAACCTGGAACTGAAATGAATTTAATTGGGATTTTATGTTCATAAGGCTGAATTAGGAGGAAAAAATCTAATATAGATTGCAAAATTATTTTCAATGTAATTACAAATAAAAAAGTAAAAAAAATAGTGATTGCATAAGTATGTAATGATGGAAGCATAATGCTGAATGTTACTCTTGGGCTCTTGGTCACTTCATATTCTTTCTTTGTTTTAATAATAAATTTAATGGTACGCTACTGGATGTCCAAAGTTTGAGATATCCATCCATCCATTTTCTATACCACTTATCCTTCAGGGTCGTGGGGAAGCTGGAGAATATCCCAGAAGGCATAGGGCACAAGGCGGGGTACACCCTGAGCAGGATGCCAATCCATTGCAGGGCACGTACACATTCAAACACCCATTTTTGACACTTTGACACTTTGGACATGCCAATCAGCCTACCATGCATGTCTTTGGACTGGGGTGGAAACTGGAGTGCCCAAGTAGACCCCCACAGCATGGGGAAAACATGCAAGCTCCGCACACACAGGGTCGCTGTAATCGAACCCCCAACCCTGGAGGTTTGAAGCAAACGTGCTAACCACTAAGACACCGTGCGCCCCAAATTTTGAGTTATATTTATTATATACATATTATATCCATTATATATTATATATCATATTTTACAGAACTTTTTCCCAAACCTGTTTTGATAGCTCTTTTATAATGTTGGGGGGGTTTCCCCCATTTAAATATTATGGCATATTTTGTGTAAATTCATGACATATAAATCTCTATTTTAGTTCCAGGCCGAAACATTACGAAATGTATAACATGTATTACAGCCTTATGTAACTCATGTCGGAAGTTATTGTCTCTTTTCCAAGAAAACCTTTTGCAGTCATTTCTTCTTTTGTATTTCAGGCTCCAGAGCAGAACAGTTCTCTCTAAATCCTAACACAGGAGAGCTGCGTTCTGCTTCCACATTAAGAAGAGCTGAAAAGGCTGAGTACAGTTTAACTGTAACTGTCTCGGATCATGGTGCACCACCTCAGAGTGTCTCCAGCGTCCTGCGCATACAGGTCAGACCTCGGTGTGACAGAGTGGGATTAAAACTTGTGCTCACTCGTAATGTCGTAATAAATAAAAAGTCTAACACACTACACAGTGCACTATTGGAAGATTTATTGAAAACTGCTTACCAGCATTTTCAGCAAGTACACTGAAAATATAAAAATGTACCTTATACTTACTCCTTCTGTAAGGAGAGGATGAGAAAATATATAAAATTGTAGTATCATGGTTGTGGGTTGAATTGGGTGAAGCAGAGAGCTTAAAAAACAAAACTGTCAACACTGCTTCCCCTTTCAGCACCAGATCCTGTAATTCAAACCCAAATGAGAGAGTGCAGTCAACCACAGAGTCTGGTGTGAATTGCACACGTGCGTCATTTGATATTCCATAAAGTACCCTATTTTTGTTCTTATATCTGCTCAGATGTGTGCAGATTCCACAGAATATGCTGAGCAGCAGTGTTTCTGGCAGGCAGTGAGCGTACATGAACCATAGTGCTTTTCTCATATCTAATTCCTATAAAGGGAATAGGATGCTAATTGTGGAGTGAGTGCTTGCCTGCGATATCTTTTCCCCCCAAAGAATGAGAGAAAGGGAGAGAAAAAAAAGGAACCTTTAAATCAAGTGTTCCCAGATGGCCCATGATGGGGCCCAGCTGTGGCCTGCTCTGATCAGACAAAAAGAGCCGCTAACCTCCAGCCCTCTCACACGGTAGCACTCATGGACACACTCACACTAGATAAGGTTTCACCACAATAACATCAAAATAATATTCCTTATAACAGTCGAGTAATAACAGGAGCATTGGGTCGTTCCAGTACATTGCATTTTAGAGAATGTTAAGTAACGCCGTTATAGACATTCCACAACTCCTCTGTTGCTCAGCAGTCCGAGAAGTCTGTTTGCTTTTTATGAGGATTTAAGTATGAAAGCTTTCACCTGTTATCATTAGAAAGCATTTAAGTACGTTTCCAGGCTTGCTCAAAGGCAACAGGAAATGAGCACATGAGTGCTTTTATGTGGCAGATGGATTCATTGCACCTTAATTACAGCCTAATGTCGACAGTAAATGGAACATAGTGTTTTGAAATAAAATTATGGCGAGTAATTTGGTGACTAGTGCAATTTATTTGGTAAAATTGCAATCTACAGTGGGGGAAATATGTATTGAACGAGTCAACATTTTTTTCAGTAAATATATTTCCAATGAGGCTATTCACATGAAATTTTCACCAGAAATCAGTATTAACTCAAGAAATCTGAAAGTATAAAGAATTCACAACATTTAAGTCCATAAATAAAGTTATGTGTAATAAAGTGGAATGACACAGGAAAAAAGTATTGAACACGCTAAGAAAAAGCAGTTCTCCAAGTCAAGGTAAGGCAAGGAACCAGCTGAAATCTGTAAGTAATTCTACCCCCTATCTGTGCAAATTAATATCAGCTGGGTTAGTAAATTGATGGTCTATAAAAAGGCTTTTCATTACCAAGG
>JANDJT010000060.1:16069977-16080852 GCA_024331685.1 Stegophilus panzeri | reverse complement strand
CTGACTTGAATCCAATTGAACAAGATTTAAAGACAATATGTTTAGAAGAATGGGTCAAAATCACACCTGAATACTGCAACCGATTAATTTCTTCATACAGGAAGCGTCTTGAAGATGTCATTACAAACAAAGGCTTCTCCACTAAGTATTAGATACATTTCAGTTAGCATGTTCAATACTTTTTCCCCATGTCATTCCTCTTTATTACACATAACTTCATTTATGGACTTTAATGTTTGGATTTCTTTATATGTGCAGATTTATTGCGTTAACACCAGAGTCTGGTGAAATTTTCATGTGAATTTTTTGACGCATTCAATAGTTATTTCCCCCACTGTATGACATTACAAGAGTCCTCTTGAACTATGGGTAATTTAATAAATACAGAAAACTCCTTAGAAAATGGAGTGTCCTTTTCTTGCATTAGTACACAGTAATAATAATAATAATAATAATAATAATAATAATAATAAGAGGAATAAGAATAAAGTCTCTCCCATATGAGATCCTAAAGCAGATTGTGAATTGATGACAAAAATTTAATTAAATCAGAATGTGCTTTTATGGTTCTATTTGAGAAGTCAAACTGAAGTGAGAAACATGTGTTAGAACCCATTTTTCTCTAATGCTTGAATTTTTAATGCTACTGATCCAAGTTTTTGGCTTAGGTAGAAATTTGTTTTCCCAACTCAGTGATGCAAGATAACAAGTTCAAATCCCAATTATTTTATCTAGAAAAACTACATAAATCCATCTCAACTAAACCATTTCAACTACAATTTGTAAAGGTCTAGTTACAAGACACTTCTTGCTTATAAGAAATTGCTACTACTTTTTTAAAGTAGTGCTTCACATTACCCATTTTAACTTGTGGCACACGGATGAGAGATGTTTTAAACAGATTAGACCTGCTTTGAATTTAGCACAGGGAGAACTAACACATTCTTCTTTGGCCATCTCTGACATTCTGTCTTCATTATTCACTTTTTTTAACAAGCCATACACTACAAGCTACTATTAAAAAGTATCTAATGTTGAGTGATGCTAGCTATTAGGCTAAATACTTGAGGTTAGCTGTCATGCTTCATTGAAACAGTGATAATTCACTGCTTCTTCACATTTAATTAAAAGAAAATACTCCGCACCTAATGCTAACACTCTTAACCAGCTAGATAATCAGCAACAATAATTAAAATAGATAGGGCTATGGTGGTGTGTCCTTAAATTGGTGAATGAACAGTATTTTCATTTCCAGTTTGGTTACCCAACAAACATGTGTCTGTTGTCATGTGTATCTTTTCACATTCATACACTTTGATAAATATCGCCATCTATATTAAATAGTCTTGTTTTCATCACAAGTAGACTGAATTATTTGTAGCACAATCCTGTACTTCTCCAGACAGGTCCATACAAGCTGATATACATAGACCTACAAGGGTTCTGCACTGCTTACAAATATTGAACATAGTTCCAGACAAATACAGTACAATAGTTTGCACAAATTATGTTGAATTGGTTATGTGAAAAGGGAAAATGCAGTCTGTCACATTACAGTGCCACTTGGTGAAAAACTAGCTCATGACTGCCATGCTACTAACATGTGTAGTTAAACTTGTAGTGTTGCTACTTGTAGCTAGCTACTCCTTAACACTGGTAGCTAATCAGGCCAGAGAGGGTAAATAAAATGAAAAATGTATGAAAGTCTGTGAAAACTCTCTATTCTTACCTAATGTCTTTAGCCCTGTAGCTACTGTAGCTACACTTTGGTCCACTGAGCTGGATTCAGCTAAATAATTTATGTAAACGCAAGTGTTTGGAGAATCCAGAAGAGAGGATCTGCTACAGAAACTGAACTCGTTTAGAGCTATGTTTAGTAAATGATAGTCACTGATCTACACCCATTTATTTAATGTTTATCGGCTCTAATTGTCATGTACCGTGGGGAATACGGAAGCAGATGCGGGCGGCAGATTCAGGCAGTATAATCCAGAGGAGTAAACAAAGTTCGTAGTCGAGAAACAGGCAGGGGTCAGGCGATCATGCAAACAAAACAAACTGGGCAAGGCAGAAATCGAGGTCGGGAACATAAGCAATGGTCAAAGTCACTTTGCAATAAACACGGTAGAAGGCTTGGATAACGACAGAGAAACTAGTCAGCTGAACGTTTACTTCGTAAAAGTATGTCTGCATCCAAAGTCTCTTTAAAGTTGTGGTGAGAGGGCGAAGTGATTGGCTGCAGGTGTGTGTGATCAGAACTCCGGGGAAGGTGAGGGCATGCGTGTGTGGGAAGTGTAGTCCTCAGCAGCCATGTTAGAAGTGGGTGTTGCTTCTCGGGAAACCGAGCCATGGCTGGGCTGAGATATGACACTAATACTGTATTTTGATCCACTGAACTACTTTGCATGGTCTGCATACAGACCACAGTACTCCAGTTGATGACCCAATGTCTAGAGGAACCCTTAAAGGTTCTATGCAGGACCCTACACCATAATGTTTCCCTTTGAGACAATCTTTGAACTCTTCTTTGTCAAAGAACCCTTGAGGAACCTATATTTTATATATTATTTATTATTATTTATATCTGTATAAATTTGTATCACTATGATCCTTTGTAAGAGTAGTAAAGATGGTAATACAGTACTTACCATCAGTGACATGGTATGTTCTTGTTTTGACTCCAAATTGTCTGTTTCAATCCACAGGTTGCTGGCTCAGCGAAGGCTCCACAAAAACCAAACACCCTATCAATGACATTTAACACAGTGGAGGGCACCAAACCGGGCTCTGTCATAGGTTCAGTTCACCTACATGACCAACGTGATGTGTTGCTTGATGGACAGGTGACTTTTCTTGTAGTAGGTGGCACTGATCAAGATGGCAATTTTATGGTGGATCGTCTCACTGGGGATGTGTACTTGGCCAGAGAATTGGACTATGAAATGGGAGCTCACTACACCTTGCAGATTGAGGTGGATGACTTCTCAAAGGCCTCCCCAAGCAGTCATGTGATACTGCTGGATATCAATGTGCAAGACCGTAATGATCATGCACCACAGTTCCCTGAAGATCCTGTGACCATTGTTGTCCCTGAGAACATGCAGCCAGGCTCCTCCATTTATACGTTTCAGGCCTCTGATAAGGACGGAAGTAGCCCCAACAGTGAGGTACGCTACTCTATCCAGCATCATTGGCGTGATCGATCAGATCTTCTATCCCTTGATCCCATCACTGGTGTGCTCACCCTGGGTCAAGAGCTGGACCACGAAGAGACCTCAAGTCTTTTTTTGGTGGTCCAAGCAACTGACTCAGCTACAGATCCAAGTCAAAGGCGCTGGAGCTCAGTCACAGCCCGCATCTTTGTGATTGATGAGAATGATAATGCTCCAGTATTCAGCTCTCCTACAGCAGTCAGTGTGATGGAGGATAAGCCAATGGGCTTTGTGTTGCTCTACATCATTGCCAGTGATGCAGACCAAGGAGAAAATGGCAGAGTGTCTTACCGCATTCAGGCAGGCAACACAGCAGGACGATTCAGTCTCAATCCCAACACTGGTGAGCCTCACAAACCATTTTATTAACATCTCCCACCAAGCAAATTAAAAGCATGTGAAGACAATCAGCAGGAAGGATTTTTTTCTTGAAATGTTTATTTATCATACTGCAGATACTATCATTAATAATAGTTGTCTTAGCTCAATTTGATCTTGGTAATTAACGATTTGGGTAGCCAGCTGGCCATCAATGTATATTTAACATATTTTTAGCAATGCTAAGAAATCAATATCAAAGAAAAGACATCAGTTAACACACTTTTTGGCAAAGTGGGTGCTGAATCCACCTTTCGATCTTCAGTAATTGCCTGTACAGAGTTCCGGATGTTCTTCATGTGTCTGTGTGTGTGTTTTCATGCCTACTGCTAGCTGGTGGATTGCTAGTGGAAAAGTCATTATTATAGAGTGTGTCGAAACTGAAGCAATTACAGTATAGTATAGTAAAGTATAGTGAGAGATGTTTTCATTACTATAGTGGTGCTTATACATGTGAAGGAGGTATACAGCTTGTATAGACAAACAAATAGATAATCACTGAAAGGATACAGTAGTTCTATTGTAGAGGCTTAGGAATAAGAATACACAATTTAATTGTAATCACTGGTCAGGTCAAGTCAAGTGTAGGGAAAAAAATAATGATCTTACACTAAATTTGTTCATATAAATTAATATGAATTGTTATTTCAGTTCTGTTAAAGTCAGGCATGCCTTGCTGTGTATATATAGTAGTAGCAGTACATACCAGAGTGGGTTTATTCTGAGGAGTGATAAACTGATATTGGCCAGACACTGGGGATTAAGGCTTAACAAGGTTTTGACTGGATCAGAAGGAGGAGGAGGTCTGGTGGTGCACTTGAGCTGATGTTATGCACAAAAACAGAGCTTTTTAACATGAGCAGGGAAGCTTGCTTCAATATTCAAAGATGTTATTAGGGATGAAGAGTGTTTGGTGAATTGTAAATAAAGGAGCGGCTTCACACAGATTTCACACACTTTAAACAGCCAGTAAAATATGGCACACAGGCAGACAGTCTAGCCACCATATACGCCCCTGAGTGTTATTACCCTGTGAGACCCCCAACTGTCCTTTTGATGAGAGTAACTGTGGGTATCAGTTTCAGATATTTTCGTGACACATGCCAGCATAAAACACTTTCCTGACATTATGTTGTACTTCTTGATAATGAACCCATAAAGGTAAAAAATAGGACAACATGACTCTATGATTCTGTGGACTGTGGACAAGCAAGTTTTAGTCTTTTGTCTCCTGGATGCTGTCTTATGTGCTTGTGAAAGGAGGATGTGTTAGATATGTGTGTAAGTGAGAAAAAAATATGTATCTTTTACTTTGTGATGGTGTCAATTATTTGTGTAATTTCGACTGCTTAAGGATGGAAATAATGCAAGTAATTTTCAGGCAAGGGAAGCCTAAACTACACTGTTCCCAGTCTCCAATACAGTAGTGTACTAAATTCTGGTTTTACCTTCTTTTTGTGTTAATTATTATTGTATAAATAGTAACAATGAATATTTGTTTAAACATTTTCTTCTGCAATTTCCACAATTCTTTCTGATCTCCTTGCCTCGTCAGGCTCTCTTTCCATTCTCAAAGCTCTGGACCGTGAGGAGCAGGACAGCTACAACCTCACTATTGTTGCAGAGGATCACGGGACACCCCAGCACTCCACCACTCAGGTCCTGTCTGTCCAGGTTATTGATGTGAACGATGAGGCGCCTTGGTTTGAATTGCGTGAGTATGAGGTACAAATCCGAGAGAATCAGCCAGCTGGAACCACCATACTCACTGTTTCTGCTACTGACAGAGACCAAGGTGAGAGGATTTTTATTCTTGTGCAGCTTAGCAGCTTTTCTTTACTTTTACTTTAAATGCAGTCTATTTCAAGGCACTAAACGATAGAAGGTCAAATTCACTGTCTTTTTAAATGCATTTTGTCCTTGTTTGAATCATTCAGCTTAATATCTTATTAAGGATTGAGGAATTAATTGGTGTAGTTTATTGCTAACCAGCAATAATTCTTACTCACGTAGTGGAGCTTGTGCTGGTTGTTCTTATTGCCATGGACTGAGTTTAAAGGCATAAACCAGCGTTTCTGTAAAAGGCCATTGCTTGAGTAAACAAGTGCTGTCACCAAATGATCTCTCTCTGCATGCAAGCTTGCACCCTGTTGCCAGTAACATGCCACAGTGGAGAAAAAATGCCAAGGTTTAATGAGATGTGCATCGTGCTTAAATCAAACCAGCTAATCACAGTTTGCATTTTTACAATTGCATTGAAGATTATTGCAGAATTCTGATTTAAGCTCCATCTCTGTCTTTGTTTTCTATGACTGTTTTAGGTGCAAATGGACATGTATCCTATGGAGGTGTGACAGTGGAAGGCTTTGTCATTTCACATGAAACTGGTGTCATTTCCCTTACCAAAGTCCTTGACAGGGAACAGCAGGATCATTACAGCATAACTGGTAATCTGCAGGTTCCTCTTGTTTTAGCATTAATGCATCCTCATGCAGTTGTCATTGGATTATTGACTTTTCCAGTCATACTTATGTTTCTTGGTATATTTCTTCTGTGCGATGTAGTGTATGCCAAAGATGGAGGGATGCCCCCTAACTTTGCAAAGACCAAGGTGCATATTACAGTGCTGGATGAGAATGATAATGCTCCAGCTTTTGGCAGGCTGCAATACAGTCTGGAGCTGCCAGAGAACCTTACTCCAGTAGAGATTTTTCTAATTAAAGCTACTGACCATGACAGTGGAGACAGTGGCCGAGTAGAGTACAGGGTAATTGGTAAGTATCACGCTTGAGGTTGATCATATAAACCACATTTGGGTAATACACTATTGGCCAAAAATATTTGGACGCTTGAACATCACACCCACATATAGGCCTTCCCCACACTGTTGGTACAAAGCACACAATTGTCTAGAATGTCTTGGTATTTTGCAGCATTAAGACTAGAACTAAAGGGGCCAAATCTATTTCATCATAACATTGCGCCTGTGCACAAAGCAAACTCCAAGACATGGTTTGCCAAGGTTGATGTGGAAAAACTGGAGTGCTCTCAGCCCTGACCTCCACCCTTTTGAACACCTTTGGAACACCAACTGTGTGCCAGGCCTTCTCACATGACATCAGTGCCCAACCTCACTAATACTCTTGTGGCTGAATGGGCAAATCCCCACAGCCATGCTCCAAAATCTAGTGGAAAGCCTTCCCAGAAGAGTGAAGGCCATTATAACAGCAAAGGGGGGGACCAACTCCATGTTAACGTTCATGGTTTTAGAATGGACACATATGGGTGTGATGGTCAGGTGTCCATATACGTTTGGCCATATAATGTATTAGGACTAAGCATTTTTTTACTTGATAGAGTGGATAAATATTTGTTTACCTTATCAAGTACCAAGCCTTTAAGATTCCAACTTTATTAATCTTAGCTGGAGACCCAGATGGTGACTTCCAGCTGGACAGCAGTTCCGGGGCCTTGTCCACCTCTCGACCCCTGGACAGAGAGAGAAAAGACAGGTATTCTCTGGAAGTAGTTGCTCAGGATCATGGAATCCCCTCTCTTACTAGCACAGCTACTGTAGAAGTCACTGTCCTGGACATCAATGATAATAGTCCCAAATTTAGCAGTAGCAACTATGCTGTAGACATTTCAGAGGATTCTGCTATTGGGTCACTAGTTCTAGAAGTGACAGCCAATGATGCTGATGAGGGCAAGAATGGTCAGATCGTATACTTCCTGAGCAAAGAAGCAAGAGGTGCATTCACTATAGACCCTGATACAGGTCAGATCCTCACAGCTTCCTTATTGGACAGAGAGAAAATGGCTTTCTACAGCTTCCAAGTGTGTGCAGTCGACTTGTCCCCTGCAGCACCCCACAACACCACAGTCCAGGTCACAGTAACCATCTTGGACATGAATGACAATGCACCCTTTTTTATCCAAGATCCTCTCATAATCAATGTATCCAGCAGGAGGGTATCTACTAACCATGTGGTTGCCACTATGAGAGCAGAAGATAAGGACTTTGGTGCCAATGGGTCAGTATTCTATCGTTTTGCCAAACCGGTGCAAGGCTTCTCTATAAACTCTCTGACTGGAGAGATCCAAACCACTGAAGCACTGAACAGCCTCACCCAGAGCCAGTACATCCTCATTGTGGAGGCCATGGACCAGGGCAGCCCTCCTCAGTCCTCCCTGGGGGTGGTGATCATCTATGTGAAGGAACAGAACTATGATGGTATCCGCTTCTCCCGTAACGCCAGAGACGTTAGCATCCAGGAGAATGCAGCCAAAGGTTAGTTACAGTGTAGAATAGACAAACAGATTCTAATGCTACAGTATAAATTTTTACATAAGGTTTTCCTTATGTATTAAACGTTTTCTCAGTTGATTAGAAAAAAAAAACAACTAAATCTGAAATTGCAAATGTCCTTTCCAAACTTTAAATATTTTCCTTTGATATGGAAACTTGGATTGTCCAGCAAACTGTCTATGCACATGTTTTCTTTAAAACACTGCACTGAAATTCAGTCAGCTTAACCACCACTGCAGCATTGTGCTTCAATCTGCTTTGATCCTCAGGTACTGCAGTGGCACAGGCACAGGCGCAGTATCCGGATGGCACCCGCATGGGCATCATGTACAGCATCTTCAGTGGGAACAAACAGCAGTCCTTCAGCATCAGCTCCAGCACAGGTCAGTTTGGGGTTGAATGCAACACTGCAGCCCAGATCATTTCTTACTACTTCTTAATAGGGGTTGTATAGACTGGTCTTCTATTACAGTGGAAAAAACAGTGAGACAAACCATAAGGAGATATACAGTCTTTTAAAAAAAATTCTGTTGTGGGCTGTTACCAGTTTGATATTACTTTGCGATAAGTGGCGAGGTGTGTGCTACCAAAGAAATTCCTCATGGCAAAAAAAAACCCTTTAGACGCTTCTGTAGACCATCCACCATCCATCATTAAGCGATAAAGAGCTTTCATGCGGTACGCTCTCAGTTTCACAATCAACATTTTCAGCTGAGCCACCAGCTTGTCCACACAAATGCATTTAGGGATTGGTGCATGATTAGATAGTGTGATATGAGGCACAGATTTAATATTTTGCACACTTATTATACTGGTAGATATCCTGTCGCACCGAAGTTAAAAATGCAATTTGTAGTTTTTGCTGTACAATAAAGCTGCATTAAAATAATGCTGTTCTGAAAACAGTTTTTGCTTTAACTATGGAAAAGGAAAATGGAAAAGTGTACTCCTTTATTTTATTACTTGTCGACTAGTAAGATAAGTAGTTGTGCAACCCCTACTTCTTACATGAGCTTGTGTAATAATAACATCCAGTTAGTTCTTCCTCAAAAATAGTTTTCTAAGTTTTCTAAGTGCATGTTTGCAAATTCTGTTGAATACCATTAAATGAGTACGTGTGAAGCTGATTGTGCATTTTGTTTATCCATGGAACATTTAAGCAATATTGCATGAGCAAGAGTGCAATTATACTGAAATCACAACCGTGCCAATATTCACTATAACCACATGATTGCAAGTGCGATATTGCTTTGATACAGCAGTTCTACTGTATAAATAAAAAATTTAAATCGAGTAAGTTACATTTCGGACACATCATGGCCAATATTTCTGTTCCGTTAATTGAAATAGATGCCAAAGAAGCCACACTCACTTTATACCACATCAGCTTGCTAGCTCACATTGATTTGTACATTCCCGTTTAAGGTGCTTTCAGTGAAATTGGCATTGTTTCTTCATTTTCATCTTCATTTGATGAGCTTTCATATTTTAGTTCAAAAGTTATATTCCTGAAAATTATCATTTGTCATGTCTGCTGGTGATGTCACTAACACTCCTGTAGTAACCGTTTCAAACAAGGAAGTGAAATTTTATATAGGGTAGGGAACACAGATGGCGGAGTGATATACACACAGTGAAACGTCCCAGTGCGGTTAAATTAAATATAAGTACTCTTGGAACACTGCTCGACCAATCAAATTAGTGGACTAGAACTAACTGTTGTATAGCTAATATGACATAACTAAACCCGAACTGGCTGTATATTCATAGACTTGAGGCATGATGAGTGCAATAGCAGGTAGTTTAGACGCCATTTCTGTTGATACACACAGGTGAGATTTGGGTACAAAGCTCCAACGGCCTAGATTTTGAGGACACACCAAGACTCCGTCTAGTGGTGAAGGCTGAAACGGCAACTTCCAGCTCCTTCATGGCTGTCAACCTGATTCTTCAGGACGTCAATGACAACTTGCCTCGCTTTCAGCTGCAGAACTACATAGCGTACATGCATGAGGCACAGGGCTATGACTCTCCAATTATTCAGGTGTTCTTTTTATTCTTTATTCCATACAATAAACCAAATCTTGATCAATAATGCAAGTATTGTAGTGTATATTTTACAACTACATCAAAATGATAGAAATTTCCTATTTTAATATGACACTGGGATACTGCTATATTACGTTAATAATTCAATGATCTCTATTCAGGTTGTAGCTGAAGATGTGGATCAGGGCCCGAATGGTCAAGTGACCTATTCCATCCAGTCTTCTGGTCGTAGCGGGTTGTTTAAAATTAACCCTCTGACTGGCAGTGTCACCACTGCAGCCATCATGGACCGTGAGATCTGGATGCAGACCAAGTGAGTCTTCCTTTGTATGTGTATGTTTGTGTATTTTTTCCCCAGTGTTCTGTGAAAAGTACTCATGCTTCCTTTGCTCAGCTTCATCTCCCTGCATATAGTGTTTGCAAAGGGTTTCATGTTAGATTTTCTCTGATACATATTATTTATTTACTGCTTTTTTGTTGTTGTTTTTTTGATGATTATACGTGTACCTTGAGCTGTAGTGATATTTTGACCATTTTTGAAAATAAGCTCAAATAAAATAAAAGCAAATAAAAGAAACATCCCTTTTTCAGGAGACTGTATCTTCAAGATAAATTTGTAAAATCCAAATAATCTTTACAGATGCTTGTTCAATGAACCATAAACAATTATTGCACATGCAGCTGTGGAACAGTCCTTAACACACTAACAGTTTACAGGTGGTAGGCAATTAAGGTCACAGTTACAATAACTTAGGACACTAAAGAGACCTTTCTATGAAAAACACCAGGAGAAAGATGTCTAGGGTTCCTGCTCATCTGCATGAACATGCCATAGGCCGGCTACAGGGAGGCATGAGGACTGCAGATGTGGCCAGAACAATAAACTGCAATGTCTGTAATGTAAGACACCTAAGACAGTGCTACAGG
>JANDJT010000060.1:15995022-16023828 GCA_024331685.1 Stegophilus panzeri | reverse complement strand
CCTAAGTTATTGTAACTGTGACCTTAATTGCCTACCTCCTGTAAACTGTTAGTGTCTTAAGGACTGTTCCACAGGTGCATGTGCAATAATTATTTATGGTTCATTGAACTAGCATGAAAAACATTGTTTAAACCCTTTCCAATAAAGATCTGTAAAGCTTATTTGAATTTTATAAAATTATCTTTCAAATACAGCCTCCTGAAAAAGAGATGTTTCATTTTTGCTGAGTATATATATATATATATATATATATATATATATATATATATATATTACCTAGACTAAAGATTTGCAATTTCAGTTTTTCACAGGTTATTTCATGTTACCATAGATTTATTTTGGTAAGCCAAGTACGGCATCTACTTTGCTTACATTAGAGGTCATTTTAATTAAAATAGAAACAGATTTCTATAAAGTCAGCTTTAAAGTCAGATTTAATTCACTATAACAGAATTCCAGAATGTCAAATGTTTACATACTACAAGTTGACTGACTCTTTAAACCGCCTGGAAGATTATGGGAATTGATATAATGACATTTACAAGCTTCTGATTGGTTAATGGCATAATTAGGAGTTAATTGAGAGTGCACCTGTGGCTGTATTTAAAGGCCTACCTTTAGAGCCAGTTCCACTTTGCTCTTGATAACATGGGAAAATCCAAGCAACTCAGCATTAAAAATTTTATTTTGCCTGTCACAGCATCATACAACATGCACACTATCCGCAATTATTTATTGATCTGTACAAGCAAACTCATGGGAAGACGAATTCTGTCTGAAGTCTGGCTGAGGCCATTACTCCCCTTTTCCAGGCCTCGCACAGTGGGGAAATGTATGTACATGGGCATGTAAGACAGGGGGTGTGTGTAATGGATGAAATGAGAGCATCTGGTGTTTGTGATAGCATGCAGATTTTAGAACACACACACACACACACACACACACACACACACACACACAGAGAGAGAGAGAGAGAGAGAGAGAGAGAGAGAGAGAGAGAGAGAGAGAGAGAGAGGGGGCAAGTGACAGGGAGTGTTTATCAGGAATATGAACCAGAAGGGGCACTTTCCATTCTTACTCCCGGAACATATTCACATATTTAGTTTGTTACCAGCTGCGTATAGATACAAGGTATATATGCAGATTTAAAGCAGACTGTATTGTTGTTCAAAGGATTTAGTGCTTTAATGATATCCACAAGCATTCCAGTTTCTTGAGCATCAATAAAGTAATTTTAGCACTTTATTAGCACTTTATTTACAGTATGGTAAGGACTTATGTATTTAATAGGTTTATTTATAGTATTTAATAGGTAATTATGTATTTATTACTGTAGTAGTTATATATAGGTATGTAGTTATAGTAAGTAATTACTGATACATACAATACAATTGATGCATACATCAATTACATATAAGATTTTAAAGTACATAATAACATGCATGAAAGTTGCAAGTTGATGCAAGATATCTCAACTTTGTTCCACAATGCAATAATTACTCAGAATTTAATTTCCAGAGATGCACTTACACCTACTACTTGGTCCATAGTTTGCTAATTTAAAAAAAATTAAATAACTAATGTGAAAAGGTATACTTCAATACCCAGCGTTGCCATAATAGTGGTAAGTCGTGAAACTGCGTCACTAAATGTACACAATATGTGAAATAATATTTGTAAAATTCTTCACGTATCCAATTTTTACCTGAATGTTAATTGGTAATGATTGTCATGTCTAAATATGGATCTTAACATCAAATACTGCCATGTACCTGGGATCGTCCCATATTTAGTTACATATTTCCAAATTGAAAATTGTATTGCAAAAAAAAAAAAAAAATCTAAGCATTATAGTCAGTGTAATTATTGCTCATAATAGTTTTTGTACTTTAAAATACAACTTGCAACATATGTAGTAGACTATGCAACGGACTAGTTATTTTTGTTACGTATTAAATATTAAGTAGGTACTTTATTGTACAATAATGTGATGTATTTTGGTTAAGGTCATAGTATGGTCAGTGGATAATCTGGAACCACATATAAGTGAGCTTAAAACACTACATCCTGTGATTGTGCTTGTTCCTGTACGAAAATACTGCCTGGAACACTCATAGATATCCTGCATGGATCACATACGGTCTTGATTCACAATCACTGAGATTAACTTCAGGTGGGAATGATTTTAGAGGTAGAAGGGTAAAAGTATATGCATCCTGCACTTAAAATAAGATTTTAATTTATGTTTTGACCTGGGTGACATGGTGACACAGCATTGCGTTGCCAACTCACAGATCCAGGATCCTTGATCTTAAGCTCAGGTTACTGGCTGTAGACAGTAGGTGGCTTGCAGAGGTGGAAAATATACCAAGAAATTATGCTTAAGTAAATTTAAAGATAATTTGTCAAAATCTTACTCAATTAAAAATAGAAGCCAGAAATCTACTTAACTGAAAGTAAAAAAATAAATAAATAAAAAAAAGTTGCTGCTTCAATATTAAAAAGTAAAAGGTAAAAGTTTTTATGAAATAAAGTTATCATGTGAAAAGTAACTTTATTTTTTTTTTTAAATATCTAAAACTGTTGAAATAAATATTATTTACAGTCCCCTCTAAAAGTATTGGAACAGCAAGGCCAAGTCTATTGTTTTCACTATGCATTGAAGACATTTGGGATTGAGATCAGAAGATGTTTTGTTGTTTGTTTAAGGTGGTTTCTCCCTTCAGTCTCCTCTTCAGGAGGTGAAATGCATGCTCAATTGGGTTGAGGTCTGGTGATTGACTTAGCCAATCTAAAACCTTCCACTTTTCCCCCCTGATGATGTCTTTTGTTGTGCTGGCAGTGTGTACTGGGTCATTGTCTTGCTGCATGATAAAGTTCCTCCCAATTATATTGGATGGATTTCTCTGTAAATTGGCAGACATATGTAGACTTTAGAAATCTTCATGCTGCTACCATCATGAGTTACATCATCACTAGAAATTAGTGAGCCCATTCCAGAAGCAGCCATGCAAGCCCAAGCCATGACACTACCTCCACCATGTCTGACAGATAAGCTTGTATGTTTTGTATCATGAGCAGATCTTTTCTTTCTCCACACTTTGGCCTTTCCATCACCTGGTTCCAAAACTTTTGTGACTCATGTCTGTATTTCTTTGTGAATTCCAATCTGGCATTCTGATTCTTACTGCTGGTGAGTGGTTTGCATCTTGTAGTATGGCCTCTATATTTCTGCACTTGAAGTCTTCTTCAAATGGTGGATTGTGATACCTTCACCCCTGCCCTGTGGAGATTGTTGGTGATGTCACTAAGTGTTGTTTTTGGGCACTCACAATGTTTCTGTCATCAACTGCTGTTGTTTTCTTTGGCTGACCTGTTCACTGATGGAGACGAGTGCAAAACTGTTTGTGGCAATTGCAGTCCTAAAGCCATCATAGCATAACTGTTCATATGAATTTTGGTCCAAAGCCATCTTTATGGTTTTTAAGTGGTACCATCCTCAGTAATCTCAATGATATTTAGGCTGTCCATGTGGGGCCATCCTTAGAAGCAGCACGTGACTTCCAATTGATCAGAACTCCAACCAGAAGTAGGGCATCAGTATGGATCAGGCAGTTCTGGAGAGCAGAAGGGGTCAGGATCACTGGTATCTCAGGAGTATAATGTGTAGCTCGACAGAAAGAGAGAGGGAGAAAGAGGGAGAGATTATTAGGTATGCTTATTGTCCCGTAATGGTTAAGGACAATGTACTTTTCAGGAGTGCAGTCAGGGACTCCCGCAAGACTAGCTATGACAGCATAACTAAAAGGGAGAGACAGAAGGTAACACAGACATGAGGGCACCCTGGGACATAAGGCAGCCAGCCACTCCACCATCAACAAACCTGAGTGAACACGTGAAAGTGCAACTTTATTAAGCTGGTGTCTGTCATCTGGCGTTGCTGAAACATACAACTGTGTGTCATTAGCATAACAGTGGAAGCTAATTCCATGTTTACGAATAATTTGACCCGGAGGTAGCATATATAAAGAAAAAGCAGTGGGCCTAAAACAGGACCTTGTGGAACACCAAACTTTGCCTTACTTTCTCTGTCTGATTGTTAGGACATTCCAAATTGTTATATTTGCTATGCCCAATGCTTGTCAATGGCGCTGATGGCTCAATTTTCCCTCTTTTCTCAGCTTTAAAATGACTTGCTTTGCTCCCATAGACAGCTCTCTGGTCTTCCTTTTGGTTTGTCCTTTTTAACAAAAAATATAGAGTAGACAATCAGAGCTATTAATTCTTTAAACAGTCAGTTAAAACAGGGCACACCTGGGCAGCAAGAAACACCTATGAGTGGGTTCAAATAAAAGGTGTCATGTTCTAAATTGTTTAACACAGCTAAATGCAAATATGAGGAAATTAAAGCTAAAATTCTCATATCATCTCTGCTGTAACCTTCTCATTCTTCACAATGTAGCTATCCATGTGTGTTTGAAGAGGGATAAGCCACTGGACTGAAGTGTGGAACTTGAGGATGAGAGATCTTGGCACTACCTCAATAAAATGTTTCAATATGCTGGAGTAAGCAACGACTCATTTAAATTGAGATGTCTCTTTTGCCTCCTTAGAAAGCATGAATGCTCCATTTAATTTGAAAAGCATGCTGAGGTACATTTAGGTATGCTAATTTGCTAACATTAGTCTGTTTTCATTGCTAAGGCCAGGTTGGACTAGCTACTGTAATCTTGTAGCTAACATAATTGGATAGGCAGCAAGTCAAATTCTAGCTAATTCTAAATATTGCATTTACAGAGATTGAATGGTATTTTGGGGCATTTTTTTGTAGTTACTTTAAAATGATATATAATATTTATCTAAACAGTTTTAGATAAGAACTAGAAGGTTCTTTTCACATTAAAACATGACTAACATAATTTCATTACTCTTTAATACTTGAGTACATTCAAAATTAAGTCGTTGCTTTCACTTGAGTACATATACTTTGGCTGGATACTTCTACTTTTAATTGAGTAAAAACACATAATCTATACTTTCACTTAAGTATAATCCATAGTTGTGATTGAATTTGGGTGAAAAAAAAAAAAAAAGTGTTAAAAAAAGTATGCTTTTTCCCCCTAGGAAATGTAATCAACTAAAGTATAAATACCAAAATAATACTATTTAAAACTATGTATACAGTAACAAAGCACAATTGCTCATATATTTTCTAACTCTGGTGGACTGGCTATTTTAAATCCCCCAGTTGTGTGTGTGTGTGTGTGTGTGTGTGTGTGTGTGTGTGTGTGCGTGCATGCTGCCCTGACACTGACCATCCTCCCATCCACGAGAATAGGTTTTGGATCAACCACGACCCTGACCAGGTTACTGAGGCTGCTGAAGATGAGTGAATGAATCCTTTGATTCTATGAGATTCATGAGGTTAATTAGAAAGCTGTCACTCTTTCACTGTTACTTTGGATATAATAATTACATCTATTGACAAAATCCACATAAACAATTGTTGCATATAATTTGGTCAAGATTAATGGAAAACAGACCTCTTTTATTGCCAGAATAATCCACAGAGTATTTGTGGGGTTTTTTTTATCCCTTTGATATTCAAAACATGTCCATTCATACAGACATAATGGCAACAGAGCACCTGAATACTAATTACATACAGGCTTCTCCGTTCACCACAGGGGGTGGGGGCACATCATAGCACATTAATGGAAAGGTACTCACATGAAATCCATATGCTGAACTAAACATGCCACACACACACACACACACACAAACACACACATACACACACATACACACAAACACACACATACACACACACATAATCACAACGTGTATTCAGCCAAAGTCTTCTTTGATTCACGTGCATCCAAAATGAGTACAGCTAAAAGGTCTTATTTACCAACAAACATCACTGCGAAAGAGCGTACAAAACAATTTCGTGCAATTGCAATTTCGACCAATTCAATAGTTTTCCACAAAAAAAGCACAAAAAACTCCACACACTGTAAATTTTGAAAGGAAAAGAAAAAAAAAAAGCCGCAGCAAAGTCAAGCATTTTTGGCCTCAAGGATCACACAAAAAAACTCAGAAATCCTGTACAGACTGAGGGATATAGTTTATAAACCACTCACACAACACAAACAGGCACACACATGCATCAGCTGTTATGTGTTCAGAGTAAATACCAAAGCCACCCACATAACCATAACTCCAACATAAACCTTCTGAAATTTAGAGTGCATTGAGGGAAATCAAAGTGTTACAGCAAACTCCTTCAGAGTTATTCTGGAATTAAATGATCCATGCTTTTGCTTTGGTTTTTTTTGGGGTTTTTTTCATCTTGACTACTGTAAAGCACCTCTCACACCCTGCACGGCCAGCTCTCAAAAGTACTGGCGCCCTTGACGGTCAGCTCTAAAAAGTATTAGCGCACTGCACGGCCAGCTCAAACAGTACTGGTGCCCTATCTGTCCGGCTCTCGAAAGTATTGGCGCCCTTCGCCATCGGCTCTTGAAAGTATTGGTGCCCCATCCATGTTTCGCCACGGCAAGCACCACTCACGTTTTCTTCAGGAAATGTACCGGTCTAGTTATAATTATTATTAGTGGTGCTTGAAAAGCACTCTCGAAAGTACTGCCGCCCTGCGCGTCCGGCTCTCAAATGTATTGGCGCCCTGCGCGTCCAGCTCTCGAAAGTATTGGCGCCCTATCTGTCCAGCTTTACAAGTATTGGCTCCCTACACAGCCAGCATTGTGCTAACACAATGTTTAGCATGTTAAAACATGCTAAAACATGCTAGCATGATGCTAAAACATGCTATCATGGTGCTAAAACATGCTAGCATGATGCTAACACATGCTAAAACATGCTAAAACATGTTAGCATGATGCTAAATCATGCTAGCATGATTCTAAAACATGCTAACATGATGCTAAAACATGCTAGTATGATGCTAACACATGCTAGCATGATGCTAACACATGTTAACATGTTAGCATGATGCTAAAACATGCTAGCATGATGCTAGCACATGCTAGCATGATGCTAAAACATGCTAGCATGATGCTAAAACATGCTAAAACATGTTAGCATGATGGTAAACATGTTAGCATGATACTAAAACATGTTAGCATGATGCTAACACATGCTAGCATGATGCTAAAACATGCTAAAACATGCTAGCATCATGATGCTAAAACATGCTAAAACATGCTAGCATCATGCTAAAACCTGCTAACAACCTATCAGTCCGGCTGTTGAAAGTATTGACACTCTACGCGGGCAGCTCTCGAAAGTATTGGCGCTTGTGCAGAAATTGTCCCTGTTTTGCCAGGGCAAGCACCACTCACATTTTCTTCAGGAAATGTACCAGTCTAGTTATTTTTATTCTTCTTCCACTTTTTTTGGCGTGTAACTAGTCCCGCACCGTTTGTCGGAGATCGACAAATGAGGTGTCAAATCAATCGGCTTATTGAGGAGAGGTGTGCTATGACTTTCGGAAGCGATCGGAATGTCGGCATTCCCACTACGGAAGCTCAAATTCAGAAAATTTCCCATAGACTTGCATTGAGTTTCGAAAGAATTGGCCCTCTAAACAGAAAGCTCTAAAAGTTTTGCCTCCATACACATTTGGCTCTAAAATTTATTGGCACCCGATCTGTTCGGCTCTCAGAAGTATTGGCACCCCATCTGGCCGGCTCTCAAAAGTATTGGCACCCCACACGGCCAGCTCTCAAAAGAACTGGCACCTTTGACGGTCGACACTAAAAAGTATTGGCGCAGTACACGGCCAGCTCTAGCAGTGCTGGTCCCCGAATTGTCCGGCTCTCGAAAGTATTGGCTCCCTACGCCAGCGGCTCTCGAAAGTATTGCTGCCCCATCCCTGTTTCACCACAGCAAGCACCACTCACATTTTCAACAGAAAATGTACTGGTCTAGTTATAATTATTATTATTCCACTTTTTTTTGGCATGTAACTAGTCCCGCACTGTTTGTCAGAGACGGGTCATGACGGGTGAGATGTGAAATTGATCAGCTTATTGAGGAGAGGTGTGCTATGATTTTGGGAAGCGATCGGAATATTTGCATTCCCGCTACGGAAGCTCAAATTCGGAAAATTTCCCATAGACTTGCATTGAGTTTCGAAAGAATTGGCACCCTACACGGCCAGCTCTAAAAGAATTGCCTCCGTTCAAGTCCGACTCTAAAAGGTATTGGCGCCCTATCTGTCCAGCTCTCAGAAGTATTGGCGCGCTATCTGGAAGGCTCTCAAAAGTATTGGCGCACTATCTGGCCTGCTCTCGAAAGTATTGGCACCCCGTATGGCTGGCTCTCCAAAGTATTTTTGCCCTACACGGTCAGCCTTAAAAAGTATAGCTGCACTACACGGCCGGCTCTATCAGTACTGGCGCCCTATAAGTCCAGCTCTCAAAAGTATTGGTGCCCTAACTGTCTGGCTCTCGGAAGTATTGGCGCCCTATCCGGGTTTCACCGTGTCAAGCACCACTCACATTTTCTTCAGGAAATGTCTAGTTAGTGGTGCTTGAAAAGCACTACTATAGTTATTTGGTATACTTATTATAATAATAATAATTATTCTTCTTCTTCCACTTTTTTTTCAGCACGTGACTAGTCCCGCACCGTTTGTCGTAGATCGACAGGTGTCAAATCGATTGGCTTATTAAGGAGAGGTGTGCTATGACTTTTATAAGCGATTGGAACGCTGGAATTCCCACTATGGAAGCTCAAATTCGGAAAATTTCCCATAGACTTGCATTGAGTTTAGAAAGTTTTGGCCCTCTAAACAGAAAGCTCTAAAAGTTTTGTCTCCGTACACATTTGGCTCTAAAATGTATTGGCACCTGATCTGTTCTGCTTTCACAAGTATTGGCACCCTATCTGGTCGGCTCTCAAAAGTATTGGCACCCCGCACGGCCAGCTATCAAAAGTACTGGCGCCCTAGACGGTCGGCTCTAAAAAGTATTGGCATAATACATGGCCAGCTCTAACAGTGCTGGTGCCCTATCTGGCCGGCTCTCGAAAGTATTGGCACCCTACGCGAGCGGCTCTCGAAAGCATTGGCGCCCCGCACGGCCTACTCTCAAAACTAATGGCGCCCTTGACGGTCTGCTCTAAAAAATATTGGCACACTACACAGCCAGCTCTAACAATACTGGTGCCCTATCTGTCCGGCTCTCGAAAGTATTGGCGCCCTTCGCCAGGTCTAGTTATAATTATTCTTCTTCAACTTATTTTTCGGCGCATAACTAGTCCTGCACCATTTGTCGGAGATCGACAGGTGAGGTGTCAAATCGATCAGCTTATTGAGGAGAGGTTTGCTGTGACTTTTATAAGCGATCGGAATGCCGGAATTCCCACTGCGAAAGCTCAAAATCGGAAAATTTCCCAATAGACTTGCATTGAGTTGCAAAAGTATTGGCCCGCTAAATAGAAAGCTCTAAAAGTTTTGCCTCTGTACACATTCGGCTCTAAAATGTATTGGCACCCGATCTGTTCGGCTCTCAGAAGTATTGGCATCCTATCTGGCCAGCTCTCAAAAGTATTGGCACCCCGCATGGCTGGCTCTAACAGTGCTGGTGCCCCAACTGTCCAGCTCTCGAAAGTGTTGGCGGCCTTTGCCATCAGCTCTCAAAAGTATTGGCGCCCCATCCTGGTTTCGCCACGTCAAGCACCACTCACATTTTCTTCAGGAAATGTACCAGTCTAGTTATCATTATTATTAATATTATTATTTGATAATTAAGTATACAGTATGTAATGTGCTATATAAATATGGTTAATTTAAAGTTAGATTTTTATAGTTGATAGTTTTTATTATTAGTTGTAGGTTTTTTAATTATTCTTTTTTTCTATTTTTTTTTCTGCCACCACCACAATATGTGTTTAACTAAATACCCCTTGTGTTAATATAATTACTCTAAGCTTTAAATTTAAACAAAACATGCATTTTATATCATGTATGAACTGAAATGTTTTGTTCTTCCCAGTTGTGAGTATGAACCATGGTTTGAGTGAGTTACTGGAAATGCATGAGTCAGTAAGAGTCAGTGATGGTGAGAAACAGGACAAATGGCTACATCCCCATTCTTGGGCATTAAGGAAATCATTTGTGGTTCATGACAAAGACAAGGGTGCACTTTTGTTTTGTCTGTCACTTTCCTTTATCCACAGTAAGAGAAAGGAAGCCAGTCATGACAGATTGTAGATTAAATTTTGCTTCTTCAGCACTTTCCCAGCTTGCTCACAGGAAGGCAAGGCAATGTCACATTGCCAGCTCTTTCTCCAGACACATGCTGTTCTCAGGATTGTGCAGTGTTCTGCAATCACATACATGCATAGCATATAAAATGCACACACAAAAAAGGATTGAGGTTGACAAAAACTCTACACTCTACATCACATATTTTGATCATGTGTTCTGTATTACAGTGGAATTCTCTGTAAAAATGCTACTAAGCTTGTGTGAAAATATTGCATCCATAAAACAATATTAGTATATGGAAATATTTTATCGCTTGTTTTATAGCTTAAGGTCAGAAGAGATGTATATCAGTAATAAATAATATGTAATATGTGACTTTTTAAATATTCAGTTAATTCTAATGACCACTGAGATTCATGACTAAATGAATAAAAGTTCCCTGTGATGGACTGGCACCCTGTCCAGGGTGTACCCCGCCTTGTGCCCAATGCTCCCTGGGATGGGCTCCAATCTCCCCGCGACCCAGTAGGATAAGCGGTATAGAAAATGGATGGACAGATGGATGAATAAAAGTTAAACTCATCATCTTTAAAACGGAGAGTGCAAGGTTTCAAAACCCAAAATTCTGCTTATTTTCTTGTTAGAGTTCAAGGCTGGAGTCTTCCCATGTCAGCAGTTGGGGACGTGAATGTGAATCATTACACGTTTTCCACTAAAAATGTCACATATTTACATATTATTTATTACTGATATACATTTCTCCTGCCCTTAAGCTAATGAGAGATACACTATTTCCAAATACTCATTGTTTTATGGATGCAATATTTTCACACAAGCTTAGTATCACTTTACAGAGAATTCCATTACAGAGTGCTTCAAAAAATAATCTTCTTGAATTTGAAAAAGGTCTGAAAGGCAAATAAATAAATAAATACTTACATTTTTGAACATTCATTTACTCATGAATTTGTACTGCCACCTACTGATCAGAAAACGACACGGTTAAAACTTTGGAGCTCAAGGAATATGTTAACGCTAATGTCACAAATATATTTTCAAGGCTAATAAGGATGTGTTGCCCAAAGATCCTCAGCTATATGCTTGGATAGTATACTACCTCACTTGTAAGTTTGGAATGAAAGTACTGTATCTCCAAGACAAATGTAAATGTAGTTTAAATAAACTTACAAGCATCTCATGATGGTGTACCCGGAGTCAATACTTTCTGCCCTGAATGAAATGTAAGCAGTAACCATCAAGATTAAAACAAACAAACAAAAAAGGCTTGAAATATTTCAATTTATGTGTAATGAATCTAGAATATATGAAAATTCCACTATTTGAATTAATTTACCAAAAAAACCTAACTTTTCCACAATATTCAAATTTTTTGAGATGCACCTGTATATATAGATCAGTGGAGCCATGCATATTGTACAAACAAAAACATATAACCAACATATAACCAAGCATTACAGTGGTATAGATATAGATATAGATATAGATATATCCCTGTCATGCTTGGTTATATGTTTTCTTGTTTGTACAATTTGCATGGCTTTCAAAAAAATAAAATAATTATACACACACACACACACACACACACAAATTTACATCCACAGGCTGGAAAATGACCTTCTCAACATGGCCGCAGCTGTACCCCATGAACGCATTCCTTCCACGCTGTCAAAAGAAAAGGCTGAATCCCATATCACTCCCACATAACAAAGCCTGTAGAGGCCATTACTTCACGCCCTATATAGTGAACTTATATAGGGAGTAGGGCGCTATTTGGGATTGAGCGAAAGTTATGTTCTGTCGGCGTCGTCAGCTCCGAAATGCATTATGGGCCGCTGAAGGGGTGGGGGGAGCGGGGTTGCTTTTCCGAATGAGAGCTACAAACAAGCCGTTAGGGATAGGGAGAATCCGCTGAAGATGAGGAATCAATGTTAAAAATAAAATAATTAAAAACAACAACAACACTGTTAGCATTACCTAATGCATCAGTGCATGAATTCCGGGTTTCTTTTGGACTGGCAGCGTCAGCTCGCGCATGGTTTGGTTTAAACTAGTCTGCTGCCTCGTCCGATAGCAAATCTCAAACCTGGAACCGCTCAGGTAAGAGCACTGTTTATTATCATTTATCATCATGTATTCTCTCAGCGTTGATTACAAAACAAAACGGATGTTGTGGAACCTTTAACTGTGCATTCTGGTGAAGAAATAACGTGTCACTTTGCCGGCTTGCTGCGTTCTTCATAGTTTTTCCTGATGGACAAAAATAGCGAATTGACATGGACAGACAGAGACCGAGGGCCCTCGGCGGGAGAAGGAGACAGGTGGACATGGTGTCTCGTGCAAGAAATCACATTTGTTAGCCAAATGTTTGCTTCCGTGTTATTCATAATTCTAGCTGACTGCGTTCTCTGGAGCTGTACAGAAAAGATAAGCGTTTCATTAGAATCCGTACAAGGAAACCGGGTGTCATTTTGGCTCCGTCCACAACTCATAGTCCCGTCCTAAATAGTTAGTCTCGGTCTAGGATGTAGTACATTAAACCAGTAGGCCACTATGTAGGTGTGCGGTTTAGGACGGAGCCTTTGTGTCCCTGGCAACGGGAGTTAATCCAGGTTAATTCGGTGTCTAGGGCAAAATGGCAGGAGCGCTCACTGTGTGTGTGTGTGTGTGTGTGTGTGCGCGTGCGTGTGTGTGTGCGTGCGTGCGTGCGTGTACCTGGCTCACCTGCTCCCTGTGTCTGTTTATTCCACTCAGTGGTTCTTTCCTCTCTTAACATACCGTCTACAAGTTAATGACTAAATGTTTAACACGCTAAACGAGCTGTAGACACGCCCACGTCTAAGACTTTACTAAAGGTTGGGTCAGTTGACGCTTCCTGATGCTAATGTTGTTTGCCCAAGGGGAGGTTAACTTGTAGTCATAGCTGCGGCCTTGTGTAAAGGGCATGAGCAGACCTTCTGGCTTTCCAGTGGCTTATCCTTTCCTAACCTCTCTGGTCGTAGACTGAAATCCTGTTTGTGAACCAAACCAAAATTGACTTCATTTTGAATGTCAACACCACAAATCCCAAATCCCTTCAAAAGTGGCTTGTGTTGCTTGCAGGAGTATCTGATGTTTACATCATGTTCAGCTGTAATGAGTTTAAAATTTCTGCTGGGAACTCAGTAGTCAGTACGTTTACATGGACAACAATAATCCGATATTAACCAGATTAAGACAATACTCTGATTAAGAAACTAGCATGTAAACAGCGATTATTGATGACCTTAATCCAGCTAAAGTCATACTCAGCATAAACACAAATCGAATTAAGACATGTGGAGTATTCCTGTTTTAGTCGCATTATCAAAGTGCAGTACAGATATGTACACACCTTAATCACACTTTAACGTCGTCTGGGAGTTTTCACCACATTTTGCGACAGGACATGTACACGCACGGCAGAGCTCATCAGTTTGATGGCAAACGAGGGCACGGCTGCATCCGAAACCGTGTACTTACCTGATATGTGGTAGATGAAGTACACGTATTTAGGTAAGTACGCGGTTTCGGATGCAGCCCATGGTTTCAAGCAGTTGTCTATTTGCACGTATAGCACGACAAATAATTAACTGCACTTGAAGCTTTCGTAAAATTAAAAATGAAACACAAAACTGTATACGGTACCATAACAAAGACGGACTGTATGTTGATACGTGAAATTCTGGAGGGAACGTCGTGGGGACATAATGACGTGTGCCGTTACTTGATCTATGCTTTATAACATGTAAAACCTGAACATGAAAGGTATATTCTCTAACAACTCATGTAAACACCTTAATCACAATATTGTCTTATTCAGAATACGGTCAATAATTAGATTATTGCTGTCCATGTAAACGTAGTCAGTGAGAACCAGCGCATCATCACATTCAGCTAGTTCGAGCGTACAGTAATCATAAAAGACGTGGATATGGACTACACCATCTCCACATTTGCTGCAAGCTGTCCCTACGCTCCACATTTGCTCGAGAGCACTTTTCTTTGTGCCGCTCTCATCATCTCAGTAAGTGCGAATTCATTAAAGGTCATTTCATCTGGCCAGTGCTTTACTTTACTGATAAACACTTCAGCTCGGCATCTGAGATCCAGTGCTGTGCCGCCCCATGCATGAGATTGTAATGAGCTGAAATTCTGTAGACTTGAGGGTAGGCGTTAATCACGCTATCGACTTCTCATACGATATGGACATGACATCGTTCATGTTTGCTGACCTCGATATCGCCCATTGTGTTTACAAACGTGTTTGTTTACAACCCCAGTTCCAAAAAAGTTGGGATGCTGTGTAAAATGTAAATAAAAGCGGAATGCAGTGATCTGCAAATCTCATAAACCCATATGTTATTCACAATAGAACATAGAAAACATAAAATGTTTAAACAAAATAAATGTACCATTTTAAGCAAAAATAAATTGCTTTTGATGGTCACAACACGTCTCAAAAAAGTTTGAACGGGGCAACATAAGGCTAGAAAAGTAAGTGTTACTAAAAAGAAACAGCTGGAGGAACATTTTGTAACTAATTAGGTTAATTAGCAACAGGTCAGTAACATTATTGGGTATAAAAAGAGTATCTTAGAGAGGCAGAGTCTCTCAGAAGTAAAGATGGGATGGAATCCGAATGGAAACATATGTTGCTCTAAAACCTGTATATACCTTTCAGCATCGATGGCATCTTTCCAGATGTGCAAGCTGCCCATTCCATAGGCACTGATGCACCCCCATACCATTAGAGATGCAGGCTTTTGAACTAAGTGCTGATAAAAAGCCGGATGGTCCCTCTCCTCTTTAGTCCTCTTTATTTTAGAGGACGCAGCGTCCATGGTTTCCAAAAAGAATTTCAAATTTCGATTTGTCTGACCACAGAACAGTTTTCCACTTTGCCTCAGTCCATTTTAAATGAGCTTTGGCCCAGAGAAGACGGCAGCATTTCTGGATCATGTTCACGTATGGCTTCTTCTTTGCATGTTAGAGCTTTAACCAGCATTTGTGGATGGCATGGCGAACTGTGTTCACAGACAATGATTTCTGGAGGTGAGGAACATTATTCTGAAATTGTTCCACAAATTGTAGACGCAGTTTTGTGCAGATTGGTGAACCTCTGCCCATCTTTACTTCTGAAAGTTTCTGCCTCTCTAAAATACTCTTGTTATACCCAATCATGTTACTGACCTGTTGTCAGTTAACTTCCAGCTGTTTCTTTTTAGTAACACTTACATTTCCAGCCTTTTGTTTCCCTGCCCCAACTTTTTTGAGACGTGTTGCGGCCTTCTAATTCAAAATTACCTTTTTTTTTTTTTTTTCCTTTTCCTTAAGATGGTACATTTACTTAGTTTAAACATTTGATATGTTTTCTATGTTCTGTTGTGAATAACATGTGGGCTTATGAGATTTGCAAATCATTGCATTCTGTTTTTATTTACATTTTACACAGCGTCCCAACTTTTTTGGAATTGGGGTTGTACATAAGAATGAATGTCACCCACATTTTAGCCATTCACGCTGCTTCTGTCCTCTCGTCTGCTCTAGGGCTGTCAAATTCAAATTAGAACTTCGAATATTCGCTGAATTTATGATAAAAACGCACATTCAAATGCAAAAACTGTGCATTCGTATTTAAGATGTGTAGCTAGCACTGGTTAAATTTTTTGCATTTTCTCGTCAAGTAAAATGCTGTTGACTAATCTTCGATGCCGTTTTAATCAGAGTAATATTAACTAAAATGAATAAATATGACAAGACGGAATATTGACTACATTTAAAGGATATTTTCATCAGAAGACGAAAACTGTTTTTTGACATTCTTCTTCCAATGTCTGAATATTCTTGAGAGTAAAAGGTTCATTCATGTACTTGCATTATTATGCTGTTATATTATCATTATCAGTGGCATAAAATGGTCTTAAAATGACAACAATATCGTTTATCGCAATTATTTCTGGGACAATATATCGTCCAACAAAAGTAGCTATCGTGACGGGCCTCCTCATTGTATGAGGACATCCCATGATGCTCAGCTTGGGGAAGTGAGTGTTTCCAATCCTGACAGCCTCACATAATGATGTTCGGTAATGTAGAGCTGCATTAGGAAGCTCTGTATATTCCTTATTTGCCATCGCTTCTTCATGGAATTGCATCTCATGAGGTTCCAGTCAGAATCTCATGTATTAAATAAGAGGCTCTTTCCTTCACCTTAATGCTCTTCTCGCAGATGAGAACAAGGCACGCACAGCTTTGATCTTCTGCTTCTTGTAACTGGCGTCCTGGAATGTTGTAGTGTTAGTGTTGTGTTTAGCTTCAGCTGACAGTTTTACGCTAAGTTGCATTCATCCAATTGTGCAACTGTTTGACATCTTACAAGAAGGCAGTGATTCTGTGACATTTTTTTTTAATATATTGTTTTGGTCATTGATAGATGTGAGGGGTTTGCATTCTTATGAACTCGTTTCTTTAACGTTGGGTCTGGTTTGAGCTCAATGCAGATCTAAAATCAGTTTGCAGAAACCAGTTCTTGAAAAAGTGACTTGAGCATTTGTTAGCAGGATAAGGAGTGGTGTGGGTTGATGACTGGTAAGACAAACAGGGATGTGGGTGAAAGATATTTGACTCTATTTCAGGTTTATCACTGATTAAACGAGCAGTCAGCGTTCCAGGCCAGTGAGTTAGTGAGTCAGTGAGTGCTAATCTCTAGCCATTAATTTTCGCATATGCAAAATATACAACATAGGTCTTAGCCTTAGGTTTTCCTCCCCTCCTTGCTCTGTCTTTCTTCCTCCTTGCTTTACTCCTTGTTCCCTAATGTATCTTTCTCTTTCTGTCCAACCTCTCCTGTCCTTCAGTGACGCACCAGCATGACCGACAGTATCATGAGCAAAGCAGCCACAATGGAGATCCCTATCAACAGTAACGGGGACAGCAGGACTCTGGGCGAGGATGATGGCCTTGAACAGGTGAGGGAACGCGCTGTTTCTCTCTCCTAGTGGTCTCCACTACAGTTACTACAGTTTTGCAAAGGGCATGTGACGGTGATAAGTTTGTGGTATTTAAAAAGTATGTGCCATGTGTCCTTGTGCAACTTCACCTTAATGGCCTGAGAGAAAATCTTCAGCAAGCAGGTGGATCAAACATTTACTCGTGTGTGAGAGAGAGCGAGAGAGAGCATGTGAGCGTGCACACTTGCTCAAGAGAGACTTTTTAGAAACTTTTTGGAGATTTTTAGTCTTATGTATCAGGCGAGTTCTATCCACTGATTTAAAACAACATAGACTGTAAAGAGGTTAAGGAAGTACACACTTCAAATAGTGGAGTGAGATGTTTTCTTTTTTTCTTTTTTTCCTGCTCGGGTTTAGTGAATAAAATTATGCTGACAGGAGAGATGGGGGAAATGTACCTTAGTAAACAAAAGGTGAAGTGGCTACATTGTCTAAAGACACGCCTGAGTGAAGCAACTGTGCAAGGCTTTGACATCCGGGAGAGGAACTCTGGGTAAACACCGCTGTGTTTGCTCAAAGTATAAGCGGATTTACTTGCGCCACTAGCTCGAGTTTCATGCTCAGACGTATGGTTCTGAGTTTGACGTGTTACTTAGTACCAGTGTTCTCATGTCTCTTCAGACCACTTGATTGGTCTTATTTATTACTCGTGTAGCTCCAACTTTGCCAGTTCTGTGGTGCTGGAGTCATCCTGTGGATTATATTTTTAATATATTATATATTTCAACATGTTTTCACAGTTTGCGGTGCACAAATGGCACGCATGAAGTCAGAGGCAGCTTAATTGGGTATCAAACAATACTAATTACCCCGGGGGGCTTTAAGAAATATAATAGTGTTGCCTTGTTGGTTGTAAAGCCGTGTGATAAAGCTGCTTGGCTGATTTAGCCTGAGACAGATGGCTCTTCTGTGCTGTTTTGAAAGAACAGGGAAATTAAACCAGTGTGTAAATTATGGGCTCGCGAATTTCTTGATCAGGGAGGCAAACATCTTTCATATTTCTTACTGTTCAGATTTTAGAAGAAATGAGACACTCAGCATGTTTTCTGTGCATTATGGCATGGTTGGCTGTGGAGATGTGATGCTGTGCTACTATTTATGTGCTGTTTCCACTTGTCTCTCTCTCTCTCTCTCTCTCTCTGTCTCCCTCTCTCTCTCCCACAGAGCTCAGTCATGTATTGCATTATGTATTAAATATAACCATATTAATAAAGCATAATATTTTCTGAAAAGGTGTGAAAAATGAATAAAAGGGCTGCATGGTGAGAGTGCTGTTGCCACCTCACAGCTCCAGGATACCCAGTTTGGTCTCCCAGGGTTACTGTGTGCAGACTTATACATGTTCTCCATGTGGGTTTCCTCTGGATTTTCCAGTTTTCTTCCACCTCTCAAAAATATGGGAAGTGGATTGGCTATGCTAAAGTGCCCCTAGGTGTGAATGTGTGTGAGAAAGGTGACTGGTTGTACTGCTGTCTCATCCAGAGTGCTCCTGGGATAGATTCCAGGATCCACTGCAGATCTGACCATGATAAAGCTTGCCGTTGAAGTACTAGTTGAAGTAGTAGTTGTAATTGATGTGGTTATAGTAGTTGAAGTATTTGTAGTTGAAGTAGTAATTGTAGTTGTAGTAGTAGTAGTTGAAGTTATAGTAGTTGAGGCAGTAGTAATGTGGTTGTAGTAGTAGTTGTAATTGATGTAGTTGTAATAGTTGACATTGTAGTAGTTGTAGCTGAAGTAGTAGCAGAAGTAGTTGACATTGTAGTAGTTGTAGCTGAAGTAGTAGCAGAAGTAGTTGACATTGTAGTAGTTGAAGTAGTAATTGTAGCAGAGGTAGTAGCTGAAGAAGTTGTTATAGTTGAAGTAGTAGATGTAGTTGAAGTAGTATTAGTAGTTGTTGTACTATTAGTTGTTGAAGTGGTAGTTGTTGAAGTTGTGTTACCTGAAGTGGTTGTAGTAGTGTTAGCTGAAGTGGTGGTAGTTGTTGAAGTGGTAATTGTAGTAGTTGAAGTAGTAATAGTTGTAGGAGTAGTATGGATTTTCAGATTGAAATCTGAAGTAAAATACTTTACTAAGAATTTTATTATTTTCCATTTTCTGATATTTTTTGTTGGATATGCTTGGCTCCTTTAAATGCAACAGCAGTTTTCATTATTCACATTCAGACTGGAACTGCTCTTTGCTTTTAGTGCTCTATAGATGTCAGTGTATGTTTTTTTTTTGTTGTTGTTGTTGTTGTTTTTTTATTTATTTAATTAATTTATTTATTTTTTTTATTTGGGACACAAGTATATTAAAAATTATTTTTGGGTGGTTTCCACAACTTAATATGTGCATGAAACTGTCCATTATCATCAACAGGATTCTCTTCTGTTGTCATCATTTTCTTTTGTCTCCCAGTTCTGCTGAAAATTACTGTTGCTTTAGATTCCCAGATCAGTGCTGTGATCTTTGCTCACGTTTGCTATTCCAAATCAAGCTTTGCTAATAGTTCATTCTTCTGCTTGTAAATGCTAGTATGTAAAATTATGTTCTTTGGGCTTGCTGGTTCCAATCACATACAATTACTTGCAAAATATGTAGCACACAGCCCTGCATTTGTAGAATTTATGAATCAGTTATTAATCTGATCACTTGTATCTCTTAGTATTTTGTTCATTTATGCTGAAATTATTGAATCATATTTCATGCCACTGTTGATTTTATTTATTTTATGGGCACTTGTTTTTGTTTCTGCATTGTTCATTTTCTTTTCTGTATGTCTTTCTGTCATCCACTCATGTCTGCAGGCTCCAAAGGTACAGTGGGGCCTAAATGAGAAGGTAGGGCGTCCTCCAGACCAAAGGGTGAGGAGCGTACTGGTGGAGGGGTCTGAGCCCACGGAGGCTCTCTCTTTGTGTGTGTGTGTGTGTGTGTGTGTGTGTGTGTGTGTGTGTGTGTGTGGGGCCGTGTATTGCTGTTTGGCCCCTAATTTCAACTGATATCACAGGATGCCTTTCAAAATTCTTAAGAGGTACACGTGAGTGTGTGGAATTAAATTAGTGCCAAAAGTATTGTACGTAACTTTTCAAGAAACGAACAAAAATGTACAATGAGAGAAGAAAAACACTCTAAAACATTGAACATGGTGGCAGTAATTTAACATGGTCTTCAAATAAACAGCACTCTTTGTTAACAGATTTCTAAGCTTCCTTAGAAGCGAATCATGGTTTATGAATGCGCTGCCAGAGTTTTTGTTTACGCTTTTAAACTTTTCATGTACAAGTTTACAAGTTTACATCGCCATTCTGGCACAAACCTCTAGTGTGGGTGGGGCTTTACAGCGCTTTACTCTCATTGGCTAGTGAGATTTAGATCAACAGCTCGAGTGTCGAGCTGAGGAGGAAGAGGAGGAGGAGGAGGAGGATGATAACACTCCGTACCACTCCTGAGAGCTTTTCTCTAAAAAAGTGGTATGAGACTACCCAAAGCTCAAATATTAATTACTATGTAATATACTGATTAAGTAAGTAATTCATTTCCACTGCAAAGTACAAACACTATAACTGTACAGAGAACCGCATCCAGAACATGCTCCAAAATTCACGCCACTGGAGTCTCTACTTACAGGTCAGGGAGCTGTCCATCCAAATCTCACTAGCCATTGAGAGTCAAGCATTATGAAGCCCCGCCCACACTTGAGATTTGTGCCAGAATGGTGAACGAAAACTTTAATGTGTAAATGAAAACTCTGCTATTTATTTCAAAACCATGTTACGATTTTGCCGCTGAGTTCACAGTTTTCAGTTTCAGAGTGTTTTTATTCTTGGTTCGTTTCTTGTAAAGTTATGCACAAATTGAATTCCATATGAGTGCACTAATTAAATCTTTTAATCCTGGGGTTCACTGCAGCCAGTAACAGAAGACTGAATAGGGGGAAAAAACAACAAGGTGCAGAAAAGATTAGATGATTGCAATCTTTATTGCTCTTCTCCATAAAACCTTTTTTTTTTTTTTTTTTTTTTCCCCCCCTCCTCCAATTGTGAGAAGACAACTGAACAATCAGTTACACCAAATAAATAAAAAGATCACAAAAATACTTGCTAGTGTTTAACTTTATTGGTAACAAAATCTCTGGCGGTGGTCACTCATAAAAATGAACCAGCCCCTGATAGAAATCAAAATAACCTACTAATATTATTAAAGGAAATAAAATATTTACCTGATGTTCCAGTATATGTAAGTGAGGAATGAAAAATGAAGGGAAACGGTTCTAGGAAACTGGAATTCCGTGACCGGGTGGTGTTAGACATTACCCCCCTGAGGCTGATCATTTTTTTCTAATAACATCATGTCTCAAAGTGTTTTATTCTTCTTATACTACAGCACATTGCCAATTACACTACAGTGTTTTTGTTTTAAATTATAGATCAGTTTTTTATCCATTCATAGTTATATTTATCCATTTAAAGTTAATGTTGCGGAATGTCTGTGAAACAAGTTAGTTGTTTTATCACTTATGTTATTGCAGCTACAATCAGTTGTTTATACCACCATACTCTCTCTCTCTCTCTCTCTCTCTCTCTCAGTTAATAAGACAAAAAATAAATATAATGTTTTAGCTTACTGAGAAACTGTTTTATCCAGCACTGAGAATTCAGTAGTGCTATGGGGTTCTTGCAGATAAACAGTTCTGAAAAAGTAATACACTTTATCTGTGTAGAGCTGCTGTACAGGCAAGTGTGAGTACTTTTCTTACTGAAAGTAGAAAAAAAAAATTCTAATAAAATGTAACGAAGCAAATTGTGTCAAGCAGAGAACAGAAACAACATGGGTCAGGTCTTAAAAAGACACGCACAGACTGCAGCTGTAATTAAGCTGCCACTGAACACAGACTGTTTGGCTTGGCTGGTGATGGTTGGTCAGGAAATGCCTTGTTTTACTCCTCACTCCTTTAATCAGAAATAATTACTGTGCACAGTCAACAATGACAAGCTCTTGATTCAAATTCATATCTTTTGACAAAAAGTTAACGCCTTTATCAGGGCAAAAAACAGAGCGCTGCTGAGTTTGTTTTTGTTAAATGGTGTAAATAAACGTAGGTAACAATTCAGTGTGATCATCTCAATCTTTTCTGAATAATGGTCAGCTGAACCAAAAGTACTCCATATGTCCGTTTTGAAAAGCATCCTGCTATTAAACCTGTACTTTACTGTTAAAGCTGCTGTAAACAACGTTGCTAGCTAATGTTAATGTCTGCCCTAAATTACGTCCAGCAAATAATTATGCTATACAGAACATTTAAGACTTTTTTTATTATTATTATTATTATTTTTTTTTTAAGAATGTTTCAATATGGGTAATTCAGCTCAAGCTCAAGATAATCACCAAAACAATTTTAGCTGTTTATTAAAGGTCATATCTGGATATAATGATAAGATGGATGATAAAAATTGCTTACAGCAGCTTTAACCAGCAGCTAAACCTTAGAGAAAATGTTATTTCTCTTAACATTAAAGAAAAAAATCTCTTTGGATCTGTCATGGTATGTCCAGGACATACTGATGGTTCCAATGGATTTTTGGTCTTTCGTAACCGTGTACAACTAATACCCATAGCTAATCTACTGTCAGTCTTTGACAGTGCAGTGAGCATACATTTGATAATTTTTGTTTCAGAAGGAATGCCGGGCTCAGCCCAGCAGTGATGTACAGCGTGCTTTTTCTGTAGATGAAGTGAAGCAGCTGCATGCTGTATGTTACTGCTGCGTGTCCCAGCAGTGATGTTTACCCACCTTTGTTTGGGATGAGGAAATGATTGGCCTGCTCTGTAGGGGGTGGGGGAATTAAGTTTTTTTTTGTTTGTTTGTTTTCTTTGTTTTTTTGCATCAGATGCACATTACTGCATTGCTGATGTAATCAGAGCACAAATGGCATCTTATTAGTCACTTTTTGCAGTCACGGATAAGATGCTTTCTAGTGTAGAGTCTTAATCCGGGCCGCTTTTTAAATGGTATCCTGTCTGAAGTGCAGTCTGTTTAGTAGTCAATTATGTCAAAATGAAATGTTTTATAAATAGTTTCCTAACACAAATTTATTGCCCCTGTGCATTGTAGGCTAATGTAGTTCAAGATTTCCTTTTAGCTACGTGTGAGCCTTGAATGCCACAGACAGCGTAATCTTTTTGTCTCTTTCTCTCTCTCTCTCTCTCTCTCTCTCTCTCTCTCTCTGTGTGTGTGTGTGTGTGTGTGTGTGTGTGTGTGTGTGTGTGTGTGTGTGTGTGTGTAGGATTTGCAGCAGGTAATGGTATCCGGGCCTAACCTTAATGAGACCAGCATTGTATCAGGTGGCTATGGAGGCACAGCAGAAGGCATCATTCCTACTAGTTCTATCAAAGGTATCACTCCTTTTGTCTTTCTCTCTCTCTCTCTCTCTCTCTCTCTCACACTCTCACTCACTCATCCTCCGTTTCTCTCTGACTCTCACTCTCTCTCTCACACACACACCATGCTGTTCTCAGTGTCTTGCTGTCCTGTTCTGCTTGTGAAGCCTCAGATTCGAGTTGAGGCCGTTTTCTGGACATGCTGCGGCGCTGAACATGAATCATGTCTTGCATTATGTGTTCCAAATGCATATTTTCCAGCTTATCAGCTAGCCCTGAAGAGTGCTGAATTCTCTCCAGAAGGTCTACACTGCTATCCCCCCACCCCTCTCTCTCTCTCACGTTATCTGTATGCACCATGTCCTCATTTTCCCGACAGGACGACTTTATATGACTATATTACTAGTCATTTTTGAATTCAATGATTTTTGTCAGTGTTTCCAGGAGCATAGTGATGGGGTTGACATTTGAGTTAATTAAAAAACAAACAAACAAAAATCTTTCAATCTAGATCATGCCTACTTCTGGTTCAAATCTGGATACAGATATGATTATTTGGAGCACTAAACCGATACAGGCATTGCGTTACACCTCTCATATAGATGTGATGTTTTAGGCATGACAACTGTCAGACAACTAGTATATACATTTTGTTTAACACATTTGCCCACCATGGTATTATATATTCATCTAATAGGCTACAGGTGGTAATATCTGTACATCAATAGCTTGATTAATCCCACTCTTTGCTGATAGAAATGTCCCTATTGCATAGAAGCAATGCTTAGGTGTTGCTGTAATAGTATTGTAAATGTATTATTGTGTTGGAATAAAAATGTTTCGTTACTGATCTGGGAATGACCGTTCATTGAGACCATGCGATAGCAGCTCCTGGCTCCCTCTGATGGCTGATTTTGTTATCGCATTCTGTCTCTTTCCTCTCTCAGGCCCCGTTATTCACCTCAACACTGACTTTATGGGCAACAGACGCATCCCTGTCGATGGACAAGGTTACAGCTTCGCTCTTTCAGTCTCTGTCTCTCTCTCTCTCTCTCTCTCTCTCTTTAATTATTCACTTCTCTTTTCCAAAGGTTGGGAATTCTGGGCAGATGGATTTTGCTTTTCTTTATAATTTCTCCTCTAGGTTTTAGAGTCTGCTTGGAATCAGCTGCACCTTTTCTTGTCCTTTGCCAAACATCAGATTAACTTTTCAGGACCATCATGCAATCATCCCAGAGAGCAATATTAAGCCCCCTCAACGTTAATCAACCTTGAGCGTCTCATGTATAAAATATTTGAAGGCATGTGATTTGTGGCATAGATTGTTATGCATGTATAGGTCAGTCATCAGCAGTGTTAACATTCTATTATTGTCCCCAGCTCTTTTCTACTAGACTCTAGGGAAAATGGGATAATTTTCATTTGTAGAATCATGGTTTTTACTTGCTTTTCCCCCAATTTCTTAAAATTACATAATGATCAGATATTACCTTATAGTCTTATTATATGCAGCATAAAATACTATGAATCTGTACATTTTGTATAAGTTCTTTTTCAAATTAATTTCTGTATTTTCAGCTTAATATAAATAATAAGTGGGCTGTTTAATATGTGCTTGATTTCCATGGTTTAGAAATATCTTCTCACAAAAAAAAGTGTTAAGTGTTTAGGCAAAAGTTACAAGTTCAAGGCATTATAGTTCAATCAAGTACTTTGAGAAATAACGCTGTTTTGGGTTATATCGATGTGGCAGTCATATTACCAAGGCCTAGTTTGGAGTAAGCATACAAATGCTACAATATTAATACACAATAATGTACAGTAATAAGATTATCAGAGTAATATGAGTAACTCCAAGGAACACATCTTAATAGACAAACACACACACACACAGTTGTCACTATAGCGCATCATTAAACTTGGAGATAACGGTGTTCAGGGAGTTATTACTATGTGATCAGTGAAATCTTCAGGTTTACCTGTTTGCATGTTTAACTTAAAGCTGCATTCATTTTTTCAGAGTTGTACATCTTCTCTTCATGACCATGTTTCCCTCCTTCTCCCTGTTCCTCTTCTTTTATATCATCATCCTCTCACACATCCATAACCTTCCCATGCCCTTCTATCACTCATGGAACCATGTTACATATGTAAAAATGTAACCATGAATCCTCCCCCTTCATCATCTAAACCTCACCTCACCATCACTTCCTTGCTCCAATTCCCTGTTATGACCTCCAAATGCCCATCCACACCCTTTACCTGACCCCTCACCAATTGCCCCCTCCAGACCTGCGAATGAAGTGCAGGGGCGTTAGCATTGGCCCAAGCCACTCTGCTGCCATCCGGATAGCCAGCCAATCAGACAACTTCCCCGGTATCCCAGGTACCCCGGGATTCTTCCATCATTGTGATCTCTGGCAAGCCATCACTCTGTCATTCACTCTCACTTGCACCCTTCTCGTCTTTCACCTACCGACATTCTGTAGTACACTGATCAGCGCTTTCTCTCTGCTGCAGTGGTGGCTACATTTAAATAGAACTACCTAAGCTTCTGTCTTATTATTGGGTTAATGATTGGGATAAAGGTTTGTGAGACTGATCTGAGCTTAGAGATAAGTTGTAGGCCGAAATTTGAGACTCCGCTTGAGCATTGCTTTGCGTCTTTGCATAATAGGATCCAGCATGCACCACAGCACCAGTTCATCCGTGATGGCAGAGGAGGCCACGAGAGGCGTCGCTGTGGAGAAGTTTGACATGGTGAAGAAATGGGGCCTGAACACTTATAAGGTATGAGCTGTTCTTAAGCCAATCATTAAATAAATGATTATAAAATGCAAATGCACTCAGGAAAGTTACATTTTAGTAGGAACTATATGTGTGTGTTAATCCAACGGTTTCTATGTCCTCTATGCTCTAACAGTATTCGGTATAAGGTGAACAAAGTGCACTAGAGTGGCAATAAAAAGTATCATGACCTGCAGGGGGCACTGAGTTGACTAAATAATAATCACAATCTCACCCCTACAAAGTGAAAGCATCGCTTTCCTTGTCCAAATTCGTCATGACTGTTTATTTTGACTAGTCATTCATTCTTTGCCACTGTGATGAGTGTCAAAAGAGACTGGGAGTGGAACAGTTTATATAAAAATAAATAAATAAATAAATAAAGAATGGGGGGAAAAAAGTACCATACCCCAAGATATTATTTTCGATATATGCTTAAAACTTTTACTTTTTGATGAAGATGGCACATTACATTGCAGTGACAGAGCCTGAAACGGGTCAACATTTTCTAAACTGAAATGAGTCTCTTCTAGTCAGTTTAAGTAACAAAAAAAAGTTTTGTTTCATCTCTATGAGTCAAATGAGGTCCCTACAAGTTCATTTCAAAGCTAGAGTCATTTTACTATAAGTGGACTAATCATTTGAGAAAAAACAGAAGCATTTCATAGAAGACAAAAAAAAAATGTTTATTGGAGTTATCAAGTTAACCACTTTATCTGATATTGGCACTGGATATTCTTTAAAAAAAAAAAAAAAAAAAAACAAGCAAAAAGAAAACAACCAACATTGGGAGCAGGTAGGCTTAACACGTTTGCCTTACACCTCTGGGTTTGGGCGTTCGAGCCCTGCCTCCGCCCTGTGTGCGCAGAGTTTATAGGGCAGTGGTTAAGACAGTGGGTTACTGATCAGAAGGTCACGAGTTCAAATCCCAGCACTATCAACCTGCCACTGCAAGAACCTTAACCCTCAACTGCTCAGTCACTCTGGATAAGGGCCAAATACTATACATGTAAATGTAGGTAGGAATTAGTTAGTTTGGGAACTTTACAAAGCTTACTGTGTCATCTGTGTAATTTCTTAGAAAAGAGGACTTTGACAGATCAAAGAATCTGCTACAAGTAAATGCACTTAAAGCTTACATACTGTTACTCAAGCATGCACACACGCGCGCGCACACACACACACACTCATTCTCGATAAAGTGAAACCAGTCCTCAAGTGTTTATCACAGGTTAATTTCATTTTGATGCATGTTATGATTGAATGGCAGTCTGCCGTATACTGGGGAACAAATTATCTGCTCGAACCTTTTGATAAGTTTCTCTGGAAATTATATCTGCCCAAGGATTCTGGGAATAGATGCATTGAATTAGGCAACAAGATATCATTTTTTTAAAAAAATTATAATTATTATTATTATTATTATTTTTATTCTTTCCAAATACACATGCTGTGGAAATAGTGTCTTCCCGAGAAGTTCATGTTAGTACTAGTAGTCTGACTCATTTTCAGTGGCACCAGTACCGTGGCGGGGCTTGTTACCACAAGTGTTAACTCTTTTGACAACTGACGAGTTCTCAGTAAGAACAGGGGCAGAAAAAGTATTGAGAAATGATCCTTAAGTGGAAGTATAATTAAAGTGAATCTTACTTAATTAAAAGTGTGAAGGAAAGTCAAAAAAGCTTTTTTTTTTTTCTTTTTTTTTTTTTCTTTTTTTTTTTTTTTTTAAATGTACCTAAAAGTACTTTGAAGGTCTAAATAATAACGTAAGGAGTATGTAAGTACTCTATTTTTCAAGAGTAAAAGTATACAATTTCAGCAATACTCAAAGCAAAAATACCCCTAAAATAATACTCAAGTATAGTAATGAAGTACAGTTACTTAAGTATTTTCCATGTCTAAATAAAAGTAGTATATGATGACATTTGAGAACTCAACTTTTAGAAGGAATCTTCTCATCCATCTGATCTGCCTAATTCTCCAGCACTTTATAAGCTGTATCAGGTGGGATGGAAGCAGGATAAATTTGAAACCATGCAGGGCAGAGGATGTACAGAGCTGCTGCTGTGAATATGCTGGAAAAAATAATCCTCCTCGAAAACATGCTACAGAAAAACATCACAAACATGTCACCTATTTTACAGCTACAGGGGTGCTTGAAAGTTTGTGAATCCTTTAGAGTTTTCTACATAAATACACTAGGGCTGCAGCTAACGATTATTTACTAAATTTATTAAACGGTCAATAATATATTTTTTCCTGATTAATCGGCCAATTATTTTTTGATTAATTGATTAATCGGATGGGGTAAAACTAAACTTTCAGTACCTTCTTCTTTTTTTTTTTTTTTTTTTTTTTTTAAATCCACAAACTGAGTGT
>JANDJT010000060.1:15978626-15988730 GCA_024331685.1 Stegophilus panzeri | reverse complement strand
GTGTTGTCACATGAAAAGATATAATCAAATATTTACAAAAATGTGAGGGGTGTACTCACTTTTGTGAGATAGTGTGTATGTGTGTGTATATATATATATATAATATAATATATAGTATATATAATTATATAAAAATGTATTTTGATATTGGCTGTGCCTCGTTGAATATTTTGCATGGCTTTTCCAATAATCTCAGTTGTACATTTCCGTTTATTGTGGTATGTTCGTGTGAGAAGTGCCGCACACCCGTGATAATCTAATGTAGGAGAAATACTGTATCAATCACATGTTAAATTGTTTTCTAACATTCCTGCTCCCTCCTTGCCTACACTTTCCACACTTTTATTTTGCTAGAATAATGAGTGCAGTGTGTGTGTATGTGTGTGTGTGTGTGTGTGTGGCAAAAGTGTTTTGTACATCATCCTTATTTCTTAGTCTTTAGACAAGTGTCAGGATAGAGGTACTGTGTAGCAAGAAAGAAGCATGAAGGACGGTTGTTGAAAAGTAGTACTAAAATCATGAATCGGACCAAATCCAATTTACGTTATGCTCTAACTTTGTTTTTACAAAATGATTTGATGTCCTTTTTATTTCTGATTGATGCTATCAGAAGGGTTTATTACTAAAATGAGAGTCTCTCCTCATCCCCAGAGATTTGTGCGAAGTACGTTGTGTAAAATTAACATTTTAGGCTTCTCTGATACAGTAGTGTATGAATGATGTTTGCCTTTATTCCTAATGCTGACCAAACCCTCTGGAATATGGAAATGATATACTAAAGCCCACAAGATAAAATCTGAAATGTTTGCAAAAAAACCTGCCTTGTGTATTTTTATTGATGTAAGTTTCCTTGAGTGATGTTAGCAGAACTTTAAATGTTAAAACGCAAATTTTGCTCTGAGAGCTAGTTTTCAGTAGCTATGTGTTATACATGCATTGTGTGCTTAAGATTTTGGAGCATGAATGTCGCTGTTGTTTCAACAACCAAAGTTTCCGCTTGTAGCAGTTCCTGATATGGATTTAATGACACTACCGCACACTCACTTATACCACTAGAATGGTGTTAAACGCATTTTCCAACACACACCCTACAGTTTATTTCATTTATATACACACTAACCATCCACCTGCACACCTCATTTATGCAGTTATCCAATCAGCCAATTTTGTGTCAACAGCACAATGCATAAAATCGTGCATATACAGGTAAAGAGTGTCAGTTAATGTTCACATCAAACCTCAGAATGAGGTGATCTCTGTGACTTTAAACATGGCATGGATGTTGGTGCGAGATGGGCTGGTTTGAGTGTTTCAGAAACTGCTGATCTCCTGAGATTTTCACACATAACAGTCTCTAGAGAATGGTTTTTACACAGAATGGTGTTCCATTCTAAACAGAATTACTCTTAAAACTGCACCAACAACAAAAAAAAGTAAAAACCTACAGTTATAAATAACTTGGGTGACACGGTGGCACAGTGGGTAGAGTTACATCTCACAGTTCCAGGGTATTTGGTTAGGTCCTGAGCTTGGGTAACTGTCTGTGCAGTTTCTATACATCTGGAGATAGTGGTGGCTTGACAGTTAAGGTTCTGGGTTACTGATCGGCAGTTCGGGGGTTCAAGCCCCATCTGCTTAGGCCCTGAGCTTGAGCAAGGCCCTTAACCCTCTCTGCTCCAGGGATGCTGCATCATGGCTGACCCTGCGCTCTGACCCTAAGGTGCTGGGACATGCAAAGAAAAAAAGAATCTCACTGTGCTGTAATGTATGTGTGACCAATAAAGACTCATTATCATTATTATCTTTTCTCTGTCTTCATGTGGGTTTCTTTCCACCTCACAGAAAAAGTAAGTGGATTGGCTACTCTAAATCGCCCGTGTGTGTGCGCGCGCACACGTGCATGTGTGTAGTCCTGTGCCCCATCCAGGGTGCATTCCCACCTGTTCCCAGGGTGGGCTCTGGATACCCCATGACACTGACCAAGGTAAAGAGGTGACTGAAGAATGAAGAAACAACATGGAAGGAGTACATATATACAGTTGTAGATGCAAATTCTCTGTGGTTGTAGTGATAAAAGTGATGTGTGTGTGTGTCTCTGGTTAGTAGCCACATCATACAGAATGTAGTGCATTCATAATTCTGCATAATAACACTGCAAATTATGCATTATTTAAATTAATGTACATTTGTACAGTTTGTTACTCACCTGTCTATTAGAATGAGATGGCAGTGTGCCAGTTCACTCTATGCAGGAAAGTTCTGGAAGTTCTGAGGCACTGTATATTGTATAGAGTTCTGACTTTGGTGCGGTTTTACACAGCGGCTTCTCTCAGATAGTGGGCGGAGCTTTCGGCGCAGGTGAGTGACTACCGGCTCGAAGGGGCCGTGGCTTAGCGAACTGATAAAGTGTCTCTTTATTTGAATGCTGGTGTTACGCTGGTTTGCCGCGATGCCTGTCGGTTAAAACGTTTGGGTTTTTATTGTTGGCTCTATGTTACATAGGATTGTTCCAGTTCTGGTATATATGGTTTCTTTTAATGAGCTGCGTTTTATTGTGATATTTTTTCGTGTGTGTGTGTGTGTGTGTGTGTGTGTGCTGCTCCTTTCTGTTCAGTCTTCAGAAAGTGTTTGATTCTGGTTGTTTGGTGGATGTTAAGAAACTTTAGCCTTCCGATTAGACGACGAAAAAGAAATTAACGTTAAACTAACCGAACTGTTAATTTCGTCGTCTTTTGAACCTTAAACCCTTTTGTCTTGAAGTATAATAGTCATTTAATTCACCTTGTACTTTTCTTGTCTTTTTTAGAGATGCATGTTGTTTTTGTTTGTTTGTTTGTTTGAGGAACTGTTATTTCCTATTGATATGTTACATAGAGTTTAGACAGTAAGCTGTAGGAAATGATCAAACCCCATAGTGTAATGTTTTGGGATACTCAAAAAAGGCCTGACATTCTGCTGTAAAAGCAGCATTTTTCTATTTGTGTGATGTCTTACATAAACTGATCTGGCTTTATGGTTGCATCTCACCACCAAAAAATGTTACCAGTCCAATCACTGTTTTATCAGCAGAAACTTTTTTTTGGCCTATATTATGACTTATGATTTCAGTATTAAACTCATTTGATTTTGTAAATAAGTAAGTCAGACAGATTGTGTGTGTGTATTGTGTTCTGCTTTTCTGACACTGAATTTTATGTAGTCCTGGCTGCAGTGTCTGTGTTGTCTTGTATGTTCCACCATAGTCTTGAAAGCATGAGATTTTATTCTAGTGTATGCATTTCTGAAAATTGGTTGACAATTCAAATTTTGCATCCTTTTCTGTTGAATCAGCTAACCTGGACCCTGCGAATCATCCATTCATTCGAAGCTGAAGTGGGCCTTCTTTGGTTATTCAACCCATAATTTCTAATGGATGGCATTGCCATGTCCATCGAACCTTCTCTTTTTTCTCCACCGCCACCTCCCCCACCTCCACCACCACCTCCACCACCTCCACCCCTCACAGGAAGTGAACCGTTCTCTCGCAGTGTTCACCGGCGCTCCAAGATGCGCAGCTTCAACTGGGACACCATTCCAAGGCATAGCGTGGTGGGGAAGCGCAACGTCTGGACATCGCAGAAGAAGCTGGAGGATATTCCTCTGGACACCAAGCGCATTGAGGAACTGTTTAGCCACAGTGAACGTCAGCAGATACCAACCAAGCATGGCACCGTCAAGAAGAGTGTGTGGGGCCTGCAGTCCACCAGTCCCGAATCAGAGATTGTGAGTAGTGTGTGTTTGTACCAGTTTTCTCAGGCAGATGGAAAAGTTGTCAGCTGGAGATTGCAAACAACAGTAAGGAGGTTTTGGTGCCATGTTTCGGTTACATACAGTGCATTCTTAGTGTTTTCAGTATATACTCACCATCCACTTCTAACAAGTATAACTGCACATTCATGCAGTTATCTAATCAGCCAATTATGTGACAGCAGCAAAATGCATAAAATCATGCAGATACAGGTCAAGAGCTTCAGTTAATGTTCACATCAAACTGTAGAATGAAGCTAAGGTGTGATCACCCAGAAGAACTGGTTTGAGCATTTCATAAAATGCTGATTTCCTGGGATTTTTCACACACAATGATCTCTAGCGTTTAACCAGAATGATGTGGAAAACGGGTCTGCAGGCTGAAACACCTTGTTGAAGAGAAAGATCAGAGGAGAATGAGCAGACTGGTCTGAGCTGACAGGAAGTCTATAGTAACTCAAATAAGCATTCTACAACTGTGGTGAGCAGAAAAGTCTGTTTCCATGATAGCCTCCTGATTCCTGAAACACTCAAACCATCCCATCTGGTACCAACATCCATGCCACGATAAGTCACAGAGATCAGTTTTTCTTCATTCTGATGTTTGATGTGAACAGTTAACTAGATGGCGAGTATCTATTTGAAGGAAACACTGTATCCCCGAGGAAGGTTGAACTTAAAGAGCAGACTACATCTTGTTTTTATTAGCACTAAATCTTGCAACATTAACATTTTGTTATTCAGGTCATTGAATTGTCTTGTAGTGCTAAGACAAGATGCCTAGACTTGCAGCTTTCTGTGGAAGATGTATCAAAATTGTATTGATCTTGGTTTACTACTAGACCTACACTTTGATTTATTATCTCAGGGATGTGTTGAAGTGATAAAGCATTCACTTTAAAGGAGATATCAAAACAGTTAATTTTGAAGGGAACAACTGATGAAAACTTCCTGAGATTCTTGTGAAAATCAGTCCGTTCACCTATAAAACAGGCCAAAAGTACCAAAGCCTGTTAACTGTGGCAAATAAGCTCTTTCATGTTAGTTTCGTGTTTTTAGCAAGTTAAACGAATTGCTAAATGAAGTTAATGATGGCATGAAGTTCTCATTGCTTATAATGTGTTCATTATAAATTCAGATACTCGTTCTTGTCAGTGATGATGCAAGAATTGAACGTCGGCTTTGAAAAATTATGTTTAACTTTGTCCTAATTGCTGCTACTTTGAACCCCTACAGAGGACACGGTCATGATCTTTTTCAGAATGGACAGCAGCCTAAAGATGGAGTTTTTTTTTTTCAGTGTACTTCACTAGCTAGCTTCTCAGCTGGAATATAAACACAACTGAGCTGTTAGTTGCATTATTCAAGCTTTATATGTTTGTCCCTGTATGACGGCCTCCACACAGTGCCATGTGATCTGCAAATGGGGTGCTGTTGGAGCAAAATAATCAATGGTGTGTGACTCGATGCAACACAAATTTAATTATTTTAATCTAAATGCACACCCTTATTCCTCTTGTATCACAACGATTTGCTAACGATTAACATTTTTATTTATTAAAAATGTGTTTATAATTAATGCTGTGTAATTAAGATGCAGTTATCATCAGCCTTTCTTTCTTTGTATCACCAAGCTGGTCATGTTACCAATAAACCACAAAACCTGTCTGTCCTGAAAACTTAATTCATTTAAACTTCTGCTTTGCAGCTGGATGTACTATCTTAGCTGCTGTTCTAGAAAATCGATCACCTTACATGCATTGCAGTTTCACAAGTTTGTATTGCAAAGCATGTCACTGTACAGATTGTGCTGTACAATTGTTATTGTAATATTTTTGCATGTACTGAGCAGCCCTAGTCAACAATATCATGCATGTTCAATATTACACTATTTCATATAATACATTATTGTAAATTATTTGGATTTGACTAATTGGAATGTACATAAGAATTTCAATGTGATTTAATCCGACGAACACCCATTTAGGCTCTAATACAATACATCATCCCTCAGTCTTTTGATATAATTGTTTTGATATGGAAGCTGCTTTTTTTTTCATTAGTTTTGATACTCTCATTGTTCATAAGATTGTAGAACCTTAAGTTTTTATACCACCACACTGCTGAATTTTCTATTCTGCTTGATTAGAAATTGTTGGTAGCAGAAAATGACAGGTTTATATTAATGTGCTTGTTCTATTATGTAGTAACTGCTACTTGCTGATTTGTAATTATTGATAGGGTGAAGTTTATTTAGTATTTAGTCAGAGTTAAAGGTATTCACATGGGTTTTAGGACTGGGGGAATATTCAGGACAGAGGACTTTGAGCTTAGTAGTTTCACAGTAACAAGATAAACTGCATTTTTTGGTCCAGCAGGAAAAAAGAGGTGTTGGTGAGGGAACAACTGTTTATATCTGTTAGAATGTAAGTGATGACCGCAACTAACTTGTTTCACAGATGCCCCACAACGTTAAATGTAACTATAAACTGACACAAGCTATGCTATGATGTTATTTAATAAATTAAAAAGATAGCTTTTGCAAATTGCGCTGGTATAAAAAGGGGGGGGGAAACACTTCAGGATATTCAGTTACTGAGTAATAATCAAACTACAGTAATGGCATAATAACATGCCCTGCTATCCATATTGTCCAAGCCCATGGTTCTTTCCTGGAAAAGAATGGGATGCTCCCTTCTGGTGAACTTATTCATGAATGATGGGAAAAATCCCTTAACACACAGTTAAGGGATTAGCCAGGAAATGGTTGAATGTTTGTGTTTGTCAGTGTATAGGGAACGGTTCTAACTATAAAGCAGAAGTGGCTCAGGATGATTAGTATTTATAATAATGGGAAGTGCGGAGATGCGTGCTGTTATACAATGGGATATATTTGTCTTGTTTTTACTTATGTTCCTACTTTATTGTATTACCTTGATGATGGTGGCATTAAAAATTTCCCTTTTTTGTACAAGCCTTTATGGATATTCAAATGAGAATTTGTTTGCGTTCTCTTTGACAGGTCTCGATCCTTAACTCAAAGAAAAGTATGAATATTGGGATTCTCCTTAAGCAGTTTAAAAGGTGAGGTATTGTACAGAAGTAGATCATACATGCTTATTAATAATTTACTCTATGAGCACAATGCAGTCATATATGGCCCTCAAGCATTTTGTCAGAAGGGTGAATGTTTAATTAAAAAATAATTGCCCCCCCCCGTAGAGACTATTATTTTACACTCAGGTTATAAATAATTGTGTATATATACTGTCACCTTTATTCATATTTGTGGAAATATCTGTGGAAGTACATATAATTTGGAATGATTACTTTCAATACTGAAATAGTGAATATGTTCTGAACACTGTAAACACTGTTGTCCCAGTCCATACTACTGATTTGTACAGCAGTGCAATATATTTTTTTAAACGTTATTTAACTTCAAATGCTAATTAGAAAATTTGAAATTCAATTACGTATGCAAGCACACTTGCCGTGTGAGTGCCTATAAGTTGACTTATAATTGAATTAATTAAGACAACTAAATGAAATTAAATTCTTAAGACAGAATTAATTAACTAATTACAATAACACCATATGACATTTCTAACCTTGATCATTATTTTGCTTCCTGTAAATAGTTGTTTTCAGTTTTCTGAAAAACTACTAAGAGCAACCAATGTTCTCAGAGATCAAATGTTTTATGTATCCTGGTGGCCAAATTATGCTGTAACGATACACTATGACACCACATTGTCTTGAGCTGAAATATTAACTCAACATTATATTAAAATTGAAATTAACCTCTTATGAATATAATCATGGTGACATAGCTGTAAATGCTCTTAAGAATATAAAATATGACCCAACTATTTTCTCATGAGTCATCAGAGGTCAGTGCATTATGAATCTCTGCATGGCCCATTGAAGCCTGTCATTTGTAGGAATTTATTCCAAAACAACAATGTTGCCAGTTTCTGTTTCTTCCCCTATTTCTGTTAGAGGTTATGAAAATCATGAATCAGTGAAGTGTGGAGGTGGATATGTGGTTATGGAATTTAAGACTTGAGCACCTCCTGTCTGTTCAGTACTACAGAAGACTATTTCTATTCATAATGTTATGTTTGTGCTTTGACTCCCCCTGCAGGCCAATTCAGGACATTGTTGAGGACATCAGTGAGGGAAACATGCGATTTGCTTCTGGTGGACTGAGAGAGCTGAGCAAACTGCTGCCTGATGATGTTGAGGTACACTGTACAGCTTGTAAAACTATGTAGCATGAAACTGTAGCATTATTCTCTCGTGTATTGATAACTTGGGTACAAATTAAGGCTGGCCAGAATGGATGTTTTGTCCAGTTTAATCCAATTTTAAATTATCCATTCAGGGGAAAAAAGTTGAACAATATTAAATATAATATAAAATTTTTTGACATTCCACTTTGTGGTTTGCTCAGTACAGTGGATATAAAAAGGCCAAACACACCCCTGTTAAAATGCTAGGTTTTTGTGATTAATCATGTCTGAACTTTTTCCACCCTCAATGTGAAATTATAACATATAATAACTAAGTGGAAAAACAAACATTTTAGGGGAAAAATAAACTAGCTACAAGAACCTGGTTGCATAAGTGTGCACACCCTTTTATAATTGGGGATGTGGCTGTGTTCAGAATGAACCAATCACACTCAAGCTCATGTTCAAAAGTAATTATCATACAGCTGTCATCAGTGAAATTATTCTGATTAACACCAAATAAAGACCAGCTGTTTCTTCACTTCTTGGTTTCATCTGACTGCTGAAGCCATGGTGCTCAAACAGCTTACAAAGCATACACGGTATTTCATTTGTTGACAGGAATCAATCAGGAGGGGGGTATAAAAGAACGTCCAAAACATTAGATGTACCATGGAACACTGTGAAGGCCATTATCAACAAATAGAGAAAATGGAGCACCAAAGTGACATCACAAAGAACAGGACATCCCTCCATATTTTATAAAAGGACAAGACAAAAGCTTACCAGGGAGGATTCCAAGAGACCTACCGCAACATTAAATGAGCTACAGGAATATCTCACTGATTATTCTATGCACTCGAAAATCTTTTAATTTTTTTTTTTAGCCCAACAGCTGGGTAAATATAGGACTGAACTCATTTTGGACTAAATTAACCCATCAAGCTGGGTTGTTAATTTTAACACAGCAAATGGGTTGTTTTTCAACCCAAATGGTTTTCATTTTTACAAAAACCCTGGGTTAATTTTATTTCATAAATGGGTTAATATTTTCTGGGTTATTTTTACCCTTTGAAAAGTATATAAATATTTTTGAATGATCTAGCCAGAACCCAGACCTGAATCCAACAAAAAAAAAAAAAAAAAAAATATATATATATATATATATTACATACATACATACACACACACAGACCTATGTATATGTATTGCTATACATTCAAAAGGGATGCTCTGAGCATCTCACTAGTAATCTCATAAGAAGTGAACTGAATTTTGCAGGTGAAGAAGCTGTTGTCATTCCATGGTGATGCGTCTCAGCTTGCAGAGGCAGACCGCTTCTTCCTGATGCTGGTAAATGTTCCCGGGTGAGTTTAATGGCTCCAAAATTCCCAGAGGATTAACAATTAGGATCTGTACTTGGTTTTATGTGTAAGCATGTGTTTTTGGAGATTGTTAATTGTTAGTCAGAATATGGTTTGCTGATCTGGCTTCCTCCCTGCAGTTATTAGGGTTTAAAAGCCCTTCACAGCAGCCGTCCAGAGATCTGGGTAAGATTGAGTTGTTGATGGATTCTGTGTTTGCAGATATGAAGAAAGACTGAAAAGCTTGCTCCTCAGAGAGGAGTTCATGCCCTTTATAGAGGAGATGAGAAAATCCATTTCCATCATGACTGCAGCAGCTAATGGTATTGTGCATTATCTTTAAAAAATAAATAAATAATTTAAATTACTTATTTCTGTTATTCATTAGTTTTGATACTTTACAGTTCAAAAAAACAATCTCAGTATTTTGTAAAATTCTGATGAATTAGCCAAAATGGTGCATGATGCAAGAGTTTTTCATGAGTTGTTTCTTCTCAACTGTCCCATATCTCCAAAATATAGAACATGTTTGTCATGGATTATGATTTATGGAATATTTTCCTTATTAGCTTATTGATGCCAGATAAACCTTTCTTACTCTCACAGAGCTGTTGGAGTGTGATGATCTACACTCTATAATCAGACTCGTGCTCAAAGCTGGAAACTACATGAATGCTGTGAGTTGGTTTTTTTTTTTTTTTTTTGTTTGTTGTGTTTTT
>JANDJT010000060.1:15933162-15957881 GCA_024331685.1 Stegophilus panzeri | reverse complement strand
ATGTATATGTGTGTTTACACAGTTATTTAAAGAATCAGATTATTTCTACCTCATATCATCTAGGAATATTCCCACAGAGGGGTAGGAGAAGCAAAAGTAAAGCATTAGAAGACACGTGTGCACACACACACACACCACGAAACCTTGTGCATCATGTGTGAATTTGCTAAGTGAAAGGTCTAACATTTTCAGTGATGATACGTGCCATCGTGATCATTGATCTGATGCTGCGAAACCATGAAGAGGCATTTGTCAAATTACAGATTGCTGTATGAATTTGTTTGCATCTCACAAGCTGTTCTATACCCATTTCATACACTGACTAAATATAAACTGTGTTTTACAAATTTGCTCACCTGGTGCAATGCTATAAAACCCTAATAGCTTTGATACTGAGTGTGTATGAATCAAAAAAGTTAAAAATCACAGATGTGATTTAGATTAACATTCCAATAAGGTCAGCCTCATTTCTCTCCAGTCTCTCTCTCTCTCTCTCTCTCTCTCTCTCTCTCTCTCTCTCTCCTCTCTCTCTGGGGACACTCATGTTGAGTCACTTTTCCTTTGCACTATCTTCTTGACAGGTTTACATAAAAAGATAAGCCTACGGGCTCTGCCTGCGCAAAAAGGAATGGACTTGTCTTAATTAAATGAGTTCATAAGCCACAGTGACTTGGCAATAGCTGCAAAATTTTTAATGGACTTGCCAAGAAATAACAAGTATCCACATAGATCAAATATTCATATTTCATGATAATTACAAAAGCCCATGTCTAGGCGAATTATGCATTCTGTCCATGATAAAATGACCTGTAGTTGTCTGATGGTGTGTCCTTGCTTGGGGTCAATGCATTAAGGGAGTTGTATATTTTAATCTAAGGATTAAATGCAATAACAGAGCTGAGTCTCCCATCTGAAGCAGGGATTGGTCACGCATTCTAACTTGTAACAATGTCAGGTTTTTTAGAAACATGAATCTGCTTGTCTGTGTTTAAAGAAAGATGGTAAATGGTCTGCACTTATATAGAGCTTTTTTTTTTAACCTTAGTGGTTCTACAAAACGCTTTACACTGGTTCTCATTCACCCATTCACACACACACACTCACACACCAATGGTAGCAGAGCTGCCATGCAAGGCACTAGCTTGCCATCGGTAGCAACTTGGGGTTCAGGGTCTTGCCCAAGGACACTTTGGCATGCGGGTCGGGAATCGAACCGCCAACCCTATGATTAGTGGACAACCCGATCTATCACCTGAGCCACAGCTGCCCAACGTGTGTCTTAATTGTCATCACAAACATATTTTTATAGTACTTAATAATCCCTAGACTTTCAGACTCTATCACTGTTTAATCCCCAGATCCAGTGCCACCCAGCAGTTGTTGCCAGTGACATCATAGGTTATGTAACTTTTATCACTAGTGCAGTCATGGCAGGTTCTTGCTTGTCTTGTCAGGCAAGGGTCTTTAGCCATTCTTCGAAGATAGTGACAGATTCTGCTGTCTGGATTGAGGTTGGAAGTTCAATTCAATTCAATTTCTATTTGTATAGCCTTTTTAACAATGGATATTGCCTCAAAGCAGCTTTACAGAAACAAATAAACATAGGATACAGATTTTAAGTGTGTGAATTTATACCTATTGAGCAAGCTAGTGGTGACGGTGGCAAGAAAAAAAACTCCCTAAGTTGATATGAGGAAGAAACCTTTAGAGGAACCAGACTCAGAAGGTAACCCATCCTCATCTGGGTAACAACGGATAGTGTGAAAGTAAAAGAAAGTTCATTATGGTTTTAACATGAAGTCTGATTGTTGAACTAGTCCACTGTTCACCAAAAGAGACCTGAGTGCAAAACTGCATGTGGTAATTGCAGTCCCAAGGCCATAGTAGCAACCGTAGTCCCAGCAACCACAGCGATAATGTCCATGTGGAATTGAGGTCCAAAACTTCTCTTTCCATGGTACTTCAAGCGGTACCATCCTAATCAATCTCCAGGCTATAGCCTCCAGTTGATGAGGGCTCCATCCAGAGGTAGGGCATCAGGATGGATCAGGCAGGTCAGGATCACTGGCATCTCCATATCATCATGTGTGGGTCAACAGAAGGAGAGAGAGATTAGTTATGCTTACTATCCCATGATGGATGACTGTGTACTTTGTGTAAAAGAAAGTCTATTCATGGTAAGCTTGAGTAAACCAAAAAAAAAGTTATCTCCACCTCTTAGCGACAGTCAGTTTGAAGGTTCTGGAAAGGGACCTCATACCTCGCTGAGTAGGCATTACAGGGTGTCGGTCATTACTGATCGCAGGTTGTGGGAGGGAACATAAACCTCAAGAAGAATGTTGAGGCAGGGGTGCCATGCCAGGCGAGGTCTCATATGTGATCATCAAGGCCTTGAATTTGATGTGGGCAACTACAGGGAGCCAGCGGAGGGAGATGAAGAGGGCTGTGACGCGGCTCCTTTTGGGCTGGTTGAAAACAAGGCATGCTGCTGCATTCTGAATCATCTGAAGTGGTTTGATGGAGCTGGCTGGGAGGATAGGAGTAGTGCATTGAAGTAGTCCAGTTTTGAGATAAGAAGCCTGGACTAGTAGCTGTGTGGCAGGATCCGTGATATAGGGTCTGATTTTCTTGATGCTGTACAGAATGAACCTACAGGACCATCCAGTTGTTGAAATGTGGTCTGTAAACTTCAAGTCACCCCAAGGTTTCTGTCTGTCCCGGTTGGCTTGAGTGTGGTTGACCCTAGCTGTGAGGTTGTAGTTGATTGAGGGGCAGGCAGGGATAACGAGAAGCTTTTTTTTTTTGCCAAGTGCATTTAATCATTTCACCTATTAGTGATTTTCAGGTTTATGCTAATTATTATGCATTATAGTGAGAATCACTAATATTATGGGAATGTATTGTTAAAAACCATGAAGATGCCTTTATTTGTCCCACAATCAGCTCAGACCAATTGGATGTGCTAAGGATGATGGTGCAGGAAAGCTTAGTATGCTTCATTGAACTTCAGTGCAGCAGTACATATTTAGCCTCACTGGTTTGCCCTGAGATGCTGTAAAATGATGTAATGGGGAGACTTTTATTTTCCTGGCACAGTGACCTGTTATCCAATGCCATTTCTTTCTCATTTCCTTTATCTCTCCAGTTCAAATGTTACACCAGGATTTACACAATCCATTTCTTGTTTACCAGCTAATAAACGGCTGTGCTTGTTATGAAATATTTGTCTCACCAGACATTTTTTGGCCAAACTCTCTATATCCTTTTCCCTTATGCTGTCTCACCCCACCCAGTTTGTCAGCAGGCATTGTTAGCCTGTGAGGCAATCCATGCTTTCAGCAGGCTTCTGCTGACTAACCAATGAGGGAAGAGTCCATGCGAAGAGCACTTGGTGTGTGTTCTGTGCTGGCCAATGGAATGGCCTGTGTGGGTCGTGGCTTAAAATCCAGCCTCACGTCAGAGCTGTGCTTCAGTCAGTGTGTGGTGGCTGGAGAAAGCCTGTGTGCATTCAGGCGTGGGTTGGAGAGACTGGGGAAAAGGAGGGAGAGAGACACGGAATGAAGGAGAGAAGAAGAGGGAGGGTAAAGAGTTTAGAGTTGAGCTTAGGGGGCGTAGGCAGCGACAGTGACACAGGATCTCATTTTGTTGTTCTGTTAAAGAGCCCAGCTGGAAGACAGGAAACAGGAATGAAACCAGCCTGAGATTTCTCCAACTCTTCTGTGTAAGTGTGTGTGTGTGTGTGTGTGTGTGTGTGTGTGTGTGTGTGGGCAGAGTGCAGGACTGAGGTGCTGAAGAATGCCATTGTTGCAGGTCTTTCACAGAGACAGCTGCTGCTTTATAGCCACTAATGACAAGTATTTTTAAAACATTTTCTTCATTGTCATTGAGACCCTCCTTCCAACGGTCCTCTCTGTCTCTCTCTCACTTTTAGGCTTTTGTGAGTGTGTGTGTGTGTTCTGTGGTATGTCAGAAGCTAACAATTCATGCACTAGACCATCTAGGATTACATTTCTCTAGTGTAATAATCCTGTGTGTTGAGACATGCATGAACTTTCCCATGTTAGCCATAATCCTTTTGACTATGTGATCATTACACCATGCCATGTTTTATCCAGACAAGGTCTTGACTCAGTATTTGTTTTAGTACACCTACTTTTCTTAGACCAGTAAATCCGGATGGATAAAAGTCCAACCGAACGTTATTTCCTGCCTGAATATCCTGGTTCACTTGAAAATGTCCACTTACACATGAGTTATGATTTGCTTTTAAGTGGGTTTTATGGGAGGGTCATCTGGGTGTCCTTAATCTCAAACAAATTTAATACCAAGTGCATGCACATGATATTACAGGGTGGAATAATGGGTCAAGTGCTGATTTGTTTTTGGTTGCTGTTTTTGGTTCATAAACAGTGACCGTATTTTCATTTCATGCCAAGAGTACTGTGTCACAGCCAGCATGGCCAGTACAATGCCTTACTTTTCAAACAGTAGTTTTATTTTATTTTAGGAAAGAGTGGGTTCTTTTTGGTTTCACGTTTACCAATCCTCTTTATGTACCAGACCAATCCTAATTCTGTCACCAGCACACAGCAATTAAAATCCTATTCTTGAGAATGATGCTGATAGCGATCCTTTAGTTCTGTATGTACAAAGCCCTTAAATTCTTTTACTGTAAGTAGTTGTTTAAAACTCATCCAATAAGTGTATTTAGACTTGAGAGAACTTAAATTATACACCTCTTCCCAGTGCCTATTCTAGAAAGACATCAAAGTATACATGGCCTCTCTCTCTCAACTTGGTATCTCATGAATCCCAACCATCTACTGGGGTATCTGACCCTGTTTAAGTCATCTCTAGTGTGAGCCCAGTCTTATTTTAGCCTTGGTACATCATCCCATCAAAACAGATTGATGGAGAATCAGAGGGGGTGTAATGGAGGATGATATCCGCTTTACCATTTGAGGCCCTTCTACCCTCATTAGTCACATGTCTGTCCTGTTCTTGAGGCAGTCTAAATCTTACATGACTGTTTGTGTGTAAAAATAAGGGCTTAATTCCTGTTGCACATTTGGACACTGTGACAGATGTGGTGACAGAGGTTTGTTTGTATGCGTGTATGAGAGAAAGACTGTGAGGCATAAATAATAAATCTGCCCATGACCCACTGAGAAATGTTATGGCCCAAACAACAGCTCGGGCTAATGCATATGCTAGACCTGCACATCTGGATTTAGATAGAAATGCTTTGCTTGTAACGGGTCTTATGGGGCGAAGAGGTCAAAGTTTTCAGTGGCTGTCACACTGGGTCCCACACGTTTTATGAGGGGCTCTTTAAAGATTATTTGGACAGTTGGTGGTTGTAGAATGCAGATGCCCTCATTGAAAGCTTTTCTGAAATGAAAATACCCTCAGTTGTCAGGTTCTACAGATAATTTAAGAGTTCCCCTCAAGCAACCTGTAGGGTACTAGACAGAACCTTTTTTTTATATAAGCATGTATATTGTACTTTATCTTTTCCCAGTGTTGGACCTATATTTTTCTTTGCTTCTTTTGATGCTTTCATTCCCTGCCATCTCTGGGCAGGGAGCACACATCACCTGCTGACCTTGAAATGCTGGAGCAGTGCTTTGTCAAGGGTTCATTGTATGGTTTCTGGCTTTAGATTTCTAAAGGTGTTTTATTTGGAGTCTTTTCTGAAACAGTAACTCTCTACTTTTACAGCATTTAGGGCCTTAACCAGAGCAACTTCCAGATGTGCTTTGTACTCTCTAACAAAAATGTATGCTTGTGCTAGTACACTAGGCCAGGTATTCTGAATGCCATCAAGTTTAAACCTTGTTAGGGGGAGGTTAGTCCCGCATGAAATGAAAACAAGTCAAGTGCTTAGTGAAGAGGCAGATCTTTAGTCTTTGTTTGAAGACTGGCAATGACTCAGCTGTTTGGACAGCCCGAGGAAGTTCATTCCACTACTTGGGTGCCAGTACGGAAAAGACGCTTGATGCATGCCTTCCATGTACCTTAAGAGATGGTGGGTCCATTTGAGCCTTGCTAGATGGGTGTAATATGTGCCTTAAGGTAGGAGGGTGTTGGGCTGATTTTGGCTTTGTAAGCAAGCGTGAGTGTTTTAAATCTGATGTGGGTAGCTACAGAATACCAGTGGAGGAAATGCAACAATGCAGTAGTATGGGAGAAATTGAAAAAAAGTCTTACAGATGCATTCTGATCGGTTGCCAGGGTTGGATTGCATGCGGGGCAGACCTGGCAGGAGTAAACTACAGTAGTCCACTCTCAAGATGACAAGGGACTGAAAAAACACCCCCATGGCCTCTGTGTATAGAAATGTTCAGATCTTCCTGATGATATTGTAAGGGAAAAAACTGTTGTTGAATTTTACATGGAGCCTATAAGATTCCTTCCAAAAGGTCATAGATTGAACTTTTTTTTCCTTTCCTAAGAGCATTTTAACTATACCTTCTCCAGAGCCCAGTCCATGTTCTTATAACAGGTATTTTTCTTCCACTAAGGGTAAAACTGAAAGTCAGGTAGCAGCAAAACACTATTTTGTGTCATTGACTTGAAAATAAAGTATGTCTTCTTGAATTCAAAATTGATAGCAGTCTTTGACACTTGACACTTGTTGGAATAAGACTTTAAGGTTTATGTAGGTTTTCCCACATGTAGCCTTATGTAGCTTTATGAAAGTGTTGCCAAAATACCTAAACAGAATACATGATTAGGTAACATTGTTCAGTATTGCAATGGCCTCTGTGTTTCAGTATGTGAGTGTAAAATAGCTCAGTGGGACTAGTGATCGGAAAGTTGTGAGTTCAAATCCCAGCACTGTCAAGCTGCCACTGCTGGGCTCTTAACCCTCAAATGCTCAGTTGTATAAATGAGATAAATGTAAGTTGCTCTGGATAAGAGCATCTGCCAAATGCTATAAATGTAATGTAAATGTAATGTAAGCTTGTAAAGACAAGTGTTGAGTGTTTTTGTTCCATATTTGTCAAGACCTCTGCTCTCTGTGCTTATTCTCATTCTTTCCACTTAGTTTATGCTGTCAATTTTTTTTGTTGTTGTTTTTGTTGAAAGATAAAGCCAGAAGAGGAAACTGATGTGTGACTGAAGGAAGGTGAATAATTAGAGCTATGAAATCTGTTATAAGAAAAGGAACAAGGGACAAAATTATGTTTTTATGGAAGAGATTAGGAGGTAAAGGCATTGGGGTACATTGTTTTAATTATTTTTTACAAAGTATGTTTGGTCTTGCTGAACATAGATTTAAAAAATAAATGCAAACACAGATTTCGAGATGTTAGGATGGCTATTGACACATTCAAGTAAGAAGGCTACCTTCAAGGCTCAAAGACCATTTTAGTACTGTAATTATTATAGTGGTTTTTATTGATGATTAACCATGGCTCTCTTTCTGTCTGGGTGTTTGGTGTTTGGCACGCACTCGTGTGTGTGTGTGTGTGTGTGTGTGTGTGTGTGTGTGTGACAGTTTAAGGTGTGTCCTGGCCCCTAGCCGTGTATGTGAATGTCTGTCGCCATGGCTAAGCGTGAGACTGGCAGCACAAGTCCAGTGGTGCGGCAAATAGACAAGCAGTTCCTGGTCTGCAGCATCTGCCTCGATCACTTCCACAACCCCAAAGTGCTGCCCTGCTTACACACCTTCTGCGAACGGTACAGTTTCTCACACACTCCACACAGACTAACAGTCTGTAAGAGGATATTTAGATGTTACCAGTATTTGACCAGTCCCCTGTGGCTCAACTTTGTAAATACATGGTGTAGATACCAAAATAGCTCAGTAGTTTTATGATGCAGCCTATGGCAGTGTTTTCTCTTTTTTAAATTAAGTGACACTTGAAGCTTGATTACTGAACATATTTACAAAAGGAAAATGAAGCCTCTGACCTATTTTAACAGTATTGCTTATAATGATTTTTGCTTTTGTCCAAAGTAAACAAAAATCATAACCATTTTATTGTAATAGTGCAAAGTTTTGGTAAATTCATATTTATTTGAGTCAGCCATGGCCACCACTAATCCTGTTTATTATTACTTTTTTTTTTTTTTTTTCATTTATTTATTTAGTCCTCCCCTCCCATTTTCCCATAATTTTATCACCTTCAATTCCCATCTACCAGTCAGCTCTCCCCTATCATATGACAGCTGCCAAGTGAGACATGCAAAGCCAGCCAACTGCATCTTTTCGAACTGCTGCTCATGCTGCATTACAGGGCAGTGTAACACACTGAGGAAAGTGTTATCTACCACCTTCCTCATACAGTACATGAACTCACAATTGGCTAGTGTCGCTGTCACTGACAGGGGAGAGAGTGTGCAATCCCTGCCACACAGAGAGCATGGCCAATTTTGTCCCTTTCTCTCCTGGCCAAAGATGACTGTGGCAATTTTTTCTTTTTTTTTTTTTTTTTTTTTTTTTTTTTTTTTTTTTTTTTTTTTTTTTGGCACTCACATATGTGACACCCATATGTGAGCCTTAAGATATCAAGCTGTTGTCACAAAAAGATTTAAGCACAGAATGTCTTTAAGTATAGAATGTCTTTGTATGTAGTAGCATTAATATTTCCCTTCACTGGAACTAAGGGGTCCAAACCTGTTCCAGCATGACAATGCCCCTGTGCAGAATATCAGGTCCATAAAACATGGTTTGCCAAGGCTAGTGTAGAAGAACTCCAGTGGCCTGCACAGAACCCTGACCTCAACCCCATTGAACACCTTTGGGATGACTTGGAACATTGACTGTGCACCATCCCTCCTCTCCAGACATCAGTGCCTGACCTCACTAATGCTCTAGTGCTAATCACTAATGTGGCTGAATGGACAAATCCCCACAGCCACACTCAAAGATCTAATGGAAAGCCTTCCCTGGATGTGCTATAGCAGCAAAGGGGGACCAACTTTGGAATGGAATGTTTAACAAGCACATATGGGTATGATGATCAGGTGCCCACATACTCTTGGCCATATAGTGTATGTTTGTTTAATCTAACTGAAATAAATGCTGATTTTGATGCATGAAATTTGATTGGCTCCAGACAATTTTTATATAATCATGTTTGTTCTTTATTCCATTGTTTGTAGGTTGTATTTTGAGTCATGTCTGTGTGAGTCAAATGATTGATTAGATGGATATTCTAGAGTTGTATTTGAAATAATTTCCTGTTCTTCCAAATGAAAGTAATTCCACTTACTTTCATGACCAGGGCATGGGATTCCCTCAGGGTTGCCACTGACTAGCCAAACTAACCCAATAAATAAAACTTCTTGCTTTGAAAGAGAGGCAGCATCCTCTTCCAGTGGTGTGTCCTTGGCCAGTGTTTAGCTCCTGTGCCTCTGTGGTTTGACAAACTAAAAAATTCCTTCTCTTACATCCTCCCAGTCTCTTACACACCCTTCTTTACTTTGACTCATGCTTTTATGCTGACCAATTTGTCTTTTCTTTCTTTTACTGTACATCTTTCTCACATTCATCTACTTTTCACTTGATATCACTCCTTCTCTCTGTGTTTTTTCTTCTTTCCTTTCTCACAGGTGCTTACAGAACTACATCCCACCCCAGTCACTGACCCTGTCCTGTCCGGTGTGCCGACAGACCTCCATCCTGCCTGAAAAAGGAGTAGCAGCACTGCAGAATAACTTCTTTATCACCAATCTGATGGAGGTGTTGCAGAGGGATCCGGAATGTTCCCGTCCTGAGGCGTGCAATGTGCTGGAGTCTGTGAGTGCAGCAGTTGCCGGGAAGCCTCTTTCCTGCCCAAATCACGAGGGCAAGGTAAGCTTCTTACCCGTCAAGAACCCAGATGAAAAGAAATTTAGGAACTCCCAGAAAAATGAAAAATTTGTGTGTGTGTGGAGATTATATAAAATATACACACATACATATATCACTTGTTAAATAAGCTTGCTGAGAGCTAGCTATACTATATGATATTATATATATAATTATATTATATAGTATAGCTAGCTCTCAGCAAGCTTATTTAACAAGTGACACTGCTGGCTAAAAGATTATGCCGTGGGTTGAATGAAAGTACTTCTGGTGGATGTAAGGTTCATACAACAAGGTTGAGTTATTACAGCATAAAAAAATGTATGCCAGAGCCATAGGACCAGTTCAACTGATGGGGACAAAAATTAAGTGAGTGGAAGCTTCTCATAGCTTTAAACAATGAAAAGAAAAAAAGTTACTGGAGAAACTGGGAGCCTTGTACCTCAGCTGAGACTTGAATCCTCTTATTTTCTTTAGCCAGTGTTTATAGAAGTGAAACACACATTTAGCTGAAACATCAACTCCTGATAAACCATGCTAGTCTTAGTTTCCCATTTTTTTTATTGCTTTGCCATGACAACATGCAGTATAGGTGTTCACTGATTTCGCTCTGCAGGTGATGGAGTTTTACTGTGAGTCGTGTGAAACTGCCATGTGTTTAGACTGCACAGAGGGGGAACACAGAGAACATGTCACTGTTCCACTGAGGGATGTTCTGGAACAACACAAAGCAGCGCTGAAGAATCAGCTGGATGCCATTCGCAACAGGTAGCACACTCACTCATGGTGAAAGTTCTTGGAACCAGAAGAATGTCGGTTTCAGGTGAAAAAAATGCTTTAAATGACAAATAAAAGCTGATGGAGAACTGTGTGGTATCAAAACCATATACAAATCTTATAAATCACAGCTCTCTGGATTCCTCAAAATAATAACTGCTACTGCTATGCTAAAAGTAATTGTAAACATCAAAACAACAACAACAAAAAAACAGTCCCTGGTGATATGCTCTTTACTTGCACTTAAATGTATTTTAAAATACTGCAATACTAAATACTATTATTATCCCTTTAGGTTGCCTCAGCTCACAGTTGCAATAGAACTGGTGAATGAGATCTCCAGGCAGCTGATGGAGCGAAAGACTGAAGCAGTGAATGAGATCAGCTGTACGTTTGAGGAGCTAGAGCGGGTTCTACACCAACGTAAAACTGCCCTCATCACTGACCTAGAGAACATCTGCAGCTCCAAGCAGAAGGTCAGGAACAGAGTTTTACCTCAGTAAATATAGCGGATGGACTACAGTCAGTAATTGTATACTTCGTAAATGCAACTGTACATGATGATAAAATGGTCATTGTTTGGAGATAAGAAGTAAGGAATCATACATGACTGTGTGTGCTGTTTCAACAATGGTTGTTACTTCTTTTCCAATAACAGCATATGCCAACCTGTTTGATTCCACTCATACCACAACTATTTGCCAGCGATTACGATTTAGAATTTATTAAAGACCAACACATCAGTTTTAAATTACATTCTACATCTTGCATAATGTCCACAAAAACAACTTGATTCCTGGCATCTTATAACAGCTATAAGCAGTTATTCCTTTACCAGACTCTCTTTTTTCTGTTTTAAATTTAATAACCAAACAAGCACAAAAAAAAACCCACAAAAATAGTCTTGATATTGAGTAACAGCAAAGGCCTTGATCTTGAACACATTCAAATAAACATCTCCTTACAGAAAACTTCTTAATCCATTTTATTAAACTTTTTATCTTTTATTTTTCAACCCACTTTCCACATTTTAATCCATTTATTATTAGATTCATAGATTTAACTAATTTAGTCTTACATTATGTGGCGCAGCTGCCACACCAGTCCCTGTGAATGAGTTAATATGGAACAATAATGTATCAGAATAAATTAATATGAACTTTAATTTGAATTAGCGAAACCACTATTGTCAGAGCTGCTGTTACAGAAAATTAACACCTTTTGACCAATCAGATTCCAGAATCAACAGTTTATAAGCGTATAAGCTGGCGATAACGAATTAGATATTTTTGAAGGTTCCATCAATAGTTTTGATCACATCACATCTTGCAGATATTGTTAACTGTTTAAGTTTCTTAACATGTATATACACAGGCATGTATAGATTTTAGTCTAAGTCATATATTTCATTTCAGCATAATGTAATTTGTTTAATGGTTACTGGCTACTAATGAATTCGTGCTCTGGTAGTGACCTGTGGGGAAGAGAGGAAAGGTGGACTGGTAATTAGATTTTTTTTTTTTTTTTTCTAGATCATTTGTGATGACTGCAAATAAATCTGCACCTTCATTCATCTTTAATAGCATGTAGTGTGTTTTTATTTGGATGTTAACATAATGTAGTATTTTAATATATACCTGATGCTGGTTTTGATGATGGACAGAGGTAAAAATGTTGACTGATTTTTGGATTAAGAAGTTCAAGTTTTTATAGAGACTGGTTTTAATGGATAATGGTGACTGGCCTTGTGCATAGCTGGCCAAATGTTTGCTAATTGCTTGTTCTGTAATTAAGAAAATAAAAGAACAAATACCTGTTGGCCAGTTTTATTAATCACTATTTGTATGAAGCAGTTGAGATGACACGCTTCAGTGTAGTTATGATACTCTTGCCATGTACATAGATGTTATAATGAAGCTGAGCTAATATATTTGTGTAGTGTAGTTGGTTATACCATAGCTTAACTAACTCCATTTTCATTGTCCATTTGTTCAGAAGATGTATGGCTAAGATCAGATGTGGGAATGGGCTGTAAGGAACAGCTTCTGTATAATATACATAAATAGTGATATTAGTTTGTGTTTGTATCAATTAGAGAATAAAATTGTAAAAATTTCAATTAAAACACTGAATGCATATAAATTGCCCTCTACTGGACTGTCTGAGAAATGCATCATATCCCCCCTCTTGCCTCTTTGATGTGTGTAATAGGTTCTGCAGTCCCAGCTGTCGTCTCTGCAGCAGGCAAAAGAACACATCGAGAGCAGCTGCAGCTTCACGGAACAGGCGCTGAGTCACGGTGGTGCTGCCGAGGTGCTGCTTGTGCAGAAGCAGATGGGGGAGCGTGCAGGTGCTCTGGCGTGTCACACCTTCCCTGAACGGCCGCATGAGAATGGACACCTGCAGTGCCGCCTAGAGACAGAGGGCCTGCGGCGCTCCATCCAGAACCTGGGCGTCCTGATCACCACTAGTGCTGTTGGACACACTAGCGTGGCCACCGGCGAGGGCCTGAGGCACGCAGTCATCGGCCAGCACAGCACCATCACCGTCACCACTAAGGACAAGGATGGAGAACTGGTGCGAAGCGGAAATGCACTTCTAAAAGCGGACATCATGGGGCCAGAAGGAAGCAAAGCAGTCGAGGCGGAGGTAGTGGACAATAAAAACGGCACATATGAAGTGGGCTACGTGCTGAGGAGCGAAGGAGAGTATTCTTTCTCACTGATGCTGTATGGCCAGCCTGTGAGAGGGAGTCCATTCAGACTGCGTGGCGTGAAGCCCAGCGACGTGCCTCAGTCTCCTGAAGATGTGAAGAGGAGGGTGAAGTCGCCCAGTGGAAGTGGAGGACACATCAGGCAGAAAGCTGTGCGAAGACCTTCCAGCATGTACAGCACTACTAAGAAGAAGGAGAATCCTATTGAGGATGAGCTGATCTACAGAGTAGGTAAGCCCACTGAAGTCCTGTGGATAGTCTCTCCAGGGGTTTGCTTCTTTTATTTCAAGCTGTCTTTATGCCATGTAGTAATAATAAGTACATGTGTTGTCTTTACATCATCTTCTCTTAGTGAAGAGTTGATTAATAATTGGTCAGCAGTAGACTCAGACTTTTGGATCCTGCTGCATTTTTAAATGAAGTGGAAACATCGACTGTGTGTGTAACAGGCACAAGAGGCAGGGAGAAGGGCGAGTTCACTAATCTTCAAGGCATCTCCACCTGCAGTGGCAGAGTTGTAGTGGCAGACAGCAACAACCAGTGTATACAGGTGAGTCCAGTTTATTAGCTATCCTGCAGTATCTGTTCTGTTTGGGTCAATGACTGGAATAAAAATAAATACTAACAAAAAATTCACATTAAACATTGTGCTTTCTTCAATGAACATGATCTCACTTTTAAAAACCACAGCTATTGTAAAATATAGCTAATAATACGTTTTTGTGATCGCAGAAATGAACACAAAATCAAGCAAACTCTGCAATATTCTGAGTGGCTTGCAATTTTTTATTTTTAAATTACCTCAGATTTTGTGCAGATTTGGCCAAAATGCGTCATGTGATGTCATCACAGCGCACATTCAGTCAAACCCCTCTTTGATTCACATTCATCAAACCTCTAAAAGGTCTCATTTACCTGCAAGCATCACTGCAAAAGACCGTGCAAAACAATTTTGTGCAATTGCAATTTTGCCAATTCAAGAAGTTTTCCACAAAAAACTTTGCAAGTTGCATCGCAAATTTTGAAAAAAGCCGCAGCAACAAACACAAAAAAAACTCCACGAAATCCTGTAATGACTGATAATAAGTACAATTTGACATGAAAATAATTTTCACTGTATATATGAAACAAAAAAAAATCCATATCATATGAACACCAATCAATTTAAATTATAATAAAGGGTGAAATTAGTATTCATATTTTTTTTTTATTTTATTTTTTTTTTTTTAACAGAACTTTTTCAAGTGTATTTTAGATTAGAGAGAAATGGATTGATAATGTTTGTAAAATTCCGTAGCATCTTTGGAGCGGGTTCTGCCACCTCGCATTTTCCATACTAGTCTAGACCTCAAGTAATTGACTTGGGAACAAAACCAAAAAATAATACCAAATATATATAAAAAATTTGATTTTTTATTGATATATATTGCTTTTTTTTTTTTTTTTTTAATGTTTACATTATATACATTTTTCTTTTTTACACAATGTTTATTAATAACAGTTTTACATTCCTGTAATGCTTTGGCAATATTGTACATGTATATGGTCATGGCAGTGAAGCTTGTTGAATTGAATTTAATTGAAATTGATAAAAGAAGGTTAGTTATGAATTATAAACTTAACAACATGTAGAGTGTAAAGAGAAGATGAGGAAAGCCCAGTGCTCCACACACTGTGTATTTAAAAAAACAAACAAACAAACAAACAAAAAAAACAATTTGGTCATTAAGTCCTAATTTTGTCATATTTCCTTTGTGTAGGTGTTTACTAATGATGGACAGTTTAAGCTGAGATTCGGGGTGCGAGGTCGCTCGCCAGGGCAACTGCAGCGACCCACAGGAGTGACAGTAGACCTGAATGGTGACATCATAGTAGCTGATTATGATAATCGATGGATAAGCATCTTTTCCTCAGAAGGGAAATTTAAGGTACGAAACGGGGTGACCGCAAAAAAGTACAAATGTCTATAATAGCTATCAGTGTCATTATTTCTGACAAGATTACAGCATATAACAACAAAATATTTAGAGTTCTGTTCTGTTTCATCATCAGTGCTCATTTTCCCCATCTCTCAGCTGTCTCATGCCTTATGAGCAGTACATGAAAAGCTTTATTATTTAATCTGAATTATATATCACAGGAGTCTACATACAGAGTGATAGCTGGTATGTTAATACTGAATAAAGAATAGAATTTTGGGGGGGGGTGCTTTTTTATTAGTTATTTTTAATTTTTTTAAATAATCAATATCTTCAATATTACAAATCGCTGACACCTGACACTCCTTCCATAAAAACATGAAATAAACACCTCCGTACAGAAAGCTTCACGGTTACTCAACTGTCATGTGTGTTTTTCTTTGTTAAATAACAACACGTTTATTATTATCCTTAGATTCTGCAGAGCATCCGCTGTACTAGTTCTGTGAACGAGCTGCTACTATAGAAACAATAATTTAGTGCATTAATATAAACAATGTTTACATGAAGCAATCTGTGAATTAAATTAAAGCTGGCACCACTGTCAGAGCTGCTGTTCTAGAAAATTACCAGGTCAGATTTTCAGCTGATTTGATCTGTAGTACAATTGGATTATAACAGATTTGATTTAAAAAAAAAAAAATAATAATAATAATAATAATTATTATTTATATCCAGACCTCGTAAGGCATAAACGTGACACTATGCATAAATATATTACCAAAGCATGAGCAGAAGACAGGGCTATTGTTAGTTTATTTCCTTTTTTTTTTATCAACCAGGTTATATTTATCAACAGTCCATTCATGTGATTTACAATGGAGAGGAATAAGTTTGGGTGTGAGCTCTGTGATTAAAAATAAACTAGCATACAAATGCAAATTTTTACCTAACCTGTAATTCAAAACATCCGCAAATGACTAAACATATCACAAGTCTAAACGTAACCATGGAGTAAACAAGAATAGCAAAAGTAGGACACTCAGCCCCATGTGTGTTTTGATTTACAGAGCTAAATGTTTCACTCTTTTCCATTTTTAAACTCTTTTCACTCTTTTAAACTCTCTTCCCCTTAAATGCCAAAATGTCCTTGCTGCAACCAATTACAGGTCTATGTTTATCAGATCTATTATGTGTAGAACAGTAGCGCACACACCATATCACACCTTCTTCCTGAGTGAAATAGTGGCCAAAAAAACAATGACCATGGCTGAACGGGACAGTTTCCTGTATATTCTGTATATACACTTATGTTAAAATATAAGTACACTTCATGGAAATTGTTGGTTTTTTGGACATTTTTGGACAAAGGACACACACAATTGACATTTTGTAGTAATTTTCACAATTTAAATTAACAAAAAAAACCCCAACAAAACGGATCAGTCACATGAAAAAAGTAAGTACACCCCTACATTTATCACTAATTCAAATCGATAAAATTAGAATCAGGTGTTCAAGATTGGGTGCCAGTGATTAGAATTTGCTTAGGGAGTGCAGGTGAAACCTGTCTTATTTATACCCCTCTCATATCTAGTGTCTGGTGTTCCCTTTACTATCGAGGTGTGTAGTGTCTTCATGCCAAGATCTAAAGAGTTCTGTAAGGCCTTCAGAAAAAAGGTTGTGGATGCTTATGAGTCTGACAAGGGATTTAAAAAGATCTCCAAATTAAATAAAACACATCACTCCACTGTAAGGAAAATAATCTACAAATAACGCAGATTTCAAATTGGCCATCCCAGCAAATTCATTCCAAGAGCAGACCAACTGATGCAAAAAGATGTCTCCAAGAACCCCAAAATTATCACAGGATCTGCTAGTAAGTCTTGCAACTGTTGGTGTCAAAGTGCATGCTTCTACAATGAAAAAGAGATTGCACAAATTTCACCTGCATAGGAGGCATGCCAGGAAAAAGCCTTTGCTGTCATAAAGAACAATAGGGCAAGACTACAGTTTGCCAACGAGCATATAGGCGAAGACCAGGGCTTTTGGAATAATCTGCTCTGGACAGATAGTTGTTTGGCCACAGTACCAGCAGACATGTTTGGTGCAGACCAAAGACAGCTTTTCAGGAGAAGCACCTCATACCAACTGTGAAGCACGGTGGTGGAAATGTTATGGTTTGGGGTTGCTTTGCTGCCTCAGTGACTGAACAGCTTGCATTCATTGATTCAACTATGAATTCTGCATCATATCAAAGAGTGCTTGAAGATAATGTGAGGCCATCTGTCCGAAAGTTGAAGTTGAACCAAAAGTGAACCTTTCAACAGGATCCTAAGCACACTAGCAAATCCACCAAGATATGGCTCAAAAAGAATAAATGGAGGGTTATGGAATGGCCTAGTCAAAGCCCGGGTTCTGAATCCCGTTGAAATGTTGTGGGGGGATTTGAAACAGGCAGTACATGTGAGAAAACCCTCAACCATCTTGCAACTGAAAGAATATTGCATGGAAAAGAGGTAAAAAAAAATTCCCGCAAGTCATGTGGACAATTATGCAAAATGCCTCTAAGAAGTTATTTCTGCTAAAGGGGGCAATACAAGCTTCTGAGGCCAATGGTGTACTTACTTTTTCCACATAAAAATATCACATCTATCATCATTTCTGTTGAATAATTGATTGAAACAGCTCATTTTCCTAAGTGGTTTTGTTCAAGTATCTCAACCTTATTAATAGAAGCTGTTTCAAAGATCATCACATGTTTGCTTGTCCAAATATATCAAAAAGCCAACCAGTTCCATGGGGTGTACTTATTCTTTCACATGACTGTATATCGCATGACTTTTCCCTCCCACTTTTTGTGCTCAGAATAAAATTGGTTCTGGGAGGTTGATGGGGCCGAAGGGAATTACAGTGGATCGTAATGGTCACATCATCGCTGTCGATAACAAGGCATGCTGCGTCTTCATCTTCCAGTCCAACGGAAAACTGGTCACCAGGTTTGGGGCAAGGGGCTCATTGGACAGACAGTTTGCAGGTACTTGTGTAAAACATTTACAGATAGCAGGTTTCCAGGTTTTTAGTCTAACATAAGGTTTGTGTTCTCAGCATTAGGTGTTTGTATGATTTTTACACCAGCTTTTTTAATGATTGGTGATGTGTGTTGTGATGACTTTGTTTTCTAATAACCAACCTAGTTCACTGTTTTCATTCGGTGGTTTGGCTTTGAACACCAGCATTACACAAAACAAACAGACTGTGAAGCATATTGCAAATGTTTTTTAAAGCCTAACTGGAAATTCCATAAAGAACAAATAAGTATATTCATTATATATAATAAAAAACCTTTCATTTTTAAATAATAATTTAATAAATTATTATTATTATGTAATAAGTAAATTATGTGGTATGTATAAGTGTTCCTCAGATAATGGTGGAGATTGACAGGTGTGACCTTGTTTGACAAATTCTCATAAATTACAGTATAATTTATTTCAAGAGAAATAAACCCTTTTGAACACATTTTGTATCATTCAATATGGACATTAAATGGATTATATGTCATGAATGTACACAAACACCACTGTGTTGAAATGGGGGAAAACAGTTTACTTTGGAAAAAGTAAAAGGTTTTATTTGTTTATTTATTTGCTTTCAAATCCCTAAATTAGTTCTGGTGCAATCAGTTGCTATCAGAGGACACATAATTGGTTGAAAGGAAACCTGTATGCAGTTAAGTGTAATGTCTTAATATAAATACACCTGTTCCTGGAAGGCCCCAGAGTGCGTTGAATACAACAAAAAGTGTCATGAACACCAATGAGCTATCGAAACAGGTCTGGGAGAAGTTTCAGGAAAAAAATATTGGGTGGTGTGGTTATAAAAAGAAATATCCCAAACTTTTGAATATCCTGCAGAGCATCATTAAATCCATTAAAGCCATTCATCAAAAATCAGTGACTGGGTAAAGATGCAGGTAGTCAGAAAAGCAACCAAGAGGCCAAGGGTAACTCTGAAGGAGATGGACTGATCCAAAGCTCCGATAGAAGAAGCTACTGTATTCAAAGGACAACTATAGCATGGACAAGCCAGAAAGCTGGTCTTTTTTCAAAGAGTTTTGAGAAGAAACTCTTTGAAAATCAACACTGCAATAGTTTAAAACCAAGAACCTGAATGTTTTTGAATGGCCAATAAATGTGTGCTTTTTTTTGTTTAGTTAACCTTTGTGTCATAATAAAAAATTACTCCTTCAAATTTTACATATTGTGTAAATCAAATGGGAAAAATCCCAATTAAGTCCATTTCAGTTCCAGGTTCTAACACTGCAAAATGTGGAAAATTTCAAGGGGGAGAATACTTATGCATCACTTTTATATATCCAAAAGAAAACCAAAACAAAACAACAACAATCCTTTATGGCAGTGGTTCTCAACCAGTGGGGCGCGTGGAGAGATCGGAAGGGGGGGGTGCAAATTTTTTAGAAAAACTCAGATAGGGCATCATTTGGGTACTCTGTGTATTTTACTGCTTTTCAAATAGAATGTGCATAAATGAAAAACCCCGTGTTCCCTTTCCCTCTGTATTTTCTTTTTGATGGGGAGAGGCGGAGCTTAGCTGCCTTTTATCTAGCTGTCAGTGCAGACTAATGTTCCCAACTTAGTCACATTTCAGACCCCTTTAGAAACTTTTTTTGCCAAAAAAAAAAAAAAAAAACGCCTAGCAATAAATCTAGCAACATTTTGGACAAACCTTATCAACTTTCCAAATGTCGCTAGTACTGTCCTGCAAGTGCGAGGTCTTGCTTTCCCACTGCACTCACACCTCTCTCTGTGTCTGCTCTGTTCAGTGAGAGGCTGAGAGCCGTAGTTTTAACAATGTCATGGATAACGAGACGCGCCCTTCCTCCCAATTTACATCATTCATATGCGAATGTTTTTTAAAACGCAAGATGAATGTAATGCAACATGTTAAATAGTACACGTTATTACGGCCTAGTTCTCTTGTTCAAAGTAGTTATAGTGTTCAGAAACATTTTTGATCATTCATGTTCCATACCTGTCCATTATATAGTTTTATAAAAGTTATTTAAAATCATAAGTTTATGAAAAGTAATTAAAAAAAAGTAAAAAAAAAAACACAAAAGCAAAAAAAAAATTCTATCTATCAAAAATAGATTATAGATTAGGTATAGATAGATAATCATTATACCTGGTCTCCTCCAAATGGGAGGGGGGCACATGATAAGGAAGGCTTGGGGGGGCTTTAGTTGCAAAAGGTTGAGAACCTCTGCTTTATGGTACAAAGCAACAAGCCTGGACCAGGCCATTTTATGACTGTGTTGCAGAATGAGTTTAACTGATTTAATACTGTATTTAGGAAGCATTTTAATGGCCAGATTTACCCAGGCTTCAGTTCCAATGTGTAAAGGAATGTAGAAGTGCCTTTGTTCTGCCCTTCGCTCTGTTATTCAAAAATATTCATGCTATTCCTAAGCACAATCATTAGATGGTCTTTGTATTGCTTTAACTGCCAAACCATTTAATGGAGAGGACATGTAAAGCTAAAGCATTTGCAACCACCTTTAGTTTACTCAACTAACCCCTTTCATTGTGCTTTTTTGTGTGTCATCATTTACTGTATTGACCAGTTTTCCTAAGCCTAACTAAAAGTGCATGTGGATGTCTTACTGCCCCCTTTAGTGTGTGAAAATTTAGGAAAATGTAGCTGCTTTATGGACTTTGCTCACTTTGTTCACTCATATTTTGGCAGATGCCCTTGCTTGTTTTTAGTCTCTGTTTTTTTCCCCTGACCCTTTGTGTTTTGTCCCTTATTCCTTTTAGAAAAAAGTGGTTCAAACTTTGCACAGGAGCAAAAGCTTAGTAAATCTGGCCCTGGGTTCAGTAAGTATGGAGTGCAGTGCGACGTGTCGTGTTGTGTCTAACCTTCATCCCCAACTACTGAAATCTGAATTGAAATTTATGATCAGAGTATAATCATCATGTTTCTGATACCTGGCTTTAATCCGAATCAAATCCTTTGATCATACTGAATATCAACACAAATTTAGTATGTTCTATTATGTTATTTATTATTATGTATAAGTTAGTACACCACTGAATCATTTGAGGTAGCAATTGAATTTATCATAATGGTTGTGCTTACATTGATTAACTCTTCTGATTTAGGTCTTTATTCTTGATCACTCGGTGGACACTTTTTTCCTGTCAGATCACATGACCTCATCAGAGCTCATGTCTAGTGTCTTATTGTATTACTCCATGTGTCTTTTCAGGTCCACACTTTGTGGCTGTCAACAACAAGAATGAAATCATAGTTACAGACTTTCATAACCACTCAGTTAAGGTAAGGCTATGCTTATAAGTTATTATTATTATTTTTTTTTTTTTATGTTTTCATTCATAAGACCAGAAATTGCACACACTCTACACCAGCATGGTAATGAGCTTTTCAGGGAGCTGTTAGGTGTATTGGCGATTGTGCTTTGATGTGCTAGTTAGATTTCTGCTCTTCACTCAGGTGTTCAGCGCAGATGGCGAGTTCCTCTTTAAATTTGGCTCACATGGTGAAGGAAATGGGCAGTTTAATGCTCCGACAGGAGTGGCTGTTGATGCAAATGGGAACATCATTGTAGCAGACTGGGGTAACAGCAGGATACAGGTAATAAGATCTCTCTCTCTCTCTCTCTCTCTCTCTCTCTCTCTCTCTCTATCTCTCTATCTCACACTGCATATTGGCTTCAAAATGTTGTGTCTAAAAAGGAGTATTGAATAAACATGTAGGGGTTGAGCTCTAGAATGAAAGTTCAAGGCTAAAAGCACATAATAGTGTCTCATTGTCTACAGTTCTACAGTGTAATCCATCCCATTGTGCTATTTTTGAGTCTGTAAATTAACCACACTGAAAAACCTTTTCTGGTTATGTAAGCGACACAGAGCTGTAATTCCGGCACAGCAGCAAGCGACATTTGAATGAAGATTTTCTTAATTTTTAGGCAAATTGGGTATAAGGTAAAGCAACAAAATTATTGTCTTTAGTGAATTCACACACATGAACAGTGAATTTATAAACATCAAAATTGATTTAAAAAAAAAAAAAATGTATACAACTGTGCTGCTGAATACTCAGTTGTAATGAATCATTTTCTATTTTCTGATAGAAGTGCTGACTGCATGTTGACATGAGGTTGTCCTAATAGGGATCAGTCCATCTCAATTGGTCCGATAATCATAAAGTTGGTTGCTTGAGCATTTTTAAATTTTTCTAATTTTTGTTAGTGATTCTCTATATATTGGCATTGCAAAACCACCATGGATTTTTTTATTTTTTACTTTGTTTAACTACAACAGCCATTTTTGTGTCATGGCACACAACAAACTTTGGTTATACCTCTGTTTACAGAAACCTCAATATCTCTGTTCAGGGCGGTTCTAGCTCCTTGGAACAAAAAACGATCTCTAGAGCACATTACACGGTACATGTACATTTATAAACATTTAGCACATTTGTGTTCCTTAGACTTAGAACTTAAGTCAAAATGTAATGCTCAAGATTGCTCACCGTTCCACTCTTAGGGTTAATTTATAATGGGAAGGTTTCGAGTGTCAGACTTAATTTCTCTTAGGGGTCTCTCGGTAAGTATAGTATGCATGCAGAACGTTTCAGGTTTGGGACTTTTTTTTTTTTTTTTTTTTTTAAATGGGGGGTGAGAGTGCAAATTTTTAAAAATTCCCCTCACTTTTGGGTTGAATATCTTTGTTGGGGGACCAGGGCCCTAGCTCTGTAACAGAATATCTGTATAGGGGACTTATTTCTGTGACAAATTCAGATTCATATCTGAATACCAGAGATATTCAACCCTAAAGTGAGGGAATTTTTTTAAATATTGCAAACATTAAAAAAAGATACATTTCAAACCTGAAACGTTCTGCATGCACACTATACTTACCTAGATACCACCTAAAAGAAATTAAGACTGACACTTGAAACCTTCCAATGATAAATTGACCCTAGAAGTGGAACGGTGAGCAATCTTGAGCATTACATTTGGACTTAAGTTCTAAATCTAACGAACAAAGAATGTGCAAAATGTTTATAAATGTACATTTACCTTGTAATGTGCTTTTAAAGATCAGTTTTTGTTCCAAGGAGTTAGGACCATCCTGAGCCGAGATATTGAGGTTTCTGTAAGCAGCCGTATAACCAAAATTTGTTCTATGCCATGACAGAAAGATGGCAGTCATATTTAAACCAAGTAAAAAAAACAAAACTGATTGTTTTGCAATGACAATGCATACAGGTAATCACTCCAAAAATGTAGGAAAATTGAAAAATGGTTGAGCAACCATTTATAACTTACACAGGGACTTGTATTGCAGGCACTTTTGATAAGTAGATATAAAATGTAACTATTATGGTGTAGTTTTCTGTAAGGTGATGTTTATTAGGTATTTTTGGAATGAGTCTCCAGTGTCAGTACTCTGTAACAGACAGAGATAAAGCTGTAACTGTAATTTTTTTCCAACACGTGAAAGTCTTCAAGACTGAGGACTGTGCAGTTTGTGGTTTCTTCATAACATGACAAGCTGCATGATTTTTAATTAACTTAGAGAGGGTAAACGACAGGCTGGTGAGGAATATTTGCTAGATCACAAGTGATAACATGAACTAACTGGCCTTGCAGACATTCCACAATGTTAAATGTAGCTCTAAATAGATTTGAAGAGTATACTGTGTCATTCTTTAATTAATAAAATATTGTAATTGTTGTGTTTATAAGAGAAATAAAACAATTCAGGATCTGCTGTTCTGGGAATATAATCAACTTTGGGGTGGTAAAGCATCACACCAGCTGTTGATTATTTTCCTACAGCATGCCCCACTGTGTTTTATTCCTTATTGATTGATAAAATGTTCTACTGTGTTGTAATTAGATCTGACCATTCGTTTTCTTGATAAAAAATGAAGTGTACCATCATGCTGATACTATAGGCTAATGCATGTAATGTGGTGTGCACTGAATTCATGGATAAATACAATCTTAAATAAAATAATGAAAACAGAGCTGGTTCAGCAGCAACAAGTAACTAATGTTTTTTTTCCTCCCTAAATGTTTTAACAGAAATGGTGATGAAAGTATAGGCAGTTGTGATATTCCTAACTCCAACTTCAAAGTGCGCTTTCTTTCAATTCTCAGGTGTTTGACAGCTCGGGCTCTTTCCTGTCCTACATCAACACGAGCGCAGACCCGCTGTATGGGCCACAGGGTTTGGCGCTCACGTCTGAAGGTCATGTGGTTGTTGCAGACTCGGGAAACCACTGCTTTAAAGTGTATCGCTACCTGCAGTAGTGCTCCAGCTCTCCTGGTTTCTCTCTCCTACTGTTTTGCACGTTCAGCTAAGCTCAAACCCCTGAACCAAACTATATAGGATGAGCAGAAAGCACAAGAGCATTATTCTTTCACAGTGCAGTGCTCCAAAAAATACTTTAA
>JANDJT010000060.1:15913985-15924138 GCA_024331685.1 Stegophilus panzeri | reverse complement strand
CTTGTCAGTGATCAATGTATTCCCATCTGCGCTGAGGAGAGGACATGAGCCTGATGACGTGGGTCCGTACACTTCTTTCAAAGCGTCATAGAATCTCTTCATGTCATACCTGTCTGCATAGCCTTGGATCTCATCAGCTTTGTTGCTCAGCCATGTGTCTTGTATCTGGCGGAGTCTCTGCTGTATCAATCTGCGTACGTTTTTGTACGCATCTTTCTTGGAGGTGGACGTAGGGTTATTGAGGTAGGTTTGATGGAGACGGTGTTTCTCGTTCAGCAACTGCTTTATGTCTTCGCTGTTCTCATCAAACGAATCTTTGTGCTTTCTGGTTGAAAGACCAAGAATTTCAGTAACTGTGTCGTAGACCAGTTCTCTGAGAGCTGCCCAGTCACTTCCACGTTCTGGCTGTCCAGAGAGGTGGATTCCAGACGATCGTCCAATGCATCCATAAAAGACTGCTTGGTTCTACCACACTTCAGCTTTGTAATGTTTAGACGTTTAGGGGCCTTTTTCCCCTGCGGGCATCTCTTTGGCTAGATGCGGATGTTGAGCTTGGTGATGATGAGACGGTGGTCTGTCCAGCATTCGGCTCCACACATGGACTTAGTCACACGTACATCCTGCCTGTCCCTCTTCCTGACGATGACGTAGTCGATGAGGTGCCAATGCTCTGAGCGAGGGTGCATCCATGACGTCCGATTACGGGTTGGGAGGCGAAATACTGTGTTGGTAATCAGCAGTTCATGTTCGGCGCAAGTCTGAAGCAAAAGGAGACTGTTGTTGTTGCAGTGACCCACTCCGTGCTTTCCTAGCACTCCATCCCAGGCAGAGCTGTCATTGCTGACTCTCGCGTTAAAGTCGCCTAGAATGGCGAGCTTGTCTGTTCTAGGAACATCAGCGATGACAGAGTGGAGGTCCTCGTAGAACTTGGCCTTCACTTCATCTGGGTTGGACATGGTTGGAGCATAGCAGCTGATGATTGTAAGGTTCTTTCTTCCAGACAGGAGGTGGAGTTTCATTGTCATGAGCCTGTCGTTGACTCCCTAAGGAAGGCCTGCCAACTTGCCAATCAGCGCTGATTTTACTGCAAAACCGACACCAGCTTCATGGTGCTCGTCATTGTCTCGACCACTTAAAAAAAAAGGTGTATCCAGAGCCCTGTTCACAAAGTTCACCTTCGCCTGCGAGCCGGGTCTCGCTCAGGGCCGCAATGTCGATGTTGTATCTGAATAGTTCATTTGCTATCAGAGCGGTTCTCCTCTGGGGTCTGTCCGTGTCATGCCTGTCCATGAGAGTGTGCACATTCCATGCACCAAAGGTGAGAGGAACAATCCTCGTTTTCTTCTTTGTGTTTTGACTGCTTGATTAGGGCCCCCACCAGCTGCGGTAAGCTGGTTAGGGAAGTTTTGGAGCAGGCAATGTTTAGGGGACTTTTTCTAGCCCCTTCCTCATGCCTGGAGGTGAGCAGTGCGATCCAAAATAGGGCTGCTCAGTTGCTCAGGGGGCTGCCGGACTTCACTGCTGCTCCCTTTCGTGAAGAACGACGATATGGCCTGGGCCGCCTGTGTGCAGGGTTGCGGCTACGGCTGCCAGTGTACCCACACCTGCCGCTTCGTCGCTTGCCTATCACCACAGGACTTGGAGGGGGATGGATGGTAGATGACAAAATGACTTGCGCGGTGATTTGGTTTAAAGTGAAGAAGGGTTGCGCATTTCGTCGACCTCACTCGCTCGCCCAAAACCAACTGGGTCCAACAGCAAGACAAGCTCAAGATGGCTGGGGTTGGAGTTGAGTGCAGTGGATGACCTTGAGGATGGGAGCGTCTATCTTCCCGTGCAAGTCCTTATGACTTGCCCACTGTCCAGAATATATATTCCTTATGTACATGCCCATTTAAATAAACAAAATTGAAATATCAAATAGCACAATACAAGGCTGCATGATTAATTCTTACATACTTTGATGTCCGCTTTGGCTTGCTCATCTGTAGCTTTGACTCGGCCACACATGGACTTCTGCCAGTTTAGTTTGATGAGCCTCAGCTTTAGGCCTCCCTGTGTACAAAAGAAAGCAACATTACAAGATCCTAACAGAAATATCCCAGTACCGAAGACCACTCAGAACTACTACCATGATTACTATTTCTGATTAGTGCATTAAAAACTGACACACAATGTCTGGAATCTGTTACAGCTCACCTTCATGTCCTCAACAACTTCAGGTACAGGAGCAACATCATGGAGCCTGAAAACCATTAAATACATCAACAGGCATTGTGTGCAGCCCAATACCCAAACATTTCACAGGTAGATAACAATTTGCTTTATCAATCATCGACATTCTTCTGCTTCAAAATGCACTGCGTTACTAAAAGAGCTTTAGTTCACTGAGCATAATAATGGGGGAACTGCAGTCCTAATGCAGCAGTGCATTCCGACTCCAATTATTAATGAACGTTATCATTTATAGTGGTAATACTCTATATAAAATAATAATCTGCCTTCCAGTAGAGGTATTTCCATGTTATATTTACTAAAACAGTGGAAATAAAGGCTCCAGTCCCTGCAAACTTGATGTGCACAAGTCGTACCTGGTGTAAAGAAAACTGCGAGGCGTTTCGGAATGCTAGCCACTGCACTGCTTCTAGTTTCAGTGCTCACCCCATCCCCTCTCTCTCCATCACCCTCTCCTTTCTCCCTCTCTCACTCCCGTTCCCCACTGACCCCGAGTTTCGTTCATTTTGCAGCCAAAATGGAAACAATGCAAATGTTTTTTTCGGAATTTTCTGAAAAATAAAACGCTAAATGTTAATGGTGTACTGTATAATATAATATAATAGAATATAATATATAGTACAGCATTTGGGAGTAGCTAACAAAGTATTGACGCTACTAACTCAACTATATTCCTCAGTGGTGTGACAGTAACGCCGCTACTTTAAAAATAGTGTAGTTTTTCCAGTTAATTTTTCAAACGAACAGCGATGTAGCATGACCAATCGCTACTTTTTTTTGTCCAGTTATAACGGTCCTCTTCATTGCAGATCTGCAATGCCCACTTGCTTCACAAGAATTAAGAGCCTTATTGTAACGCACATGGACAGGAAGTGACCGTATCATGTAGATGTAAAGCAACCAACCACAGTTTGTTATGTGATGTATTGGTAATTGTAAATGAGAATACCATAATAAATTAACAGGAGTTTATTATCTGATACTGAGAATATGACTGGCGCTTTGGTGTTAATAGGCAACACAACACAATGTTTACATATACTTACAAATAAAATAAAATTATTCAATATGTTTATCAGTGCATGCCGAGAGATTTATTTTATGTTCTGAATACAACAGTCTGATTATATTTCTCAACATCTCGTTTAAAGGAGCAGCAACAGAAAAAGATCCTATCTTTACCTATTTACTACTTGTTATTATTTGCATGATTAATTAATGAATTAATTAACCAGTGATTAAAAACATAAATAATAATAATAATAATAATAATAATAATAATCATTACATGTATTATTGTTGGCTTAGTATCAATTATTCCAGCTCAACACACTCATCCTTATAATCCATGATGGAGCGGGACATCTAATTCTGAGAATGAGAAAACCTGTGGCCTTATTTGTCGAAGTAGATGTGCCTCAAGCAATCAAATAATAAATAGTAATAAACCTTACACTTTTATACGTAATCTTTGCAAACCAGAGATTAAAATACGTCCAATACTTCGATTATAATACGACATCCAAAGGTATAAGCACAAATTTAAGGACACACATAGAAATGAGCACGATTGTCATGTTAAATTGATAAGTAGCCTAATGTGCACATTATAAACTCATAATTGATCTGAATTCTTTTTTGTTTTTAATTTTCTTTATGCACAATTATACACAGGTATTCATAAGCTGGTTCGCAGTCATGACACACTACATAGCTGCAATGTAGATAGCTACTTTTTGTTAGTAACTTGTAGTGTAGCTAACTACTTTTTTTTTTTTTTTTTTTAAGGGTAGCTTGACTGTAGCTTAACTACTTCAAACTATGAGTATCTTGTAAAGCTACGGTTTCAAGGTAGCTTCCTCAACACTGATACAGTATTACGCAATATACAATAATATATAATACTGTCTACTGGAGCAATCATGAATTTAGCTGGGAACAGTGCTGAAGTAAAGCCTGTGTGATAAGCACTTAATGAATTAATGTGTACAGCAGAAGGTAACTCGCAGTCTTAGTATAGCTAAAAGCAACGTATTTTTATTCTCCAATGTATTCAGATGTTAAACACCCTCAGCCCTCTGTGTGTGTGTGTGTGTGTGTGTGTGTGTGTGTGTGTGTGTGTGTGTGTGTGTGTGTGAGTGCACACACGCCTATTGTTGAGCTGTTATCTGTTGCCCCCAGTGGTTATGTATAAGCCTCATCTGCGAGATGTCATTTATAATTTGACTGATATTTTTGTGTGTTACTTTGTAGTATTTGTGTCTCTCCTGATTATCTTCTCCAACCCTACTCTACAGGGCTCTAGATGGCAACTAAAATGGTCGCCAATGCAAATAACTTTTTAATTTTACGACCATGTTTTTTTTGCCAGTCGCCAGTGGCCACCGTTACCCACAAACACAATTTAAAAACAAATTAAATAGAAAGACCATACGTCTTGCTGTTTTAGGCTACTGAACTCTCATCTCCTCTTGCGCCTGCGTCTACCTGCCCTATCGCGTGCACTCCTGTATGGTTTCCAATAAATAAACTCTGCACTTTTGTCCTGCAGTGGTTGAAGCGTCGGCTGTATAGATGAACAGAAACAGCTTTAACGTCACGTCTATCGCGTTAAAAAGTTGGAAGTGTTAACTTTATTAAATGTGTTTAATTTAGTTTGATGTGGTTTAGTTTGTTGGAATTTGAATTTATATGTTATATGAAGGCTAGCTAACTGCGTAGTTAACTAACGTTAGCCAGCTGACAAAATAACAAATGCGCAAACGAAAAATATCAGACTTTTTCTCATTCCCTGCCCGTCCAAACCCTGCGTCCTCTACATCAGATGCCGACGATGTTGAGACCAACTCGACTAGTGAAAGTTCTCAAGTGACATTTGAGTCATCCCAGCCCGTTTCAATCGGTATACAATCTTTTACAGATGATGACAGCCAAGCGCAGCGAGCTGAGTCTTTTTCTCCCGTCCCTACAAGACCGTTTAAATCAGCTTGGCTACAAGAGTTTGCCTGGTTACGTTATGACAATGGGAAAATGTACTGCACCTTGTGCTAAAGCAGGACAAGATATTGCTGGTAAAACAGAGTTTATTACCGGTTCGAGTCATTTTAAAAAAGAAACCATGAAGAAGCATGGTGACAGTAAAAAACATAAGAATGCCAGGGATTGTGTCATTGCTAGGTCTGACCCTCGTGCCACCCCAATAGTGAAAGCAGTGCAACGTGCTAGTGATAAAGTCGCAGATAAAGAGATCAGGGAATTGAAAATAAAATTCAATGCAGCCTACATGATTGCAGTGGAAGAAATACCATTCACAAAGTTTAGCTCTCAAATTCTATTGATGAAGAAGAATGGTATGGATGTATCAAAGACATATAATAATGATACAGGTAATATGATTCAATATGATATACTGAACATTGCACATATTGTGTATGTAAAGAATACATTGTGTAAACTATGGGAGGCAGAGTAAACAAAGGCAGACAAGAGAAAGGCAGTGAGAGGTAGCCGTTTAACAATGATATCATCATATGTCATATGACATCAGTATATTTTGGCTCCTGAAAATTTGATTTGGGGCCTTAATATTTTGGGTTTAGGAGCCAATGGCTCCTAGATATTTTTTTTTTTTTGCCTGGAGCCCTGCTCTAGCACTTGTTTCTGATCACTTTGTAGAAGCTTTTAAACACATAACACTGTCAGCTTCTTTAATGGCTCCATGCTTGGACTGTATTCTGTCACACCGGTTAAAAGCACCTACCGAATAAATATAGATACATTTCATGCCTGATTCCTAATCTCATTGCCATGCTTAGCAGGTATGTGATTAGGGAAATGACTAAACTCTCCTGTACTCTGGCCTTCCAGAACCAGAGCTGTACATTACTGGAGTAAGAAAAAAAAAAAGCTTCACGCTCCTTACCTGTGATCTCTCGACTCTCTGCACACCACACAGATGGGCTTTCTGTCGGTGTGGCAGTAGAGTTTTAGCTCCTCATGGTGTCTCTCACATTTACCATCGGTTTTGGCTGGTTTGGCCAGTGCAGGAGGCCTGCACGTCTTCAGACACTCAAACTCACTCAGTTTATCCACCAGGTTCTTCACCAGGTAGTTCTTTGTGAAGCTCATTTTGCCAAACACCTGTGAAACAAGCATTGGAAGGTTTATACATAGAGGACCGGACAAACCTGATTTCTCCTGCTTCAGGCATTTTCATGTTCATGGACAGAAAGATGCCAATCAGGCATACTTTTTAAAATGAAAGTGGTCATAACTTGATTTTTAAAAATGTTTTCCTTCTGTTGTGCATGCATAAGCTCTCCAAAGTTCCAAAACTCATATTTTCCCCCAAAGGGATTTATTCTATCTAACAGAACACTGCTCCAGACATGCCCGAAACGCGCTGTTCGAAGTCCAGATTTACTTCTGTAATTTCTCTACATCACGGCGCGCACTATCAGCACAATCCCGCCCAAAGGCAGCTAACGAAGAAAGAAGGCGAAAGCTAAAGCTAAGGGGCGTTACTTTTCTGACAAACGCAAAGCTTTTGGCCAATCACAATGCAACGGGTCAGCTGTCCAATCAGAGCGTACTTGGCTTTTCGGAAGAAGGGGCTTTGCAGACAGCCTGGGAATAGAGGAACTTCAAGAATGTACAGTATTTAATAAATAATGCTTTTTTTTGAACATTAAAGCATGTTAATCTATTTTATTACACTCAATAAACAACATAAACGTTTAAAAATCATGATATGTCTCCTTTAAAATTCTCCACTTCATTCAAGCGAAGGCTATGCTTCCTCCAAGACACCACATGAAGCAAGCCAACTGCAGGTTTCTAAACTGTTGTTCATGCTGTACCTGCGTTCAAGCCATGTCATATTTACGAGATTACGACTTTCTAAAAAGCATCCACGTCCTCGTACAACTCGTAAACTAGGAGTTTTCTGACCACTTCGATTTGTACCACATGACCGCTGAAACGTCATGCGGAAAAATTTAAACTGGCTTCAGCAGTAAAATGTAGTTAAGTAGTTCTCGTAATATTTCTGTGTAATCATTCAGACAATTGACTATTATGAATGTCTTAAGAATGCAAGATTAATCTGAAAATAAATAATTCTGCGATTTCACTTCCGGTTCTGCAGCAGCGATGGATCTTGTCGGGAAACCAAATGTTACATCGGCGATCTGGGAACATATTGTATTCGTGCCTAATGAGAAAGTTGAACCAATAAATTTGGATGAAGCCACATGTCGGCTTTGTGGTAAAAAAATAAGTGTTAAACGAGCGAACACTAGCCTACAAATCTCAGGAGCCATCTGCAAGCATGTCACCCAACCGCGTTTTTTAATCTTATTTAATATTTAGATTTTTAACATATTATTTAGGTTACCGTCCTACTGGTATTTCTTTCAAAGTTTTATAGGCTTGTGGTATGCTATACTTGTAAAAGAAATAAAGTATTCCTCAAAGAAACGTGCAACTGTATTTCATTTCTAGTGCAACTGTATTTCATTTAGTGATGTGTCATTCATGAAAGATTCAGTCATTTTGAATGAATCTTTAATATGACTCGGGAACAGCGAGTTGTCTCAGAAAGTGATCCGTTAATTTTTCACTGCGTATGCGCTGCAACATCCCCATAGGTTCTGTACATAGGTTCTGTATTCCGGTGACCGCCCCATAAGCAATGCACCATGCAATATCGGAAACGGAATGAACGAACGACTCGAACCCGAAGACTCGAGACATGAACTAATCATTTCTGTTTCCGGGAAACAGATGTGACAAATGTGACATGACAAAAAGAACGACTCGGATCGGAAGGTGAACTATCAGACTGCACAGCCTGAAGACCTAATGCTAAGATATTAATTAATCGTTTCTGTTTCTCATAATTCGGCCTTGGTTGCATTAGCCTATAGTTTATTAAGTACTGGATGTACTTAATACATCTATAGAGTGATTTAATGTTGTAATTATGTATTTTGCAGTTGTCAACAACACCATCTCACACGGATTCATTTAGGCTTACAGAAACACATAATTCCGAGTCTGAGGACATGAACAGCTCCGAGTAGTCACCTAGTAATTACAGTCATTCTGGCATGGCGTGAACTCGGAGGGCAGCTATCCGTTCCCTTCTGCAAGCATGAGCTCACAGATGCCCACGATTGGCTAGTCTCGCTGTGATTGACAGGGGAGAGAAAGTATGCCTTCCCTCCTACCCACACCCAAATTCGCTCTCTTGGCTCCCAACCCCGGATGGCTGTTGCCTCGAACTTCAGGATTTGAACTTGCATACTGAACCTCTGAATGCTCAAGCGAATGCTTTTCTGCCCGACATGATGCCGATGCCTGATCCTGACACATCTAACTGCTGTGGCTTCTCTCATCCTCTGGACTAGCTTCTAGGAGCTTCTGCACTTGTGACTCACTTTCTGCTGCTGTAGCTGGCCAAGTAGATTTGTCCTTCCCAAAAACAGTTTACACCCAGGTAAATCATCTCACCTGCTGTAATCATAAACAGGGTCCTGAGCTCATCCCTCGTTCCTATTCACAATGCCTTCATTCTCAAACCTTTCAGAACACTCACTGCGGTCTGACTTCATAGTTTTCAATTGTAGAAGATATATAATTACACTACCTGAATTAACCCAGCAGAGGATGGGTTTCATTTAAAGTCTGATTCCTTTCAAGGTTTCTTCCTCATGGTTTCTCAGGGAGTTTTTCCTTGCCCCTGCCGCCTCTGGCTTATTCATTAGGGATCTAAATCTACGTCTGCGTTTCTCTAAAGCTGCTCTGTGACAATATTTATTGTTATAAGACATTGTTAAAATAAAATTGAACGGAATTGGGTTGGGGTTTTTTTTTTCTCGGGAGATTCCAGATATTTCCGTGCAGAATTAAATGGTAAATGTTTTTATGTCAAGTTATTGTTATTATTATTTGTGTGTGTAAATATCACATCGCTAAAACAGCTGTTAGGTGTTTCAGCTAGCTAAAGTACTAACTACCCAATTCTCCCTTTGTTATTTATGAGGCAGAAATGTAGTCTTATCCCAAGGCAGTAAGAAAGCTCTACAAATCCTATAAACCAATAACAAATATGACAGTTAATGTTAGCTTTGCTGAGGTGCACTGTTCGAAAAGTAAATGGTTGAAGTTACGTTTTACGTTATTGGTCATTGCAGTTAGCTTAGTAAACTTAACCAGCTGGAGAATTAGCGAAAAAAGCTCATTTAACTAACGGTACTGAGCAAAGGACATGAAAACAAAACCCACCATCCGACACTCTGGACACTGGTAGCCGATATCGTCTCCTCCGTTTTCCTCCCAGTGCATTAAAATGCACATGCGGCAAAAGTTGTGACCGCATTTTAAAATGACTGGATCGTCAAAATAGTCCAAGCAAATGGCGCAAACCAATTCCTTTTGCAATTCCCCCTTTGTATCCGGAGCGGCAGCCATGTCACTAACGAGCAGCTTCCTATAGAGTGCGACAGGCAAACAGAATAGACACGCACGCGAGAGGGCAATACACAGGAACTGATGACGTAGTACACAGAGACGTAGTTAAACGAAAACAATATATTAAAATGTTATATTATGTATTATGTTGGTGAAGATGAATAGTAACAGTATTATTAGTGGTGCTTGAAAAGCACTACTATTGTTATTGTGCATACTTATTATTATTATAATTATTAGTGGTGCTTGAAAAGCACTATTATTGTTATTCGGCATACTTATTATTATAATTATTATTAGTGGTGCTTGAAAAGCACTACTATTGTTATTCGGCATACTTATTATTATTATTATAATTATTATTATTTTTATTATTCTTCTTCCACTTTTTTTTCGGCGCGTAACTAGTCCCGCACCGTTTGTCGGAGATCGACGGGTGAGGTGT
>JANDJT010000060.1:15891424-15902951 GCA_024331685.1 Stegophilus panzeri | reverse complement strand
CAGAGCATTGTGACTCATCCAAGATGGCACACAATTATCAGGACCGAATCCTGTAGCCGTCACACCTCAGAGCCGTCACTGCCTTCAAAACCACTCCTCAATATAACCGGCTGCATGCTGGCAGAAACTGTTAGTCCCTCCTTCTCTGATCTTGTTCTCACTTCCTTTTCTGGTCTCCTCTGCGATCGAAGCAATAGAACAAGCATCGCCACGATGAGGCTGAAGAACAGCAGCCCAACTGAGACTCCTGTTGCCATCACCGCCTCTTCCTCACTGCCACGATTGCCTATTTCATGCTGTATGAGGCCTTCAGCAGAAACCTCACCAGCCTGCACTGCCTGCTGGCGCTGCAAAGCGATGTGCATTATGTTGGTGCCTCGATTGTGTTCAACACTGATCATTTCAGCGATAGCAGGTGCATCCTGGTTAGAGCGCCTAGCACGGGTGTTGTGCGACACAAATGAATGGTACTCCACGCTTCTTTTGCCGATGCCACGGTTTGCATTGTCTCTGGAGCGCACATTGTAAATGGTGTGGATGTACCACTCACGGCCTGCTGCCACCTGTCAGAGAGATGAGGAGATTAAAGCTGGAATCAGGATGATATATTTATCATCATGTATGTTCATTATCCGCCCTTCTCAATTGAAACTTTTCAATTATTGTTGCTGTAGTATAATGATTCTGTAAGCATTTCATTGTCTAGCACTAAACATTTGGTGATAACAGCAGAGACCTGGAATAAGGGAGTTGAGTCCAGTCTGAACCCGTCTGAGCCGGGTTGCTTCACTAGTGAGAGGGCTGATGGGTCGTCTACTGCCAGCACAGCGTTGAAGTTCATATCACCAAAACTCAGAGCCTGAGTCTCCGGCTGTGCTTTGTCCTGTAAACAAAGATGATGAGTCACAAAAATACTAAACCCTTGTCTGATATCCCCCCCCTCCCTTTATCTCTAATCTGGACACCTGCCAATTCCCAAGCACCAGCCAGCTCTCCCCATCACAAGACAGCTACCAACTGGGGAGGGTGAAGGCTAGCATGTGCCTCCTCCAAGACACATGAAGCCAGCCAACTGCATCTGTTCAAACTGCTGCTCATATTGCATCACATGGCAGCGTAACACACCAGGACGAAAGTGCTATATACCTTCTTCCACAGTACATGAGCTCACAGAGACCCACAATTGGCTGATATTGCTGTGATTGATATGGGAGAGAGAGTAGGCCACCCTTCCTACACAAAGGGCATGACCAATTTTGCTTCCTTAGCCTTTCCAGCCACAGACAGTTGTGGCATCGTCAGGATTCAAATTCACAATCTCCTGAAGAAAGGGTGAATGTTTTCCCATTGCACCACTCGGGGGCCCCTTGATGTTATGTCTTACTTATTTTTCAGGGCACACACTAGATTACAGACTTCATTTTACATTATAACTATTAAATGTTGTCTCTTAAACTAGTAAGTCCTGACAATATGCCATACAGTTGTGCTACATAAAACTTATTATATTCTGTGATACGCACACATGAAGGTATGTGTATATTTATCACTAAGAATAGAATATTTATGTAAAATATTTATTATTTATTTATTACTAATTTATCACTAAGAATTATGACACGGAATATATTGGGGGGAAACAAATTCAATCAGTATTTCCGTACAGAGCGACTTTATATACATACAATAATTTTGAATCTGTATAGTAGGGAAGGAGAATCAGCCAAGCAGCCAAACTCGAACTTAGTGGGGTTGTACTTGGGCACATATCCATCTGCTCCAGTGCACAAGTAAACCTTCTCAATATTACAGTGAAATGAGTCCCCCAGGTTCTGCACCGGATCCACCATCACTCGCCCGTAAATTGTATCACCTGCAAGAGGAAACTTGGGTCAGTTCCTGTAAATTACATGAGTTAGATTTGTAATGGTTTGTGTTATGCTTTTTTGTGTTTTGACATTATTTCTATTACATACATATTCTCTATTCTTATAACAACAGAAGATGCAAACCTTGTACGACAGTAAAGATATTCTATTATATGTTTGGGTTCGTCAAGAATTACAGGTCAGCAAAATGTTCCACTTTTGTCTGTATCAGAAGTACAAATATCCCACCTGTCACAATAAACTATATTATCAGAAGGATGTCCAACACCTAAATCAGTAAAAATGATTGCTGACAATCTTGGGAAATTTCGCCATTTCAAGTAGTTTTCTGCAAAAACCCACCACAAAAAACTCTGCAAGTTGCATCGCAAATTTTGCAAAAAGCTGCAGCAAAATCAATCATTTTTGGCCACAACAATCACAAAATAACTCTGAAAGATCCTCTATGGACTGATTGGACTGATTTTTTTTTTACCTTCAGTTTTTAGCAACTGACAATTTTCATTAAATGAAGTGGGGCACCACCGGTTTCACACAGACTTGTAATACCACTGACTTTGATCTAAAGCCATAATCAATAAACATAATAAAATATCTACAAACCAGCATCCTGTACTGTGTCAGGAATAGCAAGTCTAATGTGAAAATTCGAGCTGAACTGTTATGCTTCAGGATTGTTTTGATTTGAAGCCATGTTTGTTGATGATTAATTCTGTGTGATCTCGGGTTCTAAGAGTTGGGATCTTTGGTCTTACTGACTAGAGAGAATCAACTGAAAGTACTGTATGTCCTGTTTAATATTGGGTTAGTCTTGTAGTGTGAGGGTTCAATGAAGGAAGGATGAAAGAATCTGTAAAATCGGTCATTCTCTCACTTTTTTAATATTGGTTAGGATTCAATAAATCTTGTAGTTTGTTTGCTTGTTTGCTTACAGTAAATTAATTATATCAATGTTTTGAAAACCAGATAGCACAGAATTTGTCAAATAATTATTTAAACCATGATCTACCACCAATCTTGCCATAACATTCAGGAATTGTGTGAACCTAGCTAGAAGCAATTAGCTATGTTCATTTTATAGGTCTTTAAATACAGGAATATTGTGCATTGACATGGCTTTATGGAAGATTTTGCCAAAGAATCGTGGCAAATCTATACAATACAAAAGCACAAAAGTTATGTCATCTTCATAATCTAATAAATTTGCACTAACCAATTTGATTCAAATTTAATGTGTGGCACATGTAGAAATAAATGGTCCATTCTGATCCATTTATATTGGATCTGACCATCACATTATTCCTACACATTTCCTACACTACAAAAGTATAAAGGTCAAGTTATGTGAAATATCTAAATGTGTTAAACAGTTTAGAACATGACACTTTTGGTGGCAGACCACCCAATTTTATAGGCACAGATACTCTTATTGTGAATTAAAGTAAAGTGAATTAAAGTAAATAACACTTAATATTTTGTTGCATATCCCTTGCTCTTCAGGAAGTGAAATGCATCCTCAACTGGGTTAAGGTCTGGTGATTGACTCAGCCAGTCTAAAACCTTTCAATGATGAGTGGTTTGCATCTTGTGGTATGGCCTCTATATTTCTGCTCTTGAAGTCTTCTTCGGATGGTGGATTGTGATGCCCCTGCCTTGTGGAGCGTGTTCATGATGTCACTGACTGTTGTTTTTGGGTTTTTCTTCACAGCTTTCACAATGTTTCTGTCATCAACTGCTGTTATTTTCCTTGGCTGACCTGTTCCATGGCTGGCTGTTAGTACACTAGAGGTTGCTTTCTTTTTCAGGACATTGCAAATTGTTATACTGGCTTGTGCCACTGCTTGTGCATTGGCTGTGATCGATTTTCCCTCTTTTCTCAGCTTCAAATTGGCTTTCTTTTCTCTCATAGACAGCTCTCTGGTCTTCATGTTGGTTTATCCTTTTTAACAACAAATGCAGTCTTCATAAGCAAAACTCAGGGCTCAACCCAAGAGTACACATTCAGTGTTATTAACTGTTTAAATAATCAATCTTATAGGGCACACCTGGGCAACAAGAAACACCTGTCAGTCACGTGTTCCAATATTTTTGATCACTTGAAAAATGGGTTGGTTCAAATAAAAGGTGCCATGTTATAAGTTAACACATCTAGATGCAAATATGAGGAAATTAAAGGTGAAATCTGTATAGCAAAAACAATTTAATTCCAATACTTTCGGAAGGGACTGTATAACCAGCTGCGCTGTACACGTGTTATGTTAATCACCCACAAATAAGCATTTGGAAACATAGGAAAAATAGGAGTGTTGTGAGTGTGTATGTTCCTGTGGACATACCCTCTGAAAAAGCTGCATCGCTCTCCTGTCCAAAGCCCATAGATCCATCAGAGAGCCACACTGATCTCTTTGACAGCAGGAACATCCGTGTATTCAGATTGAACTCCACAGCAACAGGATCACTCACCTACAGATAGCAAAAGGAAATAATAATTATGACAAAATTACCCCTTACATAAATATGCAGTATGTTCAAAAAGAACAGTTTTTATTTGATCAGTTAAGAAAAACAAATTACATTTAAACAAACAATGTTTCTTTAACAAGATGACATCAAACTTTATTAACTGAAATGAAAAGTATTTTAATTTATTGTGAATAAATTATAAATGAGCAATTATTTACAGAAAATAGAAGTGAGCAGAAAAGATACCAGAAAGAGGGTGGTACTAATTTAGTCAGTATCAGTATTGACAGTTAACATGGTGTTATATGTGTTATAGCCAACTCATGAAAACCGAATGAAACTAAAAACAAAATATGATAAAGAAAACTTTCCTTGCTTTTCTTTTCACTATTGCACTGAAAAACTCACTGGCTCAGACCATCTCTTTTAATGGACATACAACATCCCTTCATATATCTTGGGATCCTTCTGATGCCAATCATGTACGGTACAATTAAAACGGAGTCCGGGTCACAGGTACTAACACCATCCTCTCCATTTTTTATTGATACTCGCAGGTTAAATGACCTGAACACCATCTATATCAATCTAATATAAATATAATTGTTTATATTTTCTTTTGTGACTATTGAGCCAAACACATTTGTTAGTGTCTAAAATGATATTAGTACTGTTTCATTTTAATAAAAACATTTTAACCCAAATAGTACAGTAAGTGAAGCTAATCAGCAATGGTATACAATATACACTGTATGGACAAAAATCTGTGGACACCTGACCATATGTGGGTCTTCCCCAAACCAAGTTTGAAGCAGACAGTTGTATAGAATGTCTTGTCTTGTATGCTGTAGCATTACAATTTCCTTTTGCTGGAACTATGAGGCCCAAACATGTTCCAGCATGACAATACCCCAGTGCACAAAGTGAAGTCCATAAAGACATGGTTTGTAAGAACTGACCTCAGAGCCCTGAACTCAACCCTGAACTGAAATGCTGACTGCACCCCACCTCACCTGACATTAGTACCCTCACTAATGGTTTTCTGCCTAAATGGACAAATCCCCATAAGCATGATCCTAAATCTAGTGGAAAGCCTTCCCAGATGAATGGAGATTATAATAACAGCAAATGGGGACTAAATCTGGAATGGAATGTTTAACAAGAACATGTGTTGGATGTGTTAGATGGTCAGGTGTCCACAAACTTTTGGCCGTATAATGTATTTACTATATAAATAGTATTTACTATTTTTTACCTGCTGGAATCTGATGTCCAGGTCAAACGTGACCGGCTCTCTGGGGTCACAGACTGCAGGAACAGAGTACTCAATGTTTAGGGCCGTGGTGCAGGGGATTAGCTTCACGGTGTAGGTACCAGAGTAATCACGCACCTGTGTGACACATAACCAGGAAACAGCCAAGAAAATATAGATTATGATATTATGCGATTATATTGCTGTGCGGATGACCCATATTCAGTCCATTTCTAATGACTAGGTTTAAAGACTCAACCCCTTGCTTGTATAAACAAATCATAAATCATGCTATGCTTGAAAGCGATTAAAACATCCTTTAAAATGGATCTTGCAGAGTGAAATGGAAGGATGTTGAATTATAAAGTTAAACAGTGATAAAACTTTGCATATTAGTCATTTGTTTTTATCTGGTTTGCTCAAAACACTCACGGCAAAGTCTGAAGTGAATGTCCACTGCTGCACAGGCTGGCTGTAGGTGGTTTCCGTTCTGAGCAAGGAAAGGTTAAAGGTTAACCCTGGGTGGGCTGTACTTATGACCACCGAGGTCAAAGAAGATGCTGGATGAAAGAGACAGAGATAAAGCCACAGCCTTAGGCAAAGAAAAACTTTGAAGTGGGACACAAAGATGTAAGCAGCTACAAGCACTTATATGAAGAGACTAATTAAGACTCATTCACAGACACTCTTAGACTTGCTAACACACAACAATAAGCCTCCTGTTGTGTCCATTTGTTAGCAATGGACATCATTTTCATTCATTTGTTCAATGTTCATTTGAGATATTCTGGCCAATCACTACGTTTCATGATGGGAAAAAACATTTTAATGTTGTTCCACTTTGAGAAAAACAATGAGTAAATTGCATAATGACTTCAAGAGGCAGAGTCAGATAATGATGTAAAAATATTTTTTGGCCTGGTTAATTTGTTTATATGTATTACTTTTTCTCCTTTGTAAAATGTACTTAATTGTGGAAAGTAACAGTTTATTAAATTATTATTATCAATTAATAATAAAAAAAAACCTCTCACCATGATGCGAGGCCACAAACAGCCCCCGAAAGTGTGCCTTGGTGCGGAAGTTGACCACCAGACGTCCCATATCATTAATCCGCATGCTGGCTGGGTAAAGAGCTCCTGCATAAACACAACACATCACATCATGAGCAGGTCAGCACCAAATCCATGTAACATGTGATTCAGTGGATTTAGTCCAGATCCACTTTAAACATTCTTTAAAAAAAACAAAAAAAAAACAAACAAAAAACAAAAACAAAACAAACAACAACAACAAAAAAAAAACTGTGGCTCTTTGATGGGCTTGGGATTTGACCTATCAACCTTTTGATCTGTAGCATAGAAACCTGGCCACTAAGGCACTACTGCTATCATGTCTGTAAATACTTCCATTTGGAGATCATTTAAGATGCTTTTTAATAATGTAAACTAAGAGATGGTGGTAATGTAGCTATCAGCCTTGTGATTTGTAAGAAGTAAATAATTAGATAAATATTGAATAAAGCATGACTCCCAGCCAAAAAAAAAAAAAAAAACCACAACTTTTTATATTTGATATATATATACACACATGTATCTAGACTTGCCTTGCAGTTCAGCTTGAGGAGGGCTGCCGATGCCATCCCTCCACAAGATGGCAGTGTCGTAAACAAAAGTAAGCCGCAGCTCAGACTGTAGGTCAAAGTGCTGCCAGCCCACAGGTGAGTGAAACACATAGGAGACATGGAGTGGGACATGCAGAGTCACATAGGACTGCACCAGATTTAGCACCTACCAAACAGAAACCGCCGGAATGAACACTACAGCATAAAGAATAGATAAACTCTTCACTCTCCAAGACATTTGTGAAAACGATGTTAAAACAGAACATCAATTTTACACTGAAGAGAGAATCACAATCTTAGAATATAGAATGCAGATTAATGTCTGAATTTTTGTTTTATATGGCAGATTAATAGATTAATACATGCCACCAAAACGAGCAAAGAATAAAACAACATACTACAAAAATTAACATAAATAATGTCTGTGGTCCCTATAGTGACTTATATATCAATAAGTCTAAATTCTGATATAAACTCATAACCACTTATCCTCCACTAGAGTGCTCTAGTAATCAGCATTTTGCCACCTACCAACTTCAGTGTCTTACCAATGCAAAAAATAAAAATAAATAAGTAAAATAAGTTCCTCAGCCTCCGCGTTGTCAGAAAAAAGATTTCTGCCTCAAGACATAATCTAGGCTTGATTGGAAGAAACATTTTTTTTCTCATTTACATAGTCAATTATAATCAAAGGACCATGCAGTGAAAATCGGGCTTATGCTAATGAGGATGGCCCCAACACCTGCAAGCGTAGAATTACTCAAGAAAGGAAGAAAAATCTCCATTAAATACATCTGCACTTCCCTTTGCAAAAGAACATGAACATGGCACAGTGCACTAAATCATGTAACATGGCACAATATCTTCAGAAACAGAATTATACTATGACTAGTCTTACACTGGATTTATATAGCACATTTCAGTGACTGAAAGATAGCACATAAGACACAAATACAAAAATACATAAGAGATTTATAATCACTTAATAAGTCTCTGTCAATAAATACATCCTGAAACAGGTTCAGTAGGTCACAGACTAAGAATACTATCAGTCTAAAAACTCTGTTGGGGACTTAATCTAGTATGAAAAGCACTATATATACTGTATAGTGCTTATTTTATTATTGTACTATTATGAATAAATGGTACAGTGCCGTTCTGGTTAGGTAACTAAGGTTATGTGGTAGATTATAAGATTAAACAACCCCAATACGGTTTGAAAGTCATCTGACTGCTTTGGTTAATGAACCAATGAACCCAGTGTTTCCAACAGAGCTTTTGCTCTGTATTCAGGGCTCAGATAACCCTGAAACAACAAAAAGGATGCTTAAGTGAGCAGTTGAAAAAGGGCAGTGACCACAAAAGGGCAGTGGGACACAAAATTGAATCCTACAATATCAGCGAGGCAGTTGCTTGGCTACAAGAATGTATTTTCTTACACTGGAACCAGGAATTATAAATCCTGAATAAAATGAAGAAGAAAAAAAGGGAATAGAGCAAAAGGAACAAAGCGTTACATGGATTTAGCCGTCTTATCTGCCATTTAATTAAAGTTGTATCAACTCTATGGTTCATAGAGTGGACAAATCACTAGCCCCTGCACCTGGGACAAGCAAATTATGAATCTGAGCACAGATACATAATGAGCACAGTGCAGCACAAACACACTGTTAGAACACTCATGCTAACATCCAGTCGCCTGGCACTTACAACCTTGTGCAAGTGAAAACGAAGGTGCTAATCACACTCAAATAACATGCAATGGAACATTACAGCTCATACCTAAAATACTAGGACTTTCTGTCTTTTTCTTGAAGGTGAAAACACGATATCCTCCATCTACAGACACATCATGTGCATAAAGTCACCCCTCACAGGAATTCATAGTGTTTATTAATGCACATAATTAGCTTGGCATAATTTTAAGTTAAACTGTGTTAGTTGTTGTGTTTTTTTTAGCTTAGTTAATTGGGCCTCTGGTTAAACATATCATGGGACTGGGCAAGCACACTGAAGCTTTCACTTGCCTGGTGGGCTAGATAATGAATTTATGATTTGTCCACCCCTGATGACTCTAATGCACCATTATGCATTTTCTAGCACTTTGCAGTCAAACAGCTGATACATGAAAGATTTGCCCCTTTCCAGTTTTGCCAGCAAAGCAAGATTTTATGAACTGAACTCAGCATCAAGTGGAAAGTTATGGGATTTAGTCTACATAAGAAAAAATACCAGCAATTTACCAGCTGAAAATGTGAGATAATGGAAGCCTGATTGTCCTGATTAAGAGCTGCATGTAAATGGATTTGTGCAACAGTAACAGATAAAAATCATCTGCTTAGTTCTGCATCCAGCGGCTCCATATAAAACAGATTATAGACCACGAGTTCTTTACAGTTTAAATGTACAAAAGAGTCACTCATCAAAGTCAGTTTCAGAAGAATTGAAGTCTGTATGAATAATGGTACTGTCTTATTTATGTATACTGAAATGGATATGGATATTGATTACCAGTCATTATTCCTTTTTTCTTTATCATACTCCACATGAAATCACTGCTGCTTGAGAGCAACTAAAGAATTCTTACAAAAATTATCTTAGACAAAAAATAAATAGTCTAAAAGTGCTGACCTGTCCGTCAGTCCCGATGCTCCCGCCGCAGTCTGTGAGCAGCTCAGACATGTCATAATAACTCACAAACTCCCACAGACAGGCCTCCAGGTTGAGGTTCCTGTAGAAGCGTAGTGTGTTCAGGCCCCTCATGGTAGAGTTGAATTGGTAGGGAGAGCTTTCTCCCACTTGTTCCGCACTCTTGGTGGCCTTTGTGAGGAAGCCGTGGCGTGTGGAAACCTCGTCAAAGTCCAGGAGGTTGGAGCAGCGGTGGCTCCCAACACGGCTGCTGTCCGGACTCAGGGTCAGCTCGAAGTTGGACAGAGCATGAGTAGAGAGCACAGGGAGCATGCCTAATGCCGAGGGAACACGCCCAAAATTTATGCAACTTAGTCAACTTTATTTGCATTCTATACAATAAATACACAATATGAATACAGCTGACACAGTGTGTGTATATATAAAGTGCCATCTACTAATATTGGCACCCTTGGTAAATATGAGCAAAGAAGGCTGTGAAAAATTATCTTTATTGTTTAACCTTTTGATATTTTGTTCAACAAATTCACAAAAATACTCTGCTCTCATGGATATCAAACAACTGAAAACACAACACATGTTTATAAAAATATATATTTGTTAAATATAGGTGTGCACCAATTATTGGCACCCCTATGAATTCATATGAGAAAAATATATTTGAAGTATATTCCATTGATATTTTACATTTTTTTTAGTACATCTGGGTGACTATGAACAGGAAATTGTTCAACCATGACTTCCTGTTTCACAGGGGTATAAATATGAGGTAACACATAGGCCCAATTCCCTTAGTCATTCATACAATGGATAAGACCGAGGAATATAGCTGTGATGTGTGGCAAAAGATTGTTGAGCTTCAAAAAGTTGGAAGTGGCTATAAGAAAATAGCACAAACATTGAAAATGCCCATTTCCAACATCAGGGCAATAAGTAAGAAGTTCCAGTCAACTGTAAATGTTATGAATCAACCTGGAATTGGACATGTGGCTATACTGTCTCAACGCACTGTGAAGAGGATGGTTTGAGTGGCCAAAAAATCTCTAAGGATCACAGCTGGAGAAATGCAGAAGTTAGTTGCGTCTTGGGGTCAGAAAGTCTCCAAAACTACAATCTGAAGTCACCTGCATCACCACAAGTTATCTGGAAGGGTTTCAAGATAAAAGCCTCTACTCTCATCCAAAAACAAACTCAAGCATCTATAGTTTGCCAGACACTACTGGAACTTCAAATGGGATTGGGGCTATGGTCAGATGAAACCAAAACAGAGCTTTCTGGCAATAAACACCAGAGGTGGTTTTGGTGCACACAGAGAGGAAGTCATATGGAAAAATACCTCATACCCACGGTTAAATATGGCAGTGGCTCTTTAATGTCTTGGGGCTGTTTTACTGCCAGAGGACCTGGACATTTTGTTAGGATACATGGCATCATGGACTATCAAATATTAACAAATATTAAATGTAAACCCGACTGCCTCTGCCAGAAAGCTTAAAATGGGGCATGGGTGGATCTTCCAGCAGGACAGTGATCCAAAACATACATAAAAATCAACACAAAAATGGTTTACTGACCACAAAATCAAGGTCCTGACATGGCCATCCCAGTCCCCTGACTTGAAACCCATAGAAAACCTGTGGGGTGAACTGA
>JANDJT010000060.1:15870231-15882099 GCA_024331685.1 Stegophilus panzeri | reverse complement strand
ATTTCTGTAAAGCTGCTTTGAGACAATGTCTATTGTAAAAAGCGCTATACAAATAAAATTGAATTGAATTGAATTTTGGCAACAGATATTACAGAACATGTACCTCATATCTAATAACACTAGTCTGCACCCGGTACAATACAAAATAATACACCAGGGAATACAATAGCCAACAATACAGTTTCTACAGACCAACCACATAATCAAAGCCAAACCACACACCTCAGACACCGGTAAACAAACTAAACATACATGCATACAACACTCTCAGAATCCAAAGTCGGTGTTATACATATTAATTAACTCAACTGATATTTCAAATATTACACACTTTCCCCATACCCCCTGCCCCCACTATATCTCAATCACATCCATGATCTTGTCTTATCTTGTTCCTGTCTTGTCTGCTCAGTCTTATAACTGACCTCGCCATGCCCTGCACCCACCACTCAACCATACTAACTTTTGAATACAAAGTATAACATATATGAAAACATGAATAAAATAAAATAAATAAAGTCTTAATGGTGCGCCAAAGTGAGGGGGTTGGTGGCGGGCCAAAAAAAGAAAAAAAAGAATATAGACTACTCCAAAAATATCTGAGGTTTCTTCATTCTTTTTCTTTTGTTTTAGAAGTCATATACTTAATATAAAGGGCCACAATATCTAATTATAAAGTCCTTTTACAGTTTGCCAACTTGTGTTAAGAAAGGCAAGGATATGCCTGTTCCTTTGTATTTCAAGTGTGCTTTTAAGAACACTTATAATAACCTTGATGGTTAGTCTTTGAAATTTTGATAAAAACACATTGCACCATCACTATGGTGCATATTATATTAAACAGGTTGTGCATAAACTATGCCTAGCCTTGGCTTCAGTAGTATTCAGTAAACAGTTTGTGTTGTTTTAATGAAGCGCTAAACACAATAGCAACAAGGACATGTTTTCATATATTACAGACTATTACAGACAGCACTGACAGACATACCGTTACACAGACCAATGGATAGCCGGCTGGTGGGTGAGCATTGAGTATAGTCCTTCTGACATCATCATAGTGCAGCAGAGACACAACATGTGGCAGTGAGGGGAACGTGACGTCAGCCATGCTGTTGGTCTCTTCAATGTACACTATGGCCTTGGGCATCTGCCAATCAAAAAAAGAATTAATAAAGCATTGTAGTCTGATTCTCCATTAGTCATCATTCTACAGAAATAAATAAACAAAAACACAAATACCAAGGTTTAACCTTATTTCACAGTACCTGGGAATATACACTTACTGAGCACTTTACTAGGAACACCTGTACACCAACACATTCATGCAATTATCTAATCAGCCAATCATGTGGCAGCAGTGCAATGTAGAAAATCACGCAGACACAGACCAAAAGCCTCGGGTAATGTTCACATCAACCATCAGAATGGGGGGAAAATGTGATTTCTGATATTTTAACTGTGGCATGATTGTGGGTGCCAGACAGGCTGGTTTTGAGTATTTCTATACCTGCTGATCCTCTGGGATTTTCATGCTCAACAATCTCTAGAGTTTACTTAGAATGATGCAATAAAAAAACAAAACAAAGAAAACAACCATATAATGAGGGGCAGTTCTGCACACGGAAACAACTTGTTGCTGAGAGACGTCAACAACTTGTTGATGGACAAACGTGTTCAAGCTGACAGAAAGGCTACAGTAAAACTCAGATAACTACTCTGTACAATTGTGGTGAGCAGAAAAGCATCTTAGAATGCACAACACGCCAATCCTTGAGGCGGATGGGCTACAGCAGCAGAAGCCCAAGTTGGGGTCCACTTCTGTCAGCCAAGGACAGAAAGCTGAGGCTACAGTGGACACAGCCTCACCAAAACTGGACAGCTGAAGACTGGAAAAACGTAGCCTGGTCTGATGGCACACAGATGGTAGAGTCAGAATTTGGCACAAACAGCAGGAATCCATGGACCCAAACTGCATAGTGTCAACAGTCCAGGCTGGTGGAAGTGGTGTAATGGGGTGGGGAATGTTTTCTTGGCATGCTTTGGGCCTGTTAATACCAAACAATCATTGCTTGAATGCCACATGCACTATGTAACAAAGCAAAAGTCATCTCAAACTAGTTTCATGAACATGACAATGAGTTCAGTGTTATTCAATGGCCTTCCCAGGCACCGTATCTGAATCCAATAGAACACCTTTGGGATGTGGTAGCACGGGATATTCGCAGCATGAAAGTGCACTTGAAAAATCTGCAGGAACTGCGTGATGCAATAATGTCAACCTGGACCTAAATCTCAAAGACATGTTTCCAGCATCTTGTGGAATCCATGCCGCGAAGAATTGAGACTGTTTTGAGAGCAAAGGGAGGCCCTACCCAGTATTAGTGTAGTATTTCTAACAAAGTGTTCAGTGAGTGTATATGGTATTCCATATAATTATCCTTAAAAAACAAAAATAATTTTTGTATTGAAACTTTGTGATAGGATACAGAGCCTACAACCGACAACAAAATGCATGTTAAATTTATGGCTTAAAAAAACAATTAATTTTTAGAAATTAGTATGAACAAACTACCCATCAAATTCTGAGGACACCTCACCTTTCAAAATGCATTCGATACATGAGCATATTCTGTGTCAGTTTTAACTTAACACATTAAAGACTAACCAGGTTCATTTGAAGAGAATGATATAACACATACATATTTGTGACATTAACTAGACAACCATTAAATGTACATTCATGAAAAATCTCTCTTGAAAGATACAACTGCTGTGCCACTAGCGGTTTTTCCTGATGTTGTTCTGCCAAGTCAATTGCAAGACTTCCCTGAGGTTTGCTGAGATCCTGGACACCTTTCTTTCTTTCAAACCCTTTGATCCTTCCTTTCAAAGTAGCCTGACTGGGGTTAAGGTCTGGTGATTAGGCAGGCCATTGCATTACTGTACGAACAGCACTGTCTCCTTCCTCTTCAAATATCTCTCTCACAGCTTTGAAGTGTGTCATTAAACAATCACATTAAATAAAAAAAAAAACAAGGTGTTTTCAAATATTAAACAAGCAGCGGCAGCAGCATAATAAGCTTGTACTGCCAGTTGAAACGTTTTTATGCATAGAGATGTCTAAAACAGATACTCCAAAGTGTAACATTAAACAGAATGATCACTATACCTGGATTTCAGCCACCATGTTCTCATCAGGTTTGAGGTGGACAGTGAAGGCTTCTCTCATTTCTCTGGCCCCATCAAACAGGACCTCCACCTCCACAAAATGTTCTGTTTCACCTTCCTTAAATTCAACATCTGCACAGGAACACATACAAATGCCAGCTTCCTCAGTGTGGGCAGAAATGTAAAACATGTGGGGCTTCTAGACAAAACCTCTCCTGTATATTTATGCCATAACCAGAATGAAATAAAAGAGCTTACTTCTGTAGCCAAATCTCGACTTGGAATACGTAGCCAAATCTCGACTTGGATCCTTGTAATTCGACTAGGGTTGCCATTGATCTAGAAATACCTTATGCATATAAATAACCTAAATAACCTTGTGCATAAAATTTCATTTAGATGTTATTTAACCACAGTTTGAGATTATTTGTAGCCAGTTGGAAGGTATAAAATAGTGATTATTTGGAACAAATAAATCTCATCCAGCACCCCTAACTGAAAACACAGCCATAAAGCTTTAAGCATATTGAATTCAGAGGATGTTTTAATTTAACTACTTATCCAGACTCAGATATTATTCACATACAGTACAAAGGCTGAAAAAAGAGAAATGTACAGTAGCTTCACTCTGCATAATGCTGTGAGCTTCCTCACCCTGAGAGATGGGGTGATAGTCTTCTCCTGACACAGCTGAACCGTCTTTAGTGTGTATTCTCACCACGGACACTTTGGAGGAATCTCCCACTCGAAGCACATGGATCCGCACAATGCTTATCTTCCCTGACTCTTTCGGCTCGTTCACATTCAACTTTGTCTCAGCAAACTTGATAATTGGCTCTGAAAAGAAGGATGACATTTTAGTTAATTATTCTTTGTTTGTATCAATAAACTAATATAATCAATCTCTATTTTTTCCAAAACTATAACTTGAATCTTTACATTTCAACAATTATTATCTATCTGCAATGGTGTGTTTTTATAACACTCTTGTTGAGTTACACATGAAATTTCCCCTTGGGAATCCATTACACTGCATTGACCACTAGATGAAATGTTGAAGAATCAGGACAACACAACTAAGAAATTGGATAAATACCTGACTGTTGATGTAACATCATTACTTTACCCTGATAACTAGTTATATATATATAGTCTATCTACTTCTCCTTGTAGCTAAAAGTGTTTATACCTTAATCAAACTTTTACAGTGAAAAGACATCCATGTGATGTGGTTTTAATAATATTTGTTGACATTTATAGTATTTTTACTTGTGTCATTTATAAATGTCATAGCTATTTCGGTTTGAAGCATTAAAAGTGGAACAGGCTGAAGTAATGCTCTTTCCCGGTCAGTGCAAGAATTTGTAAGACCCATGCTAATCCTGACAAAGAATTCTCTTTTTCAAAATATACAAAAGTAATAAGAATACAACAGTTTTTTCTTTCTTTCTTACTGTCAGAACTGTCTTTAATCTTGACGAGTGTTTCGTTCTTTGTGCCTATTGTCGCTCCATATGGGGAGTCACTCGTAGCACTCCCGAGCACAATCCTCATCTCCTCCTCCTCTTCATACACCGAGTCATCCACCAGAGTTAACATGCACGGCTTCTCCGTATCACCTTGAGAGAGCAAGATCAGAGGGATCAACCCCTTTTGTATGTATATAGCTGACACCAAAATGCACTGGACGGCCATGAAATATATCTATGAAGGTCTCTTTTTATCTCTAATTGTATATTTAATCTCAAATTAAATAATATCTTCAATTTTGTCAGCTGCTGAAAATGTCTTCCATCATCTGCTTCTTAGCAAATTGAAACATGTATATAGCTGAAACAGCAAGTTTTTATAAAAGTTACAGTTTTAATTTCAGTAATTTTCAGTATGAGAAATTAACACAGTTTTTCCAGATTACTTTTCGAAAACATAATTTTGAAGGTTATTTAGTATGTAACTGTCACTTCACATTTGCAGCCTGTAAAAGGCCCCCCCATATCATGCTTATCCTCTGCCCATTCTTGTCAAACCAAGTGACCCAGGTGGAGGAAGCAGACCATTGCTCAGTCATAGAACCACGGTTACTTACAGCCCCCTCTGAAACTATTGGAACAGCAAAGCCAATTCATTTGATTGTGCTATACACTGAAGACATTTGAGTTTGAGATCAAAAGATGGATATGAGACAAGAGTTTAGGATTTCAGCTTTTATTTCCTGGTATTTACATCTAGATGTGTTAAATGACATAAAACATAGAACCTTTTGTATCAGACCACCCAATTTCAGGTGAGTAAATTAAAGTAAATAACACTTAATATTTGGTTGCATATCCTTTGCTTGCAATAACTACATCTAGTAGACTCAATGGCATCACCAAACTGCTCATTTTCTTCTTTTGTGATGCTTTTCCAGGCTTTTACTGCAGCTTCTTTCAGTTGTTGCTTGTTTTGGGAGGCTTCTCCCTTCAGTCTCCTTTTTACGAGGTGAAATGCTTCTCAATTGGGTTAAGGTCTGGTGATTGGTCTCAAACCTTCCACTTTTCCCCCTTTGTTGAGATGGCAGTCTGTTTTGAATTATTGTCTCGCTGCATGATCAAGTTCCTCCTGATTAATTTAGATGCACTTCTCTGTAAATTGGTAGACAAAATGTTCCTGTAAACTTCTGATTTCATTCTACTGCTACCATTATGAGTTACATCATCAGTAAAGATTAGTGAGCCTGTTCCAGAAGCAGCCATGCAGACACTACCTCCACCATGTTTCACAGATGAGCTTGTAGGTTTTGGATCATAAGCAGAACCTTTCATTCGTCACACTTTGGTCTTTCCATCACTTTGGTAGAGGTTAATCTTGGTTCTGGTATGGCCTCTATATTTCTGCTCTCGAAATCTTCAAACGGTGGATTATGATACCTTCACCCCTGCCCTGTGGAGGTCATTGGTGATGTCACTAACTGGGTTTTTGGGTTTTTCTTCACAACTCTCACAATGTTTCTGTCATAAGCTGTTGTTGTTTGCCTTGCTCAACCCATTCGGTTTCTTGTTGCTCAGTACACCAGTGGTTTCTTTTTTGTTCAGGACATTACAAATTGTTGTATTGACTATGCCCAATGTTTGTGCAATGCCTCTGATTGATTTTCCTTCTTTTCTCAGCTTCAAAATGGCTTGATTTGCTCCCATAGACAGCTCTCTGAACTTCATGTTGGCGTATCCTTTTAAACAACAAATGCAGTCTCTGAAGGCTAAAACCAAGAGTAGATGTTCAGAGCTATTTGTTGTTTAAACAATCAATCTAACAGGGCAGATATGGGTAACAAGAAACACCTGTCAGACACGTGTTCCAATATTTTTGCTCGCCTACAAATAGGTAGTCTGATACAAAATGTACTATGTTGTTTAACAGACCTACATACAAATACTAGAAAATGAAAGCTGAAATTCTAAAGTCTATTCTCATATTCATCTTCTGATCTAAAACCCAAATGTCTTCAGTATACAGCAAAAACACTACGATTGGCCGTTCCAATAGTTTCGGAGTGGACTGTATATAACTTTCCATTCCATTCTACTTCCTTTCATTCAGGAATGCCAGGGCGGTTTCCTTTAGAACCAATGGAGGCCGGGAATCAAAACTGTTATGAGGGTTCATAATCTGCCCTGATTATGCACCTCACAAGATAATAACAGACAGCACTCATAGATAGTGCATAGCATACCAAAAACATCATATAGAGTGCAAGATAATGTGTTTATGTCTACTCTCACACCACTGTGAGAAAATGGTACGTATAATGTGTCTGACATTTTGCACACATGGTAGTATGCTGGGGTTGCTGTCAGGGACCATAGCCCTAATTTCAAAGTGTGTGGTCTTCTGTACCACAGTGACCCGATCATTTGGAAAAGTAGGCCAGGTCTGAAGGGCAGTGCTCATGTAAGGCACACAGAAACACACTCATTGCAATACATCATGAATCACTGTTTGCACAGTCATCCATAACAGTGGCAGCGTACCACAGTGAAAGCAGAGACTTTTCGATTTGGTTTTTGAATCATGCGCCAAGGCAGCCTGGTCAAACACCTTTGTGTCTGTCCTGTCCGTGAGCCACATTGGGCATTGAGTGTTCCCAAACAGATTGACTTCTACTTTGCCATAGGTGTTCCAAATTGAGCCATCTTCTTTTGGATTTGTCAAATCAATGGCATAGGCTTGCTGTGATTGCACAGGCAGATTGTGTTGGCCTGATAGCTTCACAGCTCTAAGAGACAGGAGGTGCATCTGAAATAACATTTAGAGCATTAAACAGATTCCCGTATCCAGGTGACAAAAGTGCTTTACAGTGTCCAGGAAAACATATTCTTATGCAAGATCTAAGAATACTATCAAGTTAAGTTCTGTTAGAGAGGAGTTAAAACAAGAAGTTTGCACAGAATCAGAAACAATAAAAACTAAATTTAATTAGCGCTCCTTTAAATGTAAGTGAAACGGTTGATCTTCAATGTTTGTTTGAAGACTGACAGTGACTCATCTGTTTGGAGAGCAAGGGAAAGTTCACTCCACCAGCTGGTGGCAGGACAGAGAGAAGCCTTGATGCATGTCTTCCCTGTACCCAAAGGGATGGTGGGTCAAGTCAAGCCATGCTCGAGGCTTGATCGGACTGTGGTGCAGACTGGGGTTTGATTGAGAACTGTACTAACTAAATCAATATCTGTTGTTAGCCATTATGAGAAAACAAGAGACTCTGTGATAGGAGCACATTTAAATAAAACATAAATTACTACTCCAGAAATGAAGCAAATTTTATGACAAGATATTTACATACAATATATTCTTAAAAAGTTTTTTAAAAAATTAAACACAATGTTATATTTTGTATGTTTTTATCAAATAATGATTTTTTTTTTTTTATGTCATAGTGGATTCAGACTTTTCAGGCAAGTCTAACACAGCACAACCAGCACAGTAAAGTATTACTTCTTGTTGTTATACTTGGTCATGTGTTTGTCTTTCAAATAAAACCATCTGAGCAGGTGATCAAAGTCAGTCTCCTCACACATGCTGCACTGTCTACACACTTTACCTGGTAAGAAGGTGATGATAGATGCATCAGTGTTGGGTCTCTCTTCAAAGTCACTGGACACCTGAGCAGATCCCTGGCGCGTGTAACAACGCACAGTGGATTGGTGTGTGATATCTCCACTGCGCTGGACCACAGCAGTGAGATGTCTATTGCTCTCTTCTCCAGTCAGAAGAGGATGTTTAAACTGCATCTTTGGCACTGTAACATTAGAGATTGATAAGGAATTCAATCTATAAAAACAAACTTTTATAATATAGACTTTCTATGTTAGAGGGATGTATGAATGAGTAGAAACTGCCCAAATACAATGGTGTGTACAGTGGGTTTTTAATAATACACTAACGGTCTGAGATGGAATCATAAATTAAGATGGTGGCTTTTGCCAGCTCTCCCAGAATCGCATTCGAGGGCAAGCATAGGACGAGCTCGAATTTCTCAGTGCCCTCAAGCAGTGGCTGGCCGAGATCGTCCAGAATGGTGACCCGGATGGTTTGCATGTTCACCTCCGGGGCAAAGTCCAAATTCTTACTGATGCCCACATAGTCCACTCCAGCTAGAAGACAAAAAAAGTGAAGTAAGAGAGACATAAGACTACAGTGCTGTGAAAATGTATTTCTTCTGTTTTTTTTGTGTATATCTCATACTAAATAGTTTTAGATCTTCAAACAAAATACAGCATAGAACAAAATCAACCTGCGTAAACACACGATATAGTTCTTATTTTATTATTTTTTATAATGAATCCATGTTAAAGTGGTACATAAAAAATATCCTTGATATGTAAAACATGACTAAGCAGAATGCACTTGTCATTATGAAGAAAACTTTAAAATGTTGATCTGTTAATTTAGACTAAAAGTCTGTAGTTCTGCTCACTATTTAAGAATGAATGTACTATTTATCTATTGTGATTTGAACAAAATCTTTCAAGAAGAAAAGGTTTAATTTTTGCTATCCACATTGTCTTATTTGCTTTTAATATATGACTTGAAGTGGATTCTTTTTTACTTTTGTGGAACCATGAAGAACATCACCCTCTTAGATCTGGGGGTTATTGGGGCGAATTTATTTCAAGCTCACTTCGCTGAGACACCATAACACATCAATAACACATACTCTGATTGATGAAATATGTAATGATGAAAAATGAGGTAGATTACTAGCTTGATAAATACATTTGAAGGAAAAACTAGGAGTAAACAGACAATGTTTGCTCAAAATACAAATTACACAAATGGACAAATGACAAAACCGTTTAGTTTTGTTTCTTGGTTTGAATGACAGAATGGATAATGGCGAGAGCAGCTTCATTCCATGTTTGCTATTCAGAAGAGATGAGGCATGATGAAAGACTTGACTTGGATAGTGCTGCCTATGTGCCTTTCAATGAGTGTGTGCTCTTGTGTGCATGCATAATAGTTTTAAACCAAGAATGAAACCCCATGGCATACTGCTGAACCCTAATGGTTTCATAACAGTAACAGTGACTTACTGTTAAGTAGTAAATGGTCTGCACTTATATAGTGCCTTTTAACCTTAGTGGTTCTACAAAGAGCTTCACACTATCTCATTCACCCATTCACACACACATGCAAGGCGCTAGCTTGCCATCGGGGGCAACTTGGGGTTCAGTGTCTTGCCCAAGGACACTTTGGCATGTGGAGGCATGTGGGCCGGGGATTGAACCGGGGACAACCTTCCAACCTACTGCTAACCCTATCAAAGACACAGCCTATAAGAATACTTACAGCCCTCTCATTTAATATCATCACCAACTGTTACTCAAAATATTTATAGAAAAACATACACAAAACCATTCATGTGTGTGTGCTAAAGTTTGATAAGCAATAAAAGGTAATGTGAGAGGGAATAAAATCACAATTTAGTTTCATATCAAGAAATACCAGTCAATTGTACTTTTTCATTCCATCTACTTGCAAATGTGGTGCAGATCTGTACCTTCAGCTGACACTGGATCCGTTTTACGAGATCTGACAGTGACAGTGGCTGCTTTGGAGAGGTCTGTTCCTGTCCTCCACACTTGAACATCAATGTGACCTTGGCTCTCGTCCACGTGGTACTCTGCATCACCGAAGCTGAACACAGGAGCTAGGAGAAAACAATATATTTTGGTGGTATCAGTAACCGAATTACTGAAAAAGCATTCATTCTTACAATAAATTTCACTTTGATTAAAGAAAGGTTGAGAACATTGAAAAAAATACCCACTAAATGTAGGCTTAGATGCTATATATACCCCTAATTCTGTGGCATGATGCATTTCATGGCTTTTAAATCCACTTAAAAAAATAACCCAGGAAAACAGAGCTGAGCACAAAAAAAAGGAATTTAAAAAGCCAATACTACTAGCCAATACTGTTACCTCTTCCATCAGAATTGTAATTTGTAGGGCTACCATTTACACTACCAATGATGACTTGTATATGCTTTCTGAAAATATCACAGGTAAGAAGTTGTGGAAATCATACTATGGACTACGGAATTAGATCTCACACCTCTGGTAGATTTCTAACATGACAGCACCAACTAAGGAAATATGTTTTGGAAGAATCATGTCCATGCCTCTAGATGGTTTTTAGGGACTTAGAGAATCTATTCTAAGGCAGACTATGGCTGTTCTGGTGGCTCACTGTGACAGAACACCTTACTAATGTAAGTCAAATTATCTTGTTTTTTTTTTTTTTTGTTCCATTTAATTTGTCACCTATCTATGTTTGTAGGTACAGTAAGAGGCTGAAATCTCAGTGAAGCTCAGGTAAATGTTACCATCACAAATGTTAGACACAGAAATAGCTTACTGATTTCCACTGAGCCAAGGTAGTTGCAGTGAAACGTACATTTGTATTTAATTACTGGAGGGTTAGAATTAATTCTGAAAAGTCTGAATTCAGCACAAAAAACATATCATCTGTGCAAGAACATTTTCCAATCAAACCTCTTCTGAAGGTAGCAGAAGGCCTAGAAATGTGCAATATCTGGCTACCACCAAGCTGCTTACAGCAGATACAGTATAGTATATGCAGGGGTTGTAGCCACAAATATTTTTTCTTCAGCCCCTAATAATTCTCCACTTGGAGTTGTTTGTCACTACATAAATGAACGTCAGTAACAGAAGACAGCGGTGCTGTAATTTTGCATCTTCAATGAACTGAGTGTTGTATTTTATCCTCAGTCAACGGAGGCAAGACCAGTCAGACAGGGTTTACAGGAAAATACGTGGAAATACTTGTGTCTTATTGGCTGACAGCTCTCAATTCTGCCAAACGCTAACTCACACAGTCAGTTAGTGTGAGGGAAAAAATTGATACGCTGCATTCTTTTTTTTTAAGCAAGTAAAGGAAAACAAGGTGTGTAAATGTCTATATGAGTTCCAAGTTACATGAACATGTTCATATGTTCAGAGCATAAGAGCAGAGCATAAGGGGCGTTAGCGTGCTTTGCATGGCACTGTAGCAGCTAAACCCATACAATGATAGTTTAGTTGTGCCTACCCTTGACTAGCAACACCAAACTAGCCTAGTCTTGTTACAGTGCATCCGGAAAGTATTCACAGTGCTTCACTTTTTCCACATTTTGTTATGTTACAGCCTTATTCCAAAATG
>JANDJT010000060.1:15840559-15852620 GCA_024331685.1 Stegophilus panzeri | reverse complement strand
CCTGATGTTGGAAATGGGCATTTTCAATGCTTGTGCTATTTTCTTATAGCCACTTCCCATTTTGTGAAGCTCAACAATCTTTTGCCACACATCACAGGTATATTCCTTGGTCTTATCCATTGTTATGAATAACTAAGGGAATTTTTATCATATGAATTCATAGGGGTGAATAATTGTTAAACACACCTATATTTAACAAAGATTTTTTTTTTTTAAATAAACCTGCATTGCTTTTACAATTGTTTTATATCCATGAGAGCAGAGCATGTTCAAATCTTGTAATTCTAATGTTTTCCTTTTAGAGTGTTATTATTCTCAACACAGATGAGAATAGTCAATAGTGTTTGCTATGTATTAAGCATTCAGTTTTGTTAGCATAACTGGTACTGAAGTGCCTATTTATTTAACTGAATCTTTTTTGGTTAGTCTTATTAATTTGTTGACACTTGTTAGTATCAAGTAATTATAGTTTTGTTTATTTACCATTTTGTGCCTTAAGCTGCTGATAAAATTATATCCCCTGTAATATATCCTAGAAATATGGCGCATTTGTGGGCAGTCTCCTACCATCATCCAGGTCTGGCAGGATGCTGATGCATGTGCTGGGGTATTCAGAGCCGAGGCGGCCACCTAACACCATGCTGAGGGAAACGTTAAAGCTTTCCTTAGGCTCGTACAGTGAATCGTCAATGATCACCACGCGGCAAAGCTTCTCCGTCTCTCCTTTTTCAAAACGCAGAACACTGGTCTGTCCCTCCGGTCGGGAGATGTAGTCAGAGAAAGAAAGAACAGTGCTGGGGACTGTACCTGTAGCTGAGCCTGCAGAGAACGCCAGACACAGCAGAGAAAGCTCAGAAAGAGTTACAAAAGACTGAACAAAGCAAACCACAAATAACTAAAATAAATTAATAAATAAATAAAAAAAATTTAAGAAAAAATATAGCTGCATTTGTTCTGAAAATAAATAATGCCACTTTCTTCTTTCATCTTTAAAGATGCATTTAAATATTAAAAATAGCATTAATGAAAGATGACACTAATGGATCGTGCATTTAATTGTCTATTCTGCTTGGCTAAAATTGGTTGAGCACTTTGTAATACTCAGATACAACACTGCTCTTTTATATCCAACACAAGAAAAGTCTTTGAGAAGTCAAAAGTAACAGTAGCTACAAACTCATAAAAGTTATGATGTGTTAATCTTTAACAAGAAATGAAGTCAATTTAAACTGCACCTCAAAATCTACTCGGTCAGAGGGTGTTGATTACTTTTCTATAACAGTGGCTCTGACAGTATTTCAGCTAGAATTTAAATCACAGGTTTATATTAATGCACTCATTCTAATATTGTTATTGTTTCTATAAGAACAATGCAGGGAGCTGGAAGCTGTATGGCAGATGCGCCACATAATCTAAGGCTGATAATAAAGGGATTTAAAAAAAAAAAAAGTGTCATTATCTAACAAAGAAAACTAGGGGATATGGTGAAGCTTTATATAAACATTTAACATTTATGCAAGGATCCTCCAATGTCCCCGCTGTGACGTGTTATTGACTGTTATTAAATGCAACTATAACCAGTAAAAAGAATGAGGTGTCGTTCGTTAAGAAATAAAAAATTATAATTGTTTGCAAATTGTCATGATATAAGAAGGATAAAAGTTTGGGATAGTATCACACTATCTTGTAACTGATTATTTTTCTATAACAGCACACCCGATTGTGTTTTATTCTTAACATTAAAAGGAACCCCGAGTATGAAGACTTGTAGGCCTTAACACACAACAATTGCCCTCTCCTACTAAAATATGTTGTGAGAAACACATGAAATATGTTCATTACTTTAAAAGTCCTTAATATTTAATACATATTTTAACCTACGGAGGTCGCCATTACGTGACATGCGCAACACACTCTTAGTCAATGACGTAAAATGGTTGCACTTGAGCACTCAAAAGAATTAGCTACTAGCTCCCGCAACAGGAAAAGAATGCCACACTGTGCTGCTTTTAGCTGTAATTTTCTAGTTATTGTGTGCTGTGATATTGTGTGCTGCTGATACAGCATCTTGATAGTGCCTCTTTTCTGTATATTCTCATAACGTAAAGCTCCTGTAAAATTAGCCTGAAACGCCTAGCCAAGGTAAAATTAAAAGTAAAAGTAAAATTAAAGCTATTCTTGAACCATTTGGAGTACATGCATGGTTTTGGTCTCTTTTGAAAGGTGGACTAAATATTTTTACATAATTGGACTGTTTGGACCTTTGCCAGTGTAACAAAACTGTTTTTGTTTGGATTTTATGGATCAGTGGATTACTATGAGGCTTCATATGAGGTGAGTTGCCTCTGTTTCATAAGTGTTTGTATGTCGGTGGTCTGACAGAGACATTGATTGTAGCTGCTGTTGTGATTATATCTCAAAATGGTTTACATCAATCGAATCACAAGAATCTTTGCTTTCCAAAGATATGAGTACCTTCATACACACAGCAGCTGTGTAGTTAGCATAGATTTGCTCATAACATGATGACAGAGCACTGGTGGGCTGGCGGAATTTTACAGGATAAAGTATACGACGGAGATGGCTGATAATCTCTAAAATTATTGATATTAGCATGCATTTTATCATAAAAATCGATAGTTTAATCCATATACCTCGAACAACAAACTCTCTCGGTTGACACAGATGTGCAGTTACTGCACAGACACCATGGATTTTGCCCCACTCTCGCCTCCTCACCTCTCTAATCGTCTTCTTTTTGATGTACATTTTGAGTAATGTCTTCTATATTAGCCTCCTCGCTTATGATAAGCACAGGTTTAAATTGAAAAGACTGAAGACAAGTTTATATCGCTGTAGGGTCGCTGGAGCAACGGTCTTGATTCAACCGTTTGACGTCACTACCCAGAATGCATTGCGACGTAAACAGCAATGGCGACCTACGAGTGCAAGGATTTAAAAAAAATAAAAAATTAACTGACATCTAGGGTGTTTTGTATAGCGGATTTATATAGAGGATGTCAGCGTTAATCTAATAAGCCATATAACTCTTCATAGTCAGGGTTCCCTTTAATAAATCAGCAGTTAGCCTCTGACTATCTATTAGTTTATAAACAATCAGAATCAGTTTATAAACAATCAGAAGCCTTCAAGTCATAAAATGCCCCAAAACAAAACTACATTTTGATCTCAATAACAATATTGGATGTTACCGTGGCTTCCCAGCTCCTACAGCAATCTATATTTGTTACAGTGGCACAGATGGTTCAACGTACCTTGCAGCGTGTAGCAGAGCACCATCAGCTCCTCACTGACATCTCCTCTTCTGTGTAACGGGACCAGCAGCTCTCCAATGTCCTCCTCGACAACAAGTCTTGCCTGGGGAATGAAGACTGTAGACTCTGCCAAAAACAGGAGAAAGTGTTATTCTTCTCTTGGCCTACTAAAATGTCTGTAACAATAAAAATGTATGGCTGAGTATAAGCCAATTTAAAGAACCATTGAAGATGGGCTGATTATTCAAAACATTATTACTGAGCTTGGGTTGAGGAAATGTCTCACTTAAACATTTCTGCATTCTACAAAGAATTCATTGGTTCAAAGCCCAGACTGGTTCAGTTTTTTTTTATTATTAGATTTTAGAGGCCTTTATGCGACAATTCTTCAAAGGTTTTGTGCATTCCACAATTATTATAGACCACAGTGAATAAAACTGTCTAGCTGAATAGGAGTGCATTCATTTCTACTTTCAAAAATACCAGGAACAAGTGAACATTTAAAAGGATTTTAAATGTAGTGCATCAAACTGACTGAGGGATGGAAGGTCAAACAGCCAAAAGAAGGATGTTTTTGTCAATGCTGTAAAATTAGCAGAATTGCAAGATATTTTTTTTTTATTACCCACAATGGGACCAATAAAAAAATCTAATAAAATCTCAATCTCTGCTCTCTGCTCATGTGCCAGATGTTGTTTGATAAACGCATATGTGTGTAGTTAGTGGGCATGTTGTGGTCATTTACAAAGAATTATTGGATTAATTGATGCCACATGCAACATTGGGAGTAGAAACAAATGAAATATTTGTTGTTATTTGTTTGCATGTTTGGAAAGTTCGGATCTCCTGGAATAGTGAAAATGCAAGTTATCTCTTATGTGCATAATTATGTGTCACCTAGAACACTGATTAACAGCAGAGACATGAATAGAATGATTTCTTATTGTTCTCAAATGTCAGAAATGAGCTCATGCAAATTTAAAAGCAATCAAGGCTCTTCTGTGTACTGGCACCCAGGGGGAATGTACTGACCCTGACTGTCCGAACAGCTGAGTCCGAACACTGAGTCACTGCCTGTCTTCAAATGAAGACTGAAGACTCAGCTCTTCACTAAACACTTAACTGAGAAAAGAAATACTGTACTAGACCTCACATTAATGGACATGTAACAGGGTACACAGTATGGTCTTCTTATGGTCAGGGTACATAGTATGGTTAGTATGGCCTTATGGTATTATTAGACCATTGTTTATTTGTACTAATGTGGACATGCTTTTCAACAGAGACAAAGCATTTCTCTGGATAAGAGCATGCATGAAAATGCTGTAAATGTAAAGGTAAAACCTGCCCTTCGGTTAGGTCCTTGAAGTGAGTTTTAGATTTGGTAAATTACACTGTGGGTGCTAAATGAGTCTATTTGCATACAAACTGCCCTGTATTTTGAACTGGTGGTGCAAATGCCCAAAATTACATATTCATTTAGACAAACAAGCAAAAGCTATTTTGAAAGACCATATTAAATCACCTTGAACATTGTAGGCATAATTAAGTTTACCCTGTTTTTACACACACACACACACACACACACACACACACACACACGGCTGTTTATGCCAAAATTGTTAAAAATGGACAGATGTCTTAGGAATAACAGCTACTGTACTACTTGGTAAAGAATGACTGTGTCTGCATTTCTTTGACATTTGTTACTCAGTCTTCAATTCAACAATGGAAATTGTAATTAGCACAACAGCTCAATGCTGAAAACAGAACCCTTTTATGTTCTTCATACAAACTCCAAAGCAACATCAATTTCAAAAGCCAATTACTGAAAGCTGGGACAGAACACAAGGGTTAGATTTTATACCCATGGACCCTGTTTTCCTTTTTTCATCCTTGTTTCACAACCACAAGAAATGGGCTGGGTGTTAATGCCGCATGAATTTTACACTGAAAACCTTTAAACCTCAGATTCGTGCTGTTTCACATCAGCCACTGGATACAGTTGAGGCAACTGAACCTGCATTATAATCATGAAGACTTGTGGTGTAATCATAGAGCAGATGAACTCCTCAGATGAAGGTTAAAACATCTGTCCTGCATGACTAAAAATCTTCATACCCATGCTACAACTCAGGGCAAGTGGGTCAGACACATTGATGGATAAACCCTACACTGTGTTACAATATTAATGTGAATAGGAGTTCATCTGGAAAGATTAATACAGACCCACACTGCAGGCTACCACAAAAACACAAATACTTAAAAGGGTAATTAATCCCAAGAATAGAGACTGGAGCGGAACAGCAAGCCTGGAGCATGTAGGCTAGTCAAGTGCCTCCCTTCTTCTACATTCCTGACCGTAGACAGAGCCACATCTCTCCAACACGTTAAGCTTCCCAAGGGAATGTGGCCTCGGCAAGAAAAAACTCTGCCATAAAACTGGTAATTAGCTCACAAGGGAAGCCATGGAGTTGTTTTTTTTTTAACATGGAGAAATAAGTTCACTCTAAGAGTGCATCAGCTGCATTTGGTGTGATTGATCTGAATTATAATTACCAAGAGACTCCACAAAGCCAATAAAGGAAAACACACACACACATACACACTGTGAAATAAAAATAAGCCTTTGGTTATTCATAGACTACAAATCCAAGTTTGCTTATGAAAGTGAGAATGTGAGACTCTCAAGGCAGTGGAGCAAACAAAGAAGCTAAAGCCAACACATCTAGTGGCAAATGCTCGACAGGGAACGGCAGTTCAAATTACTGGGGCTGAACTGCAGGTTTATCATGACAAAGATATTACCAGTGGCTCGAATGTTTAATTATAAAGCAGTGTTTTGTACATATACCTCTATATAGTATATATAGTATTTGTACTCAATGTGCCAGGTTCATTTCCAGAAGGACTCTTCTAAAATCCTTAATCAGTGTTGATCTAGGAGAAACTCTTAATGCCATCACATGCCATATTCCTATTCACCCTAACATGAAAATTACCACAACAGACTAGATTTCTATAATGCCTTAATGCTGGGTGGTTAATAGAAGCTTGAAAAAGGAGTCTACTTAGATGCGGGAGAAAAATGGATGTTCATAATAGCCAGAAGGGATGATAAAGTGCTTAAATAATTGTGGACTACTTAAAAAAAACAAAAAAAAAACAACCCAAAAACAAAAAAACATCTCCAGTATGAAGCTTATGGTATTTGTGTTTGTGCCATGGAGAGAAGGCTGGGATCCATGCTGTGACACAAAAAAAAAAGAAAAAAAGAATTCTAATCCCCCAGACATTGTGCAGTAACTCAGACCCCACTATTATGCAGTTTGTGCTGCCAATTTGGTCAAAATGGAGTGGAATGCAAAAAGTTGTTTATGTAGAAAGAAGCACTGCTTAATAAGTACTCAAAGGTCATTAATCTCAGAACTATTCTTTTGTCAGACTGTTAAATTACTTTAGTACTTCATGACTATATTGTCTATTACTGGACTCAATATCTGACTCTATAAAGGGCAACAAACTGAAGGAAAGACAGTTAACTATTATGTTGTTGGAGCATTTTGCTGCATGGTTTGGGTCTTTTCCTTAGAGGGAAAAGACAGTGTAAATCTATAAAAGTTCTTCTGACTCATCACCTTTATCCTATGATCCTAAGTCCTAGGCGTGGTCTCTACCAGGATGATAATGTCCTCATTCACAGACCACAAAGGACCAGACTGATGAGTATTGTTATGTAACGGAGGCGAAGACGGATGGAAGTGAAAATAAAATAAAAAAAGTTTTAATAGAAATCAAAATAAAACACATAACAGGAACTATAGAACATAAAGGCTAGGAAACAAACATAGAACAATGACCTTAACACAGCAACAGGAACCAACAGGAACCAACAGTAAATACTTTTTCCAGTATTTACATGACAAAACCCCCCCTTTAATGGGTGGCTCCCGAAGTGCATAATAAGTTTAGGAGGGGGTCCTGAACACCCAGACCAGATGTCCCTAAGCATTTCCAAGTTCCTTCAAGTGTTATCCCTTGCAGGTCCAGCAGAGAGATGGCGCAATATCTTTGGCTTGGATTGGGTGTGGAGCGACGGCTCCCACGCAGCCAGAGGGGGAACGAAGCTCAAGGTGGAGCCCAAGGGGGACGCAACGTTAATCATGGAGCTAGAGGGGGGAGCGAAGTTCTCTGCGAGGCCAGAGGGGCGAACGATGCTCTATGCAAAGTATGAGGGAGGAGCGAAGTTTTCCGTGGAGCACGGAGAGGGAACAACATGCGGCGCGAAGCATAGAAATGGAGTGACGTCTTTAGCGGAACACAGAGGCAGAACGAAGTCCTAGGCGGAGAAGGATGGCGTAGTGACGTCCGAGGCAGAGCAGGGAGGCAAAGCGGAACTCTCGGCCAAAACGGGAGACGGAGCAACATCCTCAGTCGAGCAGGGAGGCTGAGCGACGTTCTCTGTTGATTTGGGTAGGGAAAGATCTTACGCATGGCTTTCAGCCATGCTTCTGTGTCTCTAATGCAAGGCTCCATCCCCTCTGGTTTCAACCTCAGGGACTCCAAGATTTTGTCTTGGGTGGAGAAAAAAATCTGCTACATCCATTTTGATGGTCTTTCGTTCTGTTAAGTAACGGAGGTGAAGACGGATGCAAGTGCAGATAAAGTTTTAATAGACATCAAAGTAAAACACAAAACAGGGACTATAGGAAACAAGCATAGAACAATGACCTTAACGCAGCAACATGAAACAACCTTAAAGAAAGACAAATGAAAGACAATGTGTGCAGTGCAAAGCATGACTTATATACAAGTGCTCATTCATCCCAAAGATGAATCAGGTGCAGACAGTCATGTGACATGATCAGGTGAGGTGTAGTGGCTGATGTGAATTGTAATCTTTAATCTTTTTCTGGTATTTACATGAGAAGTATGTTTGAAAATAGGAATAGGTTCAGGAGTATGAAAATGAAAATAATATGCTATGGTCTTCACAGTCTCTACATCTCAACAACTGAGAAGCTACAGTGGTGCTTGGAAGTTTGTGAACCCTTTAGAATTTTCTATTTTTCTGCATAAATATGACATAAAACATCATCAGATTTCATCATCAGTCCTAAAAGTAGATAAAGAGAACCTAATTAAAGGTGCTTTCAAGCACCACTGTATGAGAGATTTTGGACTAATGTATTAGACAGAGCTTTCCACTACATCATCCAAACGCCAGTTGAGGAATGGTGTTCATCCCATCAGTACAGTTCCTGTGACTTTTAGAATCTATGTCCAGGGACATTTAAGCAATTTATCCTTTAATTTGTCACCCATGTATGTGTAATATAAGTGCACTGTTTTGCAATATGTTTATATATACATAATAATTAAGCATGACATCTTAGACATATGCTAAATTTTCTTTTTTTTTTTATCTGTGGTTTCTTTCTCTATACATTTGCTTTTCCTCTCAGTGCTGTCTTGCTAAAAAATTAACAATCATTGGCAATTTAATTTAATTACAAAAAACTACCATGGAGGGAAACAATCTGAGACATTGGAATTATAAGGTTCTGACTTATTTCTTTGCAAAATGAGTTATTACATGCCAGTCAATATATATTAGATGTTTTCAGTCAAAATATTTCTTAATTAAAAAAAACAAAAACCTTGTGCCTTATTGAGCATCAAAATGTTATGACTTGGTATCTTAAAATAAGATAATTGTCTTACAGAACCTTAAAATTCTAAGGCCTCAAGCTGTTCATTAAATTCTCTCTGTGTTTCTTACCATCTTCTGGATCCACGATCTCCACTGTGGACACTGCTGGTGACTCCAATGCTGCCATGACTGGCTCAGACAGAACGATGTTGAAGGTCTCAGACTGCTCATACTTCCCATCAGAAAGGATTTTGATCTTCCATGTAGCTGTGCTCTGGCCTGGGTTAAACTGCACCTGTTTCTGAAATTTTCCGTGAAAGTCCTTCTCCTTCTCAGCACTGCCATCCAAAGTACCAATTCCTTCAAAAGAAATGAGAGAAATGGAGAAAGTGAGGGAAAGACTGACCCATATTTAGCTACATTAAGCTTGTGCAGAGGAAAAGATTACAATCATTTTTCTTCCATTAGTAGGTCCCAAGCATTAAACATCTTGCTAAATTTAAGGTTAATGGTGAGGCCATACTTCCCTGTGGAAAAAGTTTCAGAACTTACATGCTCTGATAAGACTGTACATTATTCTCATGACAATAGCAGTCACACTGCTTCTTGTGATTCTTCAAAACTGTTCAAAACTGATGGCTTTATACACAGTTTATATATTGTTTGATCTCTTTATTGCAAAACAATGAATGGATTTGCATTTAAAGAATGAAATGCTGAAATGAATGCACATTACTTCGAAATGCCATCAACTCAGCTAATGTATATTGCATTCCACCCATTTAAATGACTAAACTAAATGCTAAATACTTCATTGCTTTCCTCCAAATAATGTGGTCATTTTCATTGCATTTCATTCCCAAATAGTGCTGATTTGTGCCACAATGAAATGGAATAACTGTCACAATGAAATGGAATAACTGTCAAATCACAAATCCTCCACGAAATTTGGCTTTACAGGCACACTCTTAATCGATCTCTAATTCCTGACATGAAGTCTGCTGGAGTTTGTACATCTTGGCATCATTTAAGCGAAACAACCTATCCATTTCCTGGCTAATTTTCTCTTGTAAAACAAAAAGACAAATATTTCAGGGGCATATGCTAAAATGTTACATATAAACACCCCAACACTTTATCTATTGCAGCTCTGACTAGTCTCTCAAACACACTTCAAATTCATTTGTGATAGGACAGTTATTGTATTTCATTGACTAAATTTCAATGAAGACAACCATGTTATTTGAAGAAAAGCAACAATGTGCTGAGTGTTTAGATTGACACAAACTCAATTCTTTAATTCTTTAAATGTACATTTAAATCAACATTGTTTTTTTTCTTCGGTAAACAGAGGAGGTGACTTTAAAATGGCACAATGGTTTTATTTGTCAATTTGACATGCTTTCTACATGCCTCTGTTGTAGCGTTATATCAATGTGTTTTGCATTTTGTCCATATTACACAAGGTTCTGAAGTTATAAACATAGAATAAAGGATTATAGGGTGATTTGGGAAAATGGCAAATCATCAATGAAAAGGATATATTTCATCTCTGTTACCTAGAAATGTTTTTTTTTTTTTCCCACAAATCCTAAAAGCACAGGATTAGCCTCTGTAGCACACTGCTTGGTTGGGGTGTAAGGAACCTGGTAGTTCTAAGATCAAGATTCTTTCTATTCACAAGCATAGATCCTTAATCTATACCATTGAAATGATGCCTAATGAGGGATGGATGTCATTCTAGAACATTAATCATTCTGGCTGCAATAAGATGTGCAGGATACTGAAGGTTGTGTAATGACATAATACAAATATGTACAATATTTTAACTGCAACTAGCCAAGGAGTGACGAGTAAGTCTAGAACGCCCCTCCCATTGGGGCAATCTGTGGTGAATCTGCCATAAAGTGTTTGATCAGAATCACTTCAAGCACAGGGGCTGGCAGGGTCCCTTCTGTCATAGCCTCCCAAACAGCTGGGTGGAATTACATTTCTTCAGGATACGGGCTTAATTCAGGCCTGTAGCTCAGTAACCTTGCCCCTTGTTCATGTGTCAGACAGACAGTGTGATGTTAAAAATTAGAGTGCATACCCCTCTATATTTAACTCTAATATTTTATTATTTTTTTTAATAAAACCTGAAAGATGCACTCTAATGAGAGCTATTTTGAAAGGAGATGTCATATAAAACACTGAAATTATTATTTAAGAACACCATCAGGAAAAAAACAACGATTTTTACCTTAAATTATGTCATGTTTCTAAAGTAAACAGTCTGATTCACTATCAACGTGGATAAGAAGTGGGTTAGCTAAGACTAAAACAGCTGGTCTAGGATTGGTTCATTCTCACCATATGATTATATTTCTATAGGCCACAAATAGCAAAATAAATAAATAAGCCTGCTCCAAGATTTTTCTGAGGGGTTTGATAAATAAGCACCACGATCTGAATTCTGCTTACATCTGAGTAAAGTCTCCAGGCAGTATGAGAATCATTTCACATTCAACCTCTACTATGTCCTCTGTGCTCCCTTAACAATAGAAAATACATGAAAGATGATGGAGAGCATCTTCAAAGAGGAAAGCATTGAGATATAGATAGCGGAAAGAAAGTAAATATAAAGGGAAAAAAAAGTGAAAGAATAGCTTCACTTTCAAGTCTATCTTTTGGACAGCAGGAGGGCTTTTCTGTGCACTAAGAGTGCAGAATGTGGAGAAGAAGTGAAGAGGTGGAGAAGAGGAACGCTGCAGGAGAGTAGTGGAAGGGAGTAGGTGTGTATGCTGGGGAAAGCAGAATAGCTGTGAAGAGTTGAATAAGTGGCCCTTCAGCTACTAATTTGTTTTCAGTAGTTTTTAATACATTTGAAGACACACACACTTAGCAGATACATCGAGTCATAGAACAACTTTCTCTATATCGAATATTTCCTTTAAGTAACCAGATGAAGGAGACAACATCGAGTCTAGTTCTTCTTGTAAATACAACCCCAATTCCAAAAACGTTGGGACAGTACGGAAAATGCAAAAAAAACAAACAAAAAGAGTCATTTGAAAATTCAATTCATCCTGTACTTTATTGAAAACACATTATTTAATGTTTTACTTTGTGAATTTAATTTATATTTGAAAAT
>JANDJT010000060.1:15797910-15840459 GCA_024331685.1 Stegophilus panzeri | reverse complement strand
AAATTTGATGACTGCAACACACTCCAAAAAAGTTGGGACAGTCGACTGTTTGCCACTGTGTAACATCACCTTTTCTTTTAATAACACTTATTAAGCGTTTGGGCACTGAAGACACAGTCGATTAAGTTTAGCAAGCAGATTTTTTTCCCCATTCATCCATTATGCATTTGTTCAGCTGCACAACTGTACGAGGCCTTCGTTGCCTTATTTTGAACTTCATAATGAGCCACACATTCTCAATCCGAGACAGGTCAGGACTGCAGGCAGGCCATGCTAGTGCCCGCACTCTCTGCTTAAGCAACCATGCGCTTGTAATCCAGGCAGAATCTGGTTTGGCGTTGTCCTGCGCTGGATGGCAGCTCCAAAATGTGTACATAGCTTTTGGCCCTCACAGTTGTGCAAGGTACCCATGCCATGGGCACTGGCACACCCCCATACCATGACAGATGCTGGCTTTGGGACCTGATGTTAATAACAGCTTGGATGGTCTTTTTCCTCTTTGGCCCGGAGAACACGATGGCTGTTTTGTCCAAAAAATATTTGAAATGTCGATTAATCGGACCACAAAACATGATTCCACTGTGCTATTGTCCATCTCAGATCAGACCGAGCCCAGAGAAGTCAGCGGAGCTTTTCGACATTGGCGAGCCTCGACCCATCCTTGCTCTTGAAGGACTCGGCCTTTTTTGGAGGCTCCTTATATACTATGATTAGACGATTGCCTCACCCGTTTCACATCACCTTCTTATTTCAACTCGTCACATCGCTATTAATCCTCAATTGCCCCTGTCCCAACTTTTTTGGAATGTGTTGCGTGCATCAATTTCAAAATAAACATTTATCATCAAAAAAACTATGCAGTTGATTAGGTAAAACATCAAATACACTGTCTTTATACGTTAAAGTTCTGTCTTTATAAGTCAAAGTTCATTTACAGATCGCTCCCATACTGTCCCAAGATTTTCTGAATTGAGGTTGTAATTTGTATGCCTGAAAAACTATTTCAGACATTCGACCTTCGACCAGCTGCGACATTCATCCAGCTGTGACCTTGAGCCATGTGGATCAATTCCAAAATCTAATCAGTTCATTTGCTGGTTGCAATGATCTTTCCATATAACATTCAACCATTGTTCTTGACATATCGCAGTAATGAGAATCTTGGGCAGATGCACAGCCAGACAACCAGAAATCAAAAATCTCAAACAAAGATACACTACAGGGGTTCAAATAAAAGCACATTTTCATGAGCCAAGAACAGGAATCTGAAGCTACAGGGGTGCACAGGTTCACATAAAGTGGACAGTTGAAAAAAATACCTTCAGCTGGCCAATTTTGGTGAGCCTGTGTCCACTGTAGCCTCAGATTCCTGTTCTTGACTAACTGGAATAGAACCTGATGTGGTCTTCTGCTGTTGTACCTCACCCTACTCAAAGCTTGGTGTGTTCTGAGATGCTTTTCGGCTCATCACTGCAGTTATTTAAGTCACCTTCTTGTCAACCAGTCTGACCATTCTCATCTGAGCTCTGTCATCAACAAGACGATTCTGCCTGCAGAACGTCTCACTGGATTATTTATATTTTTTCTGTTACGCTACGGTGTGAAATCAGAGTCAGCAGAACCTGAACCTGAATTTGTAATAGTTGGGAAAAAAAAAAGCTGTGCAAAAAATCATCTTGTTGACCATAACTGAATTGGAAGATCAGAAAAAGAGAGCTTGTCTCATGAGTTTCCACCAAGACTGGCTTGACTGTAGTCATATGCTAAAGCATGGCTGGTTTGCTAATGTAATGCTAAAATAAGTCTGTTAGAAATCAAGAAGCTGCTTATCTTTTATAATGACAGCTAATTAAACAAGTTACTCTAATATTTAATTTGATTTCATATCATGAAAAGGTAGCACAAGTAACTTAAATTTGGGAAAACCCCAGTGGGTTGGCCCTCTGGGGAGGCACCATGCATCACCCGAAAATATGAATAAGAAATGAAACTCTGCCTCCATGAGCTCTGAGGTGTGTTGTGATTGGCCAGGATTGAGATTGATTAGAGCCTGGCTTATGTGTTCATTTTGAGTACCCCAGATGTTTTCTCTAAATCACCCAAGCTGAATTAACTGACTGAATTTTTAATTGCTTGAATATTTTTAACCTGAATTCTTGAGAGCTTTGAATTTTTTCAAGGCCTGAATTTCATATATTTGAATTCAGAAGCAATATATTCTAATATATTTCAACAACAACATATATACATATATATGTTTTTTACCCAAGCATTATTACAAATTCAGGTTCAGGTTCTCCTGACTCTACTGATTTTACTCCATAATCAGTAGTTTCTCAAAGCATTTACTCAAACCTTTCTGGCACCAACAATCATGCTGCAATCAATGTGTAATCTTCATTGTAAAATCTGATAGTGATATCAGATAGTTAGTATCACTATGAACCTACTGATATTATGTTTTGAGCAAATTTACACTGTTTTAGTTACATTATATTGGCAAAAATTTGTAGACACCTGACCATCACACCCATATGAGCTTTTTACACAACAGTTAATTCTGTTCCACTAACTTGACTGGTGTTCAAAGTGTGCTTATATTTCTTATAACCACACTGGGACATTTCACCAATCATCTGTTTGCCACATGAAATTCCACCTCCAAGTTCAAAAAGGTTACTACAGGAGTGTTAGCGACAGCATCAGCAGAAATAACAAACAATACTTTTCAGGAATATAACTTTTGGCTTAAAACATGAAAGCTTATCAGATGAAGATGAAGAAGAAGAAAGGATACCAATTTTACTGGAAGCACCTTTAACGGGAATGAACAAATCATTGTGAGCTAGCTATCCAGCTAGCCGCCATGCTATGAAGCAAGTGTGGCTTCTTAGGGATCTTTCAGCAAGTGGCGATAAAATTAACAGAATGGCCAAACCAAATTGTGTCCAAAATGTCACTTACTCAGTATTAATTTCTTGTTTATAAAACTGTTATATAAAAGCAATATCGCACTCGCAATTGGGTGGTTATAGTGAATATCGGCGGTATTCAGGATAACTGCACTCTTGCTTGTACAATATTGCTTAATTGAATATCCCATTTCAGATTTAAACCCCCTTTGCTGTTATAATAACTTCCACTATTCTGGGAAGGCTTTCCACTAGATCTTGGTGCATGGCTGTGCCGATTTGTCAGTTCAGCCACAAGAGCATTAGTGAGGCTGGACACTGATGTCAGATGAGGAGGGGTGCACTCAGCATTCCAAGTCATCCCAAATGTGTTCAGTGGGGTTGAGGTCAGGGCTCTGTGCAGGCCATTCGATTTCTTCCACTCTAACCTTGGCAAACCATGTCTTTATGGACCTCACTTTTTGCACAGTAACATTGCCATGCTGGAACATGTTTGGACCCCTTAGTTCTAATGAAGGGAAATCATAATGGCACTCTATACTTAGACATTCTATACAGGTCTGTGCTTCCAACTTTGTGGCAACAGTTTGGGGAAGATCCACATATGGGTGTGATGGCTAGGTGTCCACATACTTTTGGCCATATAGTGTAACTTGAAATAAAGCACTTCCTGGTAGAGCGTTGGATAAACATCTTTTTTTTTTTTTGTCAGGAAGTGAAGGTTGTATATGCTGAATGCCTGACTGAGCTGTTTATTTAAATATGAGTTTATTGATTAAAGCCAGCATGCAAAGGGCTAAATTAGTCTCCAGCTCCCTAAAGTGAGAGAGAAACATCATTTCCTTTTTTTTCCAACCCCCATTAGTTTGAGAACTTTTTCCTTTTCTCTTTTCCTATGTTTCTGTTTTAATCGTCTTTTCTTATCCTATGTTTTTTGTTAGCTTGATTTCTTTTCTGCAAAAACTTCCTTTCATACACACTCTTTATATCACACACACACACACACACAAACAGCATAACACAAAACCTTCAGTAATATGAATATGGTGACACTGATTTTGATCGGTGACAGGCAAAGTAAAACAAGTAGGTACACACACACACACACACACAATTATTCTGACTGCTCTGAGACTGCAGATACAACAAGCTTTCATCTTAGCCTCTAAAGAAAAAAAGAGAATAAAACCCACTCAAACACTGGATAAAAACCACCACTGATAAGCCAGAGCAATAACAGCTCACACCATGAATTCAGACTCACTTCAATGCAAAAGATTATTCAATGCTAATGACTGAAGTCCATATTAAGTTTTGCCAGGGTCTAGTGATTGGAGGACTTGCATCACCTTTCATTTGGGATTATGGAAAAACTCAGGGCAGTGCATTTAATAAAAACAACAACAACAACAACAATAACAACAATAACAACAAAAAAAACTTTGTTAAAAAATAAATGAGGTGCCTCAGGTTATGGCTCAGGATACTGACTGCGTATTATGCAATTCAAGCTGAAATTCTGATCTATCTTCTCATATTCATCTTTTGACCTCAAACCCAAATGACCAGTTTATAGCAAAAAAAAAAAAAATTGACCTTACCAATACATTCCAATACTTTTGGAGGGGACTTTATATCCACCACAGACTCACCTACAAAAGATGTTTCCCCCAGATATCCTCTACGTCTGAGCACAACCTCCAGCAGCCCGGCCTGCTCGTCCACCACGTAGTTCTGTTTCTGCAGAGAGATCCAAGACCAGTCCAGGCGGAACTGCTGCTCCTTCAGTTTATGTCCTCCTGAACAGGGATAGAAATTCCACCTCAAATCATACACTTTTCCTTATTTATTCACATGGTTCATGTAAATGTGGTCTACAAACTCAAGATCTGAACATCTTCGTATTGCAAATTTGTTAGTCAGCACAAGCCAAGTCACATCCTAACATAATTTTTCTGATCTTCAACTGTCCAGTTTGGGTGAGCCTGTGCTCATTATAGCCTCAGATTCCTGTTCTTGGTTGACAGGACTGGAACCTGATATAGTCTTCTGCTTTTGTAGCCCATCCACCTCAAAGTTTGATATTTCATGCATGCTGAGATGCTTTTCTGCTCACCACGGTTGTAAAGAGTGATTATTTGAGTTTCTATATCCTGGCAGCACAAACCAATCTGGCCATTTTCCTCTTACCTCTCTCATCAACAAGGCGTTTCCACCCACAGAACTGTCACTTACTCAAAGTTTATTGTTTTTCGCACCATTCTGTGTAAAAGCTCTAGAGACTGTTGTGTGTGAAAATCCCAGGAGTGAGAATCAGTAGTTTCTAAAATACTCAAACCAGCCCATCTGGCACCAACATCCATGCCATAATCAATGTCACAGAGACCACACTTTTTCCTCATTTTCATGTGAACATTAACTGAAGCTTAATGTGCCCCACCTGTATCTGCATGATTATTTTATTTTTATTTTTTGCATTATGCTGCTGCCACATGAATGGCAGACTAGATAACTGCATGGATGTGCAGGTGTACATTGGTTCCTAATAAGGTGGACAGGGAGTGTACAATCAAATTTAGGGACTGGCAAAATAATTCATTCTTAGATACACTGCAATTTTCAAGAAAGTTTTGATGCACAAAACATCACAATCTGACTTAAATGTATGGGTTATAGGTTTTTATTCTTTGATTAAACAATGTTATCATTTGTTTAGGGTAGGGCTCTATATATCTATAGATCTAAAGATTTTATCTGATTCCATTTTAGGATACCACAATTTATTGTTAATTATTAATAGATTATAAACCCATTCCTTAAACAGTGTTTTATTTTTTTAAAATTTTTTATAGCCCGTGTTGTGTTTTTTTCCTGTATGGCACATTTGAAACATAATATTATAAACACAAGGCTTAATGTATTTTCTTATGGTGCTTACTTTTAATCAACATTTTATCTGCTCATGCGACTACTATTAACTTCTGTCAACAGTCAATAGTAATTAATTAAAACTGTAATTAAAATGTCTTCCAATATATTATTATATTATTATTTGTGAAATACTGGAGAATAGAAATCAATTATTGCAATTATTGTACTGCTAAAGTGCATTTATGAATTTTGGAAAACACACGCACATTGTAAGCTAAACGTTTTTAATTAAAAATGTAAATCACACTTACAGTTCAGATGCAAAATAAACTTTTGGCACATTAAGCCTAGTGTTTTTCATAATGCATAAAAATCATTGTGTTTTAAAAGCAGTGAGTGTTCATACCATACTAGCAAAAAATATCAGAAATTAAAATAGCATAGAGCTGTATAAACAATCGTGTCACACTAAATTCAAATCCAAATCTAAATTAACTAGCAAATCAAATTGTAATGTTCCTAGAGGTTCCTATCCTAATCAAATTTTAACCAGCGTAATTAGACCCTGGTGAACAATGATAAAGGCTTGACCATGAAATTATCACTTTGGCATAGCCTCAAAGCCAGATCTCAGATCTTATAGATTAAATATAAAGGAAGATCATAAAGGCAGAACGAAAATCTCCAAGAACATAAAAACGAGAAAAGAAGCCAAGAGACAAGCTGGACCATTCTGAGAAAATATTAGCCGTAGCAATGTAACGTTCAATTATGAAACTCAAAGCCATGACTACACACACTCACTCTCTCTTCCTCTCTCTCTCACACACACACACACACACACACACACACACACATCCATTCATGTCATGTACCAAGCAGCCATATGTGGGTCAAGATAAGCTTCTGTCCTGCCGATTCCTCATGCATGTAAAGCATCTCTATTTCACTTCAGCCCTCTGTTTCATGCAAGCCTAAATTTTGCATATAAAGATAGGCCACCATGTCTGTCCTGTGCATGGTGATTTCCTAATCCTGGCTGCAGGCTGGGTTTTTACACTCTTATGCCTTGTCCAAAATATTGTTAAAGGTTCCTTACAGACTTCAAACATCTCCATATGTCCAAACATCTCTAGCATCACTGTACTCACCAACAATCTTAGTAAAACAGCTCCCTTACATAAGTATAGTATTTGTTTTATATGGGCCATATTCAGAGTTGGAAACACAAGTTAAAAAGTTCACCATTTTTATGCAGGAAAAGTTGTGTGTTCAGAGACAGGTTATACAACTGCATAAATCAATTTTATATTAGTCTCATTCAGATTATGCAAATTACTCTCAGGTTGCCATTTTTTTATTTATTTTTTTTTTTTTTAGTAGAAGCATCCGAGACTGGGTTTTTCAGCAGAGTCTAGACCACTGCATTTAAACACAAGCACTTGCCTTTCAGCACAAAAAAAATCAGGGACAGGAAATTCAGACTGAAAAAGAAAGAAACAGCGTCAAATGAAATACAATGTAACAAAAAAACAAACAAGAGATGATTTAAAAGATAAAGAATAAAAAATAATAAATGATCATAAATGAATGAGAAGATGGCAAGCATTGAAATAAACATTTTAACATGAGTCTATTATGTTTCCAGTATATTGTGGCATGAATAGTACTAATTGTAATGATCACATTAAGATTCATTATATTATATTTTAATGACATGGCTCACACCCTCATTCCATCATTCCACCTTCAAACTGTCACACACTGGCGATGAACTCAATGCTTTTCCTCACTCGATCGCTCACCAAGTTCAGAATCGCGCAAAAATATATGCTCTTACATAAACTTCTGAATAATGCAGAATATAGTCTGGAGTTACATCTGAGCTCTGAATACTGATGTGCGCAATTTCGATATTAAATCCTCACTATGTGTGATTAACTCAACTCGAGTTAACTCTGAATCCTCTTAAACTGCTGTATATACCTACTAATGACTGTATTTTACATAGTACATTTTCTGCTTATCAACAATGTATGCAATTTAAAGAAATATTAAGTATTATATTATTATGTAGCACAAATGCTACAAAACTGGTGAAGACGAACGTGAAAATTCCTCCTCTGATCTTATTAGTGGGGTATACTTTATACAGTAGGCCACCTGAAGTTTCAAACACACATTCTCCCAACCACACACCAAACTCTTTACAGATACTCCACTCGGGAGCTATTCAATCACATTCATTTTAATGTTTATGATAATTTCTTTACTTTTAAGTTCCAAATCAGGTTTATATTTAAATAGCATATTAAAAGGACAAGAAGTGTTAGCTGAAGAGCTGCACTTTAAAATAAAATTAATATGAAATCGATGAGGTTCTAAACATCCTAGGACATCAAAGGTAAACCTTAAGTATATATGACACTTACACATTTACTAAATGTTTGTGTGTAAAAAAAAACAACAACAACAACAACAACAACATGAGCAAACTTAATAACATCCATAAAAATCACACAAGTTGATGTACTACATTTGAGCAAAATAACATATCTAGTCAGTTTTGTCTTACTTGATATGTAATTGGGGGGGCATTTATACATTAAGGTGCTAAACACAGAGCCATGTCAATGAAAATTAATTAGTTTTGCACCTGCAATGTGATTTACAAAGGCTTAAAGTCACTTCGAGTATGCAAGCTAATTAATATGTCTAGAGATCATGTATTAATTTTTTAAAAGCCTGTTTCTGGCAGGCTGGTCCTGTTTTTGGAAATCAAAGTTATACAGTATTACATCTATATTATGCCTCAGTATAATTATCAGAATGTTTCCCAAAATGATTACATATTACCATGGAAAAGACGGTTTATTAGATATTAACCACATTTGCACATCTGATGCCAGCAACATTTTAGCAGAGCCTTTATTAATGCACACTGATATCTATACTTTTTTTATTCATTTATTCATATAGTATTTTGTTTTTTTAACAAAAATGTGTTTTTGTCCAATTTGCTTTTAGTCGGTGTTACACTATGATTTCAGTGTTCTCTTTCAAGAGTAAACAGTTTATTCTTTGAATAGTCTTTCTACCTACTGCTTTGCATTTTATGTAATTCAGGCAATTATTCTTTGTAAATCACCTGCGATGCTCAAACCCTTTACGCAAACTATTTATTCCATTCACTCATTATTTCAGATCTTAATAAATCAGGCCTTAGTGTACTTTGTCAGGCTAATATATGAAAAATAAACTACAGTATAAGCATGCCTGCCATGCCAATATTAGTAAGCTTGTTGGGAAATTGTATAATACAGTATGTACTCTACTACTATAAACTTGCATAGCATCAGAATTAACTTTCTTCATAACAATAGGCTTGGGAAACCAATTGCTCCAGCTACTGTATAAGAGTCATGCAAATGACCAGGTAATCTTTTCTAAAGTTGCACTGGCCCTAGACCAGTCACAGCTAGTATTACTGCTTAACGAAGGCATCAAAAAGTGTCACAAAATTATGTTTTCATTTCCAAAAGACAGATTTTTATAAACTTGTATTTTATATAATATATTTTATATAATATATATAATCTTTACTTATATATACAATCCTTCTCAGTAATGTCTACTAATGTCTACCTAACCCTAATCCATTCTTATTTCAGATGCTGACTTATACATAAAAGGTGCTAATTAGACATTAAATATTTCATAATTTTTAATATTTTTTCCTAATTTCCTTCAGTTTTATGCACGGAGGAACTCTGAGCAGCAGAGCATCATATGATGTACAGTTTGTACTTCTGCTACTACTACTATCTGTGCAATCTGCTAATGGTCTATATCCTTTTGCAAACTCATTTAAATGAGCCACCTGAAGTGTCTGAACTCCTACATTTCCCCCAATAAATCTGATGTGTGGGTTTGGAGAACACAGAAATGGAAGGAAGCTAATGGAGCTATTTGTAATTGTTAAATAGGGAGTAAGAGACTCAGTACATTCCTGTCCTCTGTGTACTGTGTTCCGAGGACTTAAACAGCTGGCAAAATTAAACTGTGTTGTGAGGCAAAAAAAAGAAAAAAAAAAGAATGCATAATATATAAGATTTATTAATCTCACTTAGCAAGCTATGCCTCATGAGCAGCATTAAGTAACGGACATACAGTACCAGACGTAGACAGAACTCCAAAAATGTTAGTTGTCATGACTTCTAATGTAAGTCAACCTGGAAAGTGTCACAATACAACCATATACCATCAATAATCTTTTACTTGACTACGGTGTTATGTCCATTTGACATTAAAATGGACAAATTCAGTCTTTTTACGAGAGCTAATGCCAAATTTATGTGGGTTTGTGCAAATTGTCATGAAAGGCTTGTGTAGGTGTCATGTAAGTAACCCTATGAACACCACCCTTAAGAAAAGCCATACAAAGCAATCAGAGTATATCTCTGTAAAGCTATGCTGCAGATAAGGGTTTTGCAGCAAACACACACATACTATCCACTGAAAGAACTTTACAACTGTCTAAAAAAAATCAGTGCTCCTAAGAAATAATTTATCTAATGTGATTTCCCTGTCTACTGCATAGGGGCTGCCTCAATTTCAGAGTGAGTAGATAACTTACAATAGACTGTCAAATAAAACTAAACCTCTAGGGAGACTCCAAACTGCTTTGTAAGTATGTTAGTGACGTTCTCTGGAAAATGGAAATAAAATCCCTTCTAAAGCACCACTTCTTCTATGACTATCTGTGAAAGCAAATATAATCATTTTCCTTTACTTACTGGAGACACAGAGAACTGGAGGCTACATTCCAGAACTGTTGAGAGTTTACTGCCTTGCAGATGGACATAGGATTGATACGATTTAAAAATTAAAGGCAAATCTGGTGTTGTGGAACAATTTTTTTTTAGACAAAATTCAGACAATGACTAAAACTAATGCGTCACAATAAGCTGAAATAAAATAGCATTATCATATCACTATAAAACATTAGCACCAAATGCCACATTGGCATAATATTGGTCTTTTTGGTATACAATATACAATTTTAGGCCCATGCATAGATGCAGTTTCACACATTACATCATTATCTCCTCCTCATTCTAGAAGGTTCAAAGCTGTTGTCTCAGAGTTTTTGGCTCTAGAAAACACTCATTCGCAGACCCCTAAAACCCATATAGCACTCCAATTATTCATAAATCATTTAACCTGAAGTCTTTGCCTATTACTAAATGGCATGTATGAAAGCTTAAAACCCAAATGGCACTAGAGATCTCTGCAGGTATTTCTCCATGTGCATCAAACCCCTTAGAGAAAGACTACTAAAGTAAAATCAGGCATCCCTGTTATCAAATATTTATTAAGATATGAAAGGAAAAAGCAGAATCAAGATGAACAGTTTGGATGTATATAAAATACGTAAATAATGAAAATCTCACAGAATAATTAATTACATTATTTTAGCACAAGCCTGGAAGCATTCTTGCTACAAGAACAGTAAATCAGCACTATGCATATTAAAATCAACTAGTAAAACCTTTGGAAACTATAACTTTGTTGTCTAAAATGTTTTCGTTGATATGTTTAAAATGAGTCTAATTCTTTAAACATCTAAATGACTAAACACCTCAGCTGGAGACAATATCTGGAATAATTGTTTCTGTCCAATAGGGTTTCAGATTTGGAAAATATTCTAAGAATTTGTAGAAGTTTTCACTGATTACACCCCTATGAGACCTAATGAAATCTTTCACTTATTAGATACAGAGAAACTTGGCATGTTATGATAAACGACAGATTAGGAAAAGCACTATCTGGCTTGATCTTCATGGACAAACTAGGGCCTCTTAGGCTTTGACTCTCAGAAAGTCTGTCTGAGAATGTGTACCTGCACAGAGCAACAGAGGTGTCTAGGGGCCATAGCCTGAAGCTAATGGAGATAAAGACATGAGATAAGGGGAAATGAGAGAAAGAAAAAGACAGGAAGGCCATATACTAACAGTGGGTAATTTATACTGTACATGTAAGTGTTGTTTAAATCTGCACAATACTACACCATTTGAATATCACTCAAATCCACTTTAGTTGTTAAATTGGTTGTGAAATCAGCTTCAGAGACAAGGATACATTTACAAGGACGGCCAGGTGACTGCTGTAAAGCAGCAGAATATCTTTACAGCCATCTAATTAGCTCGGTAATTCCATATGGGAAACTACAGCAATTGTTTGTAGTGTCTGAGCTGCGACTAACTGAACCTGCAGATTACAGTATGATGTCTGAATAAGAGCATTTCTCAGAAAGCACCTTATGACACAAGTAGAATGAATCTGGATAAGCCAGTGTACTGGCTTTTGTACTGGTTCAATGCTTTGAAACAAAAAGGTTGAAAAACTTCCCTACAGTTAGGGTCTTCTGTCAAAAGAAATGCCCTCAGCTCTGGTGACGTGAAACCATCTTTGAACATTCAGAGAAGTGAAACTTATAACAACCCATGGGTCAAGTTGGAGTGGCATGTAGCCTCAGTAAATACCAAAAGTTAAACCTTTCTTATTTCTCTCTCTGTAGATCTCTATAGGTGGAAAGACACAGAAATGAAATATTTCCCCACAGGGTGGAATTACTGAGAAAAGACAAACCTCTCCAGAGATGGCAAAATAGTGGAGGAAAGGAAACAGATATATAACTGATAAAGTCCAGCCACATTTAAACAAACTGTTTCCAACACGGTGCTGTTTAAGACTTATTACTCTAGACTTGTAGGGGAATTAGAGAGAACTTCACAATTTTTCACAATTTTCACAAAAAAGCCATGTGGCCATAAGAAAAAGTACAGTAACAGAGTACTTTAATAGACAAATACACAGAGTTTAAGCCATCTGGATTTGTATACCAAAAGTATATGTTTATCCAGCAGTTCACACTTAAAGGTACCCTGTAATATGCTTTGTAATTGTCACTCTGAGCAGGAAAACAGTCTTTTCTCACATACCTAAGCTGTAATTATTTGCTATCTTGCCTCTGGTCTTAACTATCAAATGTTCTTTTGTACTGAGGGTCGTTCTAACAAGCCACCCCTCTGTCTGACTTTGTGACTCAGACAAAAGGCTAATATTGGTCTTGCTAGAGGGAGAAAAGCCACTTTCAATAAAGCCCAATTAGGCTTTCTGATTTGTTTGTTCTCATTTAGAGAGGAAGCAGATAATCCAAATAGACAAATGTGTGCAGGAGCCAATATAGACTGTCATGTTTGTTGCCATCTTTTTGCATCAAATGAATCTCAAGTATGAGAAAGTTCACGACTATTTGGTCCTAAAGAGAACTGCCTCACTCAACCCCTATAGCTAAAATAACAAAAGCCTTTATAATTTATGTATGATTATGTCTAAAATAAATGTATATATATATATATATATATATATATATATATATATATTAGGTTCATAATTTTGGGACTGTGAAGGTTCTGCATAAAGATTTAATTAGAGATTTAATTATCTACAAAAAATCTCAAATTTAAGTTTACCAGTTAAATAAATAAATAAATTAATAAATTAACTTCAAGCATTTAGCAAACTTACCATTGTCTTCAACATAGAAAATAAAGGTGTCACTGGTGGCATTGTTCTTATTTTTCAGCACATAGTAGATATTCAGGTCATCAATGTCCACTGAGAAAACAAAAATAAATCTTAAAAGGTTGATTACATTACAGAATAAACCCAATATATACATACATAAAGATCCACAAGCAGCACCAAAATGTTTAATGTACTTTAGTATTAATGAGAAGCCAAGTGTACACTAAGTCATTTCAGATTTAATATTTCTGACTATTATCATACAAAGATAATGAAATAGTAAAGGGAGGTAGTCATTTTCACACAGTTAAGCTGGACAGACATTTAAATTGATCCTTCTTTGAACTGGTAATGTATACTTCTCTAATGACAGACAAGCCCAAGAATTGTAAAGATAGGATTCCAGTACCCATTTCTTTGACATCTGTTTCACTCCATCTCTCAAATTAACTGCATAAGTATTAAGAATATACTGGGGGGGGGTCGATACCTGGGAATGCATACCACTGACATCTCCATTTCCCGTTCCATGCCATGCCCCATGGCCTGCATTATTGATACCACAGGAAGAAGCTTCATGAAATCGTAAAGATGTGATTTCTTATGCACACAGCCAACTTCAACTCATATTGTAAGTAATGTGTCTACTCTCATTGCAATGGTGTGGTCTCTCATCATCAAATATTTATTTTTATGCCTCTAAGGCTGTGACAGTGCCATGTTAGGCCAAGAGTACAGAGCTCTTTAAATTTAAAATTTAAATTTCCCACAAGTCATGCTCCCATGTTAGTGTCACGCTCCCACACTATCACACTCGTGCATATAGAAATGTGTTTATTTTTCAGTTGAATAATGTTTCAATCTGATTCTGTAATCTGAACTTTAGCACATTCACATTCAGCGGATTTACACTACCGGTCAAAAGTCTGAGTCTACTAGTGAAAATGCTTCTGTTTGGCATTCTTTTTCAATTTATTACAAATTATATTCAGCAACAACTTGTGAAAAGTAGAATCTTAGAAATATTGACATGAATTTCATAATTTCTTAGTATTTGGCATGTCCCCTTTTTGCTTTAATGACTGTGTGTACTCAAGCTGGCATGGACTCCACAAGTTTGTGTAAAACCCGATGATCCATATTAGATCAAATCCATTGCCTTGTTGGTTAAAAACATGCTTCAATGTAAGGGAAAAGACTCACATAAAATCTGCCCTTTTGTAGAAAGGAGTTAACATGGTTAGTATCACAAATTTCCTTCAATTTAAAGAACCTAGAAATTGTGCAACATCTTGAATACTGAATAGTCTTACTTATTTTGTTTTAGAATTTTCAAAAAAATACATTTTGATAATGGTTTGTGGTTGAAATTTATTTATAAGACAAATGTAAATAGCTAAATTAACACACATGTATAAATTTATTTCTCTGTCAAAATGTATTTTTAATAAGTAGTTTGTACTTAAAACATGTAGCTTTGATTTAGAAGGTGGGTGACGCTTCCCCACAAAGATTGTTGAGAAGATGTGTAAAAGCTTCAGCAGTGAAACGGTTAACAATGTAAAGTGCATGTGTGTTTGTATTAATATTATGAAATTATCATTTTCTGTAAGAACTTAATGTGAAATTCCTTGCTGAGCCTAACAAGAATAATAAATCTAGATGATAATAAAAGGCTCCTTGAGGGGCAACATACTGCAAACATTTAAGTATTTATAATTCCTTTTTGTCCATTTATTTGATGGATAATCTAAAAAGAATAAACATTACGATTCCTTGTCAAAGCTCTAAACTCCATGTGGAGATTTTCTAAGGGAATGTATGCTTAATTAATTATTAACATAAGTAGATGCTCCAAATGACTCATCAAGTACTTAAGCCTAGGGCTAACACTCAGACACTTCAGTGTGGTTAATGGTTAAAGGTTAATGTTCCATTTTCATTAAGTCATTGGCCTTTAAGTGTTTGCACTAAACTTGCATAAGATCATCAATTAAATAAAAATGAGATTTTCTAAATGCTGAATTTATATAATGTACACATATACAAGTATTGTAGTAAAAATTAATTGGCTAAATGTATTATGTCTAGAGAACATGTAGGTGATTTTTCAATATGTTTTCTCAAGAGTTCTCGAGAAAACATTTAAACTTTCACTTATAGTTCAGAGAAATCCTTTTGGGATGTTGTGGTATACTGTTAAAATGTCCAATTCTTGTACTTTTGCATTTAAATTGACTGTACTGTATGTATGGGAATATACAGACAAATTTGAATGGTTTCTCTATTCTTTGCTGTAAAATGGCATTTTAGGGCCACTGTTAAAAATATAAAAATTCAAGATTTCGAGAATAAAGTTAGTGAAGTACTTACTTATACTAAGTACTGAAATCATTAAAAAAATCACAGGGAGTGGTTGCCTTTAATGCTATTGATGATTACATCTGCATTTATAAAGGTAGCGTAATTTCAAAAGAGACAATGAGAGTGACAACCAAATTACTTCTCCTGGTGGAGTGAACCACCAAAGTGCAATCAAGCCCCAGTACGTTGTCCCGTGAAACTACATACCCTCTTTGAAAGGCACACAGATGTAACCATAGATAGCCTTGAAGGCAACCACTGCCTGTGATTTCTTGTTCAAATGAAGAGACAATTTCCTCTATGTTCATGTGTTTCTAAATTCTAAATAAACACAGTTTCTTTCACAGTTGTTTCAAAGTTCTAATGCTAATAATATACTGGTGCTGATGTGCCAGAAGATTTTTCTTTAAAGTATTTCTTTATTTGTAAAACCAATCCAAAAAAATATTATAACTTCACCAAATCCTTAATGTCCCTCATTATAACACAGAAACATTGCTCTGATATGTAGACACCTGACCATAACACACATATGTGCTTTTTGAACATTCCATTCCATATTTAGTTCCCATTTTCCTGTTATATTAAACGCCACTCTTCTGGGAAGGCTTTCCACTAGATTTTAGAGCATGGCTGTGGGGATGTGAACATTTGGCCATAAAAGCATTAATGAGGTTAGGCACTGCGCGAGGAGGCCAATCCATACCAATTCATCCCAAAGGTGTTCAGTGGAGTTGAGTTCAGGACTTTGTGCAGGCCACTCGAGTTCTTCCACTCCAACCTTGGCAAACCATGTCTTTATGGACCTTGCTTTGTGCACAGGGGAATTGACATGTTTGAGCCCCTTATTTCCAGTAAGTGGAAACCGTAATTCTACAGCACACAAAGAAATTCTATACAATTATGTGAAGTTTTTGGCAACATTTTGGGGAAGGCTCACATATGGGTGTGACGATCAGGTGTCCACATACTTTTGGACATAGTGCTTTATGACTTTGTTCTGAAAATATTCTGTTTTTCTCAGAATATCAGATATTATAACTTCTTTTCTCGATATAATATGACATTTTCACATATTAAGACTTTATTCTCATGATATCATAATTCACTCTTGAAATCTTGAAAATGATTCTTTTAAACATTCATAGTGTTGTCTATATAAATAGTTGTAGAATCCCTGGTTAGAGCTTTCTGCAAGCCTTAGAGCCATACCTGCTCTTTTTTCATATTTTCATAGATTCTTTATTTGTGATATATACATTGTTTTTGCAATAAATATTACAAAAGGCAAACCTGGGTCTTGTGTTTGTCCACACATCAAATATAACCAAGGTTTACATAAGGCATCGTGTCTTTTGTAAACTAATTTCACAAAAATGGTGAAACAAATAAATGCATACAATAATATATTGTAAAGGTCACTTTACCTTGAGTAAATCTATTGATGGAATAATTCCCCTTCTGAAGGTTGATCAAGTAGCCATGCTCTGGTTGTGTGGTGATGTGAAAAACCAGAGTCTCTGGGCTGCTGTCTCTATCTTCTGCCTTTAGCACTTTGCTGGTTAAAGGATAACCTAGGTGTGTCGATGGCAAGACCTTCAATGTTTGAACACCTCTGTTCACCACAATTTGTGGTACACCATTGTCTAACAATGAAATAGTGATTTTCATGACTTGAGGCCTGCGAGTTTCAAACACGGTGTCAGGAAATACATAGAAATCAGTGTGTGTTCCATCAGTGACAGTAAAAGAGAAGCTGTCCTGATATGACTCTGTGCCATCATGTTTGTAACTGATTAGGTTTTCATTCAGATCTTGCTTTGTGAATGAGGTAACTGAACGGCTGTTGTTAAAGAGCAGTTTACCGTGGATAGGCAACTGAGTAACAGTGAACTTCAGGAATTCCTCTGCTGTATCCTGATCCTCTACAGTCAACTCAAATGGTGTGATAAGTTTAGAATGACCTTCTGACACCAGGAGCTCATGTACCGTCAGGACAGGTTTTTTGTTGTCAACGTCAACTATTGATACATGGAAAGTGCGAAAAACAGGGTTATATCCATCAGTGACTTCAAACTCAAAACTGTCCATCTTGATTTCATCATCTGAAGTGTGGATGTAGTAGATTTTACTTCCAGCCAACTGAAGTTGAGTGAAGGACACTATGGGCATTCCAGGAGTGTCAGTGCTTTCCAGATGTCCCCTCACAGGGGCTCTGGTGATAGTGAAGACCAGGTTTTCATCGGGGCTGTTGAGATCACTCGTACTGAGTAGGTCAGTGGTAAGCATCACACTTCCTCCTTCTTTTAAAGATACTCCTTTGCTAACAACTTCAGGAAACACCCTGTCAATGTTGCTCACAGTGATGTAGAAAAATCTGTCAATTAGTGGATTACTACCATCTGTTACATCAAACTTTATAAGGTCATGAACACCTTCCTGTCCACTGTGTTTATAGAAAACATGACCCTGGTCCAGTTCCATCTGTGTGAAGTTCATCCCAACTGTGATGTTTTCAAAAGGCCCATGGTCTGTTTTCCTCTTTAGAATTCCCTGACCTGGACCATACCGAATTATAAATGTAAGTGTGCTATCTTCTGAGTCTAAATCAGTTGCCTTCAGAATCTTATTATTTATTTCTTTTGTCTCCCCAATTTCAATTTCCAAACCATCATTAATAGCCAATCTTGGAGTCTCATCATCAACAGCAATAATCATAATCATAACAGTACCTTCTACATTATGTTTTCCATCTGTGAGAATAACATTAAATTTGTCTTCTGTGGTCTCAGAATCATCATGCTCATAAATAATGCTAGAAGTGTCTTTGATTTGCTCCAAAGTAAAGTTAGTAACTGGGAAAGAGCCAGTGATCAGCTGGTCAAGAATATAACCATGTTTGGGTGGTTTTGAAATGATAAAAGTCAAATCTTCAACAGGAATATCAGCATCCACTCCATTCAGGATGGGGGCGTCAATGATAACGTTCATGCCCTCCATCACCACAAACTCTCTCATAAATATTTCTGGCTTCTCATCATTGGTTGGGATAATTACAATTGGGAAAAAATGTCTCTCTGAGAAGCTAACACCATCAGAGCACCTGAATGTGAATCTGTCCTCTACTGGTTCAACTCCTTTATGTATGCTTTGGGCATAGCGGATATGGCCATCATGGACATCTCTAATATTGAAAGCACTAATAGCTGTGCCAGACATAGATTTCTCAGAACCTGGTGCTGGAGAGATGTTCTCTATATAACCTGAATTTGGCTGGACAATGATAGTACACAAGATATCTTCAATTAGTGTGTCTGCATCCTCAACAATTATTTGATGTTCTCCAATTATGTTTCTGTCTCCCTCAGTGACATTAAATGTAGGAACCACTGTTACCACTGGGGCCTGGTTATCCACTGGGAGAATGGTAACATGAACAGATACTCCAGTGATTTTATTTCCTCCTACAGCCCACTCATCAGACATGTCAGTGAGGGTTAAGTTAAAATGGTCTTGTTTTGAGGAAAGCCCAATCTCGACACTTGTATGTTTATATGTCACCAAACCGCTGATTATATCAGCTTGGGTGAACATGTTGGAAGGTATTCCATTCACCAAAATCTCCCCATATGCAGGGGCATCCTCAACAATAAAGGTCAGCCTGGGGTCATCTGTGTCTTCATCCTTCCCCTGGATTACACTGACTGTGATTTCAGTAGCACCATTTTCCAACACAGACAGGTGAGAGCCAAGAGTACCCGCTGGGAGAGTCAGAGTTGGCATTTCATCATCAATTGGTGTCACTGCTATTCTTACTGTAATTGGTACAATATGGACACCATCACTGACATCCAGTTTAAAAGCATCACTGGTTGTCTCATCCCCATTGTGGACATAAGAAATTTTGCCCTCTGAGATATCTGCTAGGCTAAAAGCATTCCCTTTAATAAAATCAGCAAAGCTAAGCTGGACCTGACCATGTTGTGGACTCTGACTTAAAGTAAAGGAAATCTGTTTACTATCTGTATCAAGGTCAGTAGTATCAAGCTCAGCATTTGTAAGTATATACATGCCTCGCTCAAAGACTGTGAAACCTGTGTTAGTTATCTCTGGGGGCTTGTTATTAACAGGTTGCACCAGTATGGTGAAAATTCCTATTACACTGTTTCCAGCAGTGTCTTCAACTATGAAACTGAACTGTGCAACATGGGCTGTGATGCCGAGCTCTATGTCTGGTGGGCTGTAGGAAATCTTATGATGGTTCACTTGTGCTTGAGTGAACTCTCTTACCTCAGTGTCAGGGTGCTCTGTTAAAACTACTGAACCAAATCTGACTGGATGGCTTTCATCTGTGTCAGCTGGTGGCTGGGTTATTGTGTATTTCAGATCTCTGTCATCAGAATCCAAATCAGTGTAACGAAGGACATTCTTGTTGAAAGTAGTAATTTGATACTCATGGACTGTCATCTGTAAAGACGTGCCCGGAAAAAGTACAGGCGGAACATCATCAATAGGGAGAATCCTAATGGAGAATGTGTTCTCATCTGATTGATTTGGAGGATCAGCATCATCTTGAGCTTTAAAGATAAACTGATCAGTGACTGTCTCAGTGATGTGGGGCCCTGTGTGTCTATAGAAAAGCTTCCCATCTGTAATGTCTTTCTGTAGCCACTCTGTCACAGCTTTCTCATATAACCCATCTTCTGTATTGAATTTCCATGAGGATGGATCCTCTGGTGCCTCAGACTGCCTTAGTAGCACTTCACCAATAGTTGAGAGTGGAGGTTCAATGGTGAACTTGATGGTGGAATCCTCAGAGTCAATATCTGCAGCACTAAGCATTAGGGGTGAAATGGGAATCATTTGGTTTTTAAATACCACCAATCCTGTGTTGGCATTTATAATGGGGGGTTCATCATCAGTTGGAACAATTGTAATAGGAAACAAAAACTCCACTTCATTCTTGCCATCTGTCATTCTGAAAATGATATTATCACTGTATGTGTCACTGCCATCATGCTGATATACAACAATACCGACTTGCAGATCAGCTGGCGTGAAATAATTCATGATGGAGCCAAGAATGGTGAGATAACCATGACGGAGACCATTCACAACAGTTAACCTTACATTATCCAGATTGTCTTCATCACTGATTTCTAAATTGTTCAGAGTGAACAGAGGCCTGGACTGACCCTCATATAGAAGCTGCCCTGTGTTTTTAGTCACCACTGGTGCTAGTGTGTTCATGGGCTTTATAACAATCATAAAAGCAAAAGGTTCTGAAACTCCACCATCTGGGTCCAAAACTTCAAACTCAATTTGAAAGATTCTCTCCGTGTCCGAGTCCATAGATGGGGGCTTGTATGCTATCTTCAGATCCTTTATATCTCGCTGATAAAAAGATGTAATTGGTAAATTTCTATCATCAGTACTCACAATATAACCTTCCTCAAAAGAGAAGGGGGTGGTGATGTTGAAAATAAGATCATTAGGATCAGATTCAGTGTCCTCTGCAGCTAACATGTCAGGAGTTAAAGCGGTCATGACAAACTGATCAATTTCCATCATCATCATGGCCACAAAGCTGGGTTTAGGAGGGTTGTTTTGCAGTCCTTCTCTTATGCGTATCATGATATGAAAGAACTCTTGCTTCAGTAAATTATTTTCTTTGTTTCTCAGCTCCACGACCATTGGAATATAATCTCTGTTTGGGGACTTGTGAACAGAAGTATGCTTGTAGCGGATATCTGCTCTGAGAAAAGCATCACAGTCCATCATTTTCTCTAATTTACTTTTATCAGTGACTTCACAATATCTAGGCAGTACACTTCTAGCAGCCAATGATGTGACCTCACACTGCTCAGAGTTTCTATCATATGCAAATTCCAGTATTCTTCTGTCAATTGAATTGCTAATGCCATGGAGTTTATCTACAGATAGAGGCATATTTTTAGTAACTATCTCCAACTGTGTGAAAAGGACCTCTATCTCCAGCATGAACGGTATGATGATGGTTTCAGTTTGAGTATCGTACCTGAGTTGCAGTCTCACTCTATCCTCGGCGGGGCTCCTGGAGCCCAAATGCGAGTATTTCACATCGTTAGGTCCGAATTCACACGGGAACTTTTTGGGAGAAAGATGCCCCGGTCTTTGGGACAGCGGATCATTATCCAACACTATTAAGCTGCACCTGTCTCCAGGCTGCACTTCAATCACCAAATCGTTGATCGGATCAATGAAAACCGATCTGCCGAAGGGCACGCGTATCCTGTTGTTCGCTACAAGTATCGAGTCCTCTGAGAGCTCTGCTCTGTGCGCGTACGACAGTCCGTGACCGCTAGCCTGGCGTCCATAACTACCTGCTACTGAAGACAAGAGAATAAGCCACAGACAGAGTTCCATCATGTTTCAGCCTGTGACCAGTCACAGGAGATGCGCCTGGTTGATTCAAAACGACCTCACACGTAAACGAATGACTCCTCTCATAAAATGCACGTCTGGAAAGACCACGGGTCAGCAAAAGTTTGTAAAACCCCGAGTGTGCGCCTCGAGAAGCATTCGAGATATTCTCACGCCGCTGGCGCGCGCACTGAGTTTTAACTTGGTCCGACTGGCGGCATGAGAAGCGTGAGTAGGCACGACACGCCCACTAACCTATTCTATTGGATAAGCCTGTCTGACTGTGAAGCGGGAACAGAGAGGACACGCCCACCGGCTTGTATTTGACCTGTTCGTCTAGATCACAGGTTCCCAACCCGCGTGTGCGCGTGTGTGTGCGTGTGTGTCTGGTAGTCTTCCTTTACAAACGCACAGATGTGAATTATAAATATTGATAGCATATATTATTGTTCAGCTTTCAGAACATTACTTTTCCCGTTCTGCAAGCATTTCTAAACTTTTTATCCAAAACGAGATATAGATTTAACAATTAATTAAATAATAAAACGGTGAAAACACTAAGGCATTTGAACGCAAACGAATTTATTAATCATTAACATTCTTGTGTGTTTTCTGGCTCCACCTGCTGGTACTCCAGTAAGCCAGGGGTTCTCAAACTTTTTCGCAGCTTATACTGTACTTTAAAATAAACTCCACCGACCCCCTTCAGTAGTACAGATATGTTTTATGAATATAATCAAACTAACCAGATATTAGGCTCATTATATAATATACTACAATAATATGTCTAATTATCAGAGCCATAGAGCTTCTTCCACTGAGAGAACATATTAGGTATAAGTTGATAGTATAAAGTCCTACTGGTTTTCGGTTAGTGAGACTTGTATTAAAACCAGCTAATAATGATAAGTACTCAATAGTAAATATAATAATTTTGATAATGGTGAGTTGTGGTGTTCACCACTGTAACAAAAAAAAAAAAAAAAAAAACTAACTAAAAAAAATTACAGACTCCCTGCCTGTGCTTCATGGACTCCTAAGCAATCAAGGAAATCACAAGACTCTGCTGGACTCCACACATGACAGTCAGACAACTGTTGCTCAACACATGAATCTGGCTAGCAGTCAATTAATCTAAAACTCAGGGCTTTGACTTATGGCATGATCACATGCCTGTGCTTTCCTTGTAGTTAGGACCAGTGTTTGATATTCACTCTGTTATTCCAGGGTGACCTCACCAGCTGTCAGGTTTTGTGGAAGGACGTTGTTCTTTGTCCTTCCATTTTCAGCTACCTCATTAGAGAATGAAAGACCACAGTGTCACCTCTGTGTGCTGGGAACTTTCTTACAAACCTCAACTCACCCCCCAGCCCTCATTAAAAAAGCATCTGGTAGCTCAGACAAACAGGGGGAAGAAAATACTTTCAGTAAATATTTAAAAATATTAAATGCAAATAAATATCTACAGCTTAGATGCATCTCAATTATTAACAATATAATCAATATGTATTTTTTTTTAATTTTTTTTTTAAACCCTTCAGATGGTTGGGGATCCTCCTGATGGCAGACCAGTGCGTATGTTAAAATTAAATTTTTAAATGTATTTATTAACACATTTGTATGTTCTTACTCTCAATTACCTTAAAATGATCTCTGGAGTGTATATAGGTTTTTTTTCATGGTCATGTTTTTTTTGTTTGGTTTGTTTAACAAATGCAATAAATACTATTTACTCATACTGTTATATTATATGAAGGTTGTCTGATATATTTGGAAAAGAAGACTGTCACGACTTGTTATAAGCAGCCTCTGTGCTCTGTATGAAGTGAGGCAGACTGGCTTATAATAGATTTGGAGAATGCATCTTAAACACATCCAGGTTGATTTAGGCTTTTATCCAATAAATCAGGGGTGAGTGGGTTTAGTGAGGAAATGGCACAGTGGGTCTGTGTGGGTTTAGGTGAGTGTGTGAATTTGTGCAATGGACCATCCAGCATGATTTCCCACTTCACATCCAGTGTTCCCTGGAGAGGCTCTGGAGTCTGGACTAGGATGAAGCGTTTACTGAAGATCAGCGAATGAAGTATGTTATGTTTTTGAATGGCTCATTTTGACCAAAACAGAAGATAAGGAACATAACAAAAATACAATAATAATGTTTATTCAAGCATGTGCATATGGAAGTTTGGCTGATCTAGTTTGGAAAGGAGACTGTCAGAGCTCATTATAAGTATCCTCGGGTAGTGGTACATAAGAAAGTGAGGTAAACTGGCTATAAGAAATTTGACACATAAATTCATACACATCCAAGTGTATTCAGACTGAAAAAAAAAGGTTAGTGAGTGGTGAGTGGGTTTAGTAGGGAAATAATGCACACTAAGTGTTATGCCTGAATAGTAATGGCACCAGTGGCATACTGACAAATTACAGACAGGTGGCAATTTGAAGGAAAATTCATAAAGTGTCTTAGTAAGCAGCCTTCAGAAAGTGGTTCAAAGAGCCTTAGCATAGATTCTTCAAGATACTGGAACTGTACTGGAGGGAACACTATTCTTCCAAATGATGTTTCATCAGTTGTGATGTTTTATTGACAGTGGTGAATATCTCTGTCTAACACATTGGTCCAAAATCCCCCATAGGTGTTCAGTTGGGTTGAGATCTGGTGACCATTCAGTGAGCCCTTGTGCCCTGTGGATGGGGGTATTGTTATCTGAGAATAAACCACACCTATCAGGATAGGAATGTGCCATCATAGGATAAAGGTGATCAGTGATACTGAATTATTAATTTACATAATTGATTTCCCCTTAACAGCAACTGGACCCAAACCATGGCAGCAAAATAGAGCCACTAGTTACTAAATACAAGGTGAAAAAGCAAAATCTCTCAGTTGGTCTGCTGTAATCTCATAGATCTTCCCAGAGGCCATTAGATGCAAGCTAAACCACTTGCTCTAGATAATTTCCTAGAATGCAGAGTAGAGAACAAAACTATCAGCGCTGGTAATTTTCAGTGTATATATTTTTTTATTATCTGTGTTCCCCATGTATTTTTTGTAATCTGTGTATTTTCTACACAGGAAATATGTATGTTCTCCAGTCTCAAAAAAGATGAGATATGAGTTGGGTAGTATTACAACACTAGCCAAAAAAAGTGCAATAAATTTAGAACCCCAAATGGCAAATGCCATAGATGATTCACTTTTGCCTGATATAACTGAGTTTGGAACATATATATGCAATGGAGCACACCTCCAGTTAATCACTAGCCAACTATCATGAGTTGTCAAGCCAATTTGAGAACATACAAATGGATTCATCAATTTTAAAAAAGATAAAACTCCATCAGTCCTAAATGATTTTCCCTGTATAGTTGAATGTTGGACTCTTTTACTTTCTCATTCTCATTTGGTTTGTTTTTCTCTGCTGAGATACTGCAGCTCATGTCAGCCACCATGCAGCCTTGTGTCTTTTGTGCCTAAAGCTGGGGTGAGGTGACTTTAATGTTTCTAAGTTCATGTATAACATAGAGTATACTTACAAATTTCCCACGGATTCTGACATGACATGTTTGATACAGTGCTGACTATGACTTACTATCAGGGTGACCCAGAGTACCTGGCTAGATCATATTATTAAGTGTTTTTGTGTGAATAATCAGGTTTATTGTTTAATTTCTAATGAAACAAAATCATATACACTGTAGCTTTAAAGATATAAAGCAAAACATTTATGGCACAGGACAAGTGGCACTGAGAAATGTGTCTTGAAAAATATGGTTAATTATTAATTTTGACAGTAAAACTAGAGGATTTATTTTTTGTCATCAGTCTTTTTGATGACATCACTGCTTTTTTATTGCAATCCATTCTTTTTCAATAACGTAACTGAGCTACTATTTGGGGATGTCACGTAATGGAGGTTAGGACGGATGCAAGTGCAGATAAGAGCTTTTATTAAAGAGCGGCAGGCAGACAAATCCAAATCATGAGACAATAACATGGTCAAAAAACAGGCAATGGGTCAGGTGACCCAAACAGGCACAAACTAGGCAAAACAGGAATCAAGAAACATGGATGAGTACAAGATCAAAACTAGGACACAAAACCCAATGAACACCAGCTTGGTATACGGGAAAACACACATAATACTTCGCAAAGTCTAAGCGTTTGAACAGACTCTTTTATGTGTGGTATGATTGTGTGTGAGATTGGATGCAAGTGTGCATGATTGAAATGAAGGTGAGTGTTCTGGGAATTGCAGTCCATGGCGGCCATGTTTGTAGGCCTCAGTGCAGTATGGGAATGTAGTCACTACTTTGCTGTGACGTGACAGGGGATAGGTATAGTGATCTGAAGTCAGGTTCAAGTAAAAAAACAAATGATGCAGTCCTTTGTTCTAAGCTATGGCATTATGCTCTCTATAATTACAACACTCATTACTACACTGTAAAACTGTATCAGGACAAATTAAATAGTCTTGTAAGGAACATTTTTGTATTATTATTATTATTTATGTACATAATTTTAGTTTCCATTGCATTTATAAGCTAGATTATTTGTAGAGTCTACATTATTAGTACCCTCTACTACACATTTGCAGAGCTAGATTATCTTGCAAAGACTACAGAGAATTTATATAGCCAATAAGGATTGATATTACAAATTCTTCTTACTTAATCTCATATAAACACATGGAACAGCTTTCTTATCTTGTTTATAATGCAAGGGGACTTTCTAGTAAGTCCATTCATTCTTCACTAATTGCTTTTACTGGTTAGGATAAAGACCAAGATAAAGACCTTCAGAGTGCATGAGTCCTGTCATATTTTGTCTAATCATATTTCCCCCTAATTTAACAGCATATTTTTCTGAGAAGCCTTACCAAAATATTACCAGATAAAAGCACATATATAAAGCATTTTAGATAAAGTGAGCTGTGCTTTTCTCACCTTAAAAGGTGTTAAAACAGAGCATAGCACATTTCAGAGCCCATCATTAAGTTTTCAAATGCATTAGGTCACTGACGGACAAGTGATATTTCTACTATTCTATCATGTGTAAGAAAAAAGATTAAGAAATATTCACAGTCCATTTAATGAATAGATTTTTCCAAGGGCAGCGTGAGAACTCACTTTGACCTTGAGCGGTGTTGACTGTAATCATAAGAACAGTTTGCTGCAAAGTAATGACAGACAAAATAATGACTGCTTAGACATACAAACAGCTCTGTAGTTAACCCATCATCACGTTATCTATTTACCTCTCTCTAGATTTACTTTCTTCCTTTTTTCTGTAAAACTGTCTGTATGATACTAAATGTATTTGTGAGCATGTTTGTGTTCATGACTTTGATTTTCTCTTCCATTACAACTGAAGAGAACTGCAATAATTTGGACTTTAAATGTAAATCCCATTTTAGTGATGTAGTGATGTGAGTTGTAAAAGCATGATAAACAAAAGAGAATTAAAGAAAAACACTGTGCTACATAAAAATCCCACACAAAACTCACAAAGTAAAACACATAATACACATAATACGTAATAATGTACCCATTAGTTAAATAGGAGAATGTCTGCTTATTATCTGTGATTAGCTTCATTTTAATTCATTCCTGTTCAGTAACCAAATCATCCATCAATCCATTTTCTCTACTGCTTATCCTACAGGGTCATGGGGAACCTGGAGCCTATCCCAGGGAGCATGGGGCACAAGGCAGTGTACACCCTGGACAGGGTGCCAATCCATCGCAGGGCACAATCACATACATATTCACACACACACCTATTTATACACTACGAACACTTTGGACATGCCAATCAGCCTACCATGCATGTCTTTGGACTGGGGGAGGAAACTGGCACCCGCAGCATGGGGAAAACATGCAACCTCCTCACACATGGGGCCGTGGCAGGAATCGAACCCCCAACCCTGGAGGTGTGAGGTGAATGTGCTAACCACTAAGCCACTGTGCACCCATAATCAAATCAATAAACATTTTATGCTGGTCAGGGGTTAGGTGGATCTCAGAACCATGTACACAAACACACACACACACACACACACACACACACACAGACACACCCACCCACACACACACACACACACACACACACACACACACACACACACTAGAGACTATTTAAAACATGCCAGTCCACCTACTTGGGAGATGAGAAGAAACCGTAAAACCTGAAGGACATGGGGGGAACATACCACTGCACAGACAGTAATCTGTACTCAGGATTCAATCAGGGACCATAGAGATGCGAGATGGCAACGCCAGCTGCTGCAGTAGTGTGCTGGCCATGTTCATTTTTCATAAAAGAAAGTGACTATAAATTCTGTGTGTCTCTCTGGGAATCTAGAGCTGATAAATTATTCGGGTCTGAGATAGTCCCAAGTACATAGGACTGTGCTGAAACGTCATGTACAACCTTTTCATTAACCCCAACACAAAATAGTCCCAGTCGTATATATTAGACTTATTTTTAATACAGCTGTTTGTGTGTATTTATGTCAGTCAGAGGACCACAGTGTGCTTTTCATAATCAACTACAAATTAATATTGCTCACTGAGGATACCTTTTCACTTGTCCTTGAACTGCCACTGAATGTATAGCATCCTCTTTGAAAACATGAAATTGTTTATTATTGAGAGCAAGGTTGTAAGGTTGAATACTGATGATGGCACAACCATCTGTGCCTGAGAATCTAAGTGAAGCTAACTGCTAGTGTTCTGTGGGTGAGAAGAAAGGCTTTGTTTTAAATTCCCTGTACATCTTAGTCCAACTATAGTCAATTTTGCATGTCTCTAAAAATATACTGTCTAGCAGTTAGCGATCTCCTCCAAGTGTGTTGTAATAGTATCATTTCATAAAAATACTGTAGCTGGCTTCATGTGTTGTTCCTCACCATCCTGGATTTAATGGCTGTCATGATAGAGATTGAGCACTAAAAATTTGTGTCGGTGCCTCACAGCTCCAGGGTCCTGGCTTTGAATCTGAGCTCCAGTTACTGTCTATGTGGAATTTCTCACATTCTCCCTATGTCCACATGGATTATCTCCAGATTCTCTGGGTTTCCTCAAACATCTCAAAAACAAGCCAGTGTTTCCAGGATAGGCCCTGGATCCCTGATAAACTGCATACTAGACATCAACATGTACAATTAAATTTAAATAAAGAAAGTGTAAAAATTTAGGCAGATAATGTGATAGAGATAAACTGGTAGGGAGCTCCAGACAGCTGTGCTAATTCATTTCTGGTCTGGTACTTCAATTTGATGGAAATGTAAATCTTATCATGGTACAATAGTGTTAATAACTATGATAATCTAATGCAGATCTCAAAACTGACAGACAAAGATAGCTTTGGTCACCCATATTCTACTTAGTTAATTACGTTCTTTAGGACGTAAACATATCTGTCTAAAATGTTGTAATTTCCATGATATTGTTGAGAATTACAAACAATATCACAGAAATTGAATCATAGTGTCCTTGGAATATAGGCACCCTTGAAAGAAGTAGGACTTGACTTACTAAATACCAATGTAACCCCAGGCTGTGGCATACAGTGGGGTTCAAAAGACTGAGACCACTATGGAAAATGATTGACAACAACTTGAGTAGAATCTTTGAAATATTTACATGAATTTCTGAGTTTCTCAGTATTTGGTATATCCATTTATTGCTTTGATGACAGTGTGCACTCGAGCTGGCATGAACTCCACAAGTTTGTGGATCAAATCCATCAGAGTGTCAACTGAACACATGCTTCAATAAAGAAATGAGGAAAATCTGACCTTTTGTATGAAGCAGTTAACATGGTCAATATCACAAATTTGCTTGCATTTAAATAGGGACCTAGAAATAGTGCCGAATATTGAATATTAAATATTCAAGATATTCAACATTTACTTTTTTGATTTAACTACAAAATTCTTCTGTAGTTATTTCCAATTCCTTCTGTTTATTTCCAATTTCAAATGAAAAAAAGATTTTCAGATCACATTTTCATAAAATGCTGAAATTGGTTTGTACAGTGATTTGATTGTGCACCAATCAACATTGTACCTAAAGCACCAGAAGATGGCAATGTTGGACTATTGTGCATCCTTAATTATTTGGAAGATGAAAATCATGCTGTAAGCATGCAGGCTTTTATGTATTTCTCTTACAACAAGAACAGACATTTAATGAGTAATTTTGATTACCAGAGAAGAATAAAAAAGGACTGGTGATGGAAGGAAAAAGAAAAAGAAAAGAAAGAGCAACAAAACAGCATGAAAACAAGCTTATTCCTTCTCTTCTCAGAGTTCTCACTCAGCATGGAGAGGAACCACAGATTTCCATTAGAAGCAGCTATCTAAAATAAGATCTAATTGGGTCTGCATGGAGGGTGGGCAGATATTCTTGTTGCACACACAGGCCACACTGAGGCTCCACCTGTGAGATTACTGATATTGGAAAGGCAAGCAGAAAACTGTTCCTGTTTAACCAGTTATCAAGAGAAGAATATGTGAGTCGTGGCTTAACTGAGAAGATTATGTGATCCTGGGATCAATTTTATGTTCCAATGAAAAAGGCAGATGGGCTGTCTGTTACAAGAGAAGGAAAAGCATACTGAGAAAATTCACAGGGGAAGTACAAAACCATAGAGAATAGAGGAGAAAAGTGTCAAGTGTGCCAACTCTACTTTGCTGACTCCAATAAACTAGCATGTTCAAGGCATCCTCTTTTTTAGGCTTTTGAATAAACCCACGTATGCATGAAGTCAGCTCAATGGTTCAGTAATCTGCAGGGCAGTGTTAAGAGTACACTGCAAACTGTGGTAGCTCAGTAGTCAAGATTTTGTGCTACTGAGTGGAATATCATCAGTTCAGATCCAATGACTCAACTGTTGTAAAGGTAAAAGTATGTGTGAATGATAATAATATGCAGTATAAAGCAGTAGTCTACAGTACATCAAGTGCAAATACACTACAGTGTGAGATGAGTGCAACAATGTACAATAAATACACATAAATATGCAAGACAGTGGGTGAACAGTAACTAGACAGGACAACAGTCTCTAAATTGTTGCCTGTGGTGAGAAGTGTAGCAGTAAGTAAGAAAGTGTCTCATAACAGTAAAAAGTGTCCCATTGCATCATTATAATGCGCAGGTGTGGAGCGATGTTTGTACGGTTGTGGCTGTTGGAAAAGGTAGATTAGTCCAGGTGGGTGTTTGGAGGCAGTAGTGTATTGAGTAGTCTGACTGCCTCAGGGAAGAAGCTGTTTCTGTACCTGATGGTGGCAGCACAGATGCTCTGGTATCTTCTGCCAGAACAATGTTGCTGGCCTTGCAGATACAGTGTTTGTGGTAGGAGGTGTTAGTGGTGGGTAGAAAAAGCCTGATTATCTTCTCAGCTGTTCTCAAAATCTGTTGTAGGGTTTTGCCGTCTGAGATGGTGCCGTTCCAATACCAGACTGGTCAGGCTGGTCAGGTTTCTCTCCATAGTGCTCCAATTCAGTATAAGCTGATCAGATGAGTGGTGAAATGTTTACAATAATGTAACAAGTCCAGTTGCCTATACTTACATTTATGGTACATTCAAAATACCAGGAACCCATTTTTATTACTGGATTATTGAGTTATCTGGATTGCATTGTTAATGATTTGACATAATTCTGCATATTTTCATCCATCTATCCATCCATTTTCCGTACCGCCTATCCTACACAGGGTCATGAGAGCCTATGCCAGGGAACTCGTGGCACATGGCCCTGGATGGTGTGCCAACCTATCGCAGGGCACAATCACACACTACTGACAGATTTGAGATGCCAGTCAGAGTACAACGTATGCTTTTGGACTGGGGAGGAAACCAGAGTACCCGAAGGTAACTCCCAGAGCACAGGGAGAAAATGAAAGCTCTGTGCATACAAGGCAGAGGCAGGAATCAAACCCCAAACCCAGGAGGTGCGAGGCAAACATGCTCACTACAAAGCTACTATGCCCTAGATATTCTAGATATTTCCATTTTTGAAACTGCTATCAGGCTTATTGGCAATACAACAAATCTTTAACCTCAAACATCCTCAGGATCTAGTCAACAAGATTAGATAACATGATTAGAAGCATTCCCTGTAAATTATTAGTTTTCCATTCCTTTCTGACTCACAGATCAAAGTAGACACAACAATAATAATAATAATAATAATAATAATAATAATAATAATAATAAGGATGAAATAATTAAGACTAAGTCCAGTGCAGGGCACCATATATGCACAAATTTACACACTAAATCACACCTAGGGATAATTTAGTGTTGCCAAACCACCAGTGGCGGCTGGTAGTGATAGTCATTGGGAAAACTAAAATCTAATATCTATCAATAGCTCGATAACAAAAATACTAGGGTTGAGCAATGCATTATATCACAAAGTCTCATCAGTGAATACTGGGGCAAAGTATTAAACATACACACACACACACACACACACACACACACACACACACACACATGTGCTTAGTCTATCAACTTTTGGTTTCTCCTCCAACTGCTTTTTTTGGGGGAAAAACAATGACTAAGTAAAATCCTTTCATTACACACTTGACTGTATTTCACATCCTCCTCTCAATCACTGCTGTTGAAATCTAGGAGGGGAATTTCACATGAAACAACTGCATGAATCTACTGATTGAAAGATTTAACCTCCAGTATTGTTTCATACTATTCTGTGTATTTATTCTGTATTTGTATTTATTCTGTATACAGGTGACACTGTTGTACTTGATTCTACAAAAATCCAGTCTGCTTTGAGACATTTGTTGCCAGCAAATAATCTGATGTGGATGCCAAAAATAAAACCTTATATTGATTTTTGGTTATTTATACCAGTCACGCCTGCAATCTAACTACCTTTATGTTTTTGGAAGGAAACCAGAAAACCTGGAAGAAACCCACACAAATATGGGGAGAATATGCATTCCACACAGGATTAAACAAGGGACACAGGAGCTTTGAGGCTGCAACACCCACTGCCCAAAGTGTATTCTTCTTGTACTTTATAGCAAGAATGTAAAATTCAGTTAGTTTCCGATACCTTTTTGTGTTGATACTTTTTTGTGTCTGTGCTGCATTCACTGACTTCAAATTCTTCAAACACGGCAGAAAAAATACAACTATTCTAATCAAATTTGCATGTGTGGCCAAATAATTGATTATTAATTATCTTGTTTGAGATGATCTTGATTAGTAGATCTAGCATATGTTATAGAGCCTTGGAAGGCTGAAAATATACAGCATACACTCACTAAGCACTTTCTTCGGAACACTATACTACTGTTATAATGGGTAGGGCCTCCCTTTGCTCTCAAAACAACCTCAATTTGTCATGGCATGGATTCCACAAGATGTTCGAGCCATTTGTTTGAGATTCTGGTCCATACTGACATGATTGCATTACACAATTCCTGCAGATTTTCCGGGTGCACTTTCATGCTTTGAATCTCCCGTTCTACCACATCCCAAAGGTGTTCTACTGGATTCAGATCAGAACACTGAACTCATTGTCTTGTGCATGAAACTAGTTTGAGATGACTTTTGCTTTGTGACATGGTGCATTATCATGCTGGAAGTAGCCATTACAGAATGGGTGAATCATGGACATGAAGGGATGCACATAGTCAGCAACAATACTCAAATAGGCTGTGGCATTCAAGCAATGATTGACTGGTATTAACGGGCCCAAAGCGTGCCAAGAAAACATTCCCCACACCATTACACCACCTCCACCAACTGTTGACACAAGGCAGGTTGGGTTCATGGATTCATGATGTTGGCCTCAAATTCTGACTCTACCATCTGTGTGCCTCTGCAGAAATCAGGCTATCAGACCAGGCTATGTTTTTCCAGTCTTCAACTATCCAGTTTTGGTGAGCCTGTGCCCACTGCAGCCTCCACTTTCTTTTCTTAGGGGTTAGGGTTAGGTTTAACCCTAACCCCAACCCTGAGATCACATTCCCCCCCCATTTTGATGGTTGATGTGAACATTACCTGAAGCTGCTGGCCCATATCTGCGTAATTTTACATTGCACTGCTGCCACAAAATTGGCTGATTAGATAATTGCATGAATAAGTAGGTGTACAGATGTTCCTAATAGAGTGCATAGAGTCTTTAGAAGATTAGCTAACATTCATGTTTAAATTTAGCCTATGTTTAATTGAAAATATTTCACTTTAAGGGTGTTTCTATTGATACCATAATCATGCAGTGGATGTTGGTGCTTTGTTTAGATATTGATAGATGAAAAATGAGCATTGGGCCTGAATCTTCTGCTTTCGTTGCTTTAGTGACTTGTTTTAGTTCATTTATGGCTTTTTGTGGCTAATGTTGCACACAGTTATATTCCTTTCACAGGTTTCTTAAGTTACAGTATCATTGGGAAAACAAACAAGAAAAAAAAATAGGTACTGAATAAAAACAGGTTTTTAAATTAATATTGACAAAGTGGATAACCTTTTGCTTCCATCTTCAGTATATTTGCAAAATAATATTTGATTGAAACACGACTATTAACAATTTCATATGCTACCATTTTGGGGAATCAGTTCCTATTTGTGAAACATTTCTTGGAAAAATACCTTACAGTGCATGGCATTATATAATTTGTTATGTTATGTTGCTTGTGATAATACAAAAATAATAAAAAGGTGGAAGTAGCCAATTTAAACAAACCCAATATCATTTTTGTGTGCATCACAAAATTCCATTTTATTTCTGTGTATTAGTATCTACACATTATACTTCTGTGTGTCAACATCTTCAATATACAGTGGAAGTACCAATGTTGGGTATTTGGTTAAAGAAATGCTACAATACCTTTTTTTAAGCAATTTGTTTGTTTCCTCTGAATAACCTGCATAGTTAAAAATTTTGGTAGCAATTATCAAAAGACATTTTCATGACGTCATTTTCTATGCTGGTACAGCTCCATAACATTATTGTCTTGACTATTTCACATTTTAGTTATCACAATATACACTTATATTGGTATAGAGTTACACCCCATTTCTGTGTAATGGTCATTAATGCTGAAATGTGAGTGTTCTGGTTGTCAAGCGCTGCTCGTCTTCCCACATCCCCACTAACCTCTCTCTCTGGAGGTTACAGACAGAGCTTTGAAGAAGCAGCTTGGCTCTTTTGCCTTCTATTAAAATGCAATAAGCCATTTTAACTGACCACATTTTTGCTTCTTCAGAAGAAAAGAAAAAGAGAGAAAGAATGGGTGCCACAATCTGGCTAATGATATCTTGTGGATATACAGTACAGCAGATATAAAAATTCTACACATCCCTTTTGTAAATGGCAGGTTTTTGTGATGAAAAAAAATTAAGTCAAGATAAATTATATCAGATCATTTCCCACCTTTAATGTGATATAGCAACCCACCTTTCCCACCTTTAATGTGATATGGGGATGGGAAGGGGGTGTCAAGAAAAAGAAAAAAACCTTGTTGCATCAGTGTGCACATCCCTTAACTAATATTTTGTTAAAGCACCTTTTGCTTGTCCCTTTAGTTAAGAGTCTAAAAACTTGATCTGCACATCTTGATTTGGCAATTTTATCCCATTCTTTCATTGCAAAAATGCTCCAGATCTATGAAATTGCATTGAGACTTCCAGTGCACAGCGATCTTCGTCATTCCACAGGTTTTCAGTAGGCTTTAGATCTGAGCCATGCCTGGGCCATTACAAAACATTGATCTTCTTCTTCAGCCCTTCCTTTGTTGACTTGGATTTGTGCTTTCCATTGTTATCTTGCTAGAAGGTGGATTTCTTCAGTTGTCTAAAAGACTCCTTCAGGTTTTGTTCCAAAATAGAATAAGTATTGGATGCGTCAAGATTTTTTTCAGTAAATATATTTCCAATGAGGCTATTTACATGAACTTTTCACCAAACATCAGTATTAAGTCAAGAAATCTGGAAATATAAAGAAATCACAACATTAAAGTTCATGAAACAGGAAAAAAGTATTACTTTTTTAACACACTAAGAAAAAGCAGTTCTCCAAGGCAAGGTAAGGCAAGGAACCAGCTGAAATCCATGAGTAATTATACCCCCTATCTGTGCAAATTAATATCAGCTGGGTTAGTAAATTTATGGTCTATAAAAAGGCTTTTGGTTACTAAGGTGTCACACACAAAACATCTTATGATTGGTAAAAGCAAAGAGCTCTCCCAAGACCTTCGCAAGACCTTATTTTTGCAAAACATATTGATGGAATCGGATACAGACATATTTAAAAACGTCTGAATCCTCCCGTAAGCACCATTAGAGCCATTATACACAAGTGGACACAACATCACCAACCGGCCGAGCACAGGAGCTCTTCGCAAGATTTCTGATCAGGGAGTCAGAAGAATAGTCAGAAGAGTAGCCCAAGAGTCAAGGACCACTCAGAAAGTGCTCCAGAAACACTTGGAGGCAGCAGGTATCATTGTCACAGAGAAAACAATAGGCAATGCACTCCTCTGCTCACGTTCACCTCGCAAGACTCCATTACTAAAGAAAAGACATGTCGAAGCTCATTTAAAGTTTGCTACAACTCATTTGGACAAGCCTATGAAATACTGGGAGAGTGTAGTCTGGTCAGACGAGAGAAAATTTAACTTTTTGGTTGTCATATTGCACATAATGTTTGAAGAAGAAATGGCATTGCACATCACCCTTAAAACACCATATCAACAGTGAAGTTTGGAGCTGGAAGCTGTTTTTCACCGCATGGCACTGGCAGACTTTACATAATCAAAGGAACGATGAAAGGAGCCATTTACTGGGAGACATTCTTGGTGCCATCCACCAGAATGATGAAGATGAGACGTGGGTGGACCTTCCAGCAGGACAACGATCCAAAGCGTACAGCAAAGGAAACTCTCAATTAGTTTCAGAGAAAGAACTCAAGGTGTTAGAATGGTCCAGTCAATCACCTGACTTCAATCCAATTTAACAAGATTTAAAGACAATATGTTTAGAAGAATGGGCCAAAATTACACCTGAACACAGCGGCCGATTAATTTCTTCATACAAGGAGCATCTTGAAGCTGTCATTACAAAGGCTTCTCCACTAAGTATTAAATAAATTTCAGTTAGCGTGTTCAATACTTTCTTCCTGTGTCATTCCACTTTATTACTCATAAATTTATTTATGGACTTTAATGTTGTGAATTCTTTATATTTCAGGATTTCTTGAGTTAATACTGATGTCTGGTGAAAAGTTCAGGTGAATAGCATCATTAGAAATATAAATTAATGAAAAAAAAATGTTGACGCATCCAATACTTATTTCCCCCAATGTATTTGGATCTATCCATGATACTCTCTAGCTTGACTAGGGCCCTAGTCCCAGCTGAAGAGAAGCAGCCACATAACATGATGCTGCCACCACCATTCTTCTCCATGAGCATGGCATTCACTGGGTGATGAGCTGTCTTGTTTTTGTGCCAAATATATATTTTAGCATTATGCCCAAAAGGTTCTCCATTGCTCTCCTTAGGCTATAACGTATTTTGCCAAATGTTTTGGGGTGATTTAGGCAGGCATGGATGCTTTTTTTCATGAGAAATGGGTTCTGTCTAGCCATCCTACCTCACAACCCAGACGTGAAGAATACAAGAGATTGTTATCACATGCAGGGAGTGACCAGTACTTGCCAGATATCCCGACAGTTTCTTTAATGTTGCTGTAGATCTCTTGCAGCCTCCCTGATAAGTTTTCTTGTTGCCCTTTCATAAAATTTGGAGGGATGTCCTGGTCTTTGGTAATGTCACTGTCATGCCATGTCATTGTTGATGATGGCTTTTACGGTGTTCTTTGCCGCATGTGATGTTTTGAAAATTCTTTTGTACCCCTCTTATGATTGATAACTTTTGACAGTGAGATCCCATACATGCATTGTAAGATAATTGAGGACCATGGTTTCAGCAGTAAGATGAAACCATGAGCTCAAAAATCCTACAAAAACAGATGATCATTACACTGAGTTAATCAGAAGCACTTCACTGAAGACAGGTGTATGATAATTACTTTTGAAGATGAGTTTGAACATGATTGGTTAATTCTGAGCATAGTCACAGGCCCCACTATAAACTAGCTAAGTGTAAGTTTTTCTATCTAAGTTCTATTTTCTACTTATTTTTCACTTGATATGTCACATTAAAGGTGGAAAACGTCTGGGCTATGCATGCAGTACTGTTCCCTTAGAAGGGCACGAGACTTTGCATGAGCAACACTACTGGCTGGGCAGCAGATATAGGTACTTTAGGAATATAATCTGGCCTAGGATATAGATAGGCCTTGGATAATCCAGGGGCAAAGTCAAGGCAGGAAGGGGCAACAGAGAGAGCGTGTAGATCACCTACTTGCTTGAGAGATGTCAGGGCCTGCAGAAGAGCTCCTAGAGTCAGAAGCTTCTCTGAGGCTGACTCTAAGGGCTCAAACTGTGCACCTGACAGACCTTCCAGCACCACAGAAAGGTCCCAGGAAGGTACGTGTGGTCTGCAGATGGGTCTCAGCCACCTGACACCATGCTTATTTTTGATGCTAGAGGATGCTGCCCCACAGAGGCTCCATCAATAGGGGTGTGGCTGGCCAGAATGGTGGCCATGTACACCCTGATTGTAGAAGGAGCCAACCCTGCTGAGAAACATCCTTGTAAGAACTCCAGGACTGTAGCTATTGCACAGTTTACTGACGTTCCTCACACCACAAGACAAAAAGTTGCCACTTGAGCACATACAATTTTCATGTGGATGGTGCTCTAGCATTCAACATGGTCTCTACAACCTCAGTTGAGAGACCAGAATCTATAAGCTGGTGCCCCTCAGGGGTCAGATCCACAGTTTCCATAGTTCTGGCCAAGAGTTATAAATCAGCCCTCCGGCTTGAGACAATAGATCCCTGTGGATGGGAATCTCGCAAGGAATGCTGTCTATCAGGGATATTATCTCTGAGAACCATATTCGAGCCAGCCAATAAGGTGCTACTAGCAGCAGACATAGACAGTCTTGGCGAACATCTGCTATAACTTGTGGGAGCAGAGTGATCGGGGCAAAACGTACAGACATGACCTCGGCCACGTGTGCACCATGGTGTCCAGCCCCAATGGTAAGGGAGGAGTGAGGGCAAACCACAGCGGCCAGTGTGTTGTCTCCTTGGAGGCGAACACGTCCACTTATGCTTGGCAGAACTTCAACCATATGGACTCCACCACTTCTGGATGGAACCTCCAATCACCCTCAGGCACCTGAGGAACCTCAGCCCTTGCCTCGACAGAATGTCTGCCCCCACATTCCGGTTGCCCAGAATGTACATTGCACTCACTGACAAAAACTTTCCCTCCACCCAGAGAAGAATTAGTTGCGCCTGCCTGAACAGGAGGTGCAAACATAACCCTCCCTGATGGTTGATATATGAGACCACTGTTGTGTTGTCTGTTACAACTAATACATGGTGACCTCTCAATTGAGGGAGATAGAATTTCAGTGCTAGAAATACGGCCTGCATTTCTAGGCGATTTATATGCCACTACAGATGAGGGCCGCTCCAGAGACCGTGAGCTGGACAGTCGTCTAAGATCGCGCCCCTGTCCATAAGGGAGGCATCTGTAATTACTGTCTTGAGATAAGGAGACACCCCTAGAGTGTGACCCGAGGCTAGAAACTGTGGACACCTCCAAATTCTCCGAGCACGTAAGCATCACCACATGACACTGATTACTCTCAGAGGTTTCGTCCGAGGATGAAACCCCCAACTTTTCAGCCACCACTGAAATGGTCTCATGTGCAATAGGCCCAACGGTATGACATTGGCTGCTGCATCAATAAGCCCCAACAGTCTCTTGTAGAGCCTGGAGGGGATGCCCAGACCCAGCTTTATCTTGCTCAAAGTTGATAGGATTGACCCTACGCATGTTGGGGATAGAAACACCCTCACTGTAGTAGAATCTCATATAACACCTAGAAAAGTTGTCCTCTACACTGGAAAAAGCATACTTTTCTTGAGGTTCAACCTGAGCCCCAAGCTCCTCATGTGGGTGAGAACAGCATCCCGATGTTGAATCACCAGTTCCATGGATCGTGCTAGGATTAACCAGTCATCCACATAATTTAGTACACTTTGTGAAGGTGCAAGGGGATAAAGCTAGCCTGAAGGGAAGAACCCTATATTGGTACGCGTTGCCTCAAAACACGAACCTCAAGAACTTCCTGTGACTGGGCGATATTTCTATGTGGAAATATATGTCTCTCAGATCTATTGTCACAAACCAGTCCTCAAACTGAATCTGTGGAATGATAAGTTTGAGTGTCAGAAGAGTCCGAAGTGTATGGTTCAGATCATGTAGATCTAAAATTGGCTGCATACACCCATCTTCTTTGAGGACCAGGAAATAATGGCTGTAAAAACCTCCCTCCCTCAGGGAATGGGGTACATGTTCTATGGCCCCTTTGTCCAAGAGGGATCTTACTTCCTGCACTAACGTCGGGCTCTGCTCTGTGTTGACTATTATGGTGAGCACACCTCTCAATCGGGGTGGTCGAGCTCTGAACTGGACCCAGTAACCATTTTCTATGGTGCACAGAACCCATGGAGACACATTTGGCAGTAGTTTCCAGGCTGCCAGGTGGTCTTTTAGTGATATTAACTCTCCCACATTCTGTTAGAGGGAAAGCACCAGATTTTCGTTGCCCTGTGACAGCTCGCTGACCAGAGAAGACTGAAAACTTATGATGGCCTTGGCTAGGGGAGAGCCTACAGTTGTACTGGGGGCTAACTGCTCTAACAATCTCATGTCCCCTGATACATCCCTCCATGGCCCATCAGGACCAGTCCTTCTTTGTCTAATTGGCCTTTATGATCATTCTTAGATCAGGCCTATTAGCAGGCTGTGACTGTGGCCACCCACTCCCCCTGGCCCTCCACGGGGGGTGGTGGGCCACCATACTTGCCTTCCATGCCTCCCTCGCACTAGCACCGGCCTGGGCTCCACTCGTGGATGCCCAGGTGAACTTGACAAAATGGGGATGGAACAGGCTGAATGCCGTCGTTTGCTGTTTTGCCTCACAAAACCTGTTGGCAATGGTGTTAACCGTGCCGCGAATAGGCCGGAAGGTTCAACATTGGTGTCCAGCATGGAGAACTTATCTTTGTCCCCCATCCCTGAGACATTGAGCCATAGGTGCATCTCCACCGCAACCAAGCTACCCATTGAACGGCTGATATGATGAAGCGTCTGCTTGATCACCCAGAGAGACAAACTCTGCCACTTCCTCAGGCCCAATTCCCTCACCAATGTTGAGTTCACTCAACAGGTCTGCTTGGCAGGCCTGCAACACCGCCATTGTATGCAGTGACCCACAAGTGAGACCCGCTGCCACATAGGCTTTGCCCACCAACACTGAGGTGGCCTTACAAGGCTTGGATGGCAAAGCCGGCCGACCTATATTACCTACCGTCAATGGAGAGAGGTAGCTTGCAAGCGCCTCCTCCACCTTCAGCATAGCTAAATAGCTATGCCATTCATTTTCCACGATGGCTGAATAATCTGATCTTGCGGGGATATAAATATGGCTAGTGTATGGTTTTCCCCAGAAGCATGATATTTCATCATGCAGTTCTGGAAAAAAGGGGAATTTTCTGCAGTGTGATGGAGATTTATTTTCACTGGGGAGAAAGTGCTTGTTCAGCCTGCTATGAGCCACTTCCTCCTCCCTGGGCCAGTCTAGATTTAGTTTTTCAACTACCCTAGTAATCACTTCAAGCAGCTCTTTATATGCTTGAGAGCTGCTCTCTGTTTTTGGTGCAGTGGCACCCCCTTCTGGCTCCTTGGAGTCAGAGAGGGTGTTTTGGCTTTCATTAATGGAAGAAGTCGCCGTGATGTTAGCTCCAAAATCAGGCTCTCTCGGATCTGGGAGACAGAGCAAGAGATAAACAGAAAATATGCTTCACTTTTTCCGTGTACACTAGGAACAGCGTACAGGACGCATGCCGCAAATGTTGTCATCAGCAGAGTACATGCATACTGTATGCGTGACACCCGATTTTTCTATGCACAGGTCACACATGCGCATTTGATTCTTTTGCACTATTTAGATGTTCCACAAAGTGGCAACAGTGACACAAGGTCATTGATTCTCAAGGTAGTTGAAGAAAAAACAGAATAAAGGGAAGAGACAGAAATGAGTGCAGGTTAGAAAGTACCCACATTTGTATAATTCTAGCCTTAATGTGTATAAGGATTTGTATATGGGTGTTAATCGTGGCGAGAGATTCCCAAGCTGACTCTTGGGACTCTCTTGGGACTCTTGTAGGCCAGGAGGAATAGTGCAAGCTGTCATAATGAGCATGCACTGATATATA
>JANDJT010000060.1:15773968-15791776 GCA_024331685.1 Stegophilus panzeri | reverse complement strand
CAGAATCTCTCCAGATCCTTCAGATTTCGAGGTCCACGCTGGTGGACTCTCCTCTTCAGTTCACCCCACAGGTTTTCCATGTTTTTGGATGAGTTTGTTTTTGGAAGACAGCAGAGGCATTTTCTTGAAACCCTTCCAAACAACTTGTGGTGATGTAGGTGACTTGTACAGATTGTAATTTTGGAGACTTTCTGACTCCAAGATGCAACTAAATTCTGCAGTTCTCCAGCTGTGATCCTTGCAGATTTTTTGGCCAATCGAACGACCCTCTTCACAATGTATTGTGACAATATAGACATGTCCTATTCCAGGTTAATTCATAAAATTTCCAGTTGACTGGAGCTTCTTAATTATTGCCCTGATGGTGGAAATGGGCATTTTCAATGCTTGTGCTATCTCTTTATAGCCACTTCCCATTTTGTGAATCTCAACAATCTTTTGCCGAACATCACAGCTATATTCCTTGGTCTGACCCATTGTTATGAATGACTAATGGAATTTGGCTGGTGTTACCTCATATTTATACCCCTGTGAAACAGGAAGTCATGGTTGAACAATTTCCTGTTCCTAGTTACCCAGGTGTACTAAGAATTTTTTAAATATCAATGGGAATATACTTAAAATATATTTTTCTCATTCATAGAGGTGCAAATAACTGTTGCACACCTATTTTTAACATTTTTTTTTATATAAACCTGTGTTACGTTTGCAATTGTTCGATATCCATGAGAGCATTTGTAATTTTTTAAACAAAAGTTCAAAAGGTTAAACAATAAAGACTATTTTGACAGTCTTCTTTGCTCATATACCAAGGGTGCCAATATTACTGGAGGGCTCTGTATATGCTCATTCTTGTCATCCAATCTCTCAGCTGTTAGATCCAAATACAGCAGGTGTCACATTTGGTGTGAACTCTGATCTCATATTAGGGACTGATAAGTACATATGTAATATCCCCATTTGATAATACTGTAATACAGGTTATTTGTTGTTAATTTTATGAAGACAAATTAAATGAATAGACCAAAAGCAAGCATAGGATGCAGGGGAAATGGCATTGGAGACAGATAGACATTGTGTCTCCGTTGTGATTAAATGTCAGTCTCTCTAACAGTATGTGGGAGATAGATATGAAAGTTGCAATCTGAGTATGAGCATACTTCAGTGGCATAGACAGGAGTTAATTTCAGAGAGGGGTGAGGAAATAAGGCACCTAATCACCACATAATCTGGAAAATCACCCAGGGTTAGAATTTTAATGAGACTATAAACAAAAGATACAATGACCAAAGCTGTCTTCTCCTGGATGGATTTTTTTCACCCTAGATGGCAAGATAACAAATATCAATAAACAGGGAGTTACCTGACCCTGTTCTGTATGTGTTTGTGCATGTGTCACCTCTGTGGAGGTCACACACAGCACAATATAAAGGCATATTCTGTAGATACTATTTCCTGAACTTGCATGTGATTATAGATTGAACATTGAAATGTTTTGAAATGACTATAATCATAAACAGGAAACTGATATAACAAATGCACATGATTAGCTTTAATCCTTTGGTGAAGAAACTTCATTCTCTCCCATATTCCTGACAGCATTTCTCTGTCCAGTCCATCACAGAATTTCTGCCATGCCCTAAATCCTCTAAAACACCCAATAACAACCTTACTTGACATACTTAAGCAGCAGTTTAGCAATACCCGTCATAAATCCCATCAAAAATCATACTGATTTTTAAACTGTGCCTGCTGGTGGGGAAAGCGCAATGAATTGTTTGATCTGGTGGAACAGAGCAGTCAATGTAGCTGATGAATAACTAAACAGACAAGGTCATAGTATAGAGCCAGTGCCCCACCAGTCCCCCAAATGGAGGCCATAGGCAACACCACAGCACCTTCTAATCCCATAGTCAAGGGTAACTGCATGGAATGTCTAATTAACCTGTTAACAGGTTTCTTGAACAGAATATTCAAGAAGCCAAAGTACAAGACAGCCAAGGAAATGTCGAGTATGTAATTCATTGCACCATTCTACATATTCACAGAACAATCTAAATGCTTCAGACCAGGGCATATTCAATGGGAGTGTCAAGTCTCAAGAAATCTAAATTCAGACAAACCTGTTGACTTGGGGATGCACAGGTCACTGCCTTTACAAGGAACAAGGGTGTGAGGGTGAACTAGAATAAAAACCCTCACAATTGATGGAAGTATTGTATCTTGAACAATTATATGCAGATAAATGCAAAGTTTTGTGGACAACCATGTGGTGCTACAACAAATACAACAGCAAGCTGGTTCCTGCCTCTGTCACCACTGGAAGTCAATATCAGTCCCAAACTATGCTTGATTCTGTTCTCATAGTTTGCAATTTTAGATGAGAAGCTATTGGAAGAAGGCGTCATCTCTGAAAGAAAGCCATTAAGTTAATAAATTTATCTTGATTGGGTGTGGCAGGCAGCACTCAGAGCACAAGTACATTTATGATTTGGAAACCAATCTCTATGGGATGGAGTGTGTAGTTCCAGTACTGGTGGTGCCTGGGCATTCAAATGTGATTAAGTTGATACATTTTATGAAAGGAAATGATGTCTACTGGTAAAAAGTTTCACACCATGGCTCTCCTTCCTCACGAGAATGTGAACAGTTTTAGACATATTGGTGAGTGTTACAAGCTGGAAGGGTGAAGAATGCCAAACAAAATTGTTACAGTGATACTTACACAAGCTGTAACCCTTTTACCCAGAAAAGAATAGAAGACTACGTTTACAGAAGACTGTCCAGTAATTCAGTTATATTACCAAAAGAAACACATTCAGATCTACAGTATGGCAGAAAATGTTCTCATAGGAAAAGTGATCACACCAATGTGATTTCTTAATCCTACTGAAAAACCCAATACACTGAAAACTAATAATGAGTCTTTATTGATCACATATACATATGCACAGTGAAATTATTTTCTTCGCATACCCCAGCATGTCAGGAAGCTGGGGTCAGAGCACAGGGTCAGCCATGATACAGCGCCCCTGGAGTAGAGAGAGTTAAGGGCCTTGCTCAAGGGCCCAACAGTGGCAGCTTGGCAGTGCTGGGGCTTGAACCCCTGACGTTCTCATCAGTAACCCAGAGCCTTAACAGCCAAGCCACCACTGCCCCCAATAACAATAACAATAACAAATTAGGCAGTGCCTTGCAATGTTTAGGAGCAGAATTCTGCATTATTTCAGAGAGTATGTCAGGCAGAGTAGCTAAACACAGCCAATCTGACTTTGCCTACAAACATACCTGATAGAGGACATAGTCTCTTAGTTGAGAAAGTTCATACAGAAGAGCCTAGCATGGAAAAACTAGGCCTTGTAGGGATGCACCCTACACAAAGGGGGTCGCATGGTGAAAAAGATTGAGAATCACTGGGCTAGGGTGTTCAGTGCATATGACTAATGGCAGGAGAAACAGGAAAAGCCACTAAGGAAGAGTAAACCTTTTTGTAACACAGAATGTGATCATGCGTAATAAATTGTGCAGTTCTTGGTCACCTGCATTTTTCACATCCATTCATTTTGTCTATTACTTCTTTGGACAGATTCTGTTTATATTGCTTCATATTCTAGCCAATGAAGCTCATGCTTGCTCTCTCACATTTGCAAGTAAAACTCTGAGTCACAGAAGAGATAAGCAGCCCATAGGCTTGAATTCTTGGCACTGAAGTGGAATGTCTGTGAAAAGTTCAGCCAGTAGTTAAAAGTATAGATATAAAACAATCCATTGACATACCTTATGATGTAATTGGATGCTTGTGAACAAAGCTGCATCACTAAATTGGCACCTTCCAGGGATCAAAACCATTGTAGCACATACAATGAACAGAAACCCGTTTATCCAATCAATGAGACTAGTCGGGGAGCAATAATTTAGTTTGCTTGATGAAGCTGAAGGAATTGAGGAATATGTCATTCCAGGATTCTTTCCATCTAAAGGTTCAGTCACAACAGATTATTCTTAAGATTTATGAGTCAACACAAATTAATGAACAGTATTCTTTTAATCCTGATGCTGTCAAAGTGATGTGTAAATGAAACTGAAAAGTGAAACTGAGCTAGTCCAAAGTGTACAGTAGTTTACATCATCAGCACAGGATGCACAACTGGCTTTAGGAAGAGGAACATCTTGTCATCTCTAATGTGACTCCTTTTATCATCTATAAAAAAAAAATAACTCCTGTGATGGAAGAAATGCAAAATGGATTGAGGACACTGCAGTTAAACAGTTAAACTGATTCAAGTTGTAGGACAGAATGCTGGGATATCAGTTAACAATATAAAAAGCTGTAGTTTAGGGAGAAAGCTAAAAGACTAGGTATGAATGTGTGCTGTCAGAGATGCATCTGATTGAAGACTGCAGAACCTGCTGCTTGAATTTCAGTGCAGAATCATAGGACAGTACATTATGAGAATATACAAAAAAGAACAATAAAAATTTGGTTCAAAATTACTGACTAATAAACTTTGGACAGAGAACAGGTCTGCTCTCTCAAGCACACTGATACAATATGCTCTCATTACAATATGTAGAAACCTATTGTACCTGCACAGTGAGGTGCTACACAAACACAATGCATCTTTGCTGTTTGATTTTAATTTCTTTGGCTTCCTGTTTGTGGCTTGAGATAGGATTTGGTGACAACACAGATGGCTACCCAATATAGTTTGAGATGCTTTTTGCTTTCTGCGGACTGGCACCATTTGTCACACTTCTGAGATTTCTAACAAATTGTGTAGCCCTCACAAACAGAACATGATCTCACAAAAATTTTCAGATGCTGTATCATAATGCTCACTATTAAATCAGTGTACAATCTTATAAATATTCAGCAGTTTTATGCCATTGATTTGCATGATTGAGCTCCTAGAGTGGACCTGAATATTATGCAAATCACAGCATGCTTATGCACATACAGGACATTTGTGCCTGGCAATCATGTTTTTTTTTATTCTTTGCACAAAGTAACAAGATAAATGTATTGATTACAAGCACTGAAGTACTGAAAAAAGAACTAAACACCATTGTGTGGCACACATTGCTTCTAATATGCGTTCATCTAATCAGTGCAGTACAGCTGTTTTTTTTTAAGTGTTCTATTTGTAGAGCACAACATTTGCAAACACCTTAGCTGTGTGAACATCTCATTCCATGGCTAATGAAAGAGCCACAGCCAAAGCAAAGGCAGACTGAGTGAAGCGATGGCTTCTTAAATGCAACAGGAAGTACATTAGAATAATAGCAGTCCTGCTGAATCTATAATGGCCCACTTTTTCTAAGTAATGAGTGGAAGGCAATAGGTACTGCTCACATTCTGATTAAAACAAACGAAAGATCCATTATGACAGGCTATTGAATATCAGACCCAGCCATTAATGGAGGGTGACGGTGAACAAAAAGAAAAGAAATAGCAGGAGATTGGCATTTACCAGATGGCAGTGCACTTATATGCCTTCATATGCCATACACCTTGAGCTGTAATGCATGGAGAAACACTACAGATAAATTAATAAGACTGTGGATGTATGTTCTATTAGAATTTAATACTAAGGTAAAGATATATCAATTGGCTGATTAAGATGAACATGCTAATAGTTTTACTTGCATCAGTAAAATTCATTACAGTATAGAGGTTTGTCCTGTTGATCACAAAGGCATTTACATGATTCATTTTAACCCCAAATGCAAAAAAACAAAAACCCAACCAAACAAACAAAAAAAAACGACTCTTGTCCATGCATCTACTTTAACGTTGCTTACTTTAAGCCCAGTAGAACCCTGACAATAACATACAGTGGTGAACCCTTTACAATTTTTAAATTCTAAATATGACCTAAAACATCAAATTAAAAGTATAGAAGTAGACAAAGAGATCCAAATTAAACAAACGAGACAAAAATATTATATTTGGTCATTTATTTATTGAGGAAAATAATCCAATATTTTATATTTGCGAGTGGTAAAAGCATGTGAACCTCTAGGTCAATTTGAAGGTGAAATTAGGTGTTTTCAATTAATGTGATGACAATCAAGTGTGCATGCACCTGTTTTATTTAAAGAACAGGGATCCATCACAGTCTGATCTTGTTTGTGGAAGTGTATCATCGTATGAACAAAGGAGATTTCTGAGGACTTCAGGAAAAAAAGAGTTCTTGATGCTCATCAGGCTGGAAAAGGTTACAAAACCATCTATAAATAGTTTGGATTTCACCAATCCACAGTCAGACAGATTGTGTACAAATGGAGGAAATTCAGGACCATTGTTACCCTCCCCATGAGTAACAAAGATCAACAAAGATCGCTCCAAGAGCAAGCTGTCTAATAGTCCACGAGGTCACAAAGGAACTCAGGGTAACTTCTAAGCAACTAAAGGCCTCTCTCACACTTGCTAATGTTTATGTTCATGAGAACACTGAACAACAATGGTGTGCTTGGCAGGGCTGTAAGGAGAAAACCACTGCTCTCCAAAAAGAACATTAGCAAATTGCAGACACGCAGCAAAGATCACATGGACAAGCCAGAAGGCTAATGGAAAAAATGTTTTGTGGATGGATAAGACCAAAATTGAACTTTTTGGTTTAAATGAGAAGCGTTATGTTTGGAGAAAGGAAAACACTGCATTCCAATATAAGAACCTTATCCCATCTGTGAAACATGGCGGCGATAGTATCATGGTTTGGGCCTGTTTTGCTGCATCTGAGTCAGGATGGCTTGCCATCATTGATGGAACAATGAATTCTGAATTATACCAGCAATTTCTACAGGAAAATGTCAGGACATCTGTCCGTAAACTGAATCTCAAAAGAAAGTGGGTCATGCAGCAAGACAACGACGCTTAGCACACAAGTCGTTCTATCAAAGAATGGTTAAAGAAGAATAAAGTTAATGTTTTGTAATGGCCAAGTCAATGTCCTGACCTTAATCCAATAGAAATGTTGTAGAAGGACATGAAGCAATCAGTTCATGTGAAGAAACCCACCAACATCCCAGAGTTGAAGCTGTTCTGTACTGAGGAATGGGCTAAAATTCCTCCAAGCCGATGTGCAGAACTGATGAACAGTTACCATAAATGTTTAGTTGCAGTTATTGCTGCACAAGGGAGGAAATATTACACATGTAATATTGGATAATTTTCCTCAATAAATAAATGACCAAGTATAATATTTTTCTCTTTTGTTCAATTGAGTTCTCTGTATCTACTTCGAGGACTTGTGTGGAAATCTGATGGTGCTTTAGGTCATATTTATGCAGTTATATAGAAAATTATAAAGGGTTTACAAACTTTCAAGCACCAGTTTATATACCTTTTAGACAATATACTGTGAAGCATAAAACACAACACTGTTTGATGATGGAATTAAACCATTTATAATATATTTTTATTCCGCTCTTAAAAGTTGTTAATTTGAACAGAGAATGTTTCTGCAAGAGTGCTACAATTTTATTACAGCCAACATTTCATGGAGATTTGAGAACAAGTGGACCATTTACCAAGAGCTCTGAAATATAATAAAACAAAAATAACAATTTTGATGTAATCTGACCAATGTTACAAACCTCAGACATAAAGCTACTGACTCAATGCAGACAGCAAGTCAGAAATGCAATTCACATACAGAATGTAGTATAAAATTAAGCGAATAATGTGCCAAAGCCAATGCTTTAGCTACTAAGTGGAACGAATGACTTGTGGTTATCTGAATTAATAAACAAGCTGAAAATTTACTGGAAGTCTTCTGTCCAATAAGCATGAATCACAGAAGGGGCAGTTGTGGTGGTGGTGGCGGGGTGTTTGTCCACATGGCTGGATAACTGAGATGGGTCTTTGCTGTTCTTGCTAAAAGGAGCTAATTTTAACACCTCAGAGCTGGATAATAAATACACAAGCATGTTTGTCATCCAAGATGAAGAATAATCCCTAATCGCTCAGACACTTGTCGAACATCTACCCACTCCAACTCTATCTCGGGGAATGATTCGAAGCTCCGATCCATGTTTGAGGAAAACATTTCCTATCAAGTAGGAGACAAAAATAGAAAGATGATTAATGATCATTCATGAAAAGTTTCAAGTCAGAATATACAGACTAAAATCAACAAGAACAGACATTTTACCAAACTTTTAGTAATGTGGCTTTCATTAACCTTTTATTTAATTTTATGCAAATTTTGTACAAAGACACATTTTAATTAGAAAAAAAATAGATCTTAAAATAGATTTATATGCTTCGCTAAGGTTAGAAAAATATGATATGATGGAAATAGACATTTGCTTAAATTACATAATATGTGTGTGTTTCAGCCTTTAATTGATTTAGAGTTTATATCAATTTGATATCACAGTAAACTAAACTTTTATCAGCTATAGCTCATTATCAGCACATGTCTATCTTCTCTGTTAAATATGTAAATACCTATTTTATATTACTGTATATAAAAGATTTAATAGGCATATCAATTCCAACATTTGATCTCTGTGACTTTCAGTATGGTGTGAGGGGAAAAGGGGGGGAAAACAAAAACAAAAACAAAAACAAAAAAACCCACGAGTGAGCGACTCACCCAAACTGGGCAAATAAAGTCTGTGCTCAGAGCCTACAGTATATTTTTTTGTTTTTCGCACCATTCTGTGTAAACTCTATAGATTGTTGTGTGTGAAAATCTCAGGTGTTCAGCAGATTATGTGGCTGAAATACTCAAACCAGCCCATCTGGCACCAACATCCATGCCACATTTTAAAGTCTCAAGAGTTCACAAGACATTTGGGTTTGAGATCAAAAGATGGTTATGAGACAACAGTTTAAGATTTCAGGATTGGTATTTACACCTAGATGTGTTAAAAAAACAAACCACAGAACCTTTTGTATCAGACCACCCAATTTGTAGGTGAGCAAAAGTATAGGAACAGATAAGTCTTGAATTAAATTAAAGTAAATAACAGTTAATATTTCTTGCATATCCCTTGCTTGCAATAACTGCATCAAACCGGTGACTCACTGACATCACCAAATTGTTGGTTTCAGTTGTTGTGTTTTGGGCATTTCTCCCTTCCGTCCCTTGGGTTATGGTCTGGTGTTTCACTTGGCCAGTCTAAAACCTTCCACCTCCCCCCCAGCTGTCAATCATTCTAGAATATCATGTACTCCAGTATTAAAATGTGGAGTTGATACACAAAACGTGTAAAGGCTGGCAACTCTGTGAATGAAATAATCCTTCATAAAGTTTTCTACAGTTGTACATGTTTATTTACAAAGCAAATACTAGTGTAAGGTAACTAAAGCACTACATTTATTGTGGATAATGTGCTACTGGGCCCAATAAAAACTAAAAATTAAAACATGTTTCAGTGGCATATAAAACACATTGATACATGCTGGTGAATTTCATGAACTCAACTTTCAGCGCTCAGCTAATACAAAATGGGTTATTGTGCCTCTAACAACATGAGTAAAGACTGTCTTTTAGAGTCTGAGGTCAAAATAACCTAAATGACATAGCACCAGTACAGAGTTAATGGTCTCAATTTGAAGGATCTATCTATGTTGTTATTGCATAATTGAACTGTGCACATGGGTCAGAACACTGGAGAAAATTAAACCATCTTATCTAGAAAGAGCCAGTATGGTATCCAACCAGGCACAAGGCACACCTGAGTCAAGATCAACTGATTAAACAGGTGGAATCAGGTGTGGCTCCTGCTTGATTTGAATGAAAACATGCACCCACACCGGCCCTTTGCAGAGAAGATTGGACACCCCTGGTCTACAGTATAATTATGTAGAAAAAGTCTAGAACATTGACAGGACAAGAAGAGCTTGTAAAGATATTAAAGAGTAACAGTAAAGGAGTTACAATAAGGGTTTTTATGTGAATTCATCAATAATTGTAGTGTTTTTTTTTTCCATTTAAGCAAATGTGAAATGTAGCCTTAAGCCAAGATGAATGCAGTGCTTCCAATCCTTTTGCTTTGTAATGGGCTACATGCACTTAGGGCTATGATGTATTTCTGTTTTTAAATACTGCAGATCTTGCATCTTTGGTAGCATTGTTTACATTCGGTAGTACAGTACAGCGAGACAGCACATCTAGCAGTCTGCAGTCTACCCCCCCCCCAGTCTTACAATAAAATCATAGTGTTAGGCTAATGTTAGCTTGGATGTTTGTTTCTATTAATAGGTATTTTCTTATCTTCATAATTGTTTATGTATAATGAAGCATACAGTGTGATGTCTGATACAAACCTGCATGTATCTAAAATATAGAATAGCAAAGAGACAGTAAAATATGAAAAAGGCACCAATTTTTCAACAAAGACACCTACCAGCCTTTACTTCAAACTTACACAGCTAACACTGCAAACACACATTTTCTGGAGGGCCATTTTATGTGGGGTCCCAACAAATCAGAATAGAGAAAATGTAGTATATAATTCTCTGAGAGGGAAATGATCTCATAACATGATGAAAAGGCACATTGCCTGCTCAGAGCACAGCATCAATATTAATTTGTAATATGTGAAATTTACATAACAATCCCTGTAGAGAAGCATTCTTTCAGAATATCATCTGAGCTTCCTAAATGACAGCAGGGAGCTAACAGAGGCCTGTACCCAACAGACTAAACAGAAAACCCCATCTGTTTGCATGAACTACATTTTAAAACAGATAAAAAACAAACTTGAGAGGGATAGAAATCCATTTCTATATTGGCTTTGCAGAAGAACTTGGTCTGCAATTAGAAAACATGGAAGGCTTCAGACTGTGCAACTCCACATGATGAGACAAACCTGCTGTTTGTGCTGGATTGATTCCGATGCCATCTGCACAGAAAAAAAAAAAAGCAAATCATCATAATGGCATTTATGTGCAAAAAGCTATCAGACTGGAAAGCAAACAATATGTCAGTGAAAGACAAATTGCTGAGTAACATTCAGACTAGGACTGCAACAACTAATCTATAATAATCGATAATTAAAACAACGAATTTCATTATCGGATAGTTGGGTCTGTGACGTCACTGTGGATAACCCCTGTCAGTGACATCACTTCACAATGGTGAAAAAAACATTTCTATGAATAAAACACATCTGAAAAACAGCGGAGGACACAGATTGAGTTGCTGCGGGAAAAGTGCACGATCCAGGTTGTCCAAAACATGAGAATGTTTTATATTAAGTGCTTCAAACAAACTCGTAAGTGTATTAAGGTGGTTTGTCATGTCAGATGCTGTGACGGATGCGTGTGATGTTTAATGTGTTCCAGACATGTTTTCTTCAGCACAGAAATTACATTTTTGCATTTATACTATTATCTGTAAATGTTAGAAATTCATGCCAGTATTTCCATTTTACATAAAGGCTCATCCTGACAGCGAATGAGTCTCCATTAAACTTCACTGAATGAGCGCGAGTCCACCCATGCGTGTCAATCAAATAGCGCAATAACTCTGACTAAAATATTCATTTTGATCAAATATGTTGTTTGATGCTATATTTAGAAACAAAAGTAATTGTGTTGTTTTATGAGAGCAGTAACTATAATGGGGTTATAACATGTAATTGTATATACATGTAAGAAGTGTCATACATTTACAGAATAAAGTAACATGTTACTGTGTTCAGATGAGAGAATAGTTTGTGCTTTTGTTTTTCTTTTTTTAGCGTTTTTAATATAGTGATTTACCTTCTGCTTTAAAGCTTGTGGACAATAAGTTGTTTTTTGTTTTCAAAATACAATGATAATATTTTTGAAAATCCTTTGCACAATGTATAGCATTGCCCACATAGATACATTTAATACCTTTTTCATAGTCTTTGATTTGCACAATGTTTTAAGGACAACATTGGGCAGAATGTGAAATAACATTATTTTTCGGGGGGAAAAAAACAGAAAATAAAAATTGGCCTTTAAATCCAACTAATCGATTAATTGAAGAAATAATCGACAGATTAATTGATTATCAAAATAATCGTTAGTTGCAGCCCTAATTCAGACAACTGACTCAAACATCAGGGTCAAGCCATGTCAAATTAAATCAGGTATTATTACATCTATGCTGAGCCTGGGGCTCTGTGTACTGGACTACATAAAATACCAAAAGTATAATAAGTATAAGACTGGGTTATACCTACTGTATAACTACACTGTGCATGTACTTGTTTATGTACCTCTTGTAGGATTAATAGCTCTTACCACTTGGGGGGTAGGTCAGAGTCAAACATACCTCACTAGCATTGGAATAGCTTTATGGCCATCTGATTTTGCACAACAATGTAAACAGTGAAGATGCCAGGACTTCAGGAACTGTAACTTTATGTTTCCCACAAGTAAACCTGGGAGGACCATTGGGTGTGGGGGTACTGGTGAAGGAGGTGAAGATGATGGTGGGGATAATGATGATGGTAGCGGTAATGGCGGTAATCATGTTGTTGGTGGTAATATTGATAATGTTGTGGTAATAATGATGGAGGAGGGAATGATGATTGTGGTAATGATGATGGTGATAGCGTGGTAGTAATGATAAAGTTGGTGATAGTGGAGGGGTACGGATGATCGTGGGTGTAATGATGATGGTAGTCATAGTAGCGGTAACGGTGGTGGTAAGGATGATGGTAGTGGAGCTAATAATGATGATGACAGTGGTAATGGAGATAATGATAATGGTGGTAATGATGGTGGTGGTAAGGATGATGGTAGTGGTGGTGGAGGTAATGTTAATGGTGGCGAGTATGACAGTGGTGATGGTGGGGGAGCAATTTTCAATATACAATCGCAACTAGACTAAACCTGGTAAATCTTCTCCATCCCTGCTAATGTTTGAGGTTATGTCAGGTTGTTTTCTCTCCTTTTTGTACCCATTAGGTTATTTCTGCTCTCCTTTTTCCTTTCCTTTCCCTTGTACCCTAGCCCTGACCCAAAATGTGAATAATTTTCTGAAAATACAAAATACACTAAAGTGTTTCTCTGAAGTATGACCTCGTGTCATTATTTCTGACCAGACTCAGTACGTCTTGAACTCTTAAGGCTACAATGAGGAAAAACATTTCTACTCACCATTTGTAATAATGGCACTGGTAGCGGCAGGCACTTTAAACTTTAAAGGGGAGAGTGAGAAAGAGAGAGAGAGACGGATATGTGAGAAAATTGCTATACATTCCAACAACCACTCAAAAAAGGATAAATACTGCCAATAAGCACAGCATGGCATCTCTCAGACAGAGCAAAACAAATAATCTTTGGAGGTAATTTGAGGTCTCTGGTAAGACAACTGAATAAGAGACAGAAGGATACAAAAGAGGTTCTCAGGGTTTAATAGTGAGAGCAAGCGACAGAAAGGGAGCGAGAGAGAATGAGCGAGAACAGGAGGCAGTTGGTGAACGTGAACTCTCAGTCAGGGGTCTCAGAAAACACACCAGAAGTCACAATGACATTCTCGTGTGAAGCTGCGGCAAAACGGCAAAAAAGGGTGATGACTGCCTGCTGTCTGCCTTTCACAGAATCTCAATTCAAACTAATGCATAATCATTTGCAGAACATTCCTGTTTATTTTGGGAAGTGTGTGTTTTAGTGTGCAGCAGGGAAAAAATATACTAACATTGTGTTACTCCCTAGGGAGAAAGAGCTCCAAATACCATGCAGAACTGTGGCACTGCAAGAAATCAAAAGAAGCCAGTACAGAACAGATCAAGTGCAGAAATGATAGGTGCAATCACTAGGCTTTGTGTCTTATCACAGAATCGTAAAAATGTTTAAAAATCAGTGTGATGCTGGTCACCCACGACTGGCCCTTCACACTCTCAGTGAAGAGAGAAACACTATTCAGAGTAGTGTCAAAGAGACAGGAAGGAATTCAGAAAACTGTACAAATGCAGAAATACGAATGGAGAAAGCAACAAAGATGTGACACTAGTGAGGAGTTAAAAGCAAAAGTGCCAATTAGTGCTTGTACTAATTAGTTTGTGCATTTAAAATTTCATCAATAGATGCCAAACCGACTTTTTACACTTGTTCCAGAGAACACACATTTGTACTGATGAGACAAAGACTAGCCATTATAAGAAGTGTGCTTTTAGAAAGACTAAGGGGAATATAAGGGCAAATCAGTTAGTAAGGGATGAAAAGGAGAAAAGAGCCACAGCTCCACTTAATCAATAGACAAAAATGTTGTTTAAAAAAAAAAAAAAACGAATTAAAAAAAAAACAAAAACACAATACAACAACAGCAACAACAACCCAAAAATAAAAGCAGAAGTGTACTGTTTGACTGTTGGATGACAGCTTAAAGCTTCCTGTGTGTGGAAATGTTTATTGCATTTAAATGTAAGAAACTATTGTAAAAATGAAACACTGGATCATTAAGCTGAAAGGGATACAGTCAACACACCTACCAAGCTCACCAGAAACAAACTAAGTTGAATTTCAGGATCAAAATAAACGGTAGGACTTTTAGGTTTTAAAACATACAAACAAAAAACATGACATGATATTCCCACATCCCATTATTAGTTTTCATATTCAATTCTTTGGATAGCGCGATCCAAGCAGACAGGAATTCATCAAAATAATAATAATAAAATAAACATGTTTGGTCTTTAAGAAAGAAAGAAAAGATGACACTTAAAAATCTTGTAGTTTATCTCAAAATTGATTGCTTGCAAGTCTCTACAGCATAATGATACAGCTTAATCTTAAGGATATAAGTATTCCAGTGTATCATCGTACAGTTGTATCCTCACACCCAATTAAAATAAAGAAACTTAGACTGTAGTAATGAAACAACATGATTCTTACCTCTTCTGCTGCAAACTTCAACACAGCTGTGAACGGCGTGCTTTCAGGTACACTTAATCTGAAACAGAGAATGTGAGAAGTAATTATCAAACTGTATCTTCATAATGATCAGTGACCACTTCATGTAAAGAGACATTAAATGATGACAGCATGTAAAAGTATACATAAGAAAAATTAAAAGATTTAAAGTACATAAATCTACAGCTAGACCATGAGGACATTTTTTATTGAGCAAGATCCAGTTTATAACTCTCCATTACACAGAAGTGTTTAATAGCAATGTGCATAAAATCAGCTTAAACCTGCCTTGACGTTAACATTACACACTGACTCATTCCCTAGAATCCAGTGCTCACCAAATGTAGAGCATATCAATCAAGTGAGAAATTCTATGTAACAGCAACATACATGCATACACATTTAACTTAACAAAGTAAAAACTATGTAAATAAATAATGGACTATGGCAAAAACAGGTTGCACACTTGTCATCTACAAGTTTAGAGAGAGTGAAGTTATAGCTGCAGTAAACATTACTGTTAAAATGACAAAGCATATTTAACAATTTTGATTAGCTCAAATAACCATGACCCGCTCAATCCTGATCAATTTAAATAATCAGCTTAAATAACCACAACCAGCTCAATCATAATAATCAGCTCGATCAATCATAACTAGTTCAAATAATCTCAGCCAGCTCCAATAAATCACAACTGACTTGAAAAATCACAACCATCTCGAGCAATTGCAACCATCTAGAGCAATCGCAACCATTTCATAATCACAACCAGCTCACAATCAGAACCGACTTGAACAATCACAACCATCTCGAACTATTACAACTGGCTCAAATAATCACAACCAGCTCACAATCACAACCGACTCAACCATCTGCTCAAATGATAAACATCAACTCAAATATTCACAATCAACTCAAATAATCCAGATCAGATCAAATAATAATTGATTAACTCAAATAAACATGATCATTTGGAATAATATTGATCGGATCGAATAATTGTGATTAGGCAATTATGCAACAGTGTAAGGGATTTTCATGACATGCAACAAACACCTAATTTGATTTTTCATAATGTGATTAATTAGTTTCTGCTCCTATTGCCCATAGAAACAGATAAAAAAACATGACCCTGCAATAAATGATAATATTGTAAACCAAAGTATTAATCATTATTAGATGTTCTACTACAATTGTGGGTAAATCTCCTGGGGTCCGATGTTGAAAATATCAACTAATTACAAAAAAGCTTTACGAGTTATTCTTTTACTTTGTTTTAACTGTTTATAAAGAAAAGTTTAGTAGAAAAGTTTCATTCTCAGATTTCCATGATCTTGCACATTTCAAGAAAAGAGCGGGACAAAATATTTTTGGTGTGAGTTTTTTCAAGAAATGTGCATTGCTTGTGAAGGGTTCTTAAATTTTAATGATTGCGCATGATGTGTAGCAGGAGAGAACAAAGCAGTGTTTTCTAAATTTTTGCCACCGTAAGCAGACTGTGTCTCAAATAATAAGACTTCAGCAGATGAAATGTAGTAGTTTGGAAGAAAAATATCAGCAGGAGCTTCTACAAGGTGTTTTGAGAATGCAAAAAGGCACCACTGTAATCACACACACACACACACACACACACACATACACACACACATACACACAACCCACAAATTGCTTAATTTCATTGTGTTTTATATATGCATTAGCAGTTGTTATGGGAGCAATGTAGTGAGGAAATGTACAGAGAAGAGAAGCAGCTCATCTATACACTCTTTGAATGTTAGAACACCATGGAATGAATATGTTTTCAACACACACACACACACAGTGCTGTGAAAAACTATTTGCCCCAATCGGAATTCTTCTGTTTCAGTGTACATCTCATACTAAATAGTTTTAGATCTTTAAACAAAATACAACATAAAACAAAAAGGCAACCTGAATAAACACACATTAGTTTTTATTTTTTTTATTTTTTTATTGAAAAAGAAAAAAAAAAAAAAAATCACCCATGTGACAAATCTGGTTGTGACACCTTTAGCAGCAATAACTGCAACCAAACACTTCCAATAACTGGAGATCAGTCTTTCAATAGGACTTACTCCTGTGCTTTGGATCACTGTCTTGCTGCATAATCCAATCGCGCTTGAATTTCAACCTACTGTAAAGACCGGACATTCTCCTTTAGGTTTTTCTGGTAGAGAGCAGAATTCATGTTTCCCTCAGTTATTGCAAGTTGCCCAGGCTGTGAAGCAGCAAAGCATCCCCACATCATCACACTTCCACCACCATGCTTGACTGTAGGTATGATGTTCTTTTTGTGGAATACGGTGTTTGGTTTATGCCAGATGTAATGGGCCCCCTGTCTTCCAAACAGTTACACTTTCGACTCATCAATCCCCAGAACTTTTTCCCAAAAGGTTTGAGGACCACCAAGGTATGTTCTGGCAAAATTCAGACAAGACTTAATGTTCTTCTGGGTTAGCAGTGTTTTTCACCTCGCCACTCTTCCATGCATGCAATTTTTGTCCAGTGTCTTTCTGATAGTGGAGTCATGAACAATGACCTTTATTGATGCAAGAGAGACCTGTAAGTCCTTTGATGTTGTCCTTGGCTCTTTTGTGACTTCCTGGATGAGTAGCTGCTGTGCTCTTGGAGGAACTTTGAAAGGTCGGCCACTGCTGGGAAGCTTCACTACTATGCAGAGTTTTTCCAAATGGAGATAATGGCTCTCACCGTAGTTCTTTGGAGTCCCAGAGCCTTTGAAATAGCTTTGCAGTCCAGGTGAACCCCACTTAGAATGCAGTTTCATAGATTTGAGGAATTAGTAACTATGGGGGCAAATGGTTTAAAACAGTTTTAAATTTTCACATTTAAAACTGTATTTTGAATTTACTCAGGTTGCCTTTGTTTTAATTTCTGAAACAATTTAGTATGATATATATACACAAAAACTGAGGAAATCA
>JANDJT010000060.1:15727058-15756617 GCA_024331685.1 Stegophilus panzeri | reverse complement strand
GACCAGACTACACTCTCCCAGTATTTCATAGGCTTGTCCAAATGAGTTGTAGCAAACTTTAAACAAGCTTTGACATGGCTTTTCTTTAGTAATGGAGTCTTGCGGGGTAAGAGTGCGGAGAAGCCATGGCAGTGGAATGCATTGCCTATTGTTTTCTCTGTGACGATGATACCTGCTGCCTCCAAGTGTTTCTGGAGCTCTTCCTGAGTGGTCCTTGGCTCTTGGGCTACTCTTCTGACTATTCTTCTGACTCCCTGGTCAGAAATCTTACAAGGAGCTCCTGTCCGTGGCTGGTTGATAACGGAATGAAGTTGCTTCTCCTTGTGGATAATGGCCCCAGTGGTGCTTACGGGAGGATTCAGAAGTTTTTATATATGTCTGTATCCTATTTCTTCAATATGTTTCACAATAATAAGGTTGCAAAGGTCCTGGGAGAGCTCCTTGCTCTTACCTATCATGAGCTGTTTCTTGCGTGACACCTTGGTAATGAAAAGCCTTTTTATAGACCATCAATTTACTAACCCAGCTGATTTTAATTTGCACAGATAGGAGGTATAATTACTTTCTAACTACTTACGGATTTCAACTGGCTCCTTGACTTACCTTGCCTTGGAGAACTGCTTTTCCTTAGCATGTTCTTAGCATGTTTTTTCCTGTCTCATTACACATAATGTGAATTCTTTATATTTGCAGATTTCTTGAGTTAATACTGGTGTCTGGTGAAAATTTCATGTGAATAAAAAATGTTGATGTGTTCAATACTTATTTCCCCCACTGTACACTGGCCTGCTCCTGAATTTATTCAAAGGGAATCCCACCTACTCCAACAGACACTGTTGGCCAATCAACAATGTTCCTGCAGAAGGTTTGATCAATCCAGGCTACTCCTGCACAAAGTCTGACCAATCCAGCCTACTCCTGCAGAAATATTGACCACTTCAGCATGCCCCTGCAGAAAGTCTGACCAATCCATCCTGTTCCTGCTGGCCTAATGAATTTGGTTTTATATCCAAAATATAAAAAACAAGTTTAAATTCACAGCAGTCCTCACTAGAATAAAGCAGCTACTGAAGATACTAAATGAATGAATGGGTAACTCAATTTACACTGTACATGCCCAGATTAATCAGTGTTGCAAACTCAAGCTACTGATTTAGAAAAGTTGTTCCATGCCTGCCTAAAACAAGACATTGAATTGACTTAAACAACCATAGATATAAGAATTCTAGATTCCCCTTTGATCTAAGGTGATCCATGTGCACCTCCATCCTCTTGATGAGTGTCCCCATTGACACTCTCTTTATGAGTATTTGGTAATTCCTCATGAGCTCTCTAGCATCCCCTTCATTTTCCAGTGCCTCATCAGTGATGTTCTTAGAGACATGCTGAGAAGATTTGTTGTCGCCTACATAGCCAACATTCTGATTTAATCCCACTCTTTGGAGACTCATGTGCATCATGTTTGGCAGGTTCTTCAGTGACTTCTGCAACATCAACTTTACGTCAAATGGGAGAAATGTGAATTTCCCTGGTACCATTTAATTTCTGGGGTACATCTTTAGCCCTATTAAGGTCACCACGGACCAGGCCAAGGTGACTGCGTTGACTAACTAGCCAACACCAAAGACGATAAAGGACCTACAGAGATTTTTAGGTTTTGAAAATTTTTATCAGTGCTTTATTTGAGGTTTCAGTACTATAGCCCATCCTTAGACATCACTGCTCAGTAAGGGAGCCAAACGCCTGGCCTGTATCCCCTCAGCAGAGAACCCCTACCAGCAACTCAAAACAGCTTTCATCACAGCACCAATATTTAAACACCACGTTCCTTTGAAGCTCTTTGTTTTCAAGGTGTATGCATCCAAGACAGGTAGGAGCAGTCCTCTCTCAGCAATTTGGTGAGAAGCCCAGGTTACTGTACACCCACTGGCTTTTTTCAAGGAAATTGCGAAGCAAAATTATGACTTTGGTAAGCGAGAATTGTTTGTAGTCAAACTTGCCTTGGAGGAGTGGTGTCATTGGTTGGAGGGAGCTGAGCACCCATTCATCATCTTTACTGACCACAAGAACCTGAAGTAGCTCTGAACTGCAAAACAATGGAACCCCCATCAAGCACACTGCTCACTTTTCTATGCAAAAATGAGTTTCACTCTCCCGCAAACACACTTTCACCTATGCATGCTGCCAAGCCGAGTGAAGAACCAGTTCTTCCACCATCTTGCTTTTTGGGTGCTGTGGACTGGAAGACTGTCCAAGCCATTGCCTGCATACCCCTGTGCTAAATTTCTTGTTCTTGTCCCCCAAACCGAATGTTTGTGCTTAACAATCATCTGACAAATCAGGAGGTCAGGTGATTCCTGAGAACCAGGGAGACTGGTTCCAGTTTCTACCATTGGTGGTGTATGCTAAGAACTCCCTACGGTACTCTTCCACTCAGATAACACCGTTCCACTGTGTTCTCAGAGTACCAGCCTCCCCTGTTCCACTGAAACACTAACCAGACAGATTCACCAGCAGTGGATGACTGAATCCACAGGAGTGAGCAGGGAGTATGCACACGAACAACTTGGACAGATAACCAAAATCCACACAGCCAAAGCCGATCGACACTGAGGGCAGAACCCTTGCTATCAGCCAGGAGATTGGGTTTGGCTGGTGGCCAAATACATCAGACATCTCCAACCTTTCAGAAAACTAAACAACAGGTACATTGGTCCATACAAGATCCTCAAGCAGATCAACACACTTCCCAGAAACCATGGCAGCTAACTCACTCCCAATCACCAGACTTTTGATCACACACCTGATTTCAATCAAACACACTCATACACACACACTATATACAGTAAGAGACTCTCATTCACTATATTCTCCTCAAAGTGAACATTCAGTTTTACTGTATCTCATATCTGACTTTACCAAGCCATTTTACCTGTGTATGTTCTTATGGTTTTTTGATATATTGCCTTTCTCTCGATCCATGTGTTTTGTTTTGCCTGGTTTATCCTGTTTACACATTGCTTGACCCACACCTGTGTTTTGACTTTGACCTTCCTTACGTTTTGGACATCTCTGCCTTTGTCCTTATTAAAGTGTTTAAACTGCACTTGCATCCATCCCTGCTCGCAGTTCCTGACACTAGAGAGGTGAATTTATTGCTTTTACTGTTTCTTACTATTTAGCTTCTCTTCAGAATGACCTCAGTACTTAGTTAATGTTTTAATATTTGGTAGTGCATGTGCATTTTAGTTTTGCAACTGGACTGGCCATTGTCTTAAATAGTCAGAGAGGTTATGCCTATCATTGTCATGGATATCCCGGAAGGGACTCCAGACTACAGTTCCCAGCAGCCACTGCACCACACCATCATGTCACATGACCACCTGGACCGTCATTCTTGTTAACGAGCACTTACGGGTATTTATAGCCACAGTTTGCACTAAACTGGTTGCCTTACCTTTGTCTTTCTCTGCTATCGTTTCTGTCATAGAGTTCATGGTCTTTGTTTCCTGTTTTTTCTTTGCCTTAGTGTTTTGCCACATGTTCATAGCTTCTTTTGTGTTTGTTTTCATTGTTATTAAACTCTTTATTTGCACTTGCATCTGTCTCCGCCTCCAGATCGTGACAATCATGATGTAAATAAGATGATGCTTATATTATGTTACTTGTTCAATTTCTGGTGACTATGTTGTTGTAAAGGGATTTTTACATGAAGCTTAAATTTTGTGATTTGTCATCGTGTTATTGCTGTTTCCAGCTATATAAAAATCATCTTTGAATATCTGGTCTGATTTATTATTGGCCATTTTTAATACATTTACATTAGCCTCCATCCTGTGTCTCTGCCCAAATTCCCAGCAGTTAGACTCAATGAAATTATTCGCAGTGTGTGTGTGTGTGTGTGTGTGTGTATTTTCATTTAATCAAGAAATGTATGTCTCTGTAACGAAGCACAAATATAAAGTGAATTTTACTGTCGATTTTACCAGGGTAGAACTGCTAATGGTGCAGGGTCATTGAAATATGAAAGTAGTTAACATTTGCAGCTAATGTAGCTTTTAGGTTTCTTATATTTATGTTAACAACAGCCATTACAGTGTGCCCTTTATTTAAACCAAAGTTTCAAGTATGGCCTTTACAGTCTTCTGAAAGATCAACCAGGTGAGCTACCACTTAGCGCTTTTCTGTTCCTATTGTGTCTTACTGTTAGTTTATGTCTTGCTTCTCAGGCTGGCCATGATTGCACTTATATCATCCACTCCCTGTATTTAGTTTTCTGTCTTTGACTGTCTTTAGTTTTCTATAGTACTGTAGTGGGATGGACCTTTTTTATTAGGGGCACCTATGTTCATTTATGTCTGTTAGTTTATTTTTGTATGTTGCTTTTTCTATTGTGGACTGTGTCTTCTTAAAAGAAATAGGTATAGGCATTTGTGAGCTGAGTCTGTGCATTTAAAAAAAATTTTTTTTTTTAAAATTACCCGTCCTTTCTATAAACTGCTCTCCAAAGATTGTGCCAGGCTTTGCTATTTAGAAGTTGCCTGTCACTGTCATAAATACACCCATTTAAAAATAAAATTATAGTGAAAAATTATTTTAATGAAAGTTAACTCCCTGTATCTAATGTATGTAGGCTAGCATAACACTATTAATTAACTCATATGATATATAGCAAAGAACAAATGAGTATTTCTTGACATATTTTTATTAGAAACTGGGCTGAATGGATCATTAAACTACCCTAATAATGAGTTTGAAGTCTCCCTCCCCACCCGTTCCCTATCCATCTTTCTCAGGCTTGTTGCTGTAGTGATTGGGAAGGCGGTGGAGACAAACATAAATATAAAAGGCAAACAGCTGTGACATGACTCCGCTATCTACCAAATAAGGGACCATACTTCAGCTGTGCATGCTGAGCTTCTCTAAAAATAAGCTCCTTCATACCTACACATTTTATTCCTAGCTTTCATTTCATGTTTTTTATTGTTGTGTGTCTTGAAGCTGCACCCTTCATGTGTACTTTAAGCAAAAAGGTAGAACAGTATAGCGTTTTGAATTGGAAATGCATGAGAACTCTGAGTTTAATTCATTACAAACTCCAATTGTTTGAAGTCTTGCTTCTTTAATAAGAAATTCATTACACCAGAACCATTCTTAGTCAAAAGAGAGTACCTGAAAGTCACACTGCTATCCAATGTGTATTTGTTGTCTGTTTTGTAGAATTCTTCTGTCTGTTCCCAAAAGCAGATAATTATAGCTAAACATTTTAGGCATAATTTCAAGTACCTGGGGCTATAGGCTATAAGGGAAGTCTTTCTTTAGTGGAGATTACCCATATTATTATGGGTCATCATATTAAAGTATACTATAATCAATAGTAATATGGGAACCCACTGGAAATCACTTGGAGGCCACAACCCCACGTGGGGTTGCTTGATTTCCAAAGGGGGTCACAAGAGAAACTCATAATCTCCTCTTTTGTGTCATTCAGTAATTTTACAAATTAATATTAGAAATGACTAATTTTGTGTGCTAATATTTTGAAATGATACAGAGAGTCACATTCAAACATGCTACATTTAAATTGATAGGGTACACACTATTTTAGTATCTGGAGGCACTGCACAAGTATAGGAATTGTGCAGTAAAATTGGACAAACTGCCCCATTCATCTACCTCCGCTAAACAAACTAGCATTGTGTCACAAATCTAGTACACAGTTATGTGCTAAACCATTATTGAGTACAAACAATACCCAGTTTTCCTGTTATAGTCTTCTGGATTTTATAGAGTAGTAAATACTTTGAATGTAAGGTCAGAGTTTTCAGTTTGAAATAGAATGACGACAGTCATGACCATGGTGGAAAGTTTTTATGGGAGACAAAGAAATATATTTTACAGTTCCACTTGGAAACTTGACACACAGAATGTTTTGGCTTTGACGTGCCATCTAGTGAATGCTACATTTAATCCTATACATACACACACACACACACACACACACACACACACACACACATATATATATATATATATGACACAAGAACAGAAATGGTTTATCCAAAGTCACAATATTAAAACAGAATAACACCCAAGAGACACTTTTCCTTTATACTGGGAAATGTCACAGGACACATGCTTACATGGAAATATGTAAAATAATTATTCCTTCTAGTTTCAGACATAAAAACAAACAGGTAAATGGTTGAACAAGGGTGATATAGGTTTATACTTATAGATATAGGGTTTGTCATTTTCACTGATAGTTCAGATGCTCATGATTATCCTTGATATATTTCATTCTATTCTTTATTGTTTTTGCAGATTGTTATGGGCATGGTTACACAGCTTGTCAAGATTTATTGTTTTGTTTTTTGCTATATAAACTATATTGCCAAAAGTTTGTGGACACCTGACAATCACACCCATATGTGGTTCTTCCTCAAACTGTCGCCACAAAGTTGGACACATAGAATTGTATAGAATAGCTTTGTACACTGCAGCATTACAATTTCTCTTCACTGGAACTAAGGGGCCCAAACATGTTCCAGAATAACAATGCCTTGTGCACAATGCCCTGTCCATAAAGGCATGGGTTGCGAAGGTTGGAATGGAAGAACTCAAGTGCATAGAAAATCGTGTGCAAACAGCACAAGACAGTACAGTAACTACTAAAACAGGACAATAGGTACAGTAAGAGACAGTGCTGGCCAGTACACAGTTTTAGTGTGTACAGATATAACAGGTAGTGCAAAAGATTAACAGTATAATAAAAATGATGTGAATGCAAACATAACATACTATATTATTCAGCAGATAAACTTAAACCATATATGGACATAGCAGTTTTTGCGGTAGCAGCCAGGAAGAGATCATAATAGTGACAAGAAATTAAATATCGTAAATATCGTTATAAATACAGTAGCAGCAAAAAATACATGTAGTCAATACAGAAATCTGTACAAACTGTGAAGGGAGTGATGGTGTTCAATTGAGTGAGTGTGTATGTGTGTGCGTGTGTGTGTGTGTGTTGTCAGTCCGGTCTCTGAGTATTGAGGAATCTGATGGCCTGGGGGAAGAAACTGTACACAGTCTGGCCGTTAGGTACCTTTTGCCAGACAGCATGAGGGTGAAGCGTTTGTGTGGGGACATCTGCAATGCTGGTGGTTTTGTGGATGCAGCGTGTGGTGTAAATGTCTATCACGGAGGGAAGAGGGACTCCACTGATCTTCTCAACTGTCCTCACTATCCACTACAGGGTCTTGCAATCCCAGAAGGTGAAATTTCCAAACCAGGCAGTAATGCAGCTGCTCTGGATGCTCTCAAGAGTCCCTCTGTAGGATGTGGTGAGAATGGGGGGTGGGAGATGGGCTTTTCTCAGCCTTCACAGAAAGTAGAGACACTGTTGGCTTTCTTCGTTATGGAGCTGGTGTTGAGGGACCAGGTGAGGTTTTCTGCCAGGTGAACACCAAGGAATTTGGTGCTGTTGGAAATCTCCACAGAGGAGCTGTTGATGTTCAGCGGAGAGTGGTCACTCCGTGCTCCTGGGTTGTGAGCCTGTGTATTAATTTATAGCAACAAAACAAAACAAAACACAAAAAACATAATAATAATTATTATAATTATTAAAAAACAAAAAATAATTATTACTAATAAATAAGCTCAAGATCAAGTTTACCCTGACTTGGCTGGTTCCTTGAGTACCTTCATTATTATTATGAATGATTTAGTCTGCAGAACAATATATGCTGTAAAGGTGTGTGGAATGTACATGTGAACACACTCATGGTCACAGTGGATTTAAGGAGTTAAACTGGATTATTACTTTCCATTATTTTTTATAAAATATTATCATGATGCACTCAAAAAACATTTTTGTGTTGTGTTGTAAAATTCTTGAAAATTTCATATTCACTAGAGTCATGATCCTTTTTAAACACCCAAAGTCTAAGTCAAATTTGTGTCTCTCTAACTGTCTGTCTGCAGTTCCTTTTCATTCAATTCACAGCTCTGGAGCCTGAAGAGGGATACAGTTAAAAAACTATTTAAAGTTATTATAGTTTTGGTCTATAGTGAAAGAACAGATAGCTTTATTCAGCTTTATTCAGTGGGTCTTAGAACAAAGCGTTCTCCTTAAATCTCTGTTGGTCAACTGATTTTGGAGTAGGAAAGTTAGCCACACCCACACCATTAAAGGTGGGCGCATCCTCTGACATGGCAGAGGAGATGGAGCAGAGTGCAGCAGGAAAACTGTATTATAGTTTCATTAAAAAAGCTGACAAAAATATAATAATGTGGGTATGATATGATAATGGTATAGGATTAGGCAGAAAGTGGAAAAAAGGATAAGAATAAGAAGCCAGCTTCCACCTCGTCACCTAGTTATCTTTTTAAATTACTACTTAACTGGATGTAATGAAGACATTTGTGTGATAAAGAAATTTGTGTAAAAACAATTCAGTAGCTACCCATTATTTCTGTCACGTTTTTTAATGCGACAACAATAGTTTCCCTGCTGTTGAGCACTCAACTCCATTCGTTCCACCATGTCAGAAGACGCTCCATCGTTAATGGGGTAGGCGTTGTAATGGTCAGTTAGTGTAACTGTAGCTAGGCTTTAAGATGCTTCTCTTTTATACTGTGTGTGACAACCTGCACTGCATGTGGGTAAGGGAAAGTGACTGCATCTCTAACCCCTTTTATTTCCTTATGTTTATTGTAACACTTCAGAGTGTTTTGCTTTGTACTCTCCCTCACTCTCATTCATGTATGGACAGAGTGTACTGTTTGTGGACCATTTGTTAAGTGTGCGGGTATACCAATGCTGCTGCTTTCTGGCTCACTGTTTTCCCCAAGCTCGGCCATTTCACTCTTATTTTTCAGTCTCTGGGCAACCCTAAAACACTCAGACAAGCGTTACAGCGTGGCTAACCCACAGAGCACCTCCCATTCCAAAATCAGATGACCATAAGAGATTTAAGGTGAATGCCTTCTTCTAAGACCCACCCCCTTAAAAAATTTGCAAAATGAAAGTATGAATCAGAAGTAATCTTTTTAAAAAATTAATTTAGATTTGATTCCCATTGCTTGCATTTGCAAAATATTTAACAATTTTTATCATTAATATTTTGCTTGTGGATTTTAATTATTTATTTTACTTTTGGCACAAGATTAACTCCATATTTTTAGTTACTTATGTTAAAAATATATACTGTATGCTACTAACATAATAAAATGTTCAAATGTTACTGTCCTAAATTATAGCTCTGGAGTTAAAAAAATAAATAAAAAAAAAAAATTAGGGTGGTCAAAGCTTAGGGCCACAAAAAATTCATATTGTCCATTTGGGGTCATTTGCCCAAAAGGTTTAGGACCCCTGCCCTAGCTCCTAAAGCCTATAGGTATAATACATTGGAAAAGTTTTCAATAGCTTACAAGAAGTCCAAATAAAAGACATTTGGCTTCCAAATGTATTTGCATTTGTATCTGCTCAAAACCAGTTTTGAGTTTTCCATTGTTTCATTCAGGAACTGTGGAGGACAGGTTGCATCCCACACAACTGGAAAGTTACAAATGTAGTCACAATGTATAAAAGCAAAGGTGACAAATCACAATGTGACAACAGTAGAGTGATCTCCATCATATAGTGATGGTAGGTAAAGTGCTAACCAAGATAAGACTGAAAAATGCATATAACATCCAAATCTGTTCATTTCCTTATAGATTTATCTATGAATACAGTGAATAGAAAACTTTAGTGAAACTATGACTGCCCAACAAAGACCGTCAGGATCCTATAGCAGGTCCATGAGGAAACGATGACTTTTGCCTGACATATGACCCACAAGGACATAGAGATCCTTGTCACTGTATTATACAACATCTTTGTGGTACAGTGTGTTATCACATTTAATCAAAAACCTGCAGAGTGACTGTGGGATTTATGTTGACTTCAAACCGGATAGCAACTTCTTTAACATTAAAAAATTACAGGCAACAACTAAACTACGTACTTGTCACCAGGAGTGGCACTCCTCGCCAAGACCGTGCTACGTGCTACATCTACTGCTAATAGAACCTGATTGGCCAGCTTGAATTTGATTCTCTGAGATAATATCTCTTCTGGATGGCACTCCCTGGGAGATTCCCATTCACAGGGATCTATTGCCAGAGGGTTGATTTATCACCCTTGGCCAGAACTATGGAAACTGTGAGTCTGGCCCCTGAATGGCACCAGCTCATAGATTCTGGTCTCTCAACCGAGTTTGTAGCGACCATGTTAAACGCTAGAGCACCATCCAAGAGAAAATTGTATGCATTCAAGTGGCACCTTTTTTATCATGGTGTAGGAACGTCAGTAAGACCTAGTAACTGCACAGTGGCTACAGTCCTGGAGTTCTTACAGGAATGTTTCTCAGAAGGGTTGCCTCCTTCTACAATTAGGGTCTATATGGCCGCCATTTTGGCCAGCCACGCCCCTATTGATGGAGCCTCTGTTCCAGGCCATACCCTCAGTATGACAGAGTGGGTATTCACGCTCCCACAGCATGTAGCTCACATGACGTTGAGTTCCCTTTGAAAGGGAATATATGAGTTATGCATGTAACCCTGTTCCCACAGAGTGAAGCTCATGCAACGTCCCATTCCCTTCTTAGGCAACAAGGTTACATGTGTAACCCAGACATTTTTAAAAATAAAATATTATTATAACCTTGGTATTTTTATTTTTGATCACCATTACAGAGTAAAAACCCAGAGTAAAAACCATTACAGAGTAACCCCAAGGAGACTGTAAACCAATTAAAAGACAGTATGTGCAAATTTTACTGTAAAGCAGTTCCTTGTTGAAAGTCTACACTTACCAAATTGTGCAGCAATGTCTGAGACAGTAGAGACAGATGTCCACCCCTCCCCCAATTTATCACGTATCCTCAGTTTTAAACACTTCAAAGGAAACAGAATCAAAATTATCTGCAACTTATGTGAGCCAAAGCCTGTGGCGATAGTGGCATTTCACAGCTCAACATTTAATCTGTGGAAACATGTACAGGTAAACCCTTAGGTAGCTGAGTAAGCCTAGACAAGCTAGTCAGATCTTTTACAATATGAAAGCTCTGTTTTAAACTTAAGCTGTCACTTTGATGTTCATTAGCAATTCCCTCTCATGTTAAATATACAAATTTAAGTGCTACTACAGCCTATAGCTAATGCTCAGGATAATGCATAAGGGATTTTTTTTTGCTATATAGCTAACTATGTAACTAGAAACATATGTGAATTAGCAAAAACTAGCTAGCTAGCTAATGAAGCTGGTAAACAACTGAAACCTCAGCAGCATTTAGTTAACATAAGAACAGAATAATAAACATATGAAAAAGTCATTTTAAAGTAATTACTCAAGTAATTTTTCCACCTGATGACCTATTTACCCTACTTATTTGTGTAATTTTCTTGAGGATTAATTTGACTTTTAATCAAGTGAATTATTACTACAGTAGCAGAAATTTTACTTGAGTGTTTTGCAAACGACTGGTGATACTGGCCCAAACTACGCCTAACTTCTATGTACACTCTCAGCAGCAGCCACTGCTGACTAAAGAATGGGCCACTCCACTGGAACACCAATGCCCATTCCCTGTCACCTGTATTTTCAATACAATATAAGATGTGTGGGGTGTGCAGGACATATAGTCACCACCTTAAGCTGCTGAAGACTGTCTAGTTGAAATGTCTTTCAACAAATTCTGGGAATAATTTGGAGAGATCTCCCCATACAGAGAACTGGTTGCCAGAGCATAGAGGATGCAATGCAAAACACCAGCTGCAATGACTTGGACATGTCACTCTCGATGGTGCCTGTCATGACAGATTATATTCAGCCAATGACATCTGGGCTGATGCTTTGCAGGAGGACAGAAAAAGTGACATAAGGACCAACTAAACTAAAACAGCAACATCTGCACCAAGGACCTTCTTAATTCTGAGGAAGAGAACACAGCACAGTGGCAATGGAAGTGGGAGCATGCAACTATGGCCCATAAAAACACTCATTTTTACCACATCTACAGTTTTTGCACCAAAAAATGCTGATCACACACTGGACTATACATAGTTTAAAGTGCCATCTATATGTGAGGCAGAATTCTTCAGTTTTAAATGCTAGAAAGGAAACTCATTGTAATCTCCAAACAATTTTGGTACAATCCCAATTCCAAAGAATTTGGGATACTGTGTAAAATGTAAATAAATGTAAATAAAAACAGAATGCAATGATTTGCAAATCTCATAAACCCATATGTTTTTCACAATAGAACATAGTGTCACAATGGAGGCTGAGACAAGTTAGGTAGTTTAATACAAGAAGTACAAGTCCAAAGTCCATCCATCCATCATACCGCTTATCCTTTTCAGGGTCACGGGGAACCTGGAGCCTATCCCAGGGAGCTTCGGGCACAAGGCGGGGTACACCCTGGACAGGGTGCCAATCCATCGCAGGGCACAATCACATACACACTCACACTTCCATTCATACCAATCAGCCTACCATGCATATCTTTGGACTGGGGGAGGAAACCCCTGCAGCACAGGGAGAACATGCAAACTCCACGCACACACAGGGCCACGGTGAATCGAACCTCCGACCCTGGAGGTGTGAGGCGAAAGTGCTAACCACTAAGCCACTGTGCGTCCACAAGACCAAAGTATCAGGCAGAAATCAATAAACAGAAGCAGAAGTCAGGCGATCAGACAAACAGTCAAAACAAGGCAAGGAATGGACGAGGTCGAAAACAAGAACAAAGTCAAAATCAGAATTTTCCATTTATTTACACACACACCCACACACTTTTCAGCTTATTTATCAGAATGTTGGGAGGACGTGTGTGTGTGTGTGTGTGTGTGTGTGTGTGTAAATAAATGGAGAAAATTGTTCTAGGTATATCAGGGTTGCTATAACACAAACATCTGAGTGGTTTGGAATTACTGAATGATAGTGTAAAATAAATGTAACAAGATTTGCTTACAAAAGTTTCTTATTTTGTATTTTTATTTTATTTGTATTAAAACAGTAATAAACTGTATTGACCCCTGAGGCTCTCTTGCAAGACTGCTCATTCACTTAAAATCATTGATGGCTGCTAACTTTAAAAAAAAAAAAAAAAAAAAAAATTATAAATGATATTATTTTAAAGTACTCCAAACAAGTGCTTTCCCATGAGAACACGTATACACTTATAACTGATGTTTAAAAATAGGGCAATATGAAATCACAGGACAGTGGGTGAGTGTGCCTATATGTAATAATTAACTTTTTAAAATGCCCAGTGAATTATCAGAGGGTATGTACTTGAACATAGTGAAATAGTGATGAATTTGACTGATAGTGATAAATTCCTTCGCTTTATATAGCCCTTTTATAGCACTCAAAGTGCTTTACATGGAAGGGAGGAGTATCTACTCAAACCACCAACAGTGTGTAGCATCCACCTGGATGATGCAACGGCAGCCATAGTGTGCCAGAACACCCATCATACACCAGCTATTGGTGGAGAGGAGAGAGTGATGTAGCCAATTCAGGGATGGATTATTAGGGAGCCATGATAGATAAGGGCCAATGGGGGAATTTCACCAATACACCAGGATTATACTCCTACTCTTTTACGAGAAATGTCCTGGGATTTTTAATGACCACAGAGAGTCAGGACCTCGGTTTAATTTCTCATCCAAAAGACGTTGCTGTTTTTACAGTATGGTGTCCCCTTCACTGTACTGGGGTATTAGGATCCAAACAGACTACAGGGTGAGCACCACCTGCTGACTTCACTACTACCCCTAATACCACCTCCAGCAGCAACCTTAGTTTTCCCCAGGAGGTCTCCCATTCACATACTGGCCAGGGTCAACCCTGCTTAGCCTCAGTGGGAAACCAGGCAAAAGCTGCAGAGTGATATGGCTCTGGCATATGTGAAATAATGGCTAATATACTATTCAATTCAATTAAATCTTATTTATATAGCACCTTTAACAGTAGGTATAAATAGTGATAAGGCATCTTTATATTAGATTCACAGTATATTCATATGTAGATCCTAATAAACAAGCCAGAGGCCAGAGAGCCAAGGGAAAACTCCCTGAGATAACATTAAGAAGCAACCAACCATATATTAAAAGACTGTAATAAAATATGGAGTTCCTCTAGGCTCTGTGTTGAGACTGCTCATTTACTTACATATTTTGTTTTCAAATATCCCTAATCAAGTGCTTTCTCAAGAGAACTTCTATACACTTATAACCCATATCAAATACTTTTCTATGTAAAGACAATCTGTTTTAGTACTATCTTGGTAAATGTGCAGTAAATTATTATATAAACAACTGAAGCACTGAGTTGTAATACATTTTTGATAAAATCCAATTAAGCTTAACTTACTATGAGTATCATATCCATGGCTAGATATATATATAAAAAAAAAACTAAAATCATTCAGTGGTTTATATGAGATAGCTAATAGTTCTTAAAAGTTCATGCAATGTACAAAATGCTTAACCATGTTGCAACTAATTAACATTCTTTAGTCAGGAAGCAAGTGTTAAAATGAGGAATTGGCTGTTTGTCTGTTGGAACTAATACTCTGGTGATTCAACTTGGGAAGGACATGGAAGCTGTGGGTCCTGAGGTGCAGATTCAGTGAATATGTGTCCCCCATCATTATCAGGATGTTAACAGCAGCCACCTAGTACCCAATTATATTCTGGACTGTAAGCCTCCCAGTGTATGGGAAGTAACCCCATTTCCTCCCGAAGTCCAGAATGGTTCTCACTGCATAAGCAATGCTTATTTTGCCTAAAAATTGACATCTGCAGATTGCAAACTGTGGCCTGCACAAGCTCAAAATTCCTCATTAGATTCAAATGACAATCACCTCGGGCCACTTCCCATGGCTTGGGTTTAATGGAAACAGTCTGGGGCTGATGCTCACTAACAGAAGTTGTAGGATTTGCAGTCTTAAAGTGGGTGGATCAGCATCAAGCATAAAATAGGTTATTTGCTGTAATTGCTAGCGACTTTTTTTTTAACTGAGTTAAAAAACTTATCAAGACTATAAATGTCTGACAAACCACAGATAAAATAAGAGGAAGCTGGTTAAGATGGTGAGACTGGAAAAATAATTTAAATTATTTCTCTGTGAGAAAAAACAGACTTGGTGAGATAACACTACTACTTTAGTAGTAGTAATACTCTACTATTATCACTGCTACTAATATTATTAATTTTAGTATTTTTTATATTATTAATGTTATAGTTATTATTATGCTGCTACAGACATTGTTTCTCTGACACAGTCAAAGACTCTGTCTCTGCACTTTAGCACTGGTTTTAAATAGAATCAATGTGAATGATCTTATGCCATGAAACTTTTAGTAATTGTATTCTTGACAGTTAAGGACCCAAAGATCGTTGAGATACCAGCCCTAGGAAGAGCTCTGCATCCTGGCACTTTGTATGACTGCCACAGTAACACCTTCATTGCTGGTAAATGTCCTGTAGTCTCTAACATTCCATTATACAAGTGTTATTTTACTGTTAAATAAATGTTATCTCAATGGCCACATAGTAATGTACTTGTTCCAAATGTTCCATTTCAACATTACTAAAGCATGTATTAAAAATAAGCCACCCAAATAATTGATAACAGCAAGGTTGCCTTCAATCCTGTCAAGTATTAATAAGATACATAACTGTAAATCATATTACTAAGTGATTAACAACGTGAGCTTTAAATTATTGTTTTATATTTGTTTGCTTACCTGCATTTATTACATTTAGCATATGATTTGATTTTGAATAATTTGATTTCAAAGTGATTTATAAATGAGAGGATACAATCCAAGCAATTGAAGGTTTATGATCTTGCCCCTGGGGCCCAACAGTTGTTTTGTGGCAGCCTTGGTCCTGCAGTATTCTTATTTGCCCACATATATTCAAGTTGGTGAGCATCATACTAACATTTATTCTTCAGCATTTTACCATGCTGCTGAAGCTAGTTATGAAACAAACTTTGTGGTGAACATAGTACATTCATTGTGGAACAAGTATTAGTGTGCCAGAAGTGGAGTATAATATGAATACTTTGCTAACTTAGTTTCATGTATGCTTTAATTCTCCACTCTTTTGCATGAGAATTTCTTTAACAATTATACTTCCAGTTTAAACAAAGGCTTAAAAGTGAGCACATAAAAAGAAAAAAGAGTCATGCATGACAGTGTATACATATCCATATAGAAAGAAGTCAGAACCAAGTCACTTTCAAAAACAATTTTGATCTGACAATTCAATTTAAAACATAGCTACTAGTTTGACTGTTGCAGTTTGTGACAGACATATCAGTTCCAATCTTTTGTTCATTTCAGGTATTACTTTATGGGATAAAGAATCACTACACAATTGTGTGGATTCATGTCGATAGCCCAAAACACATCTGAATGTTGCCAAACTCCTAGATGTGAATGCCTCACTTAAAGCTAGCATCCTGGGTGATTTGGTGGATGTTGCTGGCTCAGCCTGGGACGTGATAACAAATCCTCAGCACATCAAAGCCAGGTTTCTCTGCAGTACAGCCAGACAACAAAATCTGAACAACTGACTATGAACCAGTTGCACAACATCACTTACCCAAAAGTGTTTGAGGATGGAACTGCTACCCATGTTGTTACAGCTGTACTGTATGGAGCTCAGGCTTTCATGGTGTTTGATCTAACAGCCAATGAGAATGAGGAAAATGAAGAAATCAACGGAAACCTAAATGTAATGGTCAGAAAGATTCCTTCACTTTCCGTCGAGGTAGGTGGAGCTCTAAGCATGAATGATAAAGAAAAAAAAAATTGTCTGAAAATATCAAATGTACATTTTATGGTGACTATGAGCTTGAGCTAAACCCCACTACATACATGGAGGCTCTGCAGGTGTACAAGACACTTCCGTCTTTGCTGAGGGAGAGGGAAAATGATGCTGTTCCAATGAAGGTTTGGCTTTATCCACTTGTACTATTGGATAATAAAGCAGCTATACTTGAGCGGGAGATTCATAAGACATTGATTTCTAAAACAGAAGTATTGGAGGAACTGGGTAATGCAGAGAATCTATGCAATGACCTGATTACAAATACAAAAGTAAATGATTTCCAGGATGTCAGACTGAGGCTGAAGACATTTCAGGACATGCTAGTAGACTACAACACAGTGTTTCTAAAAACCATGCGTAAGATCATTCCTGCTATTCGGGGTGGAAAGGAGAAGGAGCAGGCACTGGCAGTCATCTTAACTATCCATCAGATGTCCCCCTTTAGAGCTGAGAAGCTGAATCAGTGGTTAGAATATAATCAGTGTGAACAAAAGTTGCTGACTCTCTACACCCAGCAAGTGAGTGGTGTCTCAGTTGTAAAATATTCAGCCCTGTTTGGCAACATTCTCATTGATCCCAATGTTGATACTGTGGTGTGCTTTTGCTTCACCTCTCTAAAGAATGAAGACCCATATTTGTCAACTCTGACTAAATTTCTGAGAGTAGATGAATTTAAAAACTTGTCAGCCATTCCTGAGTCAGTTGACCAAGATTTCCATGTCTGGTTTCAAAATCATGAAGTAGTTGAGAAGATAAACGATAAGCATTCTCTTTTCAGAAGTTTTCTTCAGGCTAATAAAGTTGAGATGCGAATCAGGTTTGTCATTGTCCCACTCTCAGACCCCTCCAATCCTGGAACCTCTATCTGCCTATATAGAAAGGGGAGACTGGTGGACAGCATGTTTCAACCTGTGTCCAAACCACATGCACCCAAGTTCCAGGACAAAAATTTAATCATGAAGCTCCAGAAGTCCCCAACTGGATCAACAATAAGATTCTGAGTGGAATATAGGATAATACAAGCTACTTATTCAGACACTGATGAGGAACCCTAGGAAGTCATAGAGATTTCAGATGCTCACCAAAACTTTACACTAACTGGGTTTGAGCTTACAAATCAATACTGGAGCCGGTACAGAGCAATTAGTGAAGTAGGAGTGAGTGAAGTCAGCGATTTTGCCCTCTACTTCCCCCTGAGGAAAATTCAAATTGAATTTGGGCGAGATTTGGGCCAGTTAACTTTCTTACTTTCTTTTCATGCATTTGTGATTTTAGACCAGCTCATTTTCAAGTCTTAGCAAGTGAAAATATCTTGAATGTAGTCAAATTTACCTAGTATTTTTTTTTTAATATAAGATCACAATTATTAAATATTATATTTTTAAGTCTACATCTAGCCATTTTTTCAAGCTTTAAAATGTTCTTATTTTATTGACAGAAAATTTTGCTTCTTTCTAGAAAAAAGTCCTTATATTTAGCAAGAAATAGATTCACTAATCTTATATTTGGTTCATTGTAATCTTATAATAGGAAATACTAGACAAATTTGACTATCTTCAAGATATGTTCAATTGCTAAGATGTTTTTTTTTCTTCAATGTAGAAAAATGTAAGAAAATCATGCTTTTGGTGCATGTAAAAACCTACCAAATCTAGGTAAGTTTTAATTATAGATACTGAATTCTCTTCTGCATGGTGCAAGTAAGCTGATATGAAGGATTTTCTATTTGGCACATTTGACTAATTGTGGGTATAGATAAAACATACAAGTGAATAATATAATATAAAAAATATGTGTGGAACATATAAGAATGAGCTTTAAAAATGTTGATAAATCACATAATTTTGTTCTCTACAGAATTGGAGTACTATATCCCTTGTTAATGAAATAAGGACCTATATGTTGGACAACTTGGGCACCTCATGGTTTAATCCTTCAATCATCCAGTCAGAGGTTAAAAATCTAGTGAACAATCCTGTAAGTAGCAACATGTATTGTGCAACATGTATATTAATTAATTAATTATAAAGTAATCAATTATTATTATTATTATTATTATTATTATTATTATTATTATTATTATACATTTATATTGAGGCTCAAAAATGCAGTAATTACATCCAGTTACTGTTTTTATTTATTTTTAATCTTATGTGCAACTTTTTCACAATGACACAACAGGAGCAGCTGGATGGAGATCTTTATTACAAGTGTCCCTGTGTGGTTTTAAAGAACAAAAATTTATAACAAATACAACATAATTGGTACTAACTAGATTAGCTTATTTATTGCTGTGTTTGAATATACAGTATGTAAGTTATATGAAAATTCATCTAAGGTATGTTAAATAAATATCGATTTTATATCAGCTAAAAGGGCAAAATAATTCTTAGCAATGACCTACAGCAGGGGTTTTTGTTAAAATGTAATAAAAATGTTAATTCCCATTAGTGGTACAATTTGTTATCCATCCATCCATCCATCCATCTTCTATACCGCTTTATCCTTTTCAGGGTCACGGGGAAACCTGGAGCCTATCCCAGGGAGCATCGGGCACAAGGTGGGGTACACCCTAGACAGGGTGCCAATCACACACACATTCACATACCCATTCATACACTATGGACACTTTGGACATGCCAATCAGCCTACCGTGCATGTCTTTGGACTGGGGGAGGAAACCGGAGCACCCGGAGGAAACTCGTGCAGCACGGGGAGAACATGCAAACTCCACACACACACAGGGTCACGGTGGGAATCGAACCCCTGACCCTGGAGGTGTGAGGCGAATGTGCTAACTACAATTTGTTAATAAATGTAAAATAGGACCTTAAATAAAAGCAATACAAATACAATATCCAATACAAACAATAATAATTGATAATGATCCATTTATGACTTTTGCCTCCATTCATTTAAATCATTGCATTTTCACTGAACATTGATTGCACAGGTAGATGTTAGCCTGCTATGGCATTGCTGTGTGTCGCACCTCCTCTTGTGCCCATAGGATTACCGCACTTCCTTGCCACCATGCCTAATACAATCAAAACCATACAGGCCTTCCCAGTGACTAGGGCTTTATCAAGCCCCGCTGGCACCGTTAATGCATGCTCAGTGCCACTGGTTCCATATGGCATAGGTCAGCTGCAGGGTCATCAGTCGGGTACCACCACTCAACAAAGTTTTGCTCCTTTAACCCCGGAACGTGTCCTGGTGGGGGAGCAGCCTGCATCTACACCTTGGGCTACTACCCCAACACTTCTCCTTTCTCCTCACCCAGAGCCAAAAGCTGCTTCTCTTGCCCGCTTCAGCCAGGTCTTTCAGGGCCTTCTGTTACTCCCATATCCCTCAGGAGGTGAACAGTTGATGTTCTGACAAAGCCACGGCATCCTACATTATCAATAATAATTGATTATGATCAATTTATGACTTTTGTCTCCATTCATTTAAATTATTGCATTTTAAATTGATGAACTGATGACTAAATTGTTAGATCACTACACCCCAACTTTCTGAACTCTGGGGCTGATGCTGATAAGGTCGTTTAAAACCTTAGGTCAAGGCCAGCCAAAATGACTTTGACTCTTGCTTTTATCTAGTTTTAAGTATTGATTTGGAACCATTTTCTGAAATTATTGTACACATAGTGAAAGAGGATTGTTCTCCACAAAAATATCAATAATGTCTCATGATTATTTTGATTACTATGGTGAAGCAAAAGGCTTTCAACATATATTTGGAAATTAGGAGATTAATATTCACAAGATTATTTAATCTAATACTCAGGCATCTTAGGTCTAACAGTTTTAGGTTGGCAATGGCTATCTGCCCTGAGTAAGGTCCAGTCTTTAAATACTGCCTACTTTAATGCAAATGCCTAATCCAGAGATCTGGGTTCATCTGGTCTAACAGATGTGTACAACTTGGTGGCATCAGTGTAGCATCATAAATTAATACCAAAGTCCTAAAGTCATATGTACAAAAAAGTAATGGTCCTAGGACAGATCTTTATGGCACCACATAATTTGATTGTCAAAAAATTGTCTATTTACACCTACATAATTATAACAACCTGTTAGTCAAGTAAGAGATAAGCAAACTTCTTCACAAATCTGAGCGAATATTAGCTATATGGTGTCTGTTATGATACCTGTTGGAGACAAGCGCGGACGGGCAGGTTAGCGTGTGTAGAATAGATGGACAAGGAAACACGGAAGACAGACGAAGGTCAGGCGATCAGGCGAACAATCCAAACAAGGCAGGGCAGGGAATCGTAGACGGAAAACAGGCGGTATATCCGATAACCAGGAAAATCCAGAATGTAGATAACAGCTTGGTCAAACGACAGAGTCACGATAACTAAGTGTTTACTTTGCGAAACGCTGACGTTAACGAGGTCTTTTATAACTTATGGTGAAGCACAGGTGTTCGCACTCAATACTCTGGTGAACTCGAGTGCAGGCATGACTGGGAAGTGTCGTTCTCGTCCACCATGTTTGTAGGCGGCACTGCATTCTGAGAACTGCAGCTGCGAGTTTGCTGCGACGTAACAGAGCCCCCCCCCCAAAGGGCTCACTCTGGGAGCTGAATCCCTCTTAGGCCTCCCTCTCCTCCGCGGTCTATCTGGGTGAGCAGCATGGAAATCTCTGTGCAAGTTTGCATCCAGAATATCCTGGGATGGGATCCAGCACTTCTCCTCCGGCCCATATCCCTCCCAGTCCACCAGATACTCGAGTCTTCCTGTCCTACGTCTGGAGTCCAGGATGTCGCGGACGCAGTAGGCTGGGTGGCCTTCAATCTCCAGTAGTTCCGGTGGGGAGTCACCCGGCACCGCTGTGGCAAAGAGACCTGGTATTACTGGCTTGAGGAGAGAGACATGGAATGGCGGGGCGATGCGGCTGTGCTTGGGCAGGTCCAGGCGGTACGTGACTTCGTTAATCTGCTTCAGGATCTGGAAGGGGCCGATATACTTGGGTTTGAGTTTTCTGCCCGGGAGTGGCGACTTTAGATCTCTCATGGAAAGCCACACCCTGTCCCCGGGTTGATAGTTGGGGTGATTCCTCCAGCACCGGTCCGCCTTCTGTTTGGCATTGCGGGACGCCTGCACCAACTGTTGATGGGTGCGCTCCCAGACCTGTTCACTCCAGCGGAACCACTCGTGTGGGCCCAAGTACTGAGTTCCAGATGGTACCGTTTTGGTACGAATTGTTTACCGGGAGGACATGCTGTCGGGATTCGTGACTTGGGGAAGCGAGCTAAGGCTTGATCTAGAGTCCACTCTATGGCGCCAATAATACAGGAGGGGGGCGAGATATAATCTTCGTGGTTCACCCGACTTTCAGGGGAGTGGATTCAAGACCGAGCATTGGCCTTCATGTTCTTTGCTCCTGGCCTATATGACAGAGTAAACTGGAACCTGGAGAAGAACAGGGACCAGCGAGTTTGGCGGGGTATGAGCCGTTTGGCAGTCCTCAGGTACTCAAGATTTTTATGGTCCGTATAGATTATGAACGGGTGGATGGCCCCCTCCAACCAGTGTCTCCACTCCTCTAGGGCCAATTTAACTGCCAGGAGTTCCCGGTTCCCCACGTCATAATTGCGTTCAGCGGGCGACAGCTTTCGAGAGAAGAATGCTATGGGATGCAACTTGGACTTGTCTCCGAATCTCTGAGACAGAATGGCACCCACTCCTGCCTCAGAAGCATCAAACTCCACAACGAACGGTCTGGAGGGATCCGGGTGTCTGAGGCTGGGGGCCACGGTGAAGGCCCGCTTAAGCTTATCCAGAGCCTCCTGGGCGTTTGGGGTCCAAAGGAGTCACCTGGGCTTACCACGCAGGAGGGATGTCAGGGGTTGTGCTATTTTACTAAAGTCTCGGATGAATCGCCGAAAAAGTCCTCGAAACCAAGGAAACGTTGCAACTCCCTGATGGTTTTGGGAGTGGGCCACTCCACCACCGCTTGAATCTTGCATTGGTCCATTGGTCTTGCATTGCATTGGTCTTGCATTGTTTTTTCTTGTTTAATGTTATGGAATAACCTCATTAGTGGCTAAGAATTCATCTGAATATCTTGGCTTATCAATGTCAGATATTAGGGAATGCAAATGCTTTGCTATTATTTTAAATACTAATGATAAACGAATGAATGTATGACTTGTATTATTCTTTACGAAAGTGTCTATGAAGAAGGAAATACAGCAGTCGGTGGGTCTTTAGATAATAATTCAATAATCAGATAAGGTAACACAGTGCTAGAAATAGTTTTATATTTTAATGATACAATAGGTAAATGCATTATATAGGTTCAATACTTCAAAAGGTATGCTTTTTTTTATTTAAGTTATGAAAGATCTGGGGAAAAAATCCTAACTGTTTCAAATGCTATTGTATGTGTTTACAACATTTTCTACAAAATTCACTTGTTTAATTTGAAAAGCTCAATAATGGGGTCACCCTTCTCTATTCTACAAATATTCGCTAAAGGTTTTAAACTTTTATTTAATTAAAAATAACACATGTTTAGCATGCTTGCAAGATGTCTTATTAATGCTAGTAAATGACTACAAAATCCTGAGAATATTTTATTTAACCCATGTATAAGTTGCAAGCTTATATCACCTTTACAAAAACATTTTTGCTGTCTTATTCAATCAAATGAAAATTAATGCAGATGTTAAAAGCTGAAGATTTAACTTCTTTGATAGTAACATTTTATTGGTTACATTTTATTGGTTACATCTGATATTTCAGTCTAATAATGGAATTTAAAGCTGCAGTACTGAACTTTTGCATCTCTGTTTGAAACATAATGCAAGTTATTTGTGGAGTTTTTTTAAATGTGTGTTGTGCTTCGGCATTGCTCCTCTGCGTGGATGAATCTAATGGTTTGAGGTATATGTATGTGTTGTTTACATTAGCTCCAATACTTGATAATGGATGTGGCGGCAGATATGGTTTTCTTGAAGTAGAGGCAAATTGCTTTCACTCATAGCTAGCAAAAAATAAGTGCAATTTACCACACTGACCATGGCAAAACAAACAAACAAATAAAAACCAACATTGGAAACTTGATACCTGTTACGAAACACAACTTGGACAGGAAGTAAGCGCAGGAGTAAAGTCTTTATTTACACTAAAGTCAAGGTACTATGAGGCAGGAAACAAGGTCTAAACATAAACCTAGTGCTGAAACAAGAAACATGAACTTAAACAGGGCATGGAAACACTACTACTTTTAACTAACTTAAACATTTACCCTTTAACTAGAAATAAAGCATGAAACACAAAACTCTGAACATGATTATGACATGTAACTCTTGATTAACTATGGCCTGCAACTATCGGTTTACAATGACATGTCGCTCACGTTTAACTATGACGCGAAACTCTCGTTTTGCAATGACATGAAACTCGCGTTTAGCTATGACACGTAACTCTCGTTTAACTAAGACATGAAACTCGTGTTTGACTATGGCAGTAAACACTCGTTTAACTATGGCATGAACACTCCTTTAACTATGGCATGAACACTCATTTAACTATGGCATGAAACTAGGAACTGGAAACTAGACAGAGCATGGACACATTACCGCCTGGCACCATTATACATTCCATCTTTCCTCTATTAGTCTCTACGCTAATACTGCCCGTCGTGCATAGCAACGTGAGGGGTTTAAATAACCAGTCCCAATTACCTTAATTGCTGACAGCTGGTAACATTTCAAAGCACACCCTCGCACCTCCAGCAATAACTGAACAGGGCGGGGACAGAACAGAAACCAAAATAGGTGCACATGTTCGTTGTAAACAAAGTCTTAGCGTCCATGTGCACTTCAAGCACGTGCACGCGCTCTCCAGCTGACTGTGCACGTCATCGCCGCAGCGCCATCTGCCGCTGAGATCGTGACAATACCTAGCTGAACCAAGTGAACAAGTGCGCTAATGTTAGCTATCTACCTATTGAGCCACTGAAATGTCTTACCTGTTCAATGGAAAAAATAAATCCATCTCTGTGTCAATCTTCAATCCCTTCTGATCTTGGAGTTGTCGCCACCTCTCAAAAGCCATGCCAATATTTATTCTCATTTTAGTACAGGCTTTGTCGCTTTCCCTTTTTGACTGCAGCCTTTCCGCAGTTTGATATTTCTTCATTTTGACAACAGCTGACTCCTCAGATGTAAATGATGTCAACATTTAGAACTATACGGATTACAAAACCATATTTTAGATACGAATCATCATATTTTCGGTTAAAGGCGGCTTTCTTTTGTCCCTTTTTGTCATCAGCAGCTGTCTCTGCATTGTCACCATCGTTTGGTCTTTTCTCACCTCCTCCACTAAAGAAAATTTTGAGTGATGTTTGTTTCACACTCATGTTACTATTAGCTGAACCTGAAAGTGTGGAACTGATGTTTTCTGAAATCGCAGCTATGTAAATTTGGATAGTGCTTATAATTTCCCCCTGCCTAATATTGATGGTTTCTGTGAATGTCCGTACAAAATACTTCTGCCTGATTTTGCAAAAGTACAATGCACTGACACAGGAAAAACACAGGAAGCAAAAGAAACAATGTGGGCGCAAACCATATTTGAAAATTATAACAAACTTGCAGTGATTTAAATTTTAGCAATAAGGCTATAGGTACTGAAAACAGAGAACACACAGTTTCAAAAAATTAAGATTCTAGCTGATAGCATTGCAAATAAATTATTATTATTATTATTATTATTATTATTATTATTATTATTGTTGTTGATGTTGTTGTTGTTGTTGTTGTTTTTATTGTTGTTGTTGTTGTTGTTGTACATTTTAAGAATGTTTGCATTTACTAACCCTACAATCAGGTCCATAAATATTTGGACATTGACAAAGTTATTGTTATACTGTTATATTGTTATACTGTCTACCACAGTATATTGGAGATGAAATTAAACAATGAATAATGCAGACTTTCAATTTTAATTTAAAGGTATTTACAACCAAATTACAGTAGGAATTACAGCACTTTTGTCAGCAGTCACATTATCAATAAATACAAGGGAACCAGTTCCACTGGTAGCCATAAATGCCAATGGTATAAGATGAGATAGTATGCTTTGGATCATGAGCAGTACCTTCCCTTTTTCATACTCTTCTCTTCCCATCATTCTGGTAGAAGTTGATCTTTGTCTCATCTGTCCATAGGATGTTGTTCCTGAACTGTACAGGTTTTTTTTTGTTTGTTTTTTGTTTTATATATTCTGGTCTTCCTGTTTCAGAGCCTTATCAGTGGTCTTCTCTTGATTGTTGACTTTGATACAGATACACCTACCTGGAGGGTGTTCTTGAAGCATTTTTTTCTTCATTGGGGAAAGAATTATTAAGAACTCCATGGTCTTCTGGGCCTTTTGATGTTCCTGAGCTCACCAGTGCATTCTTCCTTTTTAAAAAAATGTACCAAATAGTAGATTTGGATACACAATGTTTTTTCCCTACTTCTCTGATTGGTTTGTTTTGATTTTTCATCCTAATGATGGCTTGCTTTACTGGCAGTAATAGCTTTTTGGACTTCATATTGAGTTAACAGCAACAGATTCCAAATGCAAATGTCAAATTTGATCAACTCTGGACTTTTTACCTGCATATCTGTAAGAGAAATAAAGGGAATAACAGGGAATAATGTACTGTAGCTACAAGCTGCCAAAAAAAACCCGGCAGAGCTGTTCAAACTGGTAGACCACCTTTCCCAGCTGGGAAGTTTTCCTGCTCCCTTATTACTTGAATAGAATGGTAAATAAATGTTTGAGATTTTCGAATTGCTTTACTGTTGCTTCTTAAAACACATTTTCTCCAATTGCCATTAGTGGCTGCAGTTTAGAAACTGTTTCCTGTTACTGTTTGGTAGCTAGTAGTTAATCAGACACACAATTGTTTTAAAGTAATGTGTATTATAGTACAAAGTGTATTAGTAAGGTGTTGGCATATCAAAGGCCACCAGAACAGCTTCATTGTGTCTTGGCATAGATTGTACAAGTCTCTATAACTGTACAGGAGGGATGAAAACCATTCTTCTAAAAAATCTTTCCTCAGTTGATATTTTGAAGGTCATGGAGAGCTCAGTCTAAGATAGCTGTCCTAAATATCCCATAGGTGTTCAACTTGATTGAAATCTACAAACTATGAAGGCCACAGTGTGTGATTTACATAATTTTCATACTCATCATATCATTCAGTTAGCCTTTGTGCCCTGTGGATGGGAACATTATCACCCTTGAAGATAGCACTTTCATTAGGATAGAAATGTTTCATCATAGGTTAAAGGTATTCAGTCAGAATAACTTTGCAGTGACTCTTCCTGCTAATGTGACAAGTGGACACAAACTATCAAAAAAAAAAAAGCCTCCTACATCAATACAAAGCCAAAGGTTTTTAATCTGTCAATCTGTCACCTGTTTGTATATTAACAAAAATACTGCTATGATGAAAACTTTTAAAACATACTTTTGGGCAACAAGTGAATGGACACAATGGCTTATAAATTAAGTATGAGTATATTTACTGCACAATTCCCAAAAGAAAATGCTCACTCCTGTACCGTGTCATTTTATTGACTTTAATTGTGTTTTCTTCCCCCATATTTTTTTAAGTGCAGTATTTCCTTTTTAAATGGACAGGGGAGAATGTGTTATTTAACTGTTAAAACAGGTTCACATGTGCCTGACTGCTACTGAAGTGCCAATTCTGAGCCCTAATTGTGTAGGTCTTTGAACAAAGGGGCATAATAGGCATTCAGTCTATTGTGCAGGATGTGTCCAGTTAGTACTTTTCTGTGGCAATTCTGCACTGGAATGTGTCATGCATATAAGAAATATTTTGTGTTTCCACAAGTTCCACGAATACATAATGAGATATAAAATTTCACTCTACTTGAAAACAAATGCCTCAATTTTGTTCACTTTGCATTTGGTTGGTTAGCACAAATTATACTTATTTTTGAAAGACAAGTTTATTGGATAGAAAAAGAGTCGGTTTTTATTCTAGGGCATCTAACAGGTAATGATAGCACTGGACATTTAAAAATAAAACACTTTGTCCTGAATATTTTTCATATAATGCCAAAACCAAGCACTGATTAGGTCAATGAGTACTTTGTGCCAGTTTGTGCCAGTAGATAGATGTGGTTCCTCAGCAAAAAGGTTAAATCTGAGAGCATTAGGATACTCGAATGAAGAAACTATACACCAGCCAAATGATTTCCAGTAAATTTCACTTATTTTTTGGTCATGCTTAATTGAAGTTTGCTTCTTCCAGAGTGCATCGCCACAGGAAAATTATTTCCCAAATGCTAATCCTGTAAAAAAACAAAACAAAACAAAACAACAACAACAAAAAAAACAACAACACTTTTACAAGAATACTTATGGATTCATTAAGCAATTGCAACCTTTGGATGATATGGTTCTACAGATTCAGACTAATATCTAGCTTGGGTAAAAAGAAGTTGGTAACACTTTCTATGAAGCCCATGCTTATAATGAATTATAGCGCCATTTATAATTATTTATTAGCAAGTATTACTGCTCTATAAACACATTTATAATGAAACATAAAGATTTATACTTTGTTATAATAAGAGTTATAGCTACATTTATATATTTTTATAATTACTTATAAGTGATGCACTTGCTTTTTCAATGCCCATGCTCATAATGCATTATACACCAATTTGTATGTATTAATTAGTCATTCTTATGGTTCCACTTATGTACTCATAAAAATGCAGCCTGCATTTTTATAATGTTATTATAGTTTAGTTATAATGACTTATTAGTAATGCAGATTTATTTCTAGGTCCAATAAGTGAATTATTTTATATTGTTGTTGATAGTTGTGTTGTGTTGCCTTATAAATACTTATTGTGAGTTATAATACAATTACTAACCTTTATAAATGCATCATTGGTGGCTTTAAGTAAAGTGAAAGCATAGGATCCTTTTCCATAATGCAAATGTTAAGAATTCATGAAGATGTGCTTATTAAGCATTATAAGTGCCTTTAAAATTGTTTATTTGTAAATGTAACTACTGAACAATAATGGTTTTAATAAAGTAATGAAAAAACAGAAATCATATTAATGCAAACAGTTGCAAAGTTTATTTTTTTTTTAAAGGTTACATAACATAAAAATGTTATGTCAAAATGTTATTATATAATGTCAAATCGGAATATTCATTTCCATACATGTCGCTGAGGAGCTAGAGCTTGTTATGTGTAATAAAGAGGAATGACAGGAAAAAAGTATTGACGCGAACGCTAGCGAATTTATTTAATATTTATTTATTACTATTTAATATTTATTTAATACTTAGTGGAGAAGGCTTCGTTTGTAATGACAGCTTCCAGGCGCTTCCTGTATGAAGAAATTAATGGACTGCAGTATTCAGGTGTGATTTTGGTCCATTCTTCTAAACATATTGTCTTTAAATCTTATTCAATTGGATTCAAGTCAGGTGATTGACTGGGCTATTCTAACACCTTGATTTCTTTCTCTGAAACCAACTGAGTTTCCTTTGCTGTATGCTTTGGATCGTTGTCCTGTTGGAAGGTCCACCCACGTCTCATCTTCATCATCCTGGTGGATGGCAGCAGATTCTTCTCAAGAATCTCCCGGTAAAG
>JANDJT010000060.1:15713509-15724320 GCA_024331685.1 Stegophilus panzeri | reverse complement strand
TTTCTGTAAAGCTGCTTTGAGACAATGTCTATTGTAAAAAGCGCTATACAAATAAAATTGAATTGAATTGAATTGTTCAGACTAGGCATAACACATCTGAATGCTGCTTTGTGACAATGTCTATGACCTGAATGAGTTAATAATTTAATGTAAGTTGCTGAATATCTATAAACTAAAACATGCATACTGCAATTATTAATTGCTGAAAACCATTACCAAGTGTATTTTCATTTATTTTCATCTAGTACCCAGTAATCCCAGTCATACAAGTGAATAAGTACCCTGAAAATATTGTTGTTGTTTTATTATTCACGGTTCATCACATTTTAATATGCTATATTTAGTCTTCATGATCAGGTTGGAATGACAAGAAGCCAGAAGATTTGTACTGCAATCACAGATTTGCTAATTAGCACCTTGTGCTTCATTTAGTTTATGGGCTGTGATGCACTGAGAATGATTTTTTTTTTTTATAGTATACTTAGACCATTTTTACATACAGTAGATTACAATGGTTGTAGAATTATATGTGTCAATAGTGCAGGCTTGACCATAGAGCATTTGTTTTACAATTAGGTTTCACAGAAAATGACTGAAAATGCCTGACTTTGAGCCCTGTTTTGGAACCAAGATATAGTCATAATAATTTGACATCTTAGATAATTACGTCCTGGGGCGTATGTCCTGGGGAAGAACTATAGCCCACTGAGACGTAAGGAGAAGAATAGTCAGGACTGTCAGGTGTAAAGGGAAGAGAAAGGTCAGAGCCCGGGTCATCATCGGTCTGGTAGTTGGAGGAGGGGACAGGTGAAGCAGCAGGCAGAGGGTCAGTCTGAGTGGAAGCATCCACACACACCTTAGCTGGGCTGATTCTGTATCTGAGAGGCTGTGGAAACCCTGAGATGTCTGAAGGGGTGCGCAGAACCTCAATCAAAAGGGTTATGTCTGCAGTAAGATACGCAAGCTGGTAGCGGGTATTCAGGTCAAAGTCCAACCCCTCCAGTAAAAGATTAGACACCAAACAACACCAAAGATTAGACAAGATATGCAATTACAATATGACAGGTCTAAATTACAAAAGTAAATATTACAGTTACAAATGTCATCTTTCCAGTTTGCCACCAGAGAGCTCCATCCTCAGAGTACTGATCTGTTGCCTTACCCAATTATTAACCTAACCTGTCACTAATCACCTCTCATTAGTGTTACTTTGCAGTCTTGTCTTGTCCTCAGTGTAACACATAACTCTGGATACTAATGACTGTGGGCTGTTTGTTTTTGGCTCTTATAACTGTTTTTGACCCTGCATCATTTCATGCTCCTGTTTTTTGAATACCCCTGTGTATTGATATCTGATACTAGATTTACTTAGCTACTAGAAGTTTTTCATTGTTTTTGATTATTCTTAACAAATCAAATATTTTCTGTTGTACACCTCTGTGAAACTACAGTATAAAAAAGAAAATATATTGCATATAATATAATGCATATATAATATATATTGCATATAATATATTGCATATAATCGTTTTACATGAAAATTTGGATTACAACATAATGCCAGAGCTGCACTCAAATCTATTAATTAAATCTATCTTAAAACCTTATCTTATAATGTTCCATTAAAGCTGCCTGTTCACAGCAAATAGTGATTGAGCACCTAGATTCCAATCAATAGTCATTTCTCTCATTACACCCTTCCTTGGCAAGAAATGACCAAGTTATGAAACACAATATTCTCAACTCCATGAATTTCTCCTGATGCCGAGCCCTTCAGCAATAAAAGTAGAGGCTGTAAAAAAAATTGCGAAAACATCTTGGACATAATTGCTTCATCTGTTGTGTGTAACATGGTGGTGAATTTGTAGTGGCCTTGCCTACTCGCCTATGATGATTATGTCTATAATTATGTATTTTGAAATTTGAACAGCTTAAATTTCATCCATCCATTTTCTATACCAATTATCCTACAGGGTCTCAGGGAACCTGTAGCCTCTCCCATGGAGCATTGAGCACAAGGTGGGGTCCACCCTGGACAGGGTGGCAATCCATAGCAGAGTACAATCACATACACATTCATACACCCGTTCAATGGACACTTTGGACATGTCAATCAGCCTACCATGCATGTCTTTTGTGCTAACCACTAAGCCACCGTGCGCCCCAGCTTAAATTTACCAAAACAAAATCACTTTACGTTTAATCAATAAAGGGGTATAAAATAGGCTGTAAGTTTTTAATATTGTGATGTATAATGAAGTTAACTATTAATAAAAAAAAATTAGATAAAGGGCAGACACCTTCAGAGAAATCACAAGATCAATATCCCTGATGCTCTACTTAGAATTACCATCCAAATACCCATTAAGTGGCCGAACCAGAAATGTTTTAAATAGAGTATAGGTAATTTAGCCATTACTTAATCTTCTCGTAATGCCTGTAATCTGGGTGATGTCAGTATACTCACAACACCTCAAGGGACAAAGCAAGTATTGTAGAGGATGTTGATGTTTATTGCCATGATCAGTAGGAGTCAGAGGGAAAATTTTACTGATACTAAAATACAGCACATAAAGGGTTTTTTTTTAATTAATATATTTATTTATTTATTTAATTTTTTTTTTTTTTACAAATGATCTAAGATCTTGTCAAAAATTGTCAAGTGAAACAGCAGGGGTTAAATGAAGTGCACTAACAAGAGAAATACTATTGTAACCTAGCATGGCGTGGCCCTTGAGCATGACCTACATGCTATGAAGTGTCCTCAAGGCATACACTATACACCCTGATCAGAATATCTGAAAAGAGACATATAACTCTATTTAGAATTACAGATACAAAAGCAACTTAAAAACATGACAGACAAACAAAGGAATACATATACACCCACATACATCTGTGAAGCTTTATAGTCATCTAGGTTAGTTCTGAATGTGTCACACAATCTTAAAAAGAAAAATAAGACTACAAATGAGACATCAGTGATGGCAGTATTCATAGGACCAATGTCAAAGCTGGCGCAGAGGAAAACAGTAAAGAAGGCTTAAACAGCATGATTTAACAGCCATTGTTCGGCTTTTTAGCCAAACAATACAAAGTTCAAATTTCTCTTTCCCAAAAGATCAAGTGAATCACACAGCCATTTTTGCCTTTGTGCAGGGCCTTTTTGAAGGTAGAAATGTACTGACTGCGGACACACTCTCACTACACCCACTTTCACTGACAGCCACTTATACACAGGCATGCAAATATCTAAACAAAAATAAAACATCAATACAAATTCAGACAGCAAAAACAAAAATTGGTGCAAAGAGCACGAATTAGAATGAAAACTTTCACTTATCTCTGCTCTTGATTTGTCAAAATAAGACAAGAGAGATTATTACTTATTATTGGAAAAATACTCAAATTATTACTTGGAACACATTTTGGCTGCAAATAAGATTCATATATATCCACCTGCTGCTTTGTATGCCTGTTGGCAAATGTCTGCCTAGAAATCACTGTAACTGTACATCAATAAATAGCATATAAATGTGAAATTCCCCTTTCATAGGTTCAGTTGATGCTGTCAGTAGCTGATACTATGGGAACACCCTCCAGGTGTGACAATGTCAGAAGCCCATATTGGATCATGCCAATCCACTGGATAATGGCACTAGCGCTGCCCCTCCAAGGCATCATGTCATCTGTGCCTTAAAAGAACACCTGCGCCATCTCACTCAGATTTCTTTCACTTCAGGTGAACGATTAATCTGCCTGTGTTAGGAGTTTGTGTTCCAGCGACTCATTTGAGCAAAGATATGTTCTTCCCTCCAAGTGGTCACAATGTCTTTTTGCAGGTGTGAAACCGCACTAAAGGGTTTATCTAGCTGCATGCACTGTGATAATTTTAAAATGAAAGTGCTTAGCTCTCGGCTCACTTTTTTCTTAAGGGAAGAAAGCAGCTCAGGTTTCCCCTGCCACTCAGGTTCTGCTGCTGCCGAGGCATCGCATGAGCCCATTTCCTGGGGATCCAAGGTGGAGCTCGAAGCTATGGAACGTGAGGAGACAGATTTCATGCTGGCTCTCTTGCTTTCCCAGGAGCGCGCATGTGGCTTGACTGTAGATTTTGTGCATGCAGATTTATGTCCAAGCCTGGAAGCTCGTGAAGTGATCCTTTGGCTTGGATGAGGATAAGGATGTGCTGTTGACTGCTGTTTTCGGACTCTGAGGGGTCGATAGCGGGCAGATGAGCTCTCTTCCTCTGAGTGGTCAGGAGGCTCGCCCCTCTCTCACTTATTTGGAGCTGTTGGATGTTCTGTCCCATGCTGTCAATAAGCTGAGTTTAGAGTGGAGTGATACGGCTCGGCCAGAAACGTGATCCAAGCTGGATAACTTCTTTTTAGCTGGCCATAGCACGTGTCCGCCTCTTAAACTGCGCATTTTTTCTTCAGGATCTCCAACTCGAGATTTCGAAATCCCGGAAATAGACGTATCGCAGATGGGCCTGTTTGACGAAGCAATATTGTGGCTTTTGGAGTACACGAGCTAGGTCACAACGGGTGGGTGTTTTATACGTCCATCCGGGGCCAAGACTCCCCTACTAGGGACGGTCAGGGCCCCGCTCCCAGGTTTTGGTCGCGAAACACATGATTCCTTTTTCCGCTCATTTGGCAGTGTGGCAACTTCTGCCAAATGTGTCCTGATGGGTTCTTGAGGGCAGATATGTCATTCAGTTTCAGCGCTGTCTGCCCCTTTTCACAGAATACTCCCCTCAGTGGTCAGCTGTCAGGAGGCCCCGGTATTGCGGAGAGAAATCTGCTGCCTGCTGTAGAAATCGGCCATAGAGAAGATCCCCTCACTGCAGGTGGATTCATGCTTCTACAGCCATTATTTTCTAGTGCTGACAAAGGATGGCAGCCTGCATCCGATTCTAGACCTGCTTCTATTGAACTTCACTATCAGAAGCTGCAGCTTCAGGAGGTTGACGCTGAAACACATTATGACCCATGCTTGTCTGTGGGACTGGTTCGTCACTATAGATCTCAAAGATGCTTATTTTCAGATTAAGCACTCAGATTGGTTGGAAGCACAGGAAGTTCCTCGGGTTAGCCTTTGGGGGAAAGGCTTACCAGTTTTGGGTTCTTTCCTTTGGCCTGGCTTTAGCTCCTCAAACATTCACAAAGTGCATAGATGCAGCTCTGGCCCAGCTGCAGCTCCAGGGCATCCGTGTGATTAATTATCTTGATGATTGGCTGATATTGGCGCAGTTGGGGACCTTGCTGGCTCGGCATTAAGATATCGTCCTCAGCCACCTAAAGCTGCAATCAAAATTATTCAATCCCCATTTCAAATCAGGTTTATTGTCAAAATTTACAGACTTTCAGCTGTTTGCAATGAACAAATCAACAAAAGCAATTGAAATAGTTCAACACAATGAACGTTTCAAGTGGTTTCCCCAAAATCAACTGAAAATGCAACTTATAATGATTTCTCCAGTTTCAAAATTATTCAACCCCCTGAATAGAATCCCTCACAACAGCACAAATATGTAAAACAGGTGTTGTCTCAAGCACACCTGATACAACTAACCAAGGGCTTCATTAGTTGTACCAGGTGTGCTTGAGCTGGAACACATGAAACACATGAACTGGCTAGGGGTAAAAAATGCATGAAATACTTAGATGGGGCAGAAAAAGGAAGCTATCAACCAGATTTCTGAGAAAGCAGGTTGTGAAAAACCCTCGAGTGACTGCAAAAGCCCTGCAGCAAGACTTGGTGGCAACAGGCACTGAGGTTTCAGTGAGCACAGTATGGTGCATACTAAACGCAGAAGGTTTCCATGCCAGAACTAAGATGTACACCACTACTGACCCAAAAGCACAAGAAAAATTGTCTCAAAATAAGCCACATAAGTTTTGGGATTCTGTTCTGTGGAGCAATGAAACAAAATTGGAAATTTTTGGCATGATGGATCAGCGGTATGACTGGAGGAAGAAGAATGAAGAAAGAACACTCGTCCACAGTCAAGCATGGTGGTGGCTCGGTGATGCTCTGGGGCTGCTTTACATTCTCTGGCACTGGAAACCTGCAGCATGTGGAAGACAAGATGGATTCATTGAAGTATCAGGAAATCCTAGGAGAAAATGTTATGCCATCTATGAGGAAGCTGAAGCTTGGGCGTCATTGAACCTTCCAAGCAAGCATGCATGCCTGTCTTCTGCTTATGTTCAGTCATTTTGCCACTGCCTTAATCAGTTCACGGTGGGTCGAAACATACCTGTGAGCCTGTTTCGCAGGCTATTGGGTCACATGGCTGCAGCCTCACCGGTTGTTCCACTGGGCTTGGTCCACATGAGACCATTTCAGCGGTATGTGACCCTTTTGGCAAACTTACCACACAATCAGAATGATGCGTCGGTGTTATGGAATTCTGACACCCTGGAAGCAACCCCACTTCTTGACTCAGGGAGTTCCTCTGGGTGAGATGTAATTGCAAAACAATCGCAACAGATGCCTCCGTGACAGTTTGGGTTGCGGTTTGAATAGGGATTTAGATGCTGCATGGCATGCCATGCTCCTGCGTGACTGCGTACAACTTCCATTTCAGAAATCTAAATGAGATGGTGCAGATGCGTCCCTTTTAAGACACCAATGACATGATACCTCAAAAGGGCAGCGCTAGCACCATCAGTCAATGGATTGGCATGATTCTACATGGGCTTCAGACATCATCACACCTGGAGGGTGTTCCCATAGCATCAACTACTGATGCAACATCTTGTTCCCTATTCAGGGAATCATGGTTACATATCTAACCGAGACGTTGTCCAACATCATGAAAGTGTATATTAACAATTCACAATAGACAGATTTTTCATTCTGTTTAATTCAATGCACTGAAAAAAATCAAAACTGTTAGTCATGCTTGGCTAAGTTACCTATGCTGTCCACATTTGTGGAATGCATATCAGAAAATTAATTAGACACAGGCCTGCAAGTGAGCACATAATCCTGAATTTGCATTTAAATCAAATTCTGGGTTAAGAGACATAGTCCAGCATTAAGGTTAAATGTAAGTGGTATATGCAGAAATTGTAATCAGTTGTACTCATGACACTAAAGGTCTGATGTCCTAGAATAATGTCACCCCTCTATCATTTCCTCTTTTGACCTCAGTTGACAACAGCTCTTGAAAACACAACCAATTTCAGAGTTGTGAAAATGACTCCACAGCTAGATAGCTAGAGATCACAGAACCCAAGGATGTGATACACTTCTTATTTAATCACATGAAAGTGTGTGTGTGTGTGTGTGTGTGTGTGTGTGAGTGTGTGTTAGAAGGTGTAAGAGACAGAATATTATAAACAGTATGGTAAAAATACTCAAATGTTGTCATTTTATAAAGTTTTCTAAATATGCATCTGGTTTGCGCAAGTAGAATGTAAGCTAAATCGTAGCTCAATCTGAATGTAAATGGACTACTCAAAAATGACTAGTTCCATCAAGTTACATAGTTTAAATGCAGGCTTAAATTATGACTTAAAACTTAAACCTACCCTCTAGTACATATACCAAATCTATAATCTGTTTTTGATAGATAGATAGATAGATTTTTTTGCTTTTGTGTTTTTGTACTTTTTAAATTACTTTTCATAACATTTATGATTTTTTAAAATAACTTTTATGACTTAAAACTATATAATGGACAGGTATGGAACATGAATTATCAAAAATGTTTCTGAACACTATAACTAGGTTGAACAAGAGAACTAGGCTTTAATAACGTGGACTATTTTACATGTAAAACATGTTGCATTCCATTCGGCTTGTGTTCTAAAAACATTCGCATACGAATTATGTAAATTGGGACGAAGGGCGCGTCTCGTTAGCCATGACATTGTTAAATCTCCAGCTCTCAGCCACTCACTGAACAGAGCAGACGCAGAGAGAGGTGTGAGTGCAGAGAGAAAGCAAGACTTTGCACTTGCAGGATAGTACTGGTAACATTTGGAAAGTTGCTAAGGTTTGTCCAAAAAGTTGCTAGATTTGTTGCTAGGCACTTTTCTCCCCCAAAAAAAGTCACTAAAGGGGTCTGAAAAGTCACTAAGTTGGCAACACTGGCACTGACAGCTAGATAATTGGCAGGCTAAGCTCCACCTCTCCCCAGCAAAAAGAAAATGTAGAGAGAGAGGGAACGTGGGGTTTTTCATTTATGCACATACTATTTAAAAAGCAATAAAATACACCCAAATGATGCCCTGTCTATGTTTTTTTTCTTGAAAACAGTTTGCGTCCCCCTTCCAATCCCTCCATGTCCCCCTGGTTGAGAACCACTGCTCTAGTAGGCGCAACATTTACTGTAAGTGAAACGAGGCCTAATATTTAATTCTGTTCAATATGCAGAGTGCAATTAGTGCAGAATTTTTTTAAAATGTGCGGTTCCTGGGTGGAAGGCATGGCATGAACTATCACCTGTCAATCACAGCAACATGAGACATTTAGGCTGTCTGTGAGCTCATGTACAGTCATATGAAAGAATAAGTACACCTCAAGGAAAAAGTTTTTTGTACATATATGGTCAAGCAGTCATTCGATCCTCTTTGAAACAGTCTCTATTAATAAAGGTGATACACTCTATCAAATGACACATAAAATTTACATTTTGTAGTAGGCTTTTCACAATTTAAATTAACAAAAAAGTAGTTATGTGGTTAGAATCTAATCAGAATTAGAATCAGGTATTCAAGATTGGGTGCCAGTGATTAGAACCTTCTTAGGGAGTGAAGGTGAAACCTGTCTTATTTAAACCCCTCTCATATTGTCATGATGTCCCCTCCTGCTAGTGCTGTAGCACGCAGTGTGCTTCAAAGCTCGACGCACGTGCGTGCACTGCCGGGTTTCAGTGACATTGACTTTGTTTACATTCTACATGTGCATCTGTTATGATTTCTGTCCTGTCTCCGCCCCTGTATTGTCATTGGTATCTATATACGTCGCGAAGTATTGAGTGGGTTCACCATGCCAAGCTGTGTTATATTGTTACCGTGTATGGTTTTTTTTATCTCATTTCTTGTTTCTCGTTTTGTGCTTTGCCTTGCCTGATTCATGCCCGTTTGCCAATCGCCTGACCCTTTGCCTGTTTATGACCATGCCAGTGTTTCACGTTTTGGATTTGTCTGCCTGTCTCTACTCTAATAGAGCTCTCATCTGCACTTGCATCCATCCTAACCTCCATTACATGACACATATCTAGTGTCTGGTGTTCCCTTTGCTAGTTCTGTAAGTCCTTCAGAAAAAAAGGTTGTGGATGCCTATGAGTCTGGCAATGGATTTAAAAAGATCTCCAAATTATTCGAAATACATCATTCTACTGTAAGGAAAATATTCTACAAATGGCGCATATTTCAAACGACTGCCAATTTGTCCAGGACTTGCCATCCCAGTAAATTCAGCCCAAGACAGACCGTCTGATGCAAAAAGAAGTTTCCAAGAACCCCAAAATTTATCACAGGATCAGCTGTGCTAAGTCTTGCAACTGTTGGTGTCAAAGTGAATGCTTCTATAATCAGAAAGAAATTGCACAAATTTAACCTGCATGGGAGGCATGCCAGGAAAAAGCCTTTGCAAGACAGTTTGCCAATGCGCATATAGGCAAAGACCAGGTCTTTTGGAATAATGCACTCTGGACATACAAATCAAAGATAGAGTTGATTGGCCACATTAACAGTAGACATGTTTACATGGTACAGACTAAAGACAGCTTTTCAGGAGGAGAACCTCATACCAACTGTGAAGCACAGTGGTGGAAATGTTATGGTTTGGGGTTGCTTTTCTGCCTCAGAGACTGGACAGCTTACATTCATTGATTCAACTATTCTACTATTGAATTCTGCATCATGTCAAAGAGTGCTTGAAGATAATAAGACAGATAAGATCCGTCCAAAAGTTGAAGTTGAACCGAAAGTGGACCTTTCAACAGGATAATGATGCTAAGCACACTATCAAATCCAGCAAGGAATTGCTCAAAAAGAAGAAATGGAGGGTTATGGAATAGGCTAGTCAAAGATTTGAGTGAAATGAAGCCCCATTGAATTTGAATGAAGCCCCATTGAAATGTTGTGGGGGGATTTGAAAAGGGCAGTACATGCAGGAAAACCCTCAAACATCTTGCAAATGAAAGGATATTGCATGGAAGAGTGGTCAAAAATGTCATGCTTATGCAAAACGCCTATAAGAAGTTATTTCTGCTAAAGGGGTTAATACTAATTTCTAAGGTCAAGAGTGTATTTACATTTCCACAGAAATGTCACATCTATTGACAATTCTGTTGAATAAGTGATTGAAAAAACTAATATTCCTTGTGGTTTTGTTCAAGTATATCAACTTCATTAATAGGCACTGTTTCAAAGATGTTTGCTTGTCCAAATATGTCAAAAAAAAAGCCAACAACTTCCATGGGGTGTACTTATTTTTTCACATGACTGTATGCAGAAGAGGGTAGATAGAGCTTTTCTCTGAGTGTCTTGCACTGCCTCATAGCATGATGACCATTCAAAAAGTGTCACGATCTCGCCAGCAGATGGTGCTGCAGTGGCGACGTGCATGGGGAGCAGGAGAGCGTGCACATGCACGACCCAGAGCGAGCACATGCTCGCACATTACATAGGAACTATGGTGACTTTGTTTACAATGGACACATGTGGTTGTTTCTGTTTGGTCTCCTCCTTATTTAGTCATAGGTTGTTGTTTGAGGGAGTGTATTGATTGTTACCAGCTGTCAGCATTCAAGGTAATTACATTTGTTATTTAAACCCCTCGCGTTGCTG
>JANDJT010000060.1:15684215-15703890 GCA_024331685.1 Stegophilus panzeri | reverse complement strand
GGGTGTATGTATGTCATATACAGTATGCATGTGTGTATTTATAGCTTGTCCATTTGTGGCACACATCAGATCATTCTTGCAGAGGACACCCTGCTGCCACATGGGGGTTGTATTAATGCATCAACATCTGTTAGAGATTGTATCACCCTGTTGGAGATTAGAATACTGAATCTTCAGGGGGTGCAGAAACATAGAGTAAAATAAATTTCTAATACAGATCATGAAAGGAAACACACTGAGGATGACTTCAAAACCAAAACCTATTACTAGTAATGGCTCTTTCTGTAGATGTCCCAAAGGGCCTTTCTAGTATTTCCTGCATCATTGTTATTCCATTACACTCTAATAAATGGGATTATTGCAGTGTGCTAATAGAGGGCTCATGAGTGCATGATGTAATTGACAAGGGCGTTAGCTGAACTGCTAATCATCCGGGGCTGAGCCCAGATTCTTCTCCATCAAAAAAAAAAAAAAAAAAAAAAAAAAAAAACTTTTTAAAATGTACTTCTAAATTACCCTGTTTACATGCATTTGTTTTCTTGCTTGTAAGGGCTTATTGCTTAAAAAATGTGAAAATTTGACAGAAAGTTGGATTTATCATAAAATTTGCCTCGGGTTTATGAAGGACTAACAGACCAATATAATGTAAAACTTTTTGGATATCTAACATCAGACTAGGCTAGTTTGGTATCACTAGGCATAACTAAGCTATCATTGTATGGGTTTAGCTGCTACAGTGCCATGCAAAGTATGTTAGCTCTCCTTATGCTCTGCTCATATCATATTCACATAACTTATACATATTCACGAACTTATATAGACATTTACACACCTTCCTGCTCAGCATGAGAGAATGTTAGTGTCTTAGTTTCTACCCATTTACTGGTTTAAAAAAATCGGCATATATCACTGTTTCCTCACACTGACTGTGTGAGCTAGCGTTTGGCAGAACTGAGACTTGTCACCCAATAAGACACTAGCATTTCCATGCATTTTCCTGCAAACCCTGTCTGATTGGTCTCACCTCCGTTCACTGAAGATGTTACTGATGTTTAGTTACGTAGTGACAAACCACTACAAGTGGAGAATTATTAGGGGCTAAAGAAAAAATCTTTGAGGCTATAGCCCCGAATACCCAGGCCAAGTTATGCCCCTGGTAATTGACATTACTTGAGTTCCCTGCTTGCATCTTGAGATCTCTTAACAATTTTTACCCTTTACTTGCATTGACTACATGTGACCATTATTTGTAAGGGCAATAAATATGTCTTACTATTTGTTTGTTTTTTTGTATTGCGTGAACCTGACCATGTGCCCATTTTACAGCCACCTGTTTTGCCCTCGGCTGATTTGCTGATTTGTATTGAAAATGCCAGAACATTTATTGCCATAGCGCTGCTGTTAGAGGAAAGCAAGATCAGCCCCACTCTTCAACACAAAGTGTCTAGCAGATAAGCTACAGGTTAAATGTTACCACTGGCAGCAAATGTGTATACTCAAGATATATTAATAGCTGTGCCTCAGCTGCTAGTTTGCTCAGGAAGCTTTCACTGCAAGTTATTTTGATTTTTCTGCTGTTATTTTAGACCCCATTGCTGTGACTAAAACTGGGGAGAAGGAGAGACTGCTGTAGTCTCTGTTGTAGCCTAAATGAGACAAAACCAGGTCACAAATGCACTGCTGTTACTGCGAGTGTGGGAGTAAGCACCGTGTACGTTTGATCAAGACATGCTTTGGAGTGCAGATGCTGGAGACCCAATCTTTACTGCACTGATGAACTGACAGTATGGGATTCTCTGCATGAACACTCTCTTCATCTATTTTGATGGTCAGGCTAGTGTAATATCCTTACAGACAGTTAGTATCTGGATATGAAAGAGAGAGAGCGAGAGGAAAAAAGAGAGCGAGAGAGTTTCAGGCTTAATAGAGTTCTGCGCCTCACTCCAAGCTGAGTACCGACACACTAAACTGGACCTACACTGAAGTTTACGCACACTGACCAGACAGATTGGATATCCATGCGGAGGACCCTATGTGTTTTTTGAACAACATTTCTGAGCATTTTGAGCAACGTGTTCTTTTTCAGTTTCTACAAATTGCGATTGCTAACAGAAATCTATTGAACTGAAGGGGATGAGAGGATGGTGGGACCGTCACACAGTAATCACTGGGTGAAAACGGTGTGACGGCGCACATCGGCGCTCCGTTTTTAGGACTGGAGAGCGCATCGCTTTCTCCACATTTCTTCGCTTCTGTGCAAGCCCAGACGAGCGGTTTCTCATCTCAGCCTCACTTATGAATACCTGTTGTGCGTCTTTGCTGATCAGTTCATATGCGCCGGGATTTTTCGCAGCGACCGAAAACCAGGTGAGCTTCCGTGTTAACGTCCCCCATTTTTTAAGAACAAAAAAAAGCGCAATTACATCACGCCCAATCGCGTATTTCGCAATTTAGTTTCTAATCAATAATATATATATATATATATATATATATATATATATATATTGTAAAGTCTTTCTTTCGTTTCCGTTTTCGACTTGAATCACGGAACCGTAAAAAAATACCTTCAGTGGGCTAAAGCGCAGTGCAGTGCGTACGGGCTCGTGTCTCCCCTCTAAACCCGGCGTCAGTCTGTTTCTAAGAGAAAAGCACAAGAAAACAGGGTTGAAATGCATCCCAAAAATTACAACCGATTATACAAAATTTATGAGAAATCATCATTTCATTTTTTCCCCACCGCGAGATCAGTAGATCAGCTGCGAGATAACTCTGGAAGAGTTTCTGCGTATGATGCAAACCACACAATGATATTTGCATGCTATCTGCTGACTATATACTACCAAATGCGCAAGGTGATGTGCTCTCTTATTTAGCAATCGGTTTTCATACATGTGACAAGTACATATCTGCAGTCTTCTTGAGATGCAAAGAGAACATCAGCTGTCCAGTTTTAGTAGCTGTAACACAAATGGCTGGTTACAGGCAAGTCCGCAATTTTAGTCTCGTTCAGAAATGACAAATGACACTAATGGACTGTTTAATTCTTAATTATAATTAACTGCAATAATTAATTATAGTGTGACCTTATGGAGCTTTATATAAACTTTTCTCCTCCACTTATCATTTACTGGTTTGTATTTATTTTATATAAATTTATACATTTGTATTTGTTTGTTTGTTTGTTTGCTTGCTTTTGCACATTTTACCTTTCATCGATTTCCCATTTCCTCATGCAACAGCGCTCATTTTCAGTCCTTAAGTAATAGCTAATGGGGCATGCCTTAAACATTGTGCACAACAAGTGCTAGACAGTGTGGAAAAAATGCAATCCCATAGTGCAGTGCATCCGTTAGTATAGAATATGTTTAATTCCCTTTCCCATCAATTGCAGCTTGTTTGGCCAAGACAATATGTGTGACAGCAACATGATGTACCCCACTCTGAGTTTTAAATGTCCTACTATATGTCAACTTGACTGACAACTGCAGAGATGGTAATATTATGTGGAGTTAGTATAACGACCAGAGAAAATGTTAATGACAATAGTCTTGTTCATAATCAGTATACATTGGGCTAATTAAATTCTACTGACATCCAGCAATCATTCAGCAATGATGTATCAGATACTGTCCATTTAAGTCACAGAACCGAGATACAGTGAAAATCCCAGCTTGTCTCATCTTGTTACTTCAAAGTTAGTACCCAGGGAGCATCCAGAGCTTTTACTGAAACTAAAAATACAAATAATTGTAAACATTATTTTTAAAACTTGTATGGCCAAAAGTATGTGTATACCTGACCAGTCACACCCCTTATGTGATTTTTGTACATCACATTCCAGATTTAATCCCCCTTTGCTGTTATAATAACCTAATAACCTCCACTCTTCTGGAACGGCTTTATACTAAGTTTTGGCACATGGCTGTGGGGATTTGACCATTCAGCCACAAGAGCATTAGTGAGGTCAGGCACTAATGTCAGGCGAGGAGGCTGAGCACATTTCAGTGAGGATGGGCTTTGTACAGATTACTTAAGTCCATCCACATCAACCACGGCAAACCATGCCATCATTGTCAGGTTTTGCCCCCCTAGTTCCAATGAAGGGAAATCTTGATGCTACAGAATACAAAGACATTCAAGACCATTTTGTGCTTCCAACTTTGTGGCAACTGTTTGAGGAAGGCCCACATATGGCTGTGATGGTCAGGTACATACCTTTGGCCATATAGTATATGTTTTGTATATATTAATAAATGTGCATATATGAACGTGTAACAAATTAAAGGAAAAAAAAACAGCAGCTCTGTTATTCTTTGGGAGGTATTTTGCAGGCATGGTTTGGGTCCATTTGTCCCCTTAGAGTGAATCAATGCTGCAAATGAATACAAAGAAATTCGGAGTGATCCTATTATGAAATATTACTATGCTGAGCGTGCTCTCTTCTAGGATGTCCCCTAACACAGTGCCTAGTAACTCAGTGAATGATTTAATGAGTTTGCAATGATGTACTATTCGATGGCCTTTGCATTCACTAATTTTGAACTCAGATGAACATCTATGGGAGATTTTGGACTGACCTGTTAGACTCCTGTTAGAATAGATACACCACCACTATCAAAACCTATTAAAAGAGTATCTTCCCTTCAGCATAGTTTCAGAGACTTGTAGAATCAATGTCAAGGCACATTGAAGCTATTCAGGTGTCTCTTGGTGACCTTTTTGTGACACTTTTTTCATAATTTTTTTCTTTAATTTGTCTGTATGTATATTTTTGTCACACATGTACGTACATGTACATATATGAATTGATTAGTACAGGGGATATAAATGATGTCAGACCTAGAGTAAAGCAGGAATGGCTATAGTATGCTTCTATATTATGTTCCAGTAAATATGACTACAAAGACAAATAAGGTGACTACTATATGAACAAAATTTATCTGAGGCTACATAGAAACATATGTGGAAAAAGAGCCCCTTCTGAATATGTTGCTAGTTTAGGCACACCTGCAGATTTTAATCTTTTAAGCTAGATGAGTTGTCTTGCAAAATATTGTAGTTATATAATTTAATCAACCAAGTCAGTTATTTCTCATTACAGTTGTAATGATTTACACTGCTTGACAATTGAATATCTGTCATGCATTTACATTTTTGATAAATTGCACACAAAATGTTCATGGTCAAATGTCACATGGATTTATGGCTGTAGACATGTTGGACTTGTGTAATTGAGTATGAAATGAAAAGTGCTACAAACATGCCAGTCCTCCCAGTTAGCAGTGAGGAAAATGGAAGATGAGGAATGTAGGAAACAGACAAATGAATAAACATGCTAATTAAGAAATTAGCTTAAAAGAGAAGGTGAAAAATAAAAATAGGCAGTAATTGTTAGCAAAAATTTTAACTGTAACTTTATAATATATATATTTTTTTACTTTAATTAAATATAATGCATAGTATTTCATTCTGAATTTTCTTGTATTTACTCAATTGCCTAAACAATTAATAACCCAACAACCCATGTGTGTATTATTGCACACAGTAAATCAATGTATTTGTCAGGTCAACTCAGTCAGTGAATTCAGTTTCTCAGAACACACCACAGCCTACAAACATGGCCGTGCCAGACTTCACTTCCTAAAGCACAAGCACCTTGTCATATACACCTGTCACCAATCACAACCAGCAATATATATTGGAAGTAAATGCTCAGTTTGTTTATGCATTTGACTTTACCAATCCTGCTATTTTCTGTGATTTGCTATTCTGGTTTTGACCCTGACTCTTTTCCTAGTTTTCATGCCCTGCCTTTGCCTAGTGTACTCTGTTTGTTGATCACCTGACCTAAGCCTATTTTTGACCCTGATCTTGTTTCCCGTTTTGGATTTGTCTGCCAGGCTTTCATTAAAAAAATTTTTTAAACTGCAATTGTATCTATCTCAGCCTTCTATCACATGACAGTATTGCTGTGAGTCATGCTCCAGATTTTGTGGAAGATTTCATGAAAAGGCATTTCCACATAATACAAAAAAAAGAATAGAATAATAAAAAACAAAAACCCGCAAACACTTAAAGTGTTTTTTTTTTTTTTTTTTTGAGATTTAGACTTAAGTTATTGAAGCCTGAAAGTGAACCATAATGGGTGTTCATGTGTAGCGCTAATGACAACACTAAAAGCTGTTTCATCTTTAATGTACCATCCCAAACCTCAATGCCTGAAATCTATTGAGTTGTCCTCCTGCATTTGCTTCTCAAATCAAGTCAGTTTTTAGTGTCTCATAAATTAGGATGAAATTGTTAAGATAAAGTGCAAACAGTGCAACACGTGTACTGAGTCAACCTACAGCTTTAGTAGTACTTTAGTAAGTGCAGCACAATACAATAATAAAAAAAAAAAAAACAGTACATACTGCACACTACACAGACAAAAGCAGCAGTATCAGGGTAAACTAGACAGAATAATTAGACAAAACAGAGCAGGCTGACTGTGAAAATTGCATGTAATTGTACAGCTTGTCAGGTTTATTACACCTTGTCTGTACTCTTTTTTTTCTGAACCTCTCAAAATCTTTCCATATAAACTCACTCCTCTTTATGCAGCATCAGTGGAACATGGCCTAGCAACGATGTCCCAGCTGTATTACCGCCGTACTGGTAACTCCTCATATCGAGATCGCATCCCTCTGCGGATTGTGCGGGCCGAATCAGAATTATCCCCCCTAGAGAAGGCCTACCTGAATGCTGTAGAGAAGGGTGACTATGCCAGTGTGAAGCAAGCCCTGGAGGAGGCTGAGATCTACTTCAAAATCAACATCAACTGCATTGACCCACTTGGCCGCACAGCCCTACTTATCGGCATTGAGAATGAGAACCTGGAGATCATCGAACTACTGCTCAGTTTTAATGTATACGTGGGTGACGCGCTGCTCCATGCCATACGCAAAGAGGTGGTGGGTGCTGTGGAGCTACTGCTCAACCACAAGAAGCCCAGTGGGGGCATGCAGGTAGGACCTACAGATCCTAAGAAAATTACATCTGTTCTAAAGGAGATCTGTTAAGGTGTGTGATGTCTTTGAAGGACAGCCTCATTATCAGAGAACTTTCTGTTCCTTCCTTCCGATTGAAGATTCTCTCTTTGTTTCTAATATGCACAGTGTTCCATGTTATCTCCTAAACAAAGTTTTCCTGCATAATCTGAAAGGACCATAGTGTAAATTTGAGTGTTAAGAGACAGCCTGTTTTAACTTGCTTCAGCTGTATCCAACCCAAGAATTGTGGAATTCCTCTTCTTATAAAATCTAATGTATTTCATAGCTCTAAAATGACATTTAGCCACTGCTAGCCCTTTACCTAAATAGCTTATTCAATAAGCAATAAGCCCATTGGCCCTGAAAGGTTGCCTAAATTGATAACCATGCCATCTATCATCATTGCAATGCAGAACATATTTTTTATATTAAGAAGCTGCCTGCTGGCAAATGCATCACATCTATCTTTCTGTGGCTGGAGGTGAACATATTATTTGCGTCAGTTCTTTTGAGCTGACTGGAATGATATATTTCATCAGCAGTACATTTGCCATGCATTTGTAAAAAGAATCATGAGTGCAGTGACACTAAAATACAGATAATCCATTAAAGAAAGTTTTCCATCCCACTAATTTTGCATGTGGCTTCCTCCAGCTCTGCAATAAATCTGAGGAATGCTATGCTGCTAGATTTAGGCTGTCTTCTTGTTGTATGATTAAAGATGGATTGGCTAGGTAAATACTGAAATAGCTCTGACAAACAGCTTGACACCCCGGCTTCACACATGCAACCTGTTTCTGACACCCCCGGATGTAAAATCTCAGGCAATTAAACACAGCATGGTTTCTCCCCAGTGATGTGATGTGCCTTCACTTTCGAATATTAAAGGATGCTGTTTGGTGTACAGGTGCAATTCCATTATACTAGTTCATAATTTTTTATATTATTGTGAGGCAATTGTTGCATAATAGCTCTTATTACACAACATCAAAAGTGGTTTTGCAAAAACAATATCCTATGATTTAAAAAATATAATACATACTGTTTAAAAATAATAACCCTCATGTTCACTAATACAGTTTTTTTGTCAGGCTTGAAATTTTGTCTTATTTGTACAGACCAGTTATCTTTTACACTTTTATTTTAATGGGTTACCTTTAAGCCAAAGAGTTCAGTTCAGTGTGGGAAATATCATTTTGAAATTTTGTTTTTCAATAAAATTTTTAAATGAGTTGATATGAATTACACTATTCCAACTTTTCTCACAGGTGCCTCCTATTCTGCTGGACAAACAGTTTTCTGACTTCACCCCTGACATAACGCCCATTATTTTGGCTGCTCACACCAACAACTATGAGATCATCAAGCTTCTGGTGCAAAAGGGCGTTTCGGTTCCCCAGCCACACGAGGTGCGCTGCAATTGTGTGGAGTGTGTATCTGGCTCAGATGTGGATAGCTTGCGGCACTCACGCTCCCGTCTCAACATCTATCGTGCACTGTCCAGCCCATCATTGATTGCCCTATCCAGTGAAGACCCATTCCTCACGGCTTTCCTCCTCAGCTGGGAGCTGCAGGAGCTCAGCAAGGTGGAGAACGAGTTCAAGGCTGAATATGAGGAGTTGTCGCACCAGTGCAAACAATTCGCCAAGGACCTGCTGGATCAGACACGCAGCTCACGAGAGCTTGAGATCATCCTCAATTACAGAGATGACATAAATCCTCTGGAGGATGAGGGCAACAACAATGATCTTGCCAGGCTCAAACTGGCCATCAAGTACCATCAGAAGGAGGTGAGATAACCCTGCAAAATTCTTTGCTAAAACGTTTTACTAAAATTGCAGGATATAGTATATTTTCTATGCTATATTTTCTAAAACCTGAGTGTCTTAAAATGAGCATGAAAATCATTTTAAAACATAGAGAGATTTTGTTCAGATTCATTCATTTTACCTGACTGTAACAAGAAACAGTGACTTTTTAACAAAAACAATTTTAGTCTCTTCCATATTCATGTCTAATTTGCACACACGTCAGATGTACATTTTGAAAGGATTTCTCAGTCCTGTTAGATGACATTACCAATATTACAATTACTAGGAATCATTGTATTCTATGCAAAGTCTTCGGTAACTCTCTAATGCTCTGTCTGTAAGGCAATACTGTTATTTTACGTGAATCTATGTTGCCCCCTTCTGCACAAGAAACACACTGCAACCTAATTATAGACATTTGGTAATAACTTTAGACAGAATTAAGAGAAATGTGTGCTAAACCTAATATATTATAAGGATGGCACATACAGATTAAATATGGCATGAATTTACCACCATATTTGCTCATTCTATTTAACTACTCCAAACGACACTTTTATCTTTCCTTCCTTGGCTGTCATTATTCTAACGTGAGGTTGTCTATCACATTTGGTACAAGTAATCAGAACCTTTTGTGTTGCTTTCAACACAATCAGTGTGTTAGTACATTTAACACATGCAGTGTGTTAAACATTTCCACACAGAGATGTGTTAAAAAATAACAATAAAAATCACAGAGATGTGTTGTTTATACATTTATTCCCCTATAATTATCCTAAAATGCAATTTGTTTGTATGCTAAAATTCTAAAATGCTCACAAAATAAACAAACAAATTCAAATTCAGTTGACATTTATTAAAATCATTTAAACATTTGACAGATGTAAGAATTGGAGTTGATGCATCTCCTTACAAATCTCCCTGCCACCTATAAAGATAGGAATCCCTCTCCCTTCCATTTGAAAAAAGAGCAAAAAGAGTGTTGGTTAGTTGCTAGCTACAAAATATGGGCAAATGTCTTTGGGCTTCAACTGAGAACTTGCATTACAGAATTGTGGAAATGTGACATCCACTCTCCTAATGAACAAAATGGTGCTGTAGCCTCACCAAGAAAATCTAGCTAACTTGCGGATATTTATATTCCAGCCTTTTTGAACAACTTAATTAAGTCAACCAACATTACAGAGATAGTGGAAAGCATTACAGCCTAAACCCCATCCTCTCTTTTTGTCACGTTAACCTTGTGAAGAACTTTTGGCCTCGATATTACTGAGCTAGCTATGTTTCCATTAGCCACTGACTGTCTGCACCTGATAACCAGCATTAACATTCACCGAATACATGAAGAAACACAGCTCTAACTCATCATCCTAATGCTAATTACTACAGCTTGTCTTGTCCAAAACTCTTGATAAATGTAGTTAACGTTAACTCACTCTTTGTATTACATCATGGTGAATAGCTGTAATGCTAGGTTATGGTTAACTTTCAAAAAAGTAATGGGAATGTCTAACATTACCGCGAGCTGTATGCTAAAGTAATGTTAGCAACTCAAGTGAGCGTCTAGTTTAGCATCACTCATTCCTACTGTTATTGGTGACAGCATCCAGCTAGCTAACCCTAACTCGCAGTCTGAGATAAAATGCAGACCCAGATAATTATAAAATAACCTCAATCCATATTTCACAGCCAACATAAACACAAGACACTACTAGTGTAACGCCAACACTGAGGAAGCAGTACACAATATTCACTTTTGAAGCTGTTGAGATAGGTAAAGTTAATTATCAATTGTTGAGTTACTGTTTCCCAGTGAATACATTTTCGAGAGCTCCCTGCCTAAATATCACAAACTCAGCCAGGCATTTTCAGCAGCATTAACACTAAATAGTGATGAACGCTAACTTACCTGTGGTCATTTCATTTCCTCGCCTTAGGACTCTGACTCCGCTATCACAATCAAAAGGTCAAAGCAACGAACATTCACTTTGAGACAAGTTCAAAGTTGGATGATGACGTCGGCAGCACAGCCCGCAACGTGATTGGACAATAATTTAACACATGTTGTGTTGGTCACTTGTGTGATTTTTTTTTTCTTTTTTTAGCACATTTTTTATTTATTGGATAATTTAATATATGTGTTGAAATAGTAATAACACAAAAAGTGTGTAGGATATTAACACATCCTTTCTGAGAGTGCAATATGACTACAAATATGACAATGATGCTTTCACCCATAGCAGTCTATTCAGCTTAACCTGATAATCTTGGATCATTAGCTAAAAGTTTAAAGCAGTTGTAAAAATTCTCATCATAATCAGTAATTTCAGGCTTGTGAGGCTTATAAGACTAGTGTTAACTTAGACCCCTGTCAGCACAGTCAGGCATGCTGAGCTGTGCTAATATTAGATGTGACAGAACAACGAAGCTGTCCCAAGATCTGTGCACAATCTCTGTTACCATGGGAACAATGATTACTGGAGATCCCTAACAAAGACCCCCATGGAATAAGCATAAATATTTACATGGTCAGGCAGCCATCGTAAAGCAAAAGATGGCAGCTCAAGCCTCACCTGAGACAAGTTAAACTGGAGATTATCACACTTATGTGTGTGTGTGTGTGTGTGTGTGTGTGTGTGTGTGTGCCACAGGCGATTGCGTTAAGACTTCACAAGAATTTCATTAAAATGTGCCAATTAAATGTTTACCAAAGTGTCATATCACTCTTGGTGGAATTCAATATTTTTTGTGAATCAAACAATAAATATCTCACTGCAGTATTGTACTATTTGATCATTAAATTCAAACTCTTTTCAGGATACAGCGCGGCACATAATTTTGAATCACGCCCAGATGCAAGACTTCACTGGGAGTGAATAGAGTATGGGCAGATGCCCCCCAGATTTTACCCATGAAAAAAGTTTACTGTACTGTACCCTTATGATGATTGGTAGACCTCTCAAAGGAGCAGAACCTCGTAACTAGCTACCAATCTGTAAATCCAGAATGAACATGACTGACATTTCAACTTGAAGATATCTAACCCAGATGGAATTGCTTGGAGTCTAATGTAGTAGTAATTTGTAAATAGTATAAATAAACCATGATATAATTTCTGTTTGATTATTTGGATTCATTTCTGAATAGTCTAACTAGCTGTCATTTCCTTCTTCAGCTAGCAGCTTAGCTGCTTTTTGGGACAAAATAGACACTGCTATTGTTTACCTGATTGGAATTTGCAAAGAAATGTAGAGATCCAATATTAGCCTTTACCGAAGTGATGGAAAGGCCAAAGTGTAGAGAAAGAAAGGATCTGCTCATGATCCAAAACATACAAGCTCATCTGTGTAGCATGGAGGTAGTGTCATGGCTTGAGCTTGCATGGCTGCTTCTGGAATGGGCTCATTAATCTTTATTGATGATGAATCTCATGTTGGTAGCAGCAGAATAAATTCAGAAGTCTAAAGAAAAATCTGCCAATTTACAGAGAACTGCATCCAATGTAATTGGGATGCAATTTATCATGCAATAGATAGATAGATAGATAGATAGATAGATAGATAGATACCTTATTGATCCTGATGGAAACTGCAGTGTTAAAGTAGTGGTATAAACAAATATTTCAATATAAAAAAACACAACAAAAATAAGATAAAGATGTACAATCAAAAAACAGTAACTGAGTCAAAAAAAATCTATTGTGCAAGAAAGTGTGAAGGTGCTAGCTAAAATGCTCCATAGGGTAGAACTATTAATGCTACTACTTCAACTATAAAAACTACTACTATTACTACTACTACTACTACTACTACTAATAATAATAATAATAGTAATTTTGGGAGCCATGCACCCAGACTCAGTGAACCATACATTCATATAAGCAATCACAGGAAAGCAAAAGGCACAGGGATTCAAGAATGATTTGTAGTTTCACACATATGCCAGTCCGTTATGGAAGAATGGTTTTAAATATCAAAATTCCTTGATAACTTTTGTTCAGACAGGTCTCAAGATGACGTGAACCAAATTTGGTGAAGATGGGACAAAATTTATAGGAGCAGCAGCAAAAATGGCAGTTACATGTAAGCATTTTTAGCATGTTGTTTTAACTTTTGACCAGTAGGTAGTGTTGTCATGAAATTTGTTGCATAGACTCATGTCATGGTCCTGAAGCTGCATACCAAGTTTGTGTCACTGCACAAAGTCGTTAAACTTCCTTTTTAGTTGCTTCACCATCAGATTTATTGGAACATTTTGGGCAAACCATTTGCAGTCTTCAATTTTTTTTTTTTATAATTTGTGTGAGGCTTACTCTGGAGATAATATGTACCCAATTTGGTAATGACTGGATACAATTCATAGGTGGAGTAATGAAAAAATATTTTTTGACAAAATCCCAGATGGTAGACAGGAAGTACACTTGAATTTCAGATGTTGGTATGCATTATACTCCATGGAATTATAGGAAAAAAAGAGCAGTGAATTTAACACAAATACTTTAAATGATATAAGGAAAAAAATGAAAGTTGTTACAGTTCTTGACCACAACGTGGTGAAGTCATGCAACATCTTGGGTACATTCAAGGCGTGGTCCTGAAGATACTCATCAAGTTTCTTGATAGTACGTGGATGCATTGTTGAGACACACACTCACATCCTTTTTTTTTTTTTTTGCATGTGCCAGTGTTTTACAGGAGAATAGTTTTGAATATGCAAAATTCATTTGCTAACTTTTGTGAGGCTTTCTCTGAAGATGATATGTGCCATATTTGGGGATGATTGGATCACCAAATTTTTGTAGGAGGAGTAATGAAAAAACAGTTTTTGACAAAATCCAAGATGGTGGAAAATTTAATTAGGTGGAAATTGATTTCATAGGGTGCTTTGAACTCTTGACCCACGGAATCCAGGGCTTTTATATTTTGGACACATAGTTCAAAGTTATGATCATAATTGTTCTTCCAAATTAGGCCCAAGTTTTACCTGATGGTGGCTCTAGAGCGTTGGAAGTACTTGGTGCAAATTTGGTCAGAACATTCCTTAAACCCTCCCCAATCAGTGTGCCAAATTTCACAACTTTCTAGAGATTATCTATGGGCTGCCATAGACACCCTAGCCAGAAGAAGAAGAAGAAGAACAATAAAACATAGAATAAGAATAGGGTGCCTATGCACCATCTGTGCTTGGCCCCCTAATAAGAAGAAAATGGAAAACAACAATCGGGTGCCTGCATACCTTCAGTGCTTTGCCCCCTAATAATGACCCAAAACACACAACACAACAAAGAACTTTATTCCAAGGAATAAAGTGGAAGGTTTTAGACTGGCCAAATTAATTACCAGATCTTAACCCACTTGAGCATGCTTGTCATCTCCTGCAGAGGAGACTGAAGGGAGGTCTGCCACCAAAGGTGTCATGTTCTAAGTTGTTTAACACATCTAGATGGATATATCAGCTGAAATTCAGCTGGAATTCAGTGTATAGCAAAAACAGTAGAATTGACTTTTACAGTGTGTATATACTGTATGCACCAGCCACCACTGTGTGTGTGTGTGTCTGTTTGTGTGTGTGAGAACAGTAAACATTTGCAGTAATCAAGGAAAAATCTTTTTTTTAACGGTTTTGGAAAAAGTTTTTATTTGCATTGAAAAGTCAAAAGGTTTAGTCACTAAGGTCAAGGTTAGTGTTAGGTGTTGGCTTAGCATTATTCATATAAAATATACACAATAATTTACAAACCAATTCCAAAAAAGTTTGGATGCTGTGTAAAATGTAAATAAAAACAGAATGCAATGATTTGCAAAACTCATAAACACATATGTTATTCACAATAGAACATAGAAAATATTTCAAATGTTTAAACTGAGTACTATGTACTATTGTAAGAAAAAAAAAGGTAATTTTGAATTTGATGGCCGTAACACATCTCAAACAAGTTGGGACGGAGCCAACAAAAGGCTGGAAAATGAGTGTTACTAAAAAGAAACAGTTGGAGGCTAATTGGCAACAGGTCAGTAACATGATCAGGTATTAAAAAAAAGTGTATCTTAGAGATGCGTAGTCTCTCAGAAGTAAATATGTGCAGCGGTTCACCAATGGAACAATTTCAGAATAATGTTCCTCAATGTAAAAAATTGCACAGACTATGAATATCTCATCATATACGGTACATAATATCATCAAAAGATTCAGAGAATCTGTAGAAATCTCTGTGCGCAAGGGACAAGGGTGTAAATCAATATTGCATGCCTGTGATCTTCGGGTCCTCAGGCGGCACTGCATTAAAATCAGGCATGATTCTGTAATGGAAATCACTGCATGGGCTCAGAAACACCTCCAGAACTCATTGTCTGTGAACACAGTCCGCCGTGCCATCCACAAATGTTGGTTAAAACTCTATCATGCAAAGAAGAAGCCATATGTGAACATGATCCAGAAATGCCACTGTCTTCTCTGGGCCAAAGCTCATTTAAAATGGACTGAGGCAAAGTGGGAAACTGTTTTGTAGTCAGACGAATTCAAATTTTAATTTTTTTTTGTAAACCCTGGACACCGTGTCCTCTAAACTAAAGAGGACTAAAGAAGAGAAGGACCACCGTTATTTTTATTTTTTTTATCAGTGCTCAGTTCAAAAGTCTGAGTATGGGGTTGTATTAGTGCCTCTGGAACGGACAGCTTGCACTTCTGGAAAGGCACCATCAATGCTGAAAGGTATATACAAGTTTTAGAGCAACATTTGCTTCCATCCAGAATCCATCCCATCTTTACTTCTGAGAGACTCTGCCTCTCTAAGATACTCTTTTTGAAGCCAAACATGTTACTGACCTGTTGCCAATTAACCTAATTAGTTGTAAAATGTTCCTCCAGCTGTTTCTTTTAGGTAACACTTACTTTTCCAGCCTTTTGTTGCCCTGTACCAACTTTTTTTAATGTGTTGCAGGCATTTTTACCCTATTTTTTTCCTTAAAATGGTACATTTCCTCAGTTTAAACATTTGATATGTTTTCTATGTTCTATTGTGAATAACATATGAGTTTATGAGATTTGCAAATCACTGCATTCTGTTTTTATTTATATTCTACACAACGTCCCAACTTTTTTGGAATTGGGGTTGTACATGTCAGTAGAAGTACCTTACAAAGATAATAAAACCAAGATTCTTTGTTGCAGAATGTCCAAGTTTTTCTTTTCTGCAATCTGTCACAGATGTTATTCTAGTAATAATAAACAGTAGTGTTTCAGAATCTGCTCGATTGTGGGAGCAGCCAGCTAACATGGCATAGCTCACAAATTCCATTACATCATTCAGAGCTCAGATTTTACATGGCATAAAGAGCCAACAAACACTGAACAATGAAACCTGTAATTTTATATTAAGACAATTAAAGCTGCACTGTGTAATCACAGTGACTTTTTCATACATTGTTTACATTTGAGTTGATTGAGAGGGCTCATGTTTCCTTTGAAATTCTCCAATTGAGCATAGTCCTGTTCACATACAATTTAAAGTACAAGTATCTGTTCATCCAAGAGCACTGTTTGAGCAATGTATGATGACCTGTCAGAATGCGGTTAGTTATATCAACCGTGCCTCATATGCTGTGCAGATGGCTGCACAAAGGTGTAGAAAGTTGATCCAGCAATCTGAATTTCATGCCCTCTGATCAAAAACAGACTGATCAAGCTGGAGTCACTAGGAGTACTTTTATTTCTTGAAATGTGCTTTTGAAATGTCATTTGTTTTTCATTATCCATATTGCATGAATTCTCTTAGACAGGGCTTTGCTTTTATAACTGGCACAAACTACAAGAGGTCTAATGGTCTGAAGATCGATCTTATCAGGATAAAAGTGATAAACTAGTATTTTTAGATTATGGCAAAGATTGCAAAAGAATTAGTCCCCTATGATGATCTTTGCGCAATATGTTTTTCATTTTCTTCCCTTTCAAAACAATTGGGACTGTTCAAAACGTTCCTTTACTACTTCAATTATACCCAGTTGTTTTACTAAAATAGTTATATAATCTATAAATTAAAGTTAAATAATTTATAAAAAAAAATACAATACAGTTAATTCTGATTTAAAATATATTCTTTATCTGTTTTGTTTATACATGTATATGGTCCAGACACATTTAGCTTGACTTCAACTGAAAATTTAATAAATGTCTTTGTTTTTTTCTTTCTCCTGTGATTAGTTTGTAGCACAGCCAAACTGTCAGCAGCTTCTAGCATCCCGTTGGTATGATGAGTTTCCAGGCTGGAGGAGACGCCACTGGGCCGGCAAGTTTGTCACATGCATTTTCATCGGCCTCCTGTTCCCTCTCTTCTCCATCTTCTATCTGATAGCCCCCAAGAGTCACTATGGCCTTTTTATCCGCAAGCCCTTCATCAAGTTCATCTGCCACACTGCCTCTTACCTGACCTTCCTCTTCCTCCTTCTTCTGGCCTCCCAGCATGTGGTCACCACAGACTCGGGTCGGCAGGGTCCAGTTCCCACCACTGTGGAATGGATGATACTGCCTTGGGTGCTCGGTAACTCATACCAAGTCCTTTAATTAAATATATCCAAAGAATACAAAAAAAATACAGACTTCTGGCACAGAGTGGCATGTTTGGCAAAGCTGTTAACAAGTGGGAAGAAATGCAAATGAAGTGTTAGAAACATAAAATGGGTGTGATGTCTTGTGAGCTGCAAAATTAATATAAGTTTTTAACCTCACTGTTTGTAGGATTTATCTGGGCTGAGATCAAACAGATGTGGGATGGAGGCTTTCAAGATTATGTTCATGATTGGTGGAACCTTATGGATTTTGTCATGAATGCTCTCTATCTAGCCACTATCTCTCTAAAGATTGTAGCTTACACAAAGGTAAGATTATAAATTATAGACTATTGTGCTATACCCAACATTTCATTTACATTACATTTATCAGATGCCCTTATCCAGAGTGATATACATTTTTCTCATTTTTTATACAACTCAGCAGTTGAGGGTTAAGGGCTTTGCTCAAGTGCCCAGCAGTGGCAGGTTGGTAGTACTGAGATTTTAATTCACAACCTTCTGAGCAGGAGACCACTGTCTTAACCACTGAGCTACCACTCACCTGTGCTGAGAAATGTGTTTTTTTGTACAGTAGATAGGGTTACATATTCTTGTCATTGAAATGGTGCTCAAATACAGTGATTAAAAAAAAAGTCCAACGTTAGATTATTGTTGACTTTCTTTTCTCTCCAGTACAGTGACGTCAAACCCAGGAATGATTGGGAGATGTGGCATCCTACCCTGGTGGCAGAGGCACTATTCGCCATTGCCAACATCTTTAGTTCGCTGCGCTTGATCTCGCTCTTCACAGCTAACTCCCACCTGGGTCCTCTGCAAATCTCTCTGGGCCGCATGCTACTGGACATCCTTAAATTCCTCTTTATCTACTGCCTTGTACTTCTGGCCTTTGCAAATGGCCTCAACCAGCTATATTTTTATTATGAAACCGAGGCTTCAAACAAGACAGGGAACTGCAAGGGTATTCGCTGTGTACAGCAGAATAATGCATTCTCCACGTGAGTGACTGCAGATCTTAATAAATTGTTTGTTAAAACAATAATCTGGGCTCCATGCTTGTAGGGAAACAGTCTCTATTCTTTGTGTTATTCCAGGTTATTTGAAACCCTCCAGTCTTTGTTCTGGTCCATATTTGGCCTCATCAGTTTGTATGTGACCAACGTTGACCCAGAACACCAGTTCACAGAGTTTGTTGGAGCCACCATGTTTGGAACCTATAACATTATTTCTCTGGTAGTGCTTCTCAACATGCTAATTGCCATGATGAACAACTCGTATCAACATATTGCTGTGAGTCTTCTGTTTTCTTTTTACCTGGGGTAATGTCTTCATGCAGACACAAACACAGTTTCATGTTATTTAATATTAGAACACTGCATGTTGCTAATGTTTTTGGGTGTAGGCCAATTTTATTCCTGTTTTTGTGGTCAGAAATGAATGCATCTGCACTGACATTGTTGAAGCTGCACAATAGGGGTTGTAACATTAAAAATCTGCTGCCAGAGTGGGGTTTTCAAACCCACTGTAGGTCAAAACTGCACTAACATTACCACCCATCAAGATGCTCTTTCAGAGCAGTCACAAGCCCAGATCGCTTTTCTTGAAACAATGGTTTAAAAGTCCTGACCAATTTCTGACAAAATAATTTTTCTGATGTACACTATTTATGTCACCCCATTTTAGTATAAACATGGTACTTATTTTATCCAGTTCAAACAAGAACAAAGAGCCAGGCCCTTGATGTGTCATTATATACAAAGCATCATCTAATCTTTCTGCAGTTATTCAAAAAGCAGAATAAGATCACTGCTGGCCTTAGAGTTGCTGCTTCCCTATTTTGTGTGTGTGTGTGTGTGTGTGTGTGTGTGTGTGTGGAGATGTGTTTTTTCCTCTAAAAATAAAGGCATCCGACTTACTATCAAAAGTCAGTTTATAGCAATAATAATAACAATAATAATAACAATAATAATAATAATAATAATAATAATGCCACTTTACAACAAATAAACAGTATATATATATGTGTGTGTGTGTGTGTGTGTGTGTGTGTGTGTGTGTGTGTCACTATTTCAAGACCGAGATGAATGCAAGTGCAGACAGATTTTAATTAATAACAAAACAACACAGCAAAACACTAAGGCAAAGAATGAACGTGAAACAAAGACCATAAACACAGCAACATAGACAACAGTAAAGAAAGACAAACGTAAGACAAGGAGTGCAGTGCAAACTGTGGCTATATACACATAGGTGCTCGTTAACATGACGT